>VCAZ01000015.1:3298417-4019667 GCA_005784505.1 Bagarius yarrelli | reverse complement strand
TTGATCTTATCATAGAAGCTCTCGGGTTTCCAGCTGTCGGTCCAGAACACGATGGAAACTGTCTCACCAAAATTGTACAACTAGAAGACAGACAGACAGTTAGTTAAATAAAGGCATAACATGAAATGTGTAAAATCATAGAAAAAATATTTCTTCCAAATTTCTTTTCATATACTGAGACCAGAAAAAGGTGTTTTCTGTGATTTCCTTTTCCTTTCAGGTTAAAAAAGTTTAGAAATTTTATTATTTTTATTATATTTAATTTTACGGCATGTCAGCTGTAGCGAATGAAAGGATTGTTTAAGTTTGAAATGACAGTCTTGTCCACAAAAACTGCTTGTTTCAGCCAATCAAAAGCCATGTCACAAAATAGCCCAGGATGTCCTCTTTACACTACTTTAGAAATTGAACTTAAAAAATTCAATAGACATTTATGAAAACAAAATGTCCACTACAGAACACACACACTTCAATAGAGATGGGGGTCTAAGGAGGACATATAATCACATTTTGACCCATTCAAACAAATCCACTGTCCACTGCAGGGCTCAATTTACAGTCAAAGCTCATTCAGTTACAAATATTTTGGCTTTTAATATCAGATGTGTGTTTATCAAACTCTGATTTCAGCATACCAGGACCGGGCAAGGTGCTTCCTGTTAGTCAGTGTGTATAGCATCCCAGTCAGCCCAAGTCAAGCCTCTGTGTCTGTGTGTGTCGAGTTGATAGCATACCTTTGAACAGCTGACACAACAAAAACACTGGTGCTGCTGATCTTATTGATTTGCTCAGTTCTGTGCTGGCTTAAGCAGGCATTAAAAGCAGCCATGTATATTTTATATATCCAAGTATCTCCTCTCATATCAGCGCAGTAAAATGAATGTCTCTCATTTCAGTTATTAGCACATTTCTGCTCCCACAAGATTTCAGTTGGCAAAGCTAACTGGTGTTGTTGTGTTATTTTTTTTTTTTCAACACACTGGTTATTGCTGTTCATTTGAAAGTGAGTCGGAGGAGTGTAAAAACTCAGTGCTGATCCAGAATGACTTAATGGCTGGAACTCTACCATATCACAGCATTAATAAATCCCAGGATTGACCCCAGATCAGCAGAGTGTAAGGACAGCTGGGCTCATGAGTACAGTTCTATACGCAACCATGTTATTGATAAATTCAACCTGGGTGCTAAGACACTTTTCTTACAAATCTAACACTGTTCACAAGATATCAGCAACGTAACCATGGTCAGCTACACTATATGACCAAAGGCTTGTGGACAGCTCACTAAAACACTCACAAAATTGTGTTTGTGTGTTGTAGCATTCCATTATCCCTTTAATGGAACTAAGAGGCCCAAATACTATTCTAGCATGACAATGAGCTGAAGACATGCTGTGTTCTAGTTAGTGTGGAAGAACTCGAGTACAGAACCCTGAGTCTGAATCAACCCCTTTAAACTGAACACTTCTGGGATGAGCTGAAACTCTGCCTGCACTCCAGACCCCAGACCCAACATCAGAATCTGATCTTAACTAATACTATTGTGGCTGAATAAACACATCCCTACAGCCATGCAACCAACAATGTAGTGAAAAGCCTTTCCAGAAGTGTAAATGTTTATGTGGTCGTAAGAGGTTTGAGAGTGCTCTAAAACATGGGGATGAACATCAGCTGTAGTTTTGAGAAGTTTGGAAAGAAAGGTTTACCTGCAGCCCACAGCAGCCCACTGCATTCAGGATTGAGGCATTATGGATAACGCTGTACTTTATTCCAGCATTCACTGCTCTCAGAACCAGGTCGCTGTGGGTTGTTGCTCTAGAACAAACCCAATAAAACATGTTAATCGATTACTGGAACACAAAATAAAACACAAAAAATAAATTGTCTTTTTCCTGCTTATGAGTGCAGTCTTTACGGGTCTGCATTAGCCAAAAAAAATGTCAAACGTTTCTGAAATGTGTCATTAAACATTATTAAATAAAAATTTTCACCACAAATGGAAAAACAAAACAGTGAGGCTTCCTGCCTCAGGCCTTTTTTTTCCTTTGATGAAGGAAAAAAAACCCCCAGAACATACCAGTTCACAAATCCTTCACCCCATTTTACTTATTTTCTTTCTCCACTCCATCACTGTAACTCAGTATGTAGTGCGCTCCTTTAAGTATGTTACACAGACCTGTAAACTGACCACATATTAACCAGTTATTAAAAATACAAATAACTGTGCAAAACACAGACATTTTTATTTTTTCATGTTTGCTCTGTGTGCTGCAGTGTCTAGGGGTCAGGGGCTCTTTTTGTGAAAGTATCTTCTTTAACCTGTTTTCACACTGTTAAAACACAGAGTTGTCTAAAACAGTGGTTTTCAAACTAAGGGGTGTGACTCATGGGGCGCAGAGTTATAATAATGGCTCGTGTGAAATCAGCAGATTTGTATAGGGATGCACCAAAAGTTTTCAGATTTCACTTAAACTAAAGAGACCCAAACACTGTTCTAGCATGACAATGTCTCATGTAGACATGGTGTGTGATAATGAAGGAGAAAGAACAGGCGGAGCTAAAACTTTTGCACAGATCTTTAACTGTATGTACAATATTACAATATTAAGTTAAACACAGGCTACATTAGAGCTGTGTGATGAGAAGTTGTGGATGTGCGTCTGTGTGTGTGTGTGTGTGTGTGTGTGTGGGGGTGAGGTTTAGTGATGTGTTGTACAATATGTAGTGTAGCAGTTGCATGCAGCATCAGGAGTCATGTCATCTTAAAAAAGAACTGGAGAAATAATGCAGCTAGAATGTAATCTTGTTTAGCCAGACATTCAGACTAATGGCAGAAAATCTGGACTTTAAAGCAGCTTTTATTAGCAAATAGGGTGATTTTTTTTAGGTTTCCCAACCTGAGCAATTTTTGTTGGCATATGCAGGCTGAGCACGCTCCAATATAACTACAATATACAAGGAGCTATATCCAAACATATGGTTGTGAATCTATTGAAACAGGTTGTGGTAAAGACAGGTGAAGTCACTGTGCACACACAGTGCAATGCAGGTGTTTTTTTTTTTTACCCAAATGGATCTCCAACCACAAGGAAGGCCACATCACTGACATCAGCACCCTTTAGGATCTCATCAGCTTCCTGTTCTACCATGTCTCTGTCAGCCAAAATCAGCTCTCGACCATAGAAGTCCTCCTATGTGTGCACACACACACAAAGCAAAGATTAAGTTATTTAACAATAAGCTCTAATTTAAGTGTTTTTACTTAGAAACCAAATTAATGATTTTTTTGGTTTATTTATACATGTAAAAAGCTTTGATGTCCCTAAAATTTCACACCAATTTCTAGAGTTCTAGAGTTTATAAAGAATAAAATAACACTGAGTGAGTGACAGTTGCATCTTGTTATTAAAAGAGATGAGAGGAAAATGGGCAAAAGGTTTTGAGCTGCTAAGATAGATATATTTTATATCTTGGAAAAAGGGGGAAATTTGGAGCACCATTAAAATGAATGTACATAAATGGGTTAAAATGAGCCTTTTAATGGTGATTTATATAATCAAGTAATGACTAAGCTATTTTTTCAGGGTTGAAGTGCATGTATTATGAAGTACAGGGTTTACTAACAACCACAATGCCTATATATATATATTATATATATATATATATATATATATATATATATATATATATATATATATATATAGCACAATTTAAAAACAACCAGAGTTGATCAGTGTTTTACAACATTATGCATGTTGTTTATTTTTTTATTTTCATACCAGTGCATCCTTTCCCACAGTCAGTATGGATGTGTAGGCTTCCAGATAAACACGACTGCATCGCTTGATTATTTCCAGTCCTTTCACCGTGATGTCTTTAGCGTCACCGAGACCAAGACCAATGAAATAAAACATTGCTGAAGTAGGTATGAAATGAATACTTTAAATTCTGACACACTGTCCACACTGAATGCTCTGCAGTTAGTTAGTTAAATAACTGCGCTTTAACATTACGTACATTAAACACTTAATTATAACAACGAACAAGTTCGCGTGTATAAAATAACAGCATAAAACAAGCGTTTTAATACATTTTACAGATACACAGATAGTGACCGGTACAGTTTCTCACATGTTCCTCTACTGGAGCAACTGACAGCCGACTTGCCGTAAAGCAGGACACGTTTTACGACAATGTCGTGAACCGTGACGCACAGACATTACGTTTCAGAGGTTGATTTTAAATAATTTGACTAGAATATATGAGTATACATATATTTAATTTGATCAATTAATTATTAATCAACCTGACTGTTGTGAATGACTAGATTTAAAAATAAGCTGTTTATTGTTTAAAGTGACAAAAACATGAATACTGATCATTGAATCAATATTAAAGTAATTTGACAAAAACACCAAAAAAAAAAATCGAAGCACTGAGCAAAGATCCAAATGGACACGATTTCACACGTTTAAGTGCAAATTTAACTTTGCCTTAAATTTTATCAACTTACACGTACTGGAAATTTTATGACCATAGAACCTATTACACAAACAGATTTCCAATACATGACCTTTATTATTGATCACTTTTAAAATTAAACTCATGCAATCATTGTCTATGTTACATAAACTTTAATACATTAAATTGATAAATTGTTTAAATACGGTTTTATATACAGCCCCAGAAAAAAAGGTACTAAATTACACCTTGGCAACCTGATCTGGAACATGATCATGATACATTTGTACCTCTGTTTCTTAATGAGAAAATCTAAATATGGCTGTGGATTCTTTTATGGACAGTCTACAGACTGTACATGCTTAAAACGTTTATGCCTGAGTGTCAGTCTTTATACAGTTGACAGTTCGTTTAATATGATAGAAATAGCACTTAAATCAAAAATAACTTACATGCTTAAGTTTCTTTCACTGCTAGCATATATCACATTTTTAAGGTAAATGAATGAATGAAAGAATAAATGAATGAATAAATGAATGAACTCATGAATGTTTAAAAAAAAACTGGATGGAGTTACAAGCCTTATTTCCCACCACATTATCGGTTTCCTTCTATAAATAGTTTTTGTGACATTCAATACTATTGAAACTTTGACTCGTTACTGATGTCACATGGGAAGTTAAACTAAAATAACCAAAAAATAAAAGAGACAGAACGTCTAACTTTTCACCCAGAGGCAGAATATTATGAGTGAATGAGTTTTCGGTTACCTAAAATATCTTCATGGGTTTCGGGAAAGAAGGGTGAGAATATTGTTGTTACACAGACAAGAGAAATTGTCTGGATTCGATGCGGGCATTTATTGTAAAAGGAGCCAGTCGTATTGTGTGTTTACATTTGGGAAACCATCACTTATGGAAAAAACATTAAAAGAGGAAAACGTGGGCAAAGGTGAAGGACAACTAGTGATGAATAGACCATAAACAATGTTTATTCATTCATCTTCAGTAAGTGCTTGATCCTGTCAGGGTGGGTCTGGATTCCATCCTGTGAACACTGGCACAAGATGGCAGGAAATCAGAGCACTCTCATGCAGAACACGTGAAACGCCACACAGGCAGTACAGCAACCAGGATCAAACCAGGAACCCCAAAGCTGTTAGAGAGCAACACACTTTTTCACAGTTTTAATCAACTCTGAATGAAAATGCTGACCCCCAGTGTAATGCAGCTGACACCAGCAAAGCTCACAGATTGAAGTCAAAGGCCTTTGATCTGGATATAGCACCATTTAACCCTTAGGGCAATCAAACCATCTGGTACCTAATCCATTACAAGCCACATCCCTTCAAGGAGTTAAGACAGTGAGGAACCTAACAAATTCAATCCTTACACTAAAGTCATTGCCATTTGTCTAAATCAAAGGGTTTTATGAGTTTATATAAAATAACAATAAAAAACTAACAAACTGTGTAGAGACAGGGAAACAATAGAACTGTAATGCTGTTTAATTATCTATATTTTTAAAATGGATATAACGAAATATTCTGTTTTAATTTGCCTTTAAAAAGATAAACAAATGTTTTTGAAAGCTCATGCATTTAAAGACCATGTGAAAATGTGTCACGGTTAATTATCCAAAATATTTTAATTTGTTCTTATAAATGTAGCATTGCATATATGTGGATCAAGGATTTTGCAGCATTGGTTAGGTAAGTGTGTGTGTGTGTGTGCGTGTGTGAGAGAATGGTCAGAGGGCCTCTCCAGTGGTGCTTCCTCGTCATTTGTTAAGCTCTGAAAGGCCTCCGTCAGTGTGCATTATGCCTGGCAGAATGGGCTCACTGAGGCCTGGCACAGGGGTTTTTTTTGAGAATGAGACTCTGCATCCAGAGATGCCCGATTCCTCAGCATTGGGCTGACTGCCGCCTCACGGCTCATCTCTATGGCAACGCTACCAGGGTCAGCGTCTGAAAACAATTTGGTACTTAATGAGAATTTACATTGCGTAAATGGTGGGAAAGTGGGGGCGAGAGAGGAGGTGTGGGGGTGTAGGGGGGGAGTTAGAATGAGGTACATGCTTGTTACACACTGCCAGATGAAGGAATGCGAGTGTGGTTTGTTGACTTAAAACATTCTCCTAGAAATGAGACAATATGATCGTCAAAGAATCGGTCCTGTTTTTGTGTTTTCGAAGAAAAGGTGCAAGAGTTACTTTAATCAACTCAAAGAAACTGTGTTTCTGCTCATGTGTGTGTGTGTAGAAGAGAATAAGATATTATGTAATGACATTTGAGGACCATTCAGGTTCTCTTTTCCCTTGTTTTGTTTAAGTCAAGTGAGCCAGTGACAAATTGTTCCAGTATTTTGTGCCAATCTGTTTAATCAAAGTGCAACAAGAAAATGAATGGTTTTGTTACACAGAATAAAAACAAATGGACAAAAGGAAATAACCAACCCCAAAGTTTTAAGTATTTGTTGGGTAAGTTGTATTTTTTTTGCCATGTCCAAATAAAGGTTTCTGTCTATTGTATCTGGAGTTGTGTTTTGGCTGTGTGATTATGTTTGCCTACATTCTATGCATGGCAGTGAAATCAGCAAGAATATTAATATCTAAAATGATCTATACAAAATCCTACAAGTTCAGAACACTGACTGCTTAACTACTTTCCAAAACAAATAAACGGCAGGAAGGCTGTCCTTGTTTCCTTGTTCTGCAGTCTGGGCATGAAGCAAAATGTTTTCCCTCGGCTGCCACAGCCTTCTCCCACGGCTCGCAGTGGGAAGTCGCTGCTCCCCCTGGCTCAAGGTTCTCCAGAGAGGCGGAAGTGTTAAGGGAATAGTGAAGAATGCCTTTTTTGGGGTTCTGTGATGTTTACTTTGCCTCCATCACCCCACCCTTTCCCTGCACAGAATCAGGCTTTAAATAGTCCCAAATAACAGAGTTGGCACCGGAGAACGTAGAAACTGAGACAGATTTGAGTAACCGTTTTCTTTTATGGTGAACACTTTCCAGGGCGTGGGGCTGTAAGAAAGGTAGCACTGAAAACGGAATCTTGTTCATTGTATAATGCATCTCTTTATAGGATGAGAGAAAAATGATTAAACAATATTAAATTCAAGAAATGGAAATGTTTTTTTACCAAACAGAATCCAACAACAACAAAATTGTTATATTAAAATGCAGAAGAAACACTTTGTAATATGGAATGTAAGCACCGTGTTTGTCAGGACGGATACACACAAACTAGACATAGAGGTACTTTTTCTTTGCATGCTTTTAAAAAATATGGTTGAGAGGGGGGGGTGCAAACTTTCGCAGTTAAATGCTCTTCAGGTAGGTGTCTTTAATCACACACAGCCCACCTCCATGCATTTCTGTTAGTACTAATGAGATTGGTATACTATATTATGGTGTGCAATACTACACTACACTACACTACATTATACTACACTACACTATACTATAATACACTATACTATACTACTTTATATTATGCCATACTATACTACACTACAGTACACTACACTATTTAATACTACACTATACTACACGGCACTACATTATACTATACTATACTTCAATGCACTGCACTACATTACACTATACTATACTACACTACTATACTACACTACTCTACACTATACTACACTACATCAAACTACACTTTACTACACTATACGATACAATACTATACTACACAATACAATACTATACTACACTACACTATACTGTTTCTACAGATTGAGATATAGGATAATTGATATTGTAAAAAAACATTTAAAACCATTAAAATAATTAGCGGTAGTCAACTGTACACCAGTGCTAAAAGGCAAACACTCCTGTAAACCTTTTGAAGGGTCGGTTAATCAAGTAAAGGAAAATAACAAGTCACTGCACAGCGTCTTTCCTTTAGCTCTGTTGGGAAAATCCAACGCAGATCAAGACCTTTTTATCGTGTCATTAAGGATCAGCACTGGAAGGCAAAGAAGGAAGCAGGAACTGTTTAATGCATTAGTGTGCTGTCTAGTTCCAGTTTCCAGATGCACAAGCAAGACTGAGTCATTTCCTAAGAAGCACAGCTCCCGTCATACCAGCAGGTCTTCTGAATACTACATCCTTCCTTTCAGACACACTCAGCTAGGTTTAAAGCAAGGGTGAGAGACCGCATATCATTAAATGTAGCATATAATCAGTGAATCATATTATTATTCATAAATTGAATGATTTCCAACTAAGTAGTTGGAATAGCTGTAGTGACAAATAATACTATACATATATTTCTACATAGTTTTATTTAATGCTGTTCAAATATCGGATACTGCTTATGATTAAAAAAGTGCCAATAAAAATAAGCTTGCAGAAATTTAATACATATATAGTGTAATACACTCTCACCATCCACTTTAATAGGAACACCATTGTTTCTGCTCATTTATGTAGTTAATCAGCCAATCTTCTTGCAGGAGTATGATATATTAAAGTATGCAGATTTAGAGGTTTAATTAATGTTCACATAATAAAGGAAAAACATGTGATCAGTGTGACCTGGTTTAGTCAGATGAGCTGGTTTGAGTGAGTTGTGTAGATTTAAATGTCTTGTTGATAAGACAAATCAAGAATAAAAGTCTAAATTGGGTAAGCTGCCAGGATGGATATAGTACTTGATCAAAGCATGCAAAAAACATTGAACGTTGTCATGGATTGACTAAAACAGGAAACCACCCTTGCTTCTAATCGCTCTAATGGACTAGGTAATTTACCCTGCAGACGATTTACAAACAGAAACACACATAACTCTGTAGAATCTGTATGTAAAAAAAAAAGTTTTGGAAAAAAAAAAACCAACATCCAAGCCCCAGTTAAAGTGACAGAAATCACACTGATAGTTGATGTGATGCTCATGACTTTTGAGATATTATGCACTGTGCTGCTGCTACACAATTGGCTGATCAGATAAGTGTATGAATACGCATGTGTACAGGTGCTGCTAAAAAAGTAGAGGTTTACTGTGCGTACAGATCCAGTGGATCGTATTATTAAATTAATAAAAGATGTTTTTAACTGCTAATTACATGAAATAATATAATAAATATAATATTAATCAATAATAATCTAAAAGAATATGTACACACAGACAAAATTACTTAAGCACCCTACATTAAAATCAGATAAACCTATAATAAGGTTTAAGATTTCCACAACTACATATCTAAATCCAAAGTAAGAATCCAAAGGTTTGTTTATATTCTGTGCCTTGATGAGTATTTTTAAGCAGAGAGGGTTTCTGTGCAGAGAGCTCCTTTTAGCATGCAGCCTAGCGTCTAGTTCACATGCAAAGGCCCAGTGTTTGAGCCCATGCTTTCTGAATGAGCTCCTTTTGTGGAGTAATTGGAGATCGTTCTGTGTTACTGACAAAGAGGTGTAGGGCCTCTCTTTCCTTTCTCTGTCTCTCTCCATTTTTCTCTCATTTCTTGTTTCCCCCTGCCACCCTCTTTACGCCCCTTGCTCTGTTTTCCTTAAAGTTTGTGTAAGTTGTTGCGTGAAAATATACTTGCTTGCAGGTTTGTTGGAAGCTGTTATGTGTCTTCAGGAGAAGTGATTTATTTCAGTAAAGCACGTCTGATGTACTGTTTTTAAATTCATTTTTTAAATCATATATATTTTATTATTTACTGTGAAAGCTTTCAGATAGCTAACAGAAGCTGGCCCATATATACCTGAAAACCATTTTTTCACAGACATTATTATTTACTATAAGCAAAAAAAAGCCTAATTTTGCTGTGGATATTGTTTCTTACTAATACTGTTAACAAAAGAGCTAACATAAAAAATAATCTGTTAAGATTTCTATAAGGATTTTGATTTTATATATATATATATATAAAAATATATAATTGTTTAAATTAATTAGTTTTCGGAATTTTAATTATTATTTATACATTCATATTTTTTTACTTGCAAATTCATCTGTCTTTCTGCATATACTAACAGGATGTAATTGCGTGATAGCGTTCATTTACGAAACGATGCTTTGGGTGGGTCTTTAAGCACATAAAGTACAATAACACAATCCAGTGTCACCTAGATGAAGATGGGTTACATATTGAGTCTAGTTGCTCTCAAGGTTTCTTTCATATGAGAAGTTTTTCCCTGCCACTTTTACCTTTGCCTCATAAATTAAACATGGTTCTCGTATGAATTGATAAATTTCTAGCTGCTTTGTGATAAATCCATTGTTGGAAGCTTTAGATAAATTAAATTGTAATGAACTAAACAGGATATAATGAGGATAAGGATAAATCTATATTTCAGTATTTTCCACAAAAAGTGAATGGTTTAAAAAACTTCTTGAGAACTTTAAATGATTTCTATTTGCTTTTGAGATCATTTGTTACTGTTTCCCCAACTCCTGAATTAAATTATTATAATTTCTCTATATCCATCGTTCTTTCCACAGTGCCATAACCACAGCTGAGCAAACATAGGACCAGTCTAAATGTGTGTTTATACTACAGATCTGGTACGAAGAAGGAACAGAAATCCAGGTGGTGCGGTTACTTTTCTGGAAATACATCCACAGTTTGGTCAAATTAGCTAGGAAATGGAAATTCCCACTTCATCTCTAAGGTAACTCAATAAAAACATTATAACTTAAATAGCAAACCTTTCAGTAAATAATCGGGGGCTGGGTTGCCATTGAAAGACCATCAGGCCTTTTGTTCAACTTTTGTTTTACTGAAGCAAGCATAATAATGGTTTATATCTATTTATGCACACATAGCATACACTTTTGAAAGTTAGTGATTATTAATAAAGGCATCAGTGCTCGCTTACATTTTTAAGTTAGCCACTGTAAAATTTCACTCTCAATCAGAAAGCATCTACTCGAGAGCAGCTTCTACTACAGAGACTTTTTATGTTAAAGTGCCTGTAATACTATTGGACTCAATATGGCAAGACCTCATCTCACCATGTGCAGCTTTACTGAGGGCCCTCCAATGGTAATGACGATCTTCCTGACTGAAATCAGTCTATGTCTCTATAATCTTATCAGACTCGCCCCTTCAGGTGGTCTCGTAATTATCACTGGTCTCCAAACTGCAGGTTATCCTGTAAAAATAGAGCTATCAGGCAAACCGTCAAACCTAAATTGTCAATATGGATTTCCTGTTGGTGTGAATGTGGAGAAAAGGTTTAATGCTTGTGTTGCTGTTATGCATATATACATCAGATTTTATTTGCAGCATTTGGTGGGATTTCCTTATCCAGAGCAAATTACATTTACATTTTATTTACACAACTGAGCAACTGAGTACTGAGACCCAGCAGTGGCAGCTTCTTTCCACTGATGTGACTCGAATAAATTATCAACAACAAAAAAGATGTTGTAAAAATCAGCCGATATTATTAGTAAGTTGCATTAGCTTAAGTTCTTGCTCTTGGTAATATAGTGGAGCTAAATGTGTATAAATATTGTTTCTTAATCAATGACAGAATTTTGTACTAGCATTTACTACTAAATGTATAAAATTGTTAAAATAAGTAAACGAAACAAGTTTTATATTGCAAAAACGTGAGATTACATAAGAAGAGTTCTGAGAAGAATGATTTTTAGGATAGATGTTATATTTTAGTAAAGGTAGCCAAACAGCTAAGAGAAACTAAATCTAACTAAATGATCTTATATTTATATGTTATAAAAATGAACTTTAAATGAAAACATTAAAATATGTTTTAGCAAATAGCTAATTATTTACAGCTAAACATGCCAGAAAGCTAACATACGCTAAGATGGCAGATTTCTGACAGAATTTGTTTGCTGAGCTTCAGATTTTTTTGTTAGTGTAAAATCAAAACTGCTGTTTACTGCTAAGGCCAGATAGTTAATCTGTCAGGATTTCTGAGAGGATGTTTATCATAGATGTTATTATTTGTTGTTAGTTTTCTGTGAATTTATAGTTCCGTTTTTTTTGTTTGGGTAAAAATTTAATAGAAAAATTAACTTTGATATGATGATGGGGAATTGCATGCTTTATTTTACCAACTTTTTGTTGTTCTCCATCTTTTATCATCTACCATATTTTTTATTTTGGTGTTAAAATTTGAAAAATACAGGAAGACAAACAAATACTAGTTTGATCATAAACATGATCTCAGGCCTCATCCTTTTCACATGATCTCTAGTCAGGCTTCCATCCTCACACCATCACCTGATCATTCATGACATTCACCTGTTTTTTTAATCACATTGCTCACTTAGAACTAAAACCACTAGTGTTATGTCTGACCTTATCCTGCTTCCTGAATTAATGTTCTAGTTTGTTTACTGTTTTTAAATGTGTTGTCTAGCCATTGTGTTTGCCAGTTTGATTAATTATGACACAAAAAAGAGCACACAGTTTTGGGATCCATTTCACAATGTTTGTAAAAATAGCTGTCTCACAAATCTACACAAATGAACAGTTTATTTGTTTCTAAAAATAGAATATTTAATAATAAAATAGAATATGATAATAAAATAGAATATTAATAATAAAATAGAATTGAATAATAAAATAGAATATGATAATAAAATAGAATATGACAATGTATAGATGTAAAGTAACAGTAAAAGTCATTACTGTTAAACAGACACTAAAATACATCTAAGGAATCAATAGTAAATAAAGAAAAAGGATTTTGTTAATTCATTTTAGAAAATGAAAAATATATAAAAATGATTTAACCCATTATCGTATATTATGTATCGATTCTTATGCAGATTTGTTGCACTTAGCTGTATGGACTTGATGGTGCTAAAATGTCAACATTTTCTAAAACTGCAGTAACAGCATTCAACTAATAAGCAGGGGGAAATTAATAAGAAGGAATCAGTCAATGGACAATTCTTTCTTTATTTAAAAACATAGCAGTGATCAAAACGTCTTTAGCTCAAAATGTCAGATTAGTCAGATTATGTTTGGCTGTGAGTGTGACGTTAGTAGACCCAGATATATCCAAGGGGTTAGAACCCAAAAAACAGCTTTATGTCTCTGCAGGGGACAATGATAATCACAGCTAAAAGCATGCCTTAGAGCATGTCCCTAAAATTCAGCCTTTCAGAGCAGATAAAATCTCAACTCTGAACAGGATCTGATCATCAGATTTTGATTTGTCAGTGGGATAAACAACCAGTGATGCTGAGATGCTCCATTGAGCCTCAAGGCATCACAGTGTTTTTAAATACAAACACAATGTGATTAGGATGGAGCTCCACATGACCCCCTGTTTACTCTCATCCTAAGCATAGTAGCTGTTTGTTTATTTAGTGTGCCCATAGATGAGGGCAGAGGAAGAAATGTTCGTTATTATTCTGGTATTTCCTGTGTTGAGACTGTGTAGAAATCTGTGTTGAAAGTTAAAACATACTGGAACTTGACATCACATTTAACATACAGAGTTTCTTATGTCTATTGTTTGCCACTTCTAAAAAATCTGGGCCACAGTTAAATTTTTTAAGTTAGATTCTTTTCTCAAAATACAGATAGAAAACCAAGAAAATGTGCATGCAGTAGATTAGTAAAGATATACTGTACATAACATAAATAACAACCCTCATGTCTGTGGGCCAAGCATGAACTAATGTAAGAACAGGAAACCAGATTCAGCTGTTAGCCATAGATAAACTTCCTAAATATACGTCCCCTTGTGAATGTTTGTGTTACTGTTTGTACAAATGTTCTCATCATAAAAAAACATCCAATAAATAGAAAGGTTTTTTATGTGTTTTTTATTTTTTTCTCTGTGTCTGTTTACACAACAAAGTTGCATCACAAGTATAATACTTTTATATAAAGTAAAATATTTATTCCTACACAGAAATATCAAAATAAATTTTGTAACCTAATACTATAAAGTACCACAAGAAAGACTGCATTTGGTGTGATTACAGTGACAGAAATACTGTTCAAGCACGTTCCAGTGTGTTTTATTCTTCTTATACTGCAGCATAAGGATTGTAACTGCTCATTTATTAAACTTAATATCATATTGCTATTTGCGCCTTTTTTTTTTACCCCATTTTCTTTCAATATCTATTTCACAACCACTTGTCTAGTATTAATCTTCAGTGTTAGTTAGTCTGGCGAAGCCTCACTTACACACGTTTTTATTAAACATGTAAACGAAAATCAGTATTTATAAATATGTATCGATACTAGAGGTTAGAATATTGATACACTCTTGTGAAAAAAATATTGCAATAATTAGCAGTATTGATATTGACACAGTCCTTAACAAGACTCTTTAAAGAACATAAAATTTACTATGGGGCTGGAGGTGTATGGTGGCAAAAAAATGGGACACATATACACGCAAAAGTAACTTTTACAATCCAGTTTTCTTTGCTATCTGAAATATGACATCTAAGGCTGAGACTAAAAAACATCTAACAACTAGAAAAAGTGAGGACTAGCACGTTTGATCTTGCTAGTCACACAATCGTCAAAGAGACAAATGACTTTTGTGAGAGAGAAGTGGTAGCGTCATAGTTAGGTGTTGGGCTTGTAACCAGAAGTTTGTGGGTTTAATTCCCTGCACCACCAAGAGCTTCTGAGTAAGGCCCTTAAACCTAATTTCTTAAAAGATGAGATAAAGGAAAGCCGCTCTGGATAAAGATGTCTGCCAAATGCTGTAAAAGGAAAGAGGAACATCTTCTACTTACCCAGAAAGTACTGCAAGTTTTGCTTTGTTGAAGTACAACCAATAGATTTCTGGGACAGTTTGTGATATTCTTAATATAGAACAATAGAGCCTAAAAATGTTTTAAAAAAAACATTTTTGGCTCACTTAAATCACAAATTAAACCTAAATGGTTCTTAAAAGGTACAACACATTAAACGCATGTCCATTTGTTCTTCCTCTAAAATTCACCAGAAGGCTATTAGCATCCAGTAATATTAAAAATACACATTTTATAGATGCACAAGTGTAGAATAACAGCATGTTAGACATAGTAAATAATTCTGCTGAGTAAATCTAAAAAGGATGCATGTTTAGTATCTGTTTAAAGATGATAAAAGCTTTTCCATTAACATCAGCGCTCCTCCGTGCATTCAGATAACATCTCTCTGCAGTCTGGACCCTGGCAGCAGATAAGACTGTGACCTAAGAGTGTTTGAAATATCAGTTTGGGGATCTAAAAAAAGCATTTCATTCCAAATTATTATTTATTGTTCACTATTGTAAAGTGATGACTGGGTATAGGGGCTGCTATGTGGTGTCCACTCTTTGTCTATATAAACTCTCCCTCTTTGCATGCACAAACACAGCGTATATCTATTTCAGCTCCTATGAGATTTCCATAGCATGAAATGTGCACACAGACAAAAGACATTCCACAGACATTAAGAATAGCTCTGAACATCATTCGATTGCTTTTATTAGGACTTATCTGTCTCCACTGCTGTCCCAGCCTGTAGAGAGATGAAACAGATAAAACACAAAATGTTTCGGATTGTGTGATTTAGGGATTTAGTGTATTGATTAAAATTTTCTTTTTAAAAAAGAATCAATGTGAAGTGACTCACTATAAAAATATAATAGAACTCAAGAGTCATGGCATACCACAAAGATGCATGTAAGGTTTATAAGCACTGTGCGACCTAAGGTTTGTGGACATCTTTATAATCACACACTTTGAAATGTACTCAAAAGCCATTTCTTAAGATTAAGACTTAATCTAAAAAACAATTGTAAAAAAACACACACAGATGTGATGGTCTGGTTTTTTTTTAACTCTTTTCCATATTGTGTAACAAAAATGTTTATATGTTCACTAAAACATGGGTACATATTTCTTTCTTATGTCTTTAAATCTCTGCTTGATTTTTGTGATGATGAATGACAAATCTTCATCTTCATGCATCATCTTATCTATCTATAGATACATTCAATGTTGTAGAACACCCATTACAAGAGTTATTTCCTGTTCTCATTGCTGTTATAACTGCTATAAATAGCTATAAATAACTGCTATAAAAAGAATAAAATGTATGATGTCAGACATTTTTACTCATTACATGACTGATAAGAATCGAATAAGTCATCTTTGTTCTCCAAACATTCTAAAAAACATGAAGTTTAGTGATATTTATTGTATACGTTGACCTGCCAGTGATCTTAATGATCTAAAACTTGTAATCACATTTAGTAATAATTTAGTAAAGGCTAAATTGCTAAAATAATAATTGGTGTTATATTTAACTAAAGCATAATAGTCATTCCCAAACCAAAAACTGCATGGGAAGAGTAGGTTTGTCCTACTGCAAGCTTTAAAGCATTAAGGTGGGGTAAAATCGTAGGTGAGGACGTCTTAGATCAATATGTTCTTGTAAGTGCTTGATAATGCATCATTATTATTGAGTGTCTACAGTCAGCAAAGTTGGTCAGTGACCTTGGTCAGTGATGTCCACCAGTCTTAGTTCATTCTTTTTGCTGGATCCTAGCAGTCTGGCCTTAATTGCTTGTTGTGATGACCATAAAGTACACAAGCTCTATATGTTAAGAAGATTTTCCTGGATGTTGTAAACAGACAAGAAGTTTAGGTAATGACAGGTGTACCTCAGGGAGCTATGCTTTGCTCTGTTCTTTTACCCCGATTTAGAAAATCAAACCCGGTTTTACTGCTTTTTTTTGTTACTACTATTCTGCTGTTACTTAGCTGTAGATGTTCTATAAATATATGAGTTCACATTCCAAGAAGCTTTTTTTATTGTGACCAGACCGCCCATCCACCACAACAGTACTATCAAATTTATTGCTTCCTTTTTTAGAATTAATCAATTAAAGATATCATGGAGCTTTATATTTAGCTCTGGTTATGTTTACATAGCGGACATGAAAAAGCACATAGACAAAAAGGCTTGCTTTTTAGACTGTTAGTGGGTTTATTTTAAAAGAAGTGCATTCGATCTGGTAGAGCTGCGGTGGGAAAGAGTGGGTTTATGTGACTATACGAAACCTCCTCTGTGCACCTGTTAATAAAGATGTTTTCACTTTAGGTCATGGCTGACAGTCAAAAACAATATACAAAGTTCAAGATGTGTTATCTGTATTCACAATGTTTTTCCCCACTAGCACTAGAATCGCGAGTGATAAGTGATTCTTACATAAAATTATTTATTGTAAGAATACATTGTCGTTTGTCCTTATGATGTTTTCAAAGAGCAGATATTTAACCAAAAAATTTATAGTGAAGTGTCAAGATTGTTGTTGGTTATAAAAACAACTAAATTGCACCAGTCTAATAATACAGTGCATTTGGATGAAACCATTTAGCAGAAGAGTACTCTGTTTCGTCTTTCTTGCCCCCACTCGCCCTTCTCTCTCTTTTTCTCTCCTTTTCTGTCCCACTCCTTTTCACTCACCCACTGTACCAGTAGAAGAACGTACATCAGGTAATGTTTGGTTATGTAAGAAAACACGATGCTCTCTGTCATATATATATATAAAGAAAGAGAATGCGAAAGAAACCAACAGAGATACTTTTAATAATAGAATAATTATAAACCAAGATCAGCTTTTGAATTCAACAATGCAACAATGCTAGCCCAAAACAGTGTGTTATGGTTTAGCATGGTGAAGTAGATAATCCGAGTCCAGAACCAACCACATTCTTATTGAATACATGGCATTTTCTTTCATTTAGTGGTTCCTGTTGAAGTAGGGGTTCTCTGAACTTGGTATACATGTTGAAGTCATTTCCTACATCACACAGTACATAACAGTAGTAACAATGCAAGCAAACACTTGAAAGACTTTGAGACTTTTTGTGCAATCAGTAGACAATGTTTGTTTTGTCTGATTTAATAGTATAAACAATCCACTTTGTTCGCATTTATGACTTGATTTTACGTTTATTGTCTCTGCTGATGATGCGTGTAAAAAACATCAGTTCAAATAAAGATTAAAAGGTTAAAACTGAACTGCCTTAAAATTATTTATTAGCAAACAATCTGACCTGGTTCCCATAAATATAACCGTTAAATTGATATCTTTTTATCTTTAAAACACATGGGACATTTTAGCACATTTACAGCATCCAGCCTTGCTGGTATCTCACATTTTCCACATCTAATGGGTCTTTGGTTTGGATCCTCAGTCATTATGTCTAAAAGGAAACACTATGTAATGTATTTGGCATTTTAGATGTAAAATTAAATTAGAAAGAAAAAGCACAATTCCACAGGGCCCAATGACCACATTCACATCCCCTGATTGTTTCTCTTTTCTTTAGCTTGCCCTTGTTTGGTTGTGTCTTTGCTGGAAAGAAACGTGAGTTTTTGTTATTATTGTTAGATAGCTGAACATTAACTTGTGTAGCACATTGCTTCACACTCGAGTCACAAACACGCACTTGGTTTGCTTCTTAAACAGTCTGAAATGTCCTCATTAAATAAAACGGAAGGGTCAATGACTCTGAGATTCCTACATTTTTTTGTGATAAGAGAGTGTCATTTTGGGAAAACAATAGAACATCTGAGTCATTTTTCCTAAATGACAGAAAACCCATGGTGACTGAAGTGGCCTTTTAGTCTTTTCAATGGTTACTAAAGTGACATCATCGACAAAGGAAGGAGGCATTCAGTCATTAATCTAAGGATAAACTTCTCCATATCTCAACCATCTCTCTTTCTTTTTCTGTCCCCTTTTTCAAGGACCCTTCCCGCCTCCTTTCTTGTGAGGCCTCCAGGAAATGGTCATTTGCAGTTGTAATTACACTTCCTTTGAATCCAAGGCCACTGTATGACCTATAGAAGTTTAGTTTATGCATTTGTCTTGGTCAAAAACACATGTAGCATATGAAGGAAATGAGAGCATCAACTCATGTCATTTTATTAATAAACTACTGGAGTATGATTCAGATGTCATGTAACCTTAGAGAAGCACACTTGGATATGCCTGTTTCTTTCCCGTAATGCTCCCAGGGGTTTCAAGCTCATATCCTTAAGATGGCTCATTAGCAAATTGCATGGTACCTCCTGTCGAGTTCTCCCTGCCTGCTTCATTGGCCTGCTCCACTTCACTAAAATTTGCCATTGAAACACGCCTCACTGCCTCTTTGAAAATGCCGCCCAGATCCATGCAGGCCAGCCCTCTTTACTTTCTTTCTCTCTCTCAACCCCTGACTTAATTACTATTACCTGTCAACCCCCCTCTCTCTCTCATACACACACACAATCAAAACCTCTGCAAATCGTAAGACAAACATGTACACCCCAATACAATGTGTGCCTAAAAGCACCTCTTTGCTTCCAATTTCTCCTTTTTATGTTCTTATTCTGAGTATTAATACTGTAGAACCAGTAGTGAGAAATCAGAATGCTAACACATGAAGCAACTATATTCTACTCCACCCATTATGCTGGTTTTTATTCTAGTATTTGAAAGTATGTTTTTTTTTTAATGTTGCATCTGGTTTCCAAACATTTTTTTAAATAAAATTATTCCAGATGATTAATAATTTTAAATTATTTTAATAAAGCAATTAATTAAACATATTAAAGCTTTTAATATAAATATTAAAGTTTTTGTTTATTGAAAATGTTTTAATTAAAACTATGTAACTGCAAGAAAGTGATGGTAGATAGAATTTTTAGAAATTGTTTACGAATTTGCAATTTACAAACATGCATCTGATTTAATAAAGGCTATATTTAGGACTGGATGTTACATACATATGAATCCCTCATATTATTAAGTCGTTTGTCAGTTTGTTGGCCGAATGTAGGCATGAAATAAACTCTCCCTGTAAACTTGACCTTTAGTTTTTCACAAAATAACGAGTTCTTTGCATGTTTGGCCTCCTATCAAGTGCGCTGACATGAGGGTTTAAACTTGTACGGATGATTTATGCATGTTTCACAGCACATTCTCTAAGGGAAAAACAAGGTATTCAAATTTTAACAAGAATACTTAAAAATATGCAAATGACAGCATACATGCATAAGCATTAAAGCGCTTGGGAAGCGCTCATCTGTGCTGCCTGGTATCTAATTAAGTAGTGTTTAATATAACATGAATCATGGATTTTATTCATGATTTTGATTCTCTGTTGTTGTAATAAGGTTTAAATATGAAATGCAAATTGTCTGGGGCTATTGATATAGCCACCCTTTTTTCATATCCACCACCATATAACTCATTACTAGATCGCGTGGAAAATTAATAATGAAGTCAGTGTTGTGCTGTTGAGAATGAACTCCATGTTGCTTTTTAAAGTACATTTACATTTTCATTTACATAATTTCGCACATGGCCTTATCCAGAATGATGTACAAAAAGTACTTCGAGTCTCCATGCATGAACAGATCGATATTGGTATGCTAGATCACAAACCAAAAACTGTTAAAAGGCATTAATATTGTGTGGTTATATTAATATTTAGATCGCATTATACTACAGGACTAATGAACAGAGTATGCAAAATGACAGCGTTCTAAACTTGTTTGATGATTAATGATGGTAGTTCTGTTGTTGGCAATGGAACTGCTTGTCATTAGTGTATACAATGTACTAGCAAGTCTAGATGCGATTCATTGCTAGGTGAACTTGTTAATAATACTTTTGCCCAAGTATGTTGCCTATCGCATTCCACTGAAATGCTCCATTTAATATTTTAGATACCTTTTAAACCCAGTAACATAATAAAAAGAAGTGCAACAGAACATGACAGCAACCAACGTAAACAAAGCTGAGTTGCATTTTAATGTTTCCCAAAACCTTTGATTGATAAAATGTAAGAAGATTATTCATTATAAAACACATGCCCAAACTTGGTATGTATTGAAGCATTTAAGATGGCATAAGAAACTGGACTGGTATTTCCACATAGTCCCAATGTGTAACCTTGGAGATTAGCTGCCAGCCGTGTCGCTTAAAAACTAGCATTTACTATATGCAAAAATCTGATCCTGAGCCAGGAGTAAGACCATATGAAAAGCGTCTAATAACGTCTGGGGAAGTTGTGGCTCATGGTTAAGGTGTTGGACCACAAACCTGAAGATTGTGGGTTCAATTCCAATCTCCACCAAGCTACCACTGTTGGGGCCCTGAGCAAGGCTCCTAACCCCTAATTGCTCAGTTGTATAAATGAGATAAATGTAAGTCGCTCTGAATAAGAGTGTCTGCCAAATGATGTAATGTAATATTAATCTTAAAACATCCTCACAAAATTGTGGTCAGTTGAGGTTTTGGGAAGAATGTCTGGAAATTGGTCACTACATCCTCAGAGTTTCCATTTCATCTTGGTCCAGGGATGTGCCTGGGACATGAACCTCTTCCTTCAAACACAGAAGAATAAAGCAGCTCAAAGCAGATTAATGTGGCGCTGTCTGTCTGGACCACCAAAGAGACCTAGTGTAAAAGTCAGGGTTGGAAAATGAGACATACCTTCCTGCCATGAACGCAGTAATAAGAGTTCACATGTCGATGGTTTGCAAGAATTTTTACAAGCTGTGTCTGTTTATTGTAAGATGTAAACTTACTGAACAAACTATTCCCTTTACTCATCTCACACCTGGTCTCAGTCGCTTCAGTAGTGCTGCATTAAACTATGTGGCCAAAGGTTTGTGGACACTTTCCAAGCTCATCTAAACAAGCATGCTGCCTAAAGTTGAAAAAAAAGCACACAATTGTATAGTATGTCTTTATATAGCTTTGGTTTGTGTAGCTATGTAACCGACTGTGGAGGGTACAAGCAAGAATTAATCGGATATGGGCTGTGCAAAAAACACATATGGATGTGATTGGCAACTGTTCAAAAACTTGTCAATATGGCTTTTATTTAAGACTTTACTGATTTTGTTTTTCTTGATTTGGGAGTGAATAGGATGTGTTAATACTAGAAGAAAATAGCTACAGTTGGTGATTGGCGCCTTTTGGGAACTTTTAATGTTTTGCTAGAGTGACTAGAGGGATTATCAAGAGATCTGCAACAGGAAATAAGACAATTAATGTAGCACAGCATGTTGATGGCTGTGTAAAAGAAAACACAACCAAAAATAAAAGCCGACTATAATAAAATATGTTTTTTTTTAGAATGCTGGATATTCATATCAAATCACATTTTAAGACACGATTAGTTAGTGATAAAGTTTTAAATGATGATGCTAGATGTGTCATGTTTTTAACACTAGGCTGGAGGATTAGACAGTCATTAAATTTACTTCCCTGTTGGTTTCACCAAGATTAACAGAGGAACTTGACATGTTAGCATTAAATAGGGGTTATCTTCCAGTGAAAAATGATTTTTTTTGGAACTTAAATAATATTTTACATGTTTCTGTCAAGTCAACCCCTTTAGAGAACTTTTCTTCCAAATAGACTTACGCGGTGGAAAACCACACACACACACACATCTGTGTCACATACCACTCGTGTGTGCTGTTGGTAGATGTTTCTACTACTGATATAAAGCCAAATTTGAAGTTAATCAAATGATTTAATGCAAAAAGGTTGGAGAACGAAGACAGGGTTCTTTTCTAGGAATGCACACAGAATGCAGTCTTTTCTTTAAAACTTCATCACGTGGCCAAAAGTCTGTGTTGGGAAAGACACCAAAATAAAATTTCCCAAGACCCCACTCAACACTGTCTGTGCCCCGAACCTCCTTATCCAACATTAGTGTATTAGTGTATGATCTTATTAACACTATAGTGGTTAAATAAGCAAACACCCACACTACAAGATTTTTTCAAAAGTTCTTTCAGAAGAGGTTATTATAGTTGTAAACGTGGCCTTATATCTGGAATAGGATGTTGAAAATTTGCATAGGAATGTGATAGTCAACTGTCCCATTACTTTTGAATTTATTTGTTGTTGTGGCCTTAGAAATCTATTGAACCTGTTATTTTATACTATTAAATGAAGCTTGATGTATGTATGTATGTATGTATGTATGTATGTATGTATGTATGTATGTATGTACAGTATGTATGTATGTACAGTATGTATGTATGTATGTATGTATGTATGTATGTATGTATGTATGTATGTATGTATGTACATGTATGTATGTATGTATGTATGTATGTATATGTATGTATGTATGTATGTATGTATGTACAGTATGTATGTATGGACAGTATGTATGTATGTACAGTATGTACAGTATGTGTGTATGTATGTATGTATGTGTGTGTATGTATTTTTGTATGTATGTATGTATGTACAGTATGTATGTATGTATGTATGTATGTATGTATATGTATGTATGTATGTATGTATGTATGTATGTACAGTATGTATGTATGTATGTGTGTATGTATATATGTATGAATGTATGTATGTATGTATGTATGTACAGTATGTATGTATGTATGTATATGTATGTATGTATATGTATGTATGTATGTATGGACAGTATGTATGTATGTATGTGTGTATGTATATATGTATGTATGTATGGACAGTATGTATGTATGTATGTGTGTATGTATATATGTATGTATGTATGGACAGTATGCATGTATGTATCTATGTATGTATGTATGTATGTATGTACTGCATGTATGTGGCCTCTTCCTATCAGCATTTTGCAAGAATCATAGAATAATCCATAACTGATCCATAACCATATAGATGTTCCACAACATCGAATGCAAAGATAATAAACGATGTAGTTTATTTTTCAATCAAGTTGGTGTCTTGAAATTTTGAACTTTAGGGTTTATTACAGTTACTTGTTCAAACCCACTACTTTGTCATGTATTAATTCTTGCATGTGTAGATGAGACTCATACAGAAAGGTTCCAGTTGAAGTGTCCGAACAAAATGGAGCTCTTCTGTATTCAGGCACAAACCACAGCAGAGCACTGAATTATTGGCTGGAATGACTGGGAGAGAGGTTTAGAATGGGAGGAACAGAGAAGAGGAAAAATAGTGTTAAGAGGGGGGTCGTTTCCTCCAACAAAAGACTCGTTCCTCTCTTGCTTTTCAAAAAGGGACGTTTTTTGCTGCTCCATGGAGACCACTTTTTGGACAGCATTTCTGAGAACTGTGAGCTCCAGAATTGGCTCATCAGAAAAAAAAAGTTTTCTGCTTAGTGGGAAGCTTTCATTTATTTTTCTACCTTGATCTCAGAACTTCGTTTATGAACTGAATTTCTATCATCTCCTCCTGCTTAAGGTTCTTTCATAAAATTCACCGACTTAAGCATTAATGACCAACAAGCCATTTTCGGTCTTCTTTATTTATAAACACATTAGTGAACTCTGTTTGTTCTTTGTCATTGTCAAGCACATGGTCCAAAGGATTTTATAGTTCCAGCGAGTCAGCTGTTTCAACATCTATTGTAGGTTCTGTTTAGAGAGTTTCCTATTTGAGGACTGTCAAGCCATTCTGTCCATTCTCATTATGAACACATCCATCAATTTGGCATCATGGACTGCAAATATATTTGTCTTTACTTATTAAGGTAGAAATAAAAAACAATTAATTTGTGAATTATTATTTATAATTATGTCAATATCATATTATTTTAGGATTGTGATTTTCCCCAGTACTGTGTAAATTATCAATAGTAAATTGTGGAAAACTTTTTTATCCTTTTAAAGGATAAATAACTCAATTTTATAGTTTTTTTTTTAAAGTTTATAGGAAACAAAAGACTTGGAAAACAGGTAATCTTAAACAGGTTAGTGCAGAACAGTTGTAAAAAAAACCCCAGCATGTCCTTTATTATTTAAAATTGTTTTATTTCACCTACACAACAATTACATTTTGTTATTTATTCAAGAATTACACATTATACTGTTATGCTATAGTTTGTTAGGCTCAAATTTAATAAGATATCTCATGTACCTTATGTTTATTTTTGAAAATGTTAGAATGGATTGAGAATTCTTGAACGAATAACCGAGATGTTGTGTTAAATGTAGACTAGAAGCCAGTTCAAAAAATACACCGAAAAGAATTACCTACAAGTCAAAACAATCATTTGTACCGACTAGTTTGCTTTGGTTCTTGCATGTATTGCTTATTTCAGCATCTTCTTTAATTAAAAGATAAATTTTAAAACTAGCTTTGTTAAATCAAAAGCCACAATAATTATTTTTAATTAAATTATGTCCAACTGACCAACACTTATGTTTTCCACACTTCCCAGTCTCAGTTTATTGGGTGTGTGCATGTGTGCATGTATGTGTGCTTATAACACAAAGTCACCTATTGTTCATAAATCTGCAAAGCCTCTTTATAAACAGGCAGGATGAGCCGAGTCACATCGCTGTGGGATTTGAGCAGCGGAGTGACCGAGGGCTCCCTTTGAGTCATTCCACTTCATGTGTCATCATGTTAATACCCACAGTGTGACACATGACTGAGGAATCTACTTAAGTAAATGAAGAAGTCTTGTCCTAATAAACACATCACAAATTTCCCCATTACCATGTGTGTGTATGTCTGTTTTATATGAACATCACACATAGAGCCTTAATATTATATATCATTTATATAGTTATATTTATTAAGTTTAAATTGTTATATTTTTATAATACATGCTGATGATGTGTTATCTATTATAAAATAGATTAATAAATTATAAAGTTAAACTGACCTTTAATAATTCATTTTGGTACAAGCTTTTTTATTATAACGTTTTTAAAATTAATTAATTAATATTTTGCTTATTTAATGATAAAAAAGACTACCCACTATACCACGGCGCAGACACTTACATGCACAGTCGCACTCCGGCAACCTGGGTTTGATTTTGGCTCGGGTCCTTTCCGAACCCCACTTCTCTTTCTATCTCCTCCATTTCATCCAATCAATTAAGGCAAAAAATGGTTAAAAATATCTTTAAGAAACAATAAACAAATCCCCTGATTTAAGATGCCCTACAAGATATACTAATGTGGAACTGTAGAATAATTATGTGCTAATTTGCTCTACGTGAGACATTGGTTACTTATTCTCATAAGACTTGGGAAATTTGTTAAGTGCTTTTGGGGAAATAATGCCTTTTGGTAAAATGTGTCCACAGCTGCTGTTGATTGGAGCGAAGGAATTTCAAGTGTCATGTAACCGCTCTTCCTGGACATTTGTAAAAGCGCATGGGATTTGTGTGAATGCATCCAAAGTCTGTATTTGGAACCTTTCTTAGATATAATTTAGATGACTGTATGTGATTCTTTATGTCAATTTAAAATGTCTTCCTTTTATTTGTGGTCTTAATGCAAAAGACTTCTCTTTCCATACCCTTTAATGTCTTTAGGAGTATTTTAAGATTTTGTACACACAGAGCGAAAGAGTGAGAGAGAGAAAGAGAGACAGAGAGAGAGGCTAGATAAAAAGAAGACTAGTGAGAGAAACAGAGAGGAAATAAAAGTATAGTGCAGAGGAGTAGAGAACAGAGGTAAGTGGAGGAGAGAGAAAGAGGGTGAAGTAATGATTTTGATCTGTCCTCTGCCTTGCTTCCTCTCCAGGGGAGGTTTATTTTGCTGTTAGACATATTAAATCATTACAGCATTCCTGATGTACTCTCAGCACTTCTTTACACAGCTTACACAGCTTGCACACTCACACACACACACTGTCTTTGTACTAGGCTTGACTGACATTTTCTCACAACCTTTCACTTTCTCACTGAGTCAGTCAGAGTCCACCTTTAAATGATTTACTCCAAACCCTATGTGAAAGAGCACAGTGTGTGTGTGTGTGTGTGTGTGTGTGTGTGTGTGTGTGTGTGTGTTTTCACTCGTTTCTGCTTTAGGGCTGCTTTACAAGGCCGGTCCATGTTAGCAGGATTTTTACAATTTGTGTCTGAGGAAGTGCTTTCGTGCCCCCCCCTTTCTCTCTCTCTCTCTCTCTCTCTCTCTCTTTCCCTCTCTACAGTATCTTCCTTTTTTTTTCTCCTCCCTCCTCTCTTTTTGATCACCCACTGAGGATTTGCACCTGAATTTTAAGTGAGAACTATAAACTGATGTGTGTCCAAAAGGATCTTTGTATGTATAAACACCTCTTTATATTTGTGGCATTCCAGTATTTCTTCATGTTTGTAAAAGAATCTCAGGCTTGTTTTTTTTTTTTTTAGATTTTTACACATCTCTAGACACCACTTTTAACGCCCTCTCATTTACACACACTTATTTCCTACTACCACTCAAACCCCCACACACTTATTTTCCCACTAAAATCGTTTATTTATTTCACAATTTCCAGTACAGATTCGTCAGATCCTACTGGCTCTGATGAAGTAACTGAAAGTGAGTGAGGGACTTACCAGGATTTCCAAAATCATTTCAGTCTTCAAGACTTTGAAGGAATAAACACACTGAATTCACTACTGTCAAATTTATACATTTATAAAATGTATAGCACTGGAGAGTAAATGAGTCTATATGAACTATGAGTGTATTTTTTTTATACAGAAACTTTTATTCGTCACTTATATACTACTGAAAAATTTGTTTAAATTAATTTAACTTGATTTTATTATATATATTTTTACAATATTCAAACAATAATATTCATACACATAATTCTACATTCATGATTTTGTTATTTTTAATACATTTCTATGCAAATAATTTTTAGATTAACTATTATTATTTCTGTATTTGAATAGCTGTTCATGTAAATTGTTATGTTTATAGCAGTGACGGGCGGTGCATTTGGTACCTGGGCCTTCAGTGGGGACCCACTATCACGTCACAATTACAGAAACCATCAATGCTATACAAAAACACAATATAACACAGCTTGGCATTACAGGCAGAGAGACATTTCACGTATTAAGGGTAAAAACCATTTTTATTAAAGCAAGAAACCCTGTGAGGACTTCAAACTTCTACAGTACAACTGTGCCACATACATCATCTGTAGCAGTTCAGAATCAATATTTATCTTAATATCAATATAACATCACAACAACATTTAAAAATATATATAATACATTCAAAGGCTGTAAGCCAGTGTTACTAGTCATCGCACTGGTCTGGAAGTGGTGAACAAACTCTTTCCCGAGCTGAGACAAGCTAGTTAGCTTCAGGGTTAGCAGGTTCTCCTCACAATGTCTAACTTTTCTGGAAAAGTCTGCCTTAAAAACGTATTTTTAAAAATGGCCGAGACCAAGTCGATTAATTCTCCTCCATCAGCTGTTGTGGACATAAAAAATGTAATGCAACTGTACAGACGCGTTTCGCTAGTCTGTGCGTCTGATCAATTAATCAGAAGATGGAATATGCCACTGTGGGCCAGCTAGCGGGCCCTGGGAGGCAGGTTTAAAAAACGTATTGGTTAAAGAAACAGTATTTATTAATATTAAGCAATTAGCAATCTGCCACTACTGATTCTGAAGGCTTTGGCAGATTACATTAACATGACAGCACATAGAATCTGATTGGACAAAAAAAATCTAACATCCACATACATGTACTGAAAACAGTGCAGCAAAAAAAATGCTATGAAATGAAGAGAATAAACAGTTGGGAATAAATTAATACAATTTAGTGGAATAAGAATTCAGATTGTAAATGTGGGTCAGCTTTTGATAGTGTTTAGGCCAGAAGAGAAGGCCTCTCTGGCCCTGACTGCACACCACTGTGTTTTTATATATAATTTTTCTATTTTCGTTTTAATGTGTTATAAGATCGGTTGTATGATACGTAATTTCATGGCATGTACTTATAGAAATGTACTTTCTCATATAATCACATATTACTCCAATAAGCAACTCAGTGTATGTAATATTTTTCCATAAGGAGTATGATGGCAATCACTTAAACACTTTGTACTAAAGAACTTTCAGACTTTACACATACTTTATTAACGTGTGAGTTTTGTGTAAACCCTTTTGGCAGCCGATGCTGCAATTTTCCATAACAGTTGCTTTAGGGGGGAAAAGAGCTGACAGGAAACACATGGCATTGTGAGGCTGGGAAGTGTGTGTGAAAAAAAGAGAGAAAGCTGGTGGAAGATAGAGAGTGTGTGTGTGTGTGAGAGAGAGAGAGAGAGAGAGAGAGAGCTTGAGAGAGAGAGAGAGAGAGAGAGAGAGAAAAGAGAGAGAAGGGTCGAGACAAGTGGTACAAACCCAGAATTATCGAAAAATTACTCCATAAATTGTGTAACTGCTCACATCATGTTTTGTTCTGTGCTTGTACTTTTCGGTGATATGAATAGGCTTACAAACTCGATGCAAAAAAAAAAAAGAGAAGACATGTTGTCCTGTTTATGTTGTAAAATAATCCAGGGGGTCTTAACAAAAAAAATAAATTAAAAAATGCATTTTTTCATTTACCATGTTTACCCCTCAATGTTCTGCTCACTCTATGTGCTTTCACGTAGTTTAAATGATCTCTTAGCAGGGGATAAAGCCTAAATCCAAAAAAATTGTTCAGCTGCTTGAGGTCTCACATGGGGGTCTGGAGCAGTGACCCATGACCTCAATGACCTTGACCTCTTTAGATAAAGCAGGATCGCTTTGTGAGCTGAAAGCCTTAACAAAATTTAATCTAAAAAAAGTGCAAAAAAAGCATTATTATTTTCCTCATTGACCCAACAATTTTTAATGCACTTACAGGCCCTGTAATCTGATATTCCTTAAATTCCTGCTCTATGTTGTACAAAAAATGTGGGTTTTTGTGTTTTATATTTCAGAATAATTTCAGAGAATCAGGAATTTCTAATCTGCACATTTAAAGAGTTACAGTTTTGTTTTCATCTTTATTTTACCCATTTTATTTATTTATATTGTTATTTTTTAATTATATTTGTCTTATATATTAACTGCATTTACAAGTCCCATCAATCTGATGCTCCACAACATTGTTATATTATCTTATATATAAAAATATATCTTATATTATTATATTTTTTCTTATCTACTAGCCATTAGTCATAGTAAACTTCAACTCAGTTACGTTAATACGTTAAAGTAAAGTATTTTCATTCACTCCTATTACTTTCTCTGGGGATAAATATTGCTCTTTAAAATGAATAAACGTGGTATGAGTTTTAAATGTTATACTTTTCCATCGTTGGTGTTATAAATAAATGGTGAATGAAAAAGAGAAGAAAGGGGCTGGGAAGTTTTTCCTAATTAAAAAGGGGTTCAAAATAAATGGGTCGTAACAAAAATACCATTGAATCAAGAGACCGCAAGTTTTTTCTTCCTCCTTTAAAGATGCTTTAGATGGAGTTTGGATGGAGAAAAATTCCAACCAACTTCTACAACACAACCACAGAGTCCAACTGAGATTTATAGACCAAATGGAAAGAGATCTGGACAAAAGCGCAGTCATCATCCATCATCCTGCATTATCCTCTGGGGGACAGTTCCAAAAATTGATAGTTTGGGGTTCGAATTTAATTTGTTACTGCGTAAAACACACTGTAGATACATAAGGTGAACTGTGATGTGTATGAAATGGAAATTTCCAGATATTTTAAAATTAGTAAATCAGTTACAGTTTTACCATCCCAAGTAGTATATTTACATTTATTTTCTCTGTTTCTCTACATGGACACTTTTATTTGTAATGCTTTGGTAATACTGTAAATGCATGCAGCTATGCACGTGGCGCTTATTGATTTTCCCTGCAAAATTCCCACTTAGACTGTATTCAAGCTCTACTTCTCTAGATCATTTCTGTTGTGCCACTCAGAACATGGGTTTGGCATTGCTTATTTTATATTTGGTTAGGTTACTGAATACATAGTATAAAAGCAATGCTGATATGTGACAGTGTTATTTGCATTTAGTGCCTATTTTAAAAAGGTCTAGGCAGATGGTATGGAAATAGGTTTCTAGTTTATTTTCCAGATGTCATTCCCTAAAATAAGCACAAACACAGGATTATCTTTAATTGCAAACAAAACCAATCATCATAATCAGTCGAGTGAACCGTGAAGATATGCCCAAGGGTGTTATCTCTAATAAAACCTATAACCACCACCACCACTACACCTCCCGACCCCCTAGTGCACAAATAACCCTCCTTATCTTGCAGGCTTCTGTGAGTCACAGTGGTGTATCTGCCCTGGGCATAGAGAGGTCCTCAGGATGCATGTGTGATTAATGTGCAGCAGAAAGTGGGCTGGTGGGTGGAGGAGATGTGGTGGACCCACCCCAGACCACAGGCTTATTGAGACTTGGGGTCCCCCCCACAGCTGGTGCATTCCCAGAGGAAGGAACAAAAGGATTACAATTAAAGGAAAATTCCAGTGTTTTCCTGAAAGAATTGTTTTCCCAGTGTTAAAAGAAAACATCACCCCCCTCTGTCTTCTTCAAGCAGTTCAAAATCAATAAAACAGCTTCTTTAAAAAAGCAGCAATATTTTAATTTGCTGTTAACTGCATTTCTGTTTTTTCTGTTTTTTTTCACAGCAACTTTGGCAACCTTGGTCTTTATGAACCTCGAATTGTACAGAGGAGCATAGTAATGCTGAAAGATGGCTTTTTGGTTATATAACACTAAAGCATGAAGTTACCCTAGACAATTGTCCTTCTGCAATCATTTACCAACAGTAATTAAGACTAATTTGACTACAATTTAGTCTATAAGCAGTCTCTTGTCATTTTTTGCTATATATTGAGGACATTTATATGTGATATAAGGATGAATATGAGTTTACAAGGCAGAAATTAAACTTTTAATTGACACTGATGTTATTTACATTTGTAGCATTTGGCAGACGCCCTTATCCAGAGTGACTACAACTAAGAAATTGGGGGTTAAGGGCTTTGCTCGGGGGCCCAGCAGTGGTGGCTCGGTGGCGCTGGGAATTGAACCCTGGTCTTCAAGTTGGAAGTCCAACAACTTAACCACTGCGCTACCACTTCCCCCACTTATTTTTTTTTTTTATTATTATTATCAAACTGAAATAAAGATTTCTATAACATTGTACAGCAACATGAGCAGTGTGATTATTTTCTACCCAAAAACTGGCCAAATTCTTACCCACAGACAAACACTCGACACCACCAGCTAATGGTAGGAGTAGGTGGAGGCTAACAGGTGAAAAGTACACATTTTTTAACTGCGTTTAAACAATTTTTTAAAACAAAAGTGCTTTGTGCCTCCATGCACATACAATACATTAGCTTAGTGACTGGATGGTGTTGTCACCAGTGGGAAGAGAGAGAGTATCTCCGTTCACCCATCAAACAGGGCCAGGTTTAAATTTTTTTAAAAGCTAAAACTTCCGGCCATGTAGCTCTATTGGCATTCAAACTACTGATTTCAAACATTAAATTCAGTAGTCAAAGTGTTAAAGACAAAACTTTTATCATCTTTTTTTAACCATGTATAGCTATTGCAGTACTGCAGTACCAGGGCGGTGCTTTACAAAACAAATGCCGGTATTTTATGTCACTTGGGAAAAAATGTTAGGAAATGCTATAATATACAGATACTGCTCATTATTAACAACAGTAAATATTGATCATCATAATGATCAACTACAGCAGTGATAATAATGAAGAGGTTTGTGGTCGGTGTGTGCTGTATGTTTTAGTTATTCCCCTAAGAGAACTGTAAGAAGATATAATCCTTTTTGTATTTCTTTGTTTTGTATTGAATTATTTTCCCAATCTTGTGGGTGCGTGTGTGTGTGTGTGTGTGTTCAGAGAGAGAGAGAGAGAGAGAGAGAGAGAGAGAGAGAGAGAGAGAGAGAGAGAGAGAGAGAGAGAGAGAGAGAGAGAGGTGAGAGAGAGAGAGAGAGAGAGAGAGAGAGAGAGAGAGATGGAGAGAGAGAGCGAGAGAGAGAGAGAGAGAGAGAGAGAGAGAGAGAGAGAGAGAGAGAGAGATGGAGAGAGAGGAAGAGAGAGAGAGAGAGAGAGAGAGAGAGAGAGAGAGAGAGAGAGAGAGAGAGAGAGAGAGAGAGAGAGAGAGAGAGAGAGAGAGAGAGAGAGAGAGAGAGGAGGGCTCGAGTGGGCGGAACATTACACACATGTAGCTCTCGTTCAGTTGAGCGGTTCTCATCGCAAGACACAGACTTGGTTTCACTCGCAGTGCAGGTATGAATTTGTTTTTTTCTTCTGATAAAACAGTACAAAAATGTCACTTACACTTACTTTATATGAACAAAATTACTGTATATGGTATTATTTCAGAGAAAGAAATCACTGGCTTAGATTCACCTGCACAGGACCAATTTGTAAAGTTTAATAATTGTTAATAAAGTTGCTGTCTAGGAAGTAAAGAAAACATAGGGTAACAGATTGACACAAATCTCTAATAGCTAATATCTAATAGATATTTTTAAGGGTTTATCTGTTAGACTGTTAACTGCCCTTTTTATAGCCATCATTTTATTGCTGGGCTTTTTTCAAGAATCAAATTATATTATTAAGCTTTAGAATTTATATTTGAACTGTGTGTTTGCTTACAGTTATCACATTAATCATCTAATCTGTTTTTAATGTAATAGAGCTTTTATTTTACATTCTTTGTACTTATTTATTTGTTTACTCTTTTTCTAGCTCTTTCCATCATGCCGTTCTTGGATTTGCGAACTCAATTCCCAGTATTCCATGCTAAGGATTTTTACCTGACTTGAGGGACTCTTCAGGACATTACATCATAAGATATTTGGTTAGTACTCTACACTGGTACTCCAGAGCCCCTTAGTGGTCTAAAGGTGGATTGCACAGGTAAAAAACTGTCCAGCCGAACACCAGGACCATGGCTGACGTGGACCTCATAGCAAAGCACTACAACTTTACGGGGAAATTCCGTAAGCTAGAAAAGGATTCGGGACTCAAGGCTGATTCTGTCGTGTTTATCATTGTGTGCTGCTTTATCATTTTGGAGAATGTGCTGGTCCTACTCACTATCTGGAGGACCAAAAAGTTCCACAAGCCCATGTACTATTTTATTGGAAACTTGGCTCTTTCAGACTTGCTGGCCGGAGTGGCATACACGGCCAACATCCTGCTCTCAGGAGCTAATACTTATAAACTGAGTCCCACACAGTGGTTCTTTCGTGAGGGCAGCATGTTTGTAGCACTGGCTGCTTCAGTCTTCAGCCTCTTGGCTATTGCAATTGAGCGGCACCTGACTATGCTCAAAATGAAGCTCCACAATAGTGGAAATACGTGCCGTGTCTTTATGCTGATCAGCACAGTGTGGTTCATTGCCGCCATCCTGGGTGGCTTGCCTGTCATGGGCTGGAACTGCATCCACAGCATGAAGAACTGCTCAACAGTACTACCACTCTATCACAAGACCTACATCTTGTTTTGCACCACTGTGTTTAGCGTGATCCTCATGGCCATCGTGGTGCTTTACGCCAGGATATATGCACTGGTTCGCACACGCAGTCGCAAACTGGTTTTCCGCAAGGTCTCAAATGGTCGTGGAGGTGGCAACAAGAGCTCGGAGAAGTCGATGGCACTGCTAAAGACAGTTATCATTGTACTTAGCTGCTTCATTGCCTGCTGGGCGCCGCTTTTCATCCTGCTCCTGCTTGATGTAGCCTGTGAGATCCGCACTTGTTCCATTCTCTATAAAGCTGAGTGGTTCCTCGCCTTGGCTGTGCTGAACTCGGCAATGAACCCTCTCATCTATACGCTTACTAGCAATGAGATGCGCAGGGCCTTTATTAAGATGCTAATATGCAGCGTGTGCACCCAACCGACTGGGAAGTTCTCCAGACCTATTATCGGGGCAGAGTTCAGCAGGAGCAAATCGGACAATTCTTCACATCCCAACAAGGAAGAACCTGAATATTCACCTAGAGAAACTGTCGTGTCCTCAGGAAATGTTGCATCATCGTCGTAAAAGGGAGTGTAAAAATTTTCTTACTTTATCTTATTTAGTGAATGTAAGTGTTTATGTGGAAATTCTGCTGGACACCCAAGCAAAAAATTTTATACAATCCGCACCACTCTCCGTAAGTGAGAATAAAGCTTCATGATTATCTAACTAACACATACATCTACAACAGTCATAAAGGATCATGGAGAGAGACTCCATTAAAAAGCATGACAGAGTGGACAGTAAACAAACAGCATAATTGGGGCTGTTTTTTTATCCACATGCTGCAGATTCACAGGATTTTGATGTGGAATTGGCTTTTTATTATGGTTTACAACACAAACAAAGTCTTAGCGTTCACAAGTGGACCTAATGGGACAGTCTTTATGCACCTGTCTGATTCACATGTTGCCGGAAGCTGGGATTAAAATGAAAAAAAACAACAACCCAGAACAGTTGTATGTGTACATTGGCCTGGTTTATAATATACAGTGTGTGTATATATAGTTTTGTTAACATTACCGTTTTTAAGCCAGCGTTTCTTAACTGGTATGAAAAAGCTTAACTGGGAGAAACAGACTGAAACAAAAAAACATTTTTTTTTTTATCCTGAACTGCAAAAGTAATAAATAAAGTGCAAGACTCTTGAAGCAGCACTGAAACTTGTTCCTTTGCAAAGGAGGAAAAAATGCACTTAACAGCCTGAGCTCTGTAAATCAGATTAATCAGTATTACCCACTGTTTTTATTTATCTCACAGAAACACTCTAATTTGAGGAATGTTTAGGATAGCACTAGCTGTGAAAGTGCTCTTTGAGAGCCATTCAGGCCTTTTACTGACTCTTTATAATATACTACCATATTGGGCTGATTTTTGTACAGGCCCTGACAGGAAATAAGTGTTTCTTACATTATACTTGCACATATCAAATATATAAGATTTGTAAAGAAAATAAGTACAGTGGAAAAATTCACACATTCATATCATGTGGTAAAGTTTTTTTTTTCTTTATGAGTAAACATTCAAGAAATACAGTCGATAAGAAAGGTACTTGTGTTTCTTTGAATTTGAATTTATCCTGAATGAGAATGTATTTTATTTTCAGAAATATGATCCCACCTCCCATCCAACAGCTGTAAAATTCAGTCAGTGTGTACTGTAGCTCATCTGTATTAATTTACCTTGAATCCACTCATAGCCTGAATAAGGTTTAAATCACAATGTGGTATTAATGCATTGTGAATTAAAAGGTATTTTTATACCACTTTTGTAGTTTTTAGGTTTTATTGTCTTAGTTACATACACGGATTGCTTTGCCTTTGCAGGCTAGCATTATTCGCAATTTTCGAACATAAAAAACAAGTATCTAGCACTACAAATTAATCATGCATTGCAAATTCGTAATAGTCATCAGCTTAGTCATTTTCCTACCTGTTACAACATCTTTACTGAAAAAAATGCAAAATATAAAGAAGGTTCAAAGTGCAGCACTTAATACAGCAGTGCAGCAATAAGGATTTGGAGAAAAGGGTTAGTCACAAGCCGGTTTTGTTCCTGTGGGTTTTTTTTGCACATTGTAACACCTGTGTCTGTGTTTTGTTAGCTTGTCAATAAATATTTGCTGTAAAAAAACAAAGCTTTGAGTGTTTTTCATTTGCTATATTATCACCTGCATGATACATTTTTTGTTTTTTAAGAATGCAAACTACATAGAGCACTAGATGTATGAAGGCATTGAATCATCAATAACTTTGCAAAATATGGGGTCAGTTACAACATTTACATATATATATACATTATACATTATATATACAAGTAAAGTTTTATCTTAATATCAGTGGTTGGGTCATCCTGACAGCCTAAAAACCTTTTGGAAAGTGTGGAGGTTATAATAGAAGTAAAAGTGAGACTAAATCTGGCATAAGGCGTTCATGAAACGCTAAAGGATGTCTTCTTCTCCACCTAACCCTATTCTCTACATCCTCTTTACTCACACCCACTAACTTCATGTCCTCTTTTATCGCATCCATATACCTCCTCTTTGGTCTTTCTCTTTGCCTTCTGCCTGGTAGCTTCATTTCTAACATCCTACTACCAATATATTCACTGTACATGAGCAAACCACCTTAATCTGGCTTCCCTGACTTTTTCCCAAAACATATAACATGAGCCGTCCCCCCAACGAACTCATTCCTAATCTTGTCCAACCTCGTCACTCCTAAAGAAAACCTCAACATCTTCAGCTCTGCTACTAAAGGATGTAATGGTCAGGTTTCATAAAGAAAATCTTGGGCAAGCAAGACAAAAAAAGATATTATTAACACAGATACTAGATGATTTGGTTGTTGATTAATCCTTTTTCCAAGTTTTCAGGAAGGAAACTATTTCTCAAGTAACTCAAGTTTTTCTCTGTCTTGTTAAATAGTCTACTGAAAATACCCAGTGATTAAATCACACTTGCTTTGGTTTCTCCTGCTTCTAAAATCAAACATATAATTTATAATGGGCTTAATAGTGAGAATTGTCAACACAGAATTGTTCTGCAGTTTACCACAGCCAACAAAATATCACCTTTCGAAACAGAACACTAGATTTTTATTATATAGATATTTATATTTCTGTAACAGAAAGTTTCAACCTTTAAACACTGGATGATATTTCTGCTAACAGTGCGCCATCTGGAGCATAAGACTTGAAATCACACTTAAGCATTGTAAGGGAATTGTTCCTTACCACTGTTTATGATTGCTGTGAGGGAACAGTGCTAAACTCTAAGGCACCAGGCTGCCAAAAGAGAAACAACTCTTTTAAAGTAAAATTACATTGTATAAAAACCAGTCTAGATTTCTGTAATGTTGTAAAAGAACATTATAGCAAGGTTTAATAGAATATTCACACACATACACACACACACACACACACACATATATGCGAAAGCCCATCTTCAGCAACCATCTTTAAGCTCCATCTCAGCTTTAACTCTACATTTACATTAACAGCGTTTGGCAGACAGCCTTATCCAGAGCGACTTACATTTATCTCTTTTATACAGCTAAGCAATTGGGGGTTTGGGCCTTGCTCAGAGGCCCAACAGTGGTGGCATGGTGGTCCTGGGAATCGCACCCTGGTCTTTCTGGTATTAGTCCAACACCTTAGCCACTAATCCACCACTTCCCACTCTATATAATGTTTAGTGTTCAGCATGTTTTAAATTATATAAAATGTAATACGCATGGCTCTAAATTTTAAACATCTAACCAGCTCACAATGTTAAAACCAGGATTTTTATTCTTTCAATTATTTCATTTTTTATTCCCAAAATAGTAATTATGTTTTAAAAAATGCTAATTATTAACTATTCTTCTTATGAATAGCAAAGTATGAATCTAAAACAACACACAGGATAAGTTAAAGTCGAGTGATCTTTATGTCTGTAAAGTACACAGCTTCAGCACCATGTCACTCACCCCTCTATGTCTTGTAGCTAAGACACAAGAGATGATTTATTGCGATGACACTTAGTGTAAGCTGAACAAACAGCATTTTATTTTAAAACTGTGCGAACGGATTTATTTTTAAACCCTAAACGGTGAGAAGGATTTTATTTATAAAGGCTACACCCTCAGCTCTTGACTCCCTGCAAGCCAAGTTAGCAATAAATCATTAAAACTGCACAGCCTTCCAGTCGGAAGAGCACAGGTACCTGTTCTCACAGTCAAGAGAAGAGCAGCAAAGGGAGAAACATCAGGTGTAAATTGACCTTATTGCCAGGCTGTTTACAGGCAGAATGTGAATAAATGTGCCCCAAAAGTTGCTAAAAAATGACTGGTATAATAAAATAACTCATTTGCCAATTAAATAAGACAATGTTTTTTATTTAATTAAGTAGAAAATGTTTAATTAATGTTAAAGAAATAAACATATAATAATTACCACTACTACAAATAATAATAAAAATAATAATAATGAAAAAGCTGTATAATGTTTGCACTCCCATCAGCCCAACTCTCAGGGGTAGATATCTGCCCTAAGACATATTTTACTATTTGGCTCACTGCATTTTGCATGCAGTTTTTTTTTTTTTGAGATTTTTCTAAATGTTTTTAAAAAGAAACCTGAACCCAATCTCTCTCGCTCTCTCTTTCTCTCTTTCTCTCTATCACTCTTTCTCTTTCTTTCTCTATCTCTTTCTCTCTATTCGCTTTCTCTCTATCACTTTCTTTCTTTTCCTATCTCTTACTCTCTCTCTCTCTCTCTCTTTCTTCTCCCCTTGAGTCACCCACTTGATATTAATTTTGATTGTTTTTTTTATATTTTGTTTAAATTAATCCCACTAAACTGTCCAAATATTAGGAAATGTTTGTTTTAATGTAGTTATGTTGTTCATTTCCTCGGTCGAAGTAAAAAAGGGTAAGTCCTCAAACTGCACCTCCCTTCCTTAAACTCCTTCAAGTGTTATGGGAAATCGAGTCGTACCAAGTACTTCCGCTCCTTTTCCGCGGCGTGCTGAAGCTGGCAATTGAACTCAATTTCCCATAATTCCGCCTGTGTCTGCACATCGACTGGTTTTCATACATGGGGAATATGAGAGGAAGAAGAAATGGGAAAGAACAGCAACGTGGATGGAATTAAATAAAAACATTTCAGCAGTTAGGGAGCAATAGGAGGACGCTAATGTAACCCTGTAAGTGTCATCCGGAAGAGGGGCGAGAAAACGTGCTTAGTCGTGTCGTTTTTTGTGTGTTATTTGGCGCTGAGGGAGGCAAGGCGCCTCCCTGTAATGTTAGCCGTTTTTTTTCGGGTTGGCTTCAGCTGCAGTGACCGAGTTGCAGCGAAATGGCCCAAAGCAGAGCAATAGCCGCCCGCACACTGCTCATTCTTCACACTCATCTATGCAAGCCAAAATGTTCCGTTCACTAACGACAAATAACCTCGGAACCGTTCCTCTCACCAACCGCCGACTGTAGCCATAAAACGTCCAAGTGCCGAAAAACTAGGGGTTGTGCGTAATATTAAAAAAAGGTGAGTATTTATTTCTCGTGTCTATCGTGGCATTATTTACTTATTATTTTAACAACTCTTGTCGATAAACTATTAAAAATCTGATGTAGTAGGGATTTGATTGGCCTTGATAATCATGGGTGGATTAATACCACTAAACCCTGTTCTCTTCTCTTTACGACACAGGAAGCTGAGTTTAAAGTATCAGATGGTGTCCGATACAAATCACTATTAGATATGAACATTTTATAAATTAATCATAATCGCTGCAAACTGTAAAAACATCAGGAGAAACAAACCCACAGCATCTTCTTACCTGATTAAAAAAAAAACCATACTGCAACACTTTAAGCCTGAAACTCACAAGTGATTCATTATCATCTACAGACACTAATGTTAGCTAGGTGACAGAGATACTTGCATAAATATCGAGCACATTTACCAGTTCTGACAGCTTAGTATTTTGTTGTTTAGGATGCTTAGTAACCATGAAAACAACAAGAAGAACTTCACTTGCAGCTGTACATGAGATTGACGTGCTGAAGTGTATTAACGAACACAAGAATCAAAAACGTTCTTATCCTTGTTCTTAACAAAATGGTCCAACGCAACCACACCCATGATATCAGACATGATGGGATCAGAAAATATGTCCAGCCTGATTCTAGTCCATCGTAGGAATGTCTGCTAATTATATTTTCTCCCATTGCAGTTTTTTTAAACATGGAGCGAGCAGGAAGCATTCAGCTGGACATCCCAGACTTCAGCAACTCCGTCCTGTCTCACCTGAACCAGTTGCGCATGCAGGGCCGGCTATGCGACATTGTTGTGAATGTGCAGGGCCAGAGCTTCCGCGCTCACAAAGTGGTCCTGGCTGCCAGTTCCCCCTACTTTAGGGACCACATGGCGCTAAGTGAGATGAGCACCGTGTCTCTGTCAGTGATACGCAACCCGTTTGTGTTTGAGCAGCTCCTGTCCTTCTGCTATACAGGTCGTCTGTGCTTGCAGCTGGCCGACATTATTAGCTACCTTACAGCAGCTAGCTTCTTGCAGATGCAGCACATCATCGACCGCTGCACACAGATACTGGAGGGAATACACTTCAAAATCAGCCTGGCTGACGTGGAGGAGGAGTTGCGTGGACGCCGGAACACGGTGCGAACCGTTGAGGCTGAGAGGGGTGGTTCACACTCACTTAGCCCCAGGCATGGTGGTTCCAGAGTTCTGGCATCACATGGAGTTGCTGCTGGGGTCATGGAAGTGACTGAAATCAGAGAGGTCAGTCCACCAGGAGAGTCCATGAGTCCACAGATTGTGGAGCACAGCGGGCTCGGGCCTGAAGCTGTTGCTGCTGTGAACGAGCCTATACTGCGCATTAACCGGGCAGGGCAGTGGTATGTCGAGGCAGGGCCTGACATGGAGAGGAGCAGGGATGAAACTATGCACATTGTGGAAGGCCTGCGCATCAAAACCGAACGCATGGAAGAGTGGATGGGAGCAGAAACTCAAGCCTCAGCTGAGGAAGGAAGCGGGACAGAGGAGGGGCCTACTGTGATGATTGACACCTCAGGGCGCAGCACATTGGTGCAGGAGGGCTTTATTACTGGAGCATCCAGAGCCAAAAGCTCTCAGCCAACCAGCAGCTTTAGCGAGTCTGAAAGGTATGTGCCAATGACCATTTTAAACATATAGGCTAAAAAAAGCACTCCCTTAAATTGGCATGTTGCTTGGTAATTGTTTAAATGTAGATATATAAAAAGAAGGGGTGGATCACATGACCTGCTATTAAATGAGAGGAAAAAGTAATTCTCCTTTAACTACTAAAATATATTTCAGTATTGTTGGTATTAAAATATTGGTCCTGATAAACATTTTAAAAGCTGTAATAGTGTACTGGGTAAGGTATATCAGTTGCGAGAGTTACCCTTGTGCATCTTAGAAAGGCTCGTTTTAGTTTCTTCTGTTTTAAAAATGAGGGAAGTGGTGGCTTATGGTAAAGGTGTTGGACTATTTCCAGCGATAAATGTAAGTCGCTCTGGATAAGGGCGTCTGCCAAATGCTGTAGATGTAAATGTAAAATGTTTATATCAGCTGTATTGTGTGTAACAGGTTTAGCCCAACGGGCAGCGTGGTGGTGATGGCTGAAAGACCAAGGGCCAAAAGTGAGTCTCCAGGAAGAGTGGACGATCAGAGGCATCCTAGCTCTCAGGTACACTGAAAAAAGGAGCAAATCTTTCCCACCAGTTTTAAAAAATATTGTTACTAATACTTCAATATGATCTCATATAGATACAATTTATAGTAAAATTATATTCCATATCTCATTACGGAGTTAATATGTGTATCAGTTATAGGTTTTAGACTTCTGTTGGCACAAACAAGATTTTGGCGCTTGAAGAATTTGGCGCTTGAAGGGCCAAAATCAATTGTGGCTCCTGAAGCAAACACAAATGCACCAAACAAAAATTGCCTTTTCTTTAACAAAACATTTTTGTGGCCAGTGAATCGGTATAAATGTCCGATTATATTCAATCTGATACAAAAAAAATATCTCATACAAAAAGGTTTGAAAAAACATTTTTGTATTTAGTCAAAAAGTCAAATATATATTAATGTCAAAGTATTTGATTGTTTTTGTATAGTATTTGCTGTATCATGCTGCACATAAGCCATTATGGTGCAGTTGCATGGGCTGTTTTTGCATACATTTGTTTAACTTTAGTATAGCTGGAAATTGATCCCGAAGTCATGAAGCTGGCAAAAAAAAAATGAACTCCAATTACTGTGTAATTTTTTTTAGTATCATTAACCCTTTTTTTTGATCAGCTGAAAAAGTGTGGAACATTGTGGATTTTTAGGTGTTCATTTCAACAATCCAGGACTATGTTTGACTTTACGTATGTAATCAGTTGATTTTTGTCGTTAAAGGACTTCTTCTGGTCGGTATACCTGCCAGACAATCATCCCTTTTGTAAGTCTGGTAATGTGTATAGGCTCCAAGGCTCCTTTTGATTACACAAAGAAAGCTGAAATCTGTGGCCAGAAAAGTGGCATTATAATGCGGGGTAACAAAAGTGGTTGAATGGAATCTCTAAATTGTTATATTTATGTTTTTCTAAAAAAAAAAAAAAAAAAAATGACTGGAGTCTATGGCAAGGTTAGAACACATGCAGACATAATAATCATAGGCAAAGGCATGCTCTGCAGGAACAAGAGTTTACCGTTTGGCAGGTTTCTATGCAGTGACTCAGACAGAAGAAGAAGTCAAAAAAAACATCTTTTATATGGTACTGTAGGGAGTAAGAGAAGTTTCAGATTTGATCTGTGTATAATAGTTTCTGCCAGAGAGCAGTCCTGTGAGTCCTTGGCGATTAAAAGAGTGTTTTGGGTTCAAATTCTAGGACTGCTGGTTCCTTGGTTATGCAAGCGCATCCTTCGTCCTTGCCGCGCACGAATAGAATACATTTGGCCATTAAAGTTTATTGCAAAGCTCATTTGCTGGTGATTCTTGAGTTCCTTTAGTGATCACACAGCTGCACTTGCGGTCCCATATGTCAACTTGTTGTCCCAAATGACAGCCGCTGGTTCCAGATATCTGCATTTTGCAGAGACAAGTAGTTCCATGCTGTGCACAGCTATTATAGCCCTGATATTTGCTGTGCAGTTTCTCAATGTCTATTTAGAATCCGCAGAAGGTATAAGGGATGAAGGTTTTTAAACATTCTAGACTTCATCAACTGCTTTCTTATGTTCCTAATTTCTGAATTGTTTGTCGCAATTCTGCTTCCTATATATAAGGAAATTGCTTTGCTTTTTAACCAGGGGGTTCCTCTCAAGGGGTTTGTTAGTAGCATATGAACTCTGGTAGCACTCTGATTATTTCTCAGTGGTGCTCACTAATACTTTGAGAATACTTAGGTAATGCCATCGTATTTTAGTACAACCCTCTAGCAGATCAGATATCTTTGAAAGCCCACATCTTTTACGCTGTGATATACTTTCCATTTGCCTGTATGCTGGCTTTATGATGTCTTATCCTGAATAGCAAGTAAGTAATGACCCAATGTTGGCGCACCTTTACTTCCATCTGGCCCCCATACCCACATGGAATGACTGCAATGAAGTCATTAGGATTAGGCTGCCAGAACAAAGTTGCAACTTATCAACCGTGAAATAGAAACCATGTCTCATCATTAATAAAAACCTTTTACAGCATTGGATGTGTTTGGGTCATATTGGGATAAGATGCTAAATATTTGATAAACATTAAACTATGTTTAATCCATAATTGGCCTTTAGGATAAACACAATACGAAGGGCATTAACCCTGAATTACTCAGTGATGGTAGTGAAAGAGTTTTATTGTTTGTGATATTTTTCTTTCTCATCTATGTTACATTACATGCAGAGTCAATGTTTTTGTCTTGCTTCTTTTCATCAATTCACTATATATATATCCCTTTTTAACATCTATGCACATGCATTCTGGTCAAGTTACCATGGCATGAGTCTAAGTCCATTCTTAGCCCGAAGCTAGGCTAAGCAACAATAATAAGGTGGGCTGGCATCAGATATAAGCCACTTTATCCTGACTCTAGTCCAGAGCTGTGGTTTCGACACCCTTCAGTTGTATGCTCTGCATTGTACAGACAATACTTTATTTTTGATTCTTAAATAATCAGGGTTCCGTTTTTAAACGGGGAAGTGGTGGCTCGTGGTTACGTTGTTCGACTACCAACCCGAAGATTGTAGGTTTGATTTCCAGCTCCACCAAGCACTATTGCTGGCCCCCTGAGCCAGGCCCTTAACCCATAATTACTCAGTTGTATAAATGGGATAAATGTAAGTCGCTCTGGATAAGGGCGTCTGCCAAATGCTGTAAATGTAAACTTGGTGATGAGCCTTGTCTCCCAGCACGCTCCGAGCACTCCTGCTAGGTCCTGTTGTCTGAAGGTGTATTTATCTGGCTAAGGTGGCTGTTTGTTTGGGTCCTCTTCCAGATTATGATCTTGTTGTCTCTAAAGTCTCTACATAGACTGAGGATGTAAACTTTCCTGTAGGACTATTGGGTTTTGTTGTTATACTGCCACGAATGCTGGAAACGTTCGCAATGATTTTGGCTTATGTAAATGACTGTTTTGAAGTAATTGTCCTACTTCAGGCACAAAATAAAATAATTGATGTTAACGACACAATGTTTTCTCGTAATGAAGTAACAGTACTTTCCACAACAAATTTAAATAATACATTTTTAAAAAACAAAACGTATTTTCAATTGAATTATGTGGAAACACGACACAACTGAATTAAACATTCATGATGTTAAAATATTATTTTAATAGAATTTATATATTTTGTTTTAAATAAAGCAGCTGCTGTTCTGTATAACCAGTGACTAGTGATGAGTCACTGTTCATAAGAAAAGCTTTAGCTTTGAGCTGTGTATTGGCAAGGTCCCTATGATCCGATACATATCACGATACGCAATACACTAAAATTTAATTTATTTTTTATTTTCTGTGCAGTGCCGCTATCAGAGGTCTGAATATTTGCCTCTGCTTCAGCCAACTTATTTTCATTGGTTGTCTGCTGGTCAGGTAATTGTGTCAGGGGATAGTGGCTTTAACTGTGGTTTTTCTGGTAGATACAGAGTTAATTTAAAGTATCTGTAATTTTTGTCACTATTTGTCTTCTTAACCAGCTTTTCTTTATTAAGAAAAAGGCACTATTATGTCATTTTCAGTATGCAATAGGAGGTCATGTTTTATTTTGTCCTTTGCAGGGAGAGGAAGCAACTGTGTATGATGTAGGAGGGTATGAAGAGTATCTGCGTGAACAGGTGGGTGATCGCTGGTTCCGCTACAATCCACGCCTCACCTGTATCTACTGCTGTAAGTCCTTTAACCAGAAGGGCAGTCTCGATCGTCACATGCGGCTGCACATGGGCATCACACCATTCGTTTGCCGCATGTGTGGAAAGAAGTACACGCGCAAGGACCAGCTGGAGTACCACATCCGTAAGCACACGGGGAACAAGCCCTTCCACTGCCATGTCTGCGGCAAGAGCTTCCCCTTCCAGGCTATCCTCAACCAGCATTTCCGCAAAAATCACCCAGGCTGCACCCCACATGATGGCTCGCACAGCGCCTCGCCTGAAACCACCACCAACAACAATAACGTCAACAATTCAAACGCCAACGCTGCCACGCCAGGCCGCACTCAGCATGACGATGACGAGGAGTCTGATGGAACCGGGGCAGGAGCCAGAGGTGGAGCCTCGTCTTTTGGAGAGGGGATACAACCGTCAGTCTCCACCACTGGGCCTGATTGAGGAGATTCGGTTAAATGAGATGTGTGGAAGTTGAGGAGATAAGAACATTTGGGCTTCACAAAAAAAAAAAAAAAAAGAAAGAAAAAAGGAAAACAAAAGAGGAACCATTCGACAAGCCCGTCAACCATGAGCATGCAGGAGCTGATGAGCACTGTTTATCTGGCTGCTGGAAAAGCTGCTGTCGGTTGGAAGTTTAAAAAAAATATATAGGGGATGCATTCGTGGGTATTTTATCTTTGTTTCTTAGACATTCTTTCAACTGTAAGTAAGTAAGCGAACATGAGACAACAAAACAAATGCTAAAACAGTCTGCTATAAAACTATAGTAATTAGGTATTTATTAAAAAAAAAATAAGTAAGATGCGCTTTAAACCAACAACTACCTTTAGTTGCACAAACTAACCCGTTACTTCAACAAATGAAGACAAGCCACACTCCAATAACCTCACACACCACTGGATGCAGTTATTTCTGTTGGGTTTTTTCTCTAATTTACCTTTCTTGTCAGTTAGATGTGTTACAGGTTTATATGTTTTTTGAGTATTTTTGTACAACTTCAACAAAAGCTTCAGGAATCAGGACAAAGTGATCATGTGTTATGATTTGGTTAAATTGTGTTGAAATAATTGCCAAACCTCTCAGTGCCGGTTGGTGATTATAAGGTAAAGGATGCTCCAGTCCTCAGTTACTTTTGCCTTGAGACAATCTTAACGTGTTGATCTGGGGTTGGACGCTGCTGCTCCCCAGCTATAGCTAGGATAGAAAAACGGGTTCAGTTTTTCTTCGTTAGGGCCCCTCAGGTCTGATCTAATGCTCTAATGCCAGATTATGAATTAGTTTATTTTGTTTCTAAGTGCCAACCTGGCTTTGTCGAAAGGGCCTAAAAAACAAAAAAAAATGACGGACTTTTAATTAGCAACTTAATTAGTTGCTACATTATACAGATTAGGATGGTTTTTAAAAAACGGTGATAAGACCGATATTAGAATTTGGGGGAAATAATGGCAAATTATGATGAATTAAGTTTTCTTTTTGTTTTGTTTTTTCATTTCCACACTTCAAATCCAGCTGCTGACTGTAATTGATACAATAGAAAACAGAAAAGTGTTCAACCTCAGATAAGCTACAGTACCACTCAGTTACCTCTCATCACTACGCAATAGAGATCTGTTCCATGCAGATTGGTGGATGCACTCAACTCAGTTTCAATTTTACAGCTTTCTTTCTTCATGTTTCTATATTTTACAGATTTTTTTTTTTTTTTTTTAAATAAGTGAACAAAAAGAGGTATGTCATTTGTTGGTTTTGTTTCAGAGTCACTCTAAAAGTGTTGGCGCATGTCAGAGTTGATGGAAAAACGGAGTCGGAAACGAAACCAAATCCAGGAAACGTGTATGTCTGTTAACAGGAAGTTATTTTGAACTGCCATGGAATGACTGTGAGATTAGGATTTATCAGAGGAGAGCACTTTAATTGTGGAGTCAACTTTTTTTTGTTTGTTTGTAAGCAGATGGTGCTACGATTCGACTTCAAGTGACAGAAGCTCTCGGGAACCAAAGCAACAGAAACGTATAGAAGTTATACCTCTGACAGTGCAAGAGCGGGGATTAAAAATTATCGAGAGAGAGAAAGAGATTACACCCGGCACTTAAGGAGAAGATTGTTAAAGTGGGGGAAAAGGCGTTTTTATCTTCTTTAAAAATATCTAGTTATATATATATAATATATATATCACTTATGCATATTGAGAACTTTTTGTATGTGTAAAAATGATAAAGGAAAGAAAAGCCTTGGTTAAGTGCAAGGCCATTTGTTTAATGGATGAATGGTGAGGAGTTTTTTTCTTTAAGGCTGTGAATCACACATGGTTGTGACCATATTTCTCCCCCACCTTTCCCGATGACTGGGAAGAGCAGAGAAACAGCTACTGATTATTTTAAATAGAAATGCATCAGTTATCCTCGTAAAAAAAAACAAAAAAAAAAAAAAAAAAACATTCAGGACTCCTCAAGAATTTTCTACCGTTTTCTGTGGCTTCCGTGAATGCAGGTCAACTCCTCTTTAGAAAAGATATCAGGAATTCTCTCTAGCTTTTTGGATGTTTACCCCTTCCCACACTAAATGCCATCTATTTTAACATTTTTGGTCTTCACGTTTATTTCAACTTCACCAGTGCAGCAGAAACACATGTCGACAGCGCCTCAGAAGGCCTCAGAAGCAGTAGCAACACAAAAGCGTTAACGAAACTGTGTGTACATGCGGCGTCGGTGTGCGTCAGTCAGATTACCGAACACGCCGACGTTGCAAGTCTATTTTTTACTCCAGCGTAACCTCATGAGAACAGCCGATGTAGATTACAACTTTTAATATTCATCACCTCATAACCTAGTGTGACTTTAAGCAGGTTTTCCTTACTATTTTAATATTTTTCTATTCGTCAGTCCCGTAATAAAAGGGTGGTGGTATTAATGATGGTGATGGGCATATCTCTTATGTTTGTTTGTTTGTGTTCAGTACAATGCACAGGATTGGTTTGGATGATCATTCCAAGTTGCAAAATATTTGTTTGAAATGTTAGGGCTAATACTAATGTGCAGTATCTTGTCATATCTATCCAGGTCAAAATGAAAAAAAGGCTAACTTCAGACTGTCAGCATCTATTTTTTACAATTCGTTTGTTTTTTTGTGTTTGTTTGTTTTGTGTTTGAGAAACCACGCTCTTGGTTTGGTTCTCTTTTTTTCCCCTGTACTTCTTGTTTTGATTTTTATTTGTTTGCTTTCGAAGAGAAACGCAGGCAAAACACGGTATCACCATGTAAATACTAGTGCTGTTGAAAATGTCCAATAATCAGCACAGCTACTGCAGATAGAACCATTCACTCAACAAGTGTTGTGTATTAAACACACACTCCACAGTGTTACACATTTTTACGACGGACTTTACAGGATAGCAAAACATTTCAGTGCGCTTTCCAACCACTGTGTGTCAGTCGACCCCGATTACACATGAGGTGGCGTTTTGTCCACTTGTGTTTTTCAGGCAAGCTAGAAAAATCTTTCACTAAGTGGAACTTGGCTTGAAATGTGTTGATTTTTTTTCCGTGTAGGTCAACCAAGATGAGTGGTATTTCACCTGCTTTAAAAAGTAAAGAAGAAAAACATATATTAAGTATCATGTGTGTAATTTCAGAGTAGCAAAACACAGACTTTTCGACCCTCAGTATCTGATCACAACTCGCACAACTCACAATGAGATTTTTGGCTGCACTGGTTGAAATTGTAAATGATGCCTAACTTTTAGGATTTTATTTGGTCTTCTCTAATTCCCCAAAAAAGGGGAATATATTCCGCTTACAAAAGAGGTTGAAATTCCCTGCTGTTAATCGATCTGACTTTGCACACGTGGTCATTGTGGAAAATGCACTGAAATCTTTTTGCAGCTCCTCATTCAGTAACTCCGCTTACCTCAGATTCTCAATTTTTCTACCAGTAAGCTTGTGAAGTTTCAGATGCATGTCTCTACTTTGTACTCGTTTTATTAAAAAAACAAAACAAAAAAAAAAAAACTAGGAACACTGAACGAAGGTGCTGAGCCATATCGGACAGATTTGTTCAGTCTTGTCTTGTCCCTCTGTATATTTTGTACAGGGAACACGTTAGACGAGTCGAATGCAAGGTTTTTACCAGAGAAATGACACTGTTGATACATGAAGCTGCAACAGAGACCATTTTAGTTTCCTCTCGTTGTTGCTTTAGCAGCCAAACGCTCTGTCCTTGTGGGGACACGGCCATGTACAGACTCGGTTCGAAATGTTACTTGTTAATTTGCATGTCTTTGTCTTATGTGATGGCCAAACATGAGTCTTTTTTTCAAGAATGTTTCCAGTCAACTAAACCTGTTGTACTAGTATATGCCAAAATAATGACATTTCTTTTCCCTCATGTTGTTTTGCTATATTGTTTATGTCCTGAAAGCAATATAGTCTGGAAAGATATTTCTCTCTGTCTGTCCTGATCATGTTATGCCTAATCATACCTTTAATGTTTTATTTCACATTAACATGAAATTAAGCATATTTTTAAAACTAAGGTATTTTACTCTGAATTCTTTAAATTAAAATGATTAGTAGTGTATTAGACATCAATTATGCATCTATTTAAATTCTAGACATTTATTATTATAACCTAAATATTGTTAAAACTCTGAAAGTAATATAATGTGTATGAAAATGAATGATTGCAAATCGGACTTATTACTCTCCCTTTGGAAAAGGTACAGAGATCTGTGTGATTCTCAGTGATTTATAATGTGAATGCTTCTTTTCACAACCACTGTTTCTTTCTTTCTTCCTGACTAGCAGATTTAAAATCCATTCTCCCTAAAACGAAATAAAGCACTTTAAAGTGTTTAACTGTGAAGGATTTATTACAATACTCTATAAATGCCTGATTATACGAAGCCCACGTGGTGTCATCTGATAAAGCCAACATTTCTAACAAGGAAAAATAAACTTGCTTTAATCCAAGCTCAGGTGCAGGTTTGATTTTTTTTTTAATTTGATTTCATTAAACTGTAATTGATATTATTTACTAGTAACTAAGGACTCAATCATGATCCTGTATGGTAACACCGTATGGTAACAGGGAAATAAAATATAAATATAAAAAATAAATATTTAACTTCATTGTGCAAGGTACGTGTACAGAGCCAATGAAATGCATTTTTCACATATCCCATCTTAGTAAGTTGGGGTCAGAGCGCAGGGTCAGCTATGATACAGCGCCCCTGGAGCAGGAGGGGTTAAGGGTCTTGCTCAAGGACCCAACAGTGGTTGGCTTGCCGGAGGTGGGGCTCAAACCCAGGTGTTTCTGGATCAGCAACTTAACCATTTGAGCCACCACTGCCCCCTAATCGGGTGAAGTGGATAAACATTTACATTTTTTTGCATTTAGTAGACGCCTTTTTCCAGAAAAACATACATTTATCTTATTTTCTGATCTAACTGAGCAGTTAAGGATTAAGGGCCTTCCTCAGGGGCCCAGCAGTGGCAGATTGTTGGTGCTGGAAATTAAATCCACAACACCTGAGTCACTGAGCTACCAACTCTTGTTGGTTATCTGTAAGTGTTTTCCTGTTGAATGACATTTTCTTACACTGTTACTTCAATGATATATTTTACAATGTAGAAATTTTTTTCCAAACTGTCCCTGAGGCTAAAATAGTTGGTTTTGTGTCTTATGCACACAGATAGAAATCTATATCTGATTGAAAAAAAAATAAAAATACAAAGGATATTCTAAACAATACAAGATATTTTTTTCTTTTTATCACCCTGAACGAAACTCTCATTTTTTATGACTTCAGATGCAAATCTTCCTGCATAATTGTATAACCCCCACACCATCCCCCGCTGAGGGTCTGCGCTACAATAACAGTTTGCAGTTTATTACTATGACTTATGGCGGCCTGCACATTCTCTCTGTTCCTCACTATTGCTTGTTTGGGGAAAAGAAACTGGTTGAAGTGGAACAAGTTTGTTGTTAAGGGTCTTGTTTTGTGTTAGGTTGTTTGAAGTGGTTCAGTGCTGACTTACGCTGCTATCCTAACATCAATAGAACGTGTACAATGCGCTGCATTTAAACCATTGCTGTGGCTTATAAAGCGTTATTATACACAATAGTGGTAGATAACATTTTAATAAGTGGTAACCGGTTTCTAAGTGTATTAAAGTTTGTGATTATTTATCCTTATAAACAGTTAGGTGAACACTTTGGCACTGAGATACTATCAAATCCTCACATCACACAAACCTGGAAAGCATCCTTATGTTCTCAGGGTTGTGCTTATTTTTTGTCTTTTTGCCTTTGTGTTCCCGCAAACCTTCATTTCCTGTTACATCACTGATGTGAGTCACATAATCACGAAGCATTTTACAGTTAAGCCTCTAAGCAGAAATAAGTAGAAATTATAAGCCTTTTATGTTCGTTGGAACTATTTATCCTTAAAGAAACTTTTAGTTTACTTAAAGCCTGCACATGAAATCTTGTTCTGAGTGTCTGGAGAAAATAATCAGTGTTCTGTATCTTTAGATATAATCACTAAGATTGCTTTTGGATGTCACTCTGACTTACATTTATACATTATTTACACTTACAGCATTTGGCAGACGCTCTTATCCACATTTATCTCATTTATACAACCGAGCAATTAGGGATTAAGGGCTTTGCTCAGCGGCCCAACAGTGGTAGCTTGGTGGAACTGGGAATCGAACCCACAATTTTTGGGAAGTTTATGGAAGGTGATAATGTGAGAATAATATAGTAACACTGCAAAAGTTTGTAGTTTTTGTTTATTTATAATGAACAATGAACTGCATCACCATCAAACCATTGTGATGGATAAGAATAATCTTCCTTGTGCGTCTCTTCATGGGTGAAGATGTGACCCTGGAGCTCCTTATCTGTCGGAGCAGGGATCTGCCACGCGGCCTGCGAAAATCAGCGTGTTGATGGTGGTTTCCCGGATAAAAAGCAGGAAAGGTCGATCAGCTATGAAGACCTCACGGTTCAGGTTGAGGGAACGACCAGCGAACAGGATAGCAGTAGTGGCTGCAGCCTCGCTGCCCTCTTCATTGACCTGAAATAAAGTTATATTGATCATTATTATTTTTATTAGCAGTTGTAGTAAGAGTGTTGTTTAAATGTTAAGTGAGGCAGCATCCTGGATCTGTGAGTAGTAAATAAATGTAAGTAATTAGTAAATAGTTTGTACATTTTAAGATATATATAGGGGGGGGGGGTTGAAGTCCGAAAGCCGGCAAGTCCAACGCACAATCATGCCATATATATATATTGGCACACTACTCACTAAGCCACCGTGCCGACAGTTTTTACACATTTTTACTGACTGATTTTAATGTCAATAGCATGTGTTATTCACGACATTTTAAATTCCAGACATTTCATTCCAAAGACAGCCTTCTTTGGGTTTTTTATTTCATTTCATTTATTTTAATTATTTATTTATTTTTGCAAGGTACAGGTGTGTGTAGGTACGCACCCACAGCTGTAAATCACCTAGGGGTTTTGGGGCATGACTGATTTACCTTAGAAACATCCATAAAGTTTCAGAAGAGGCCAAGCTTACAAAAAGCTAAAAAACATTCAAATTAGGAAAGAGCTCTTTTCAGTTGGTCATGTCATGTAAAAGGAACGGTGAATATGGAGTCCTTATAACCTCCCATAACTCAGAATGAAGAATAGCACCAGTTGCTTCTTTAAGATTATGACTCATAAGCTTTATTAAAAAGATATAAACACACAACCAATTACTTAAGAACACCAAACCCTCAAACACTTTTCACTTAAAAAAGAATTATACTTCTTAATGATTTTGTGACTCTCGTTAATAATAATTGTGGGAAAGTGGTAGCGCAGTGGTTAAGGTGCTGGACTACTAATTGAAAGATTAGGGTTTGATTCCCAGCACCACCAATTTGCCCCTGCTGGGCCCCTTAACCCCAAATTGCTCAGTTGTATAGAATAGATAAATGTGAGTAGCTTTGTATAAGGGAGTCTGCCAAATACTGTAAAACGTTGTGGAAGTATGTAAACATGCTTATTTTTCCCACCCGGTTTCTAAACGTTGCCTAATTTCTTGAGGAAAACTGACTACATATTGACATCTGTGTTTTTAATATCAACCAAGGAGACAACTTTCTTTTTTCCACTACGATAAATGTATTTTTATGCAGCTAGAGAAATGACACCCACTGACTAAACAGTCACTGTATTAAACACTGGAGCAGATTTTATTTCTCATTAGTGCAGAAGACAAACTTACCTCAAGGAAAGCTTTGTGGAAGGCATCACTGACGTAAAGGTCATTCTGATTGTTGGCCACCATGCCTGAAAGCAGATTCCACACAGAAAGGTGCTCTCAATGTTCTCTACCTGCAGGAGACTTTAGTAAGCAGACTCACTTTACCTGGTAGACTGGCGTGCTCTGCACTAAAGATATCCTGGAGGCTCATAGCCTGGAGCTTCTCTTTCAGACTGAAGTTGTCCTCTATACGGAAGCGGGGGAATTGCACCGCCACTGGTTTACTTTTCATGTTGTTCAACCAGCCACTCAGTTTCTTAAGGGTTATTTGTTCCTCTACCTTTAATAAAGAGGTGTAAAACCAGGGGTCCATTGTGAGACAACTGAAAAGTAAGTAGATGTTTGATCATTTTGTGGACAAAGAAAAGTTGCAAAATTGTACCTCAGCAAGCTTTGTTTCCTTGTTTGGTAATACAATCACCATCGAAATGCCTTCTCCATTGTAGAACATTTCCAGCACCTTTACCTTGTCATCAGGAAAGTTTCCATAGTTATATGTGTTCTCCTGGTACATCAGCTGCACCGGGCAGCTGTGTGTATTGCTGACGTGGAATTTGGACTCCATGCTGTTATGTCGGTTGAACTTGTGTTTCCATTGGCCCTGGATAATAGACAGCAAGTAATGTTTGCCGAAAAGTGAACCGTGGAAACTGTATATTAGTTATATTAATTGCCATGGTGGGTTTCATATCACAGGTGTTGATCAAGCTAAGGAAAAAAACCCTCTGAGACATCCAGTCACATTGACTTGCCTCTGCTGGATTTAGCGCCATTTGAAGCGCACTGGCTGTAAAAAATGATCATATAAGAAAACCCTGTCCTGTGTGACAGAAAGCGGTGTAAAAGCACCGCTCTAAACGCATCAGAACACAGGGTTGGACTTCATTTTCAAAACAGCATTAAAACGGCATTGCGTTTGAAATTCAACGGAGATTATTAACAGCGTTAGTATTTCTTTTCTGGACACTGTGAACACTGTATAAAGCATCTTATTGATAGGGTTTCTTTGTTTAAACATTGGCGATTTTTGATAAGTTTAGCAGGCCACAGTCGTGTCTTCTATGCGTGAGCGCTGAATTAGAGTCTTGCACTACAGCGCTATTCTGGTTAAACCTTGCTATTGCATGTCCTTACATTAGGTTGTATGAGATTTAAAAAAAATGACAAAAAAAAGTTGTCGATAATGTGGACTAATCTAAGCTACACTACACATACTACACAGAACAACCCTTTTAAACCACAAACCGGATGCCTTCACACTAAAAACAATCATTCGCAATTAGTAACAGTCCTTAGCCAAACATGTTGAACCTACAGCCTGTTTCTGCTCTTAGGACTTCTGATAATACCTAAAATAACAAAATCAACTGCAGGCGGCAGATCCTTTTCTTATCTAGCACCTAAACTTTGGAATAATTGACCCTGTAGTGTTCGGGAGGCAGACACCTTCTGCCAGTTTAAAACTAGATTAAAGACACATCTATTTAACCTGGCCTACACATAATACACACATTTTCATCATTGGAATCTGTTAGAGGACTGTTAGGCTGCAATAATCAGGTCAACTGTCAAACGGGAACACTTCCAATTAACATGCAATATATTTGTATATCATAAGTCGAATGGCATCTACACGTTAATATGTGTGTTCTTTGTTATTCCGAGCTCACCGCCACCGCTATCACTTGGAGACAATAAGGCAGGTTCTCAGTGAAATCTTGTCTTCTAAACGACCATCCGGACAAGACCACAGAAACTTTGCTGCAGCACGGGTAACCTACTGGTTTAGCTGCTTAGAGGAGAACTGATCCCCCGGAACTGAGCCTGATTTCTCCCAAGGTTTTTTTCTCCATTCTGTCACCGATGGAGTTTTGGTTCCTTGCCGGTGTCGCCCCTGGCTTGCTTAGATGGGGATCAATCAAATTGACTGTTCTAATGAATGTTTAATGATGTCGTTTCTGATGTAATTCTGTAAAGCTGCTTTGAAACAATCCCGATTGTTAAAAGCGCCATATAAATACAGGTGAAAGGTTTCTCAGTGCTGTGGTTTATAAAGCGTTATTACACGTAATAGTGGTAATTAACATTTAATAAGCACTAAACAGTTTTTAAGTGTATTAATAGAACTAAACATTGTGATTATTTATCCTTATTAACAGTTTGGTGAGCACTACAGCACTAAGATAAAAGCATTACATCCTCACATCACACATACCAAACATGCAAAGCATCTTTATGTTCTCAGGGTTGTGCTTATTTTTTGTCTTCTTGTCTGTGTGTTTCCACAAACCTGCATTTCCTGTTACATCATTCATAACAAGTCATAACAGTTTTTGATATGCATGTTTTTTTCTCATTTCTTTCTCCAACCCTTTAGATTAACTCCAGTTCTTGCTCAGACTGAAAACTTTAGCTTTACTAGTATTAGCTTGAGTTTCTTGGTTTTTAAAATTTCCGCCTACCTTAAAGTAGATGGTATTGACCAGCACCAGAATGCTGTTTTCGTCTATTGAGCCCTCAGGCAAAGTGTTATTTATTCGATGGTTTGTCTTCTCAGAAATCCACTTGTTGATCGTCTGCCTCGAAAGTTCTGGTTTCTCCTACAGGAATGAAGACTGATCAGTGCTGATGAAGGAGTACTGTTACTGTTTAGTCAGTGATGTTTCATAAAGCATTAAAGACCTTAAAGTTGAGCGGCAGCAGCTTGGCCCCGTAGACTGTTTCACTGATGTTCTGATAGTTCTCGTTGAACTCGTACGTTTTCTCTCCAAACAGCCGGTTGGCTGAGACCAGTTCCACAGAGTTGTGTGTTTTGCGATAGAGCCGGCAGTTCAACTTGGCAAAGAAAAAGTGAACCTGATCCGACGTCTTCTCTTTTATTGTGTCGAACTCGAACACCTTTAATTGAGACATATGTGTAAATGGTCAACTTCACTTCCTGACACACATTAACACTAACACATCTTACTTTATGGATTTAATGTTATAGAAAAACAGCAACTAAATGGTGGGATAAGGCACATCAACGGTTATTTAATTTAATAACTAAAATAGATGGATGGAAACAAAGCTATTGTCACTCTCGGGACACACTGGTCTGAACATTGATATACATACTGGTCATTTGGACCTAAATAACACTATAAGGAAGTGTTTTATATGATCTCGCTGGCTTACCTGCATGAGCTGCTCTAGTGTACTGTTGCAGGCTCCCAGTTTGGTCATAGCAAAGGCTGTTGAGATGCTGAGTGGAGACATGAAGATGTTTGCATTTTCAGACTTGCTTTTGGAGAGCTGCTTAAAAAGAGAAAGTGCAAAGCGCCCGTTGGCTTTAGACAGCTCCCACACACGAGGGTTGGTGGACCCGGGGACTGTCTGAGGTGCCTCGGTTGCTGCTCCTTCATCCTCTGGGATGTTCGGATTGCGGTATATACAAGCTGGCTCCAGGGGCAGATCCTTGGGCTTCAGGCTGCAGATGTCATCGGCTGCTTGAGCTAAAGAGGTGAAGATCCAGAAAACTCCTACACACACCACCCACTTCATTCTTATCTAGGAGGAGGCCAGAATGAATGCGGATGCTCAGACATTTAGCAGAAATTAATTTTTTAGGTGTATAAATAATCGGAATCTGTTTAATTTATTATTTTTTTAAATTCTCTCTGTTAAAGGCCTATTTTAAAACCAAAACCGATAAAATCCTGACATGATGCTAGGAGTGCTGTATTCCTGGCATCTGTGGATCATAAAATAGGATGTGTGTGTCGATAATATTAAGTTTAAATTTAATTTGGTCTAGTTACTAAGTGATTTATTTACTTTATTAAGCAGAGCATTTTTGAAACAAAATAAAATTTGTTTTGTCCTTAGGGGCTTGTATTTGTACTTGGTAGTGTAACAGCTTTATAAATAAATCCGATTATTAAAATACCTGACAAACGCCTGAATGAATTAAATTCATTTCATGACTCTGACATAGTGAATTAATCTAAAGCTGTTCTGCAATAAAATCACACTGGAACCTGGGAAAATATACTGTAGCTAGTTTTAAAAAAAAAATTAGAAAAAATAAAGTGGCCAGTTAAAACATCTGTGAGGTCCGATGCCACCCCAGAGTCCGTGTTAAACCCCTTCTGAATGTTTGCCAACATTCTGTTGGCTTCTGTTGATAAATTATGAGAAACCTCACAAACATGATTCGGACTTCGATTTGTCACTAAAAAGTCTCTAGACTGAATCACATATTTTCTTGAGGGAAAAAAAATATGCAGTTAAAAAAAGGGTATGAAACAAAATAGTATATTTTTCACTTTAATATCTGCTCCTATTAACCAAAATCTGTTTTTAAGACCGATTCGTTTAATAAAATAGTAAACAGGGTGTTAAGGTTCGAAGTGAAAAAGCATCAATGAAATTAGAAGTAATTATTATTAATTAGTAATTATAGTCTATAATTACTGATGAATTATTAGAACTGAATGTTTTCTTACCTGTTATGATTTTAAATTCTTTCTATGAGAGAAGATTTTCAGGCGAAGCAGATCAGTGGTACAGCATAAAATGGAGCCCAGCCGATCAGGTCAGTGTCCCACAGAGCACTCCGTCACCAACAGTTTACTCAGTACAACCTTTGAGCTATTGATCAGCTCTTCTGGTGTAGAATTAAACTCTTAATAAACAATTCCATACGATTTAAAAACAAGGAACCGAATCGATGTATATTGTTTTACCCTTTTAAAGTTAGTGCCTCCGAACAGTGAAAATTGCATCTGGTTTTGAGCCGATTTTGCCATTAAATGCTTGTGCTGTGGAACAGTGTGACGTCTCAGTTTATGAAAACACGTTCAGCTAACAACCAAAGCATAATAACCAAACCTGCTTTATTCTGTTTGTCCTCTTTACTCTGTAGACTGATACACAACAGTTAACGAACTTTATTCTGTTTAAATATAGCCAATTTTATTAAGCTAGCATATTTAATGTAATCCTGAATGAGTTGTCGTAGCTACTAGTTTATTACCGTTATTGGTTTAGCTACAATACTTTCGGCACAGTAAATAGTATAGTAATGATGTAGTTGGTACGGTGATGGGGTAAATGGTTAATAATAGTGTAGTTGGTACAGTGATAGGGCAAATGGTATAGTAATGGTGTAGTTGGTACAGTGATGGGGTAAATAGTTTATTAATAGTGTAGTTGGTACGGTGATGGGGTAAATGGTTTATTAATGGTGTAGTTGGTACGGTGGGCTGGGGTTAAAATGGGTTTATTAATGGTGTAGTTGGTACGGTGATGGGGTAAATGGTGTAGTTGGTACAGTGATTGGGTAAATGGTATAGTAATGGTGTAGTTGGTACAGTGATGGGGTAAATGGTTTATTAATGGTGTAGTTGGTACAGTGATGGGGTAAATAGTATAGTAATGGTGTAGTTGGTACAGTGTTGGTACGATGTAAACGTTGGTTGTTGTACAGTTGGTACAGTGATGGGTTAAATGGTATAGTAATGGTGGGTTGGGTACAGTGACGGTGGGTGTAAATGGGCATAGTAATGGTTTAGTGTTGGTACAGTGATGGGTAAATGGTGTGTGGTGACATGGTGGTACAGTGGATTGGGTAATGGTAAGTATGGTGTGGTGTTGGTACACAGTGATGGGGTAAATGGTGTGTTGGTATCGTAATGGTGTAGTTGGTACAGTGATGGGGGTGTAGTAGTGTAGTGTTGGTATGGTGTAGTTGGTACAGTGATGGGGTAAATGGTTTATTAATGGTGTAGTTGGTACAGTGATGGGGTAAATGGTGTAGTTGGTACAGTGATGGGGTAAATGGTAAATGGATGGGTATGGGGTGTAGTATGGTGGTGTAGTTGGGTACAGTGTAGTTGGTGTGGGTAAATGGTATAGTAATGGTGTGGTGTGGTTGGTACAGTGTAACAGGTGTAAATGGTCATGTAGTAATGGTGTAGTTGGTACAGTGATGGGGTAAATGGTAGTTGGTTACATGGTTATGGGTAATGGGTGTAGTTGGTACAGTGATGGGGTAAATGGTATGGGTTGTGTAGTTGGTACAGTGATGGGGGTAAAATGGTGGTTGGTACAGGGTTGGTATAGTAATGGTAACAGGTGTGGTTGGTACAGTGACGGGGTGAATGGTATAGTACAGGTGTGGTTGGTACAGTGACGGGGTGAATGGTATAGTACAGGTGTGGTTGGTACAGTGATGGGGTAAATGGTATAGTAATGGTGTGGTTGGTACAGGGACAGTATAAATGGTAAAGTTGGTATAGTAAATGGGTGTAGTTGGTACAGTGATGGGGTAAATGGTATATGGGTAATGGTAATGGTGTGTGTACAGTGATGGGGTAGGGCAAATGTGTAGTTGGTACAGTGACGGGGTAAATGGTATAGTAATGGTGTAGTTGGTACAGTGATGGGGTAAATGGTATAGTACTGGTGTAGTTGGTACAGTGATGGGGTAAATGGTAGTAGTTGGTACAGTGATGGTAAATGGTAGTAGTTGGTACAGTGATGGGGGGGTAAATGGTTGGTATATGGTAATGGTGTAGTTGGTACAGTGATGGGGTAAATGGTATGGTTTATGTATAGTGGTACAGGTGTAGTTGGTACAGTGATGGGGTAAATGGTATTATGGGTAGTACAGGTGTAGTTGTACAGTGATGAGGGTAAATGGTAACAGTGGTACAGTGATGGGGTAAATGGGTATGTATTGTATAGTACAGGTGTAGTTGGTACAGTGATGGGGTAAATGGTATAGTAGGTGGGGTAGTAAATGGTACAGGTGTAGTTGGTACAGTGATGGGGTAAATGGTATAGTACTGGTGTAGTTGGTACAGTGATGGGGTAAATGGTATAGTAATGGTGTAGTTGGTACAGTGATGGGGTAAATGGTATAGTAATGGTGTAGTTGGTACAGTGACAAGATCACTGGTATGGTAACGGTTTAGTTGCTGTAGTCAATGTAATAGGATTTAATGTCACACCTTGCAAACTTCTATATACCCACCCATACTCTGTCCTTTAACTTCCAATAGTAGTACTATTTGTTTGCTGTAGTTTATCTGAGTCTAAGCACTTTATTGGACAAACTGTCATTAAAACCTGTACATATGACAAACTCAAAACTGGAACCTGAAACTTGTCAAGCTACTACATCTTACTAGTGCTCATGTTCGTGGTGTACTAGCAGTGATGCGTGTGTAGTAATTGTGTTCCTGTAGTATTCATTATAAGGGTACAGTACTGTTCGTGATGTAAAGATGTACTAAACATTGTAAAAAAAAAAAGATACAGATGACAGATGTTTACAATATTTAATCACAATCCCTGCCAGTACAGAATTATTGTTGCACATTAAGTTACATTTTTAAATATTTTATGTTTCATCTAATTCAGCCTTCCAGTCAGTTCCCCTCCCATCCCATCCCATCCCATCCCATAAAGAAAAGCAATTGTATTATACAAAAATGCAATCCAAAATTTCACACAGTGAATTTTTAACAAAGAAAAAAAAAAGGTTTAACAGCTAAATCCACATTGGAGAAATAGTTCTAAACATTCCTTAATGGAGTATAATATATATATTTATAAAAAAAAATCTTACTCATGTTGCAATTGGTTTCTGTACCATAATTTAAGCAATCATTTATGAGCTAACCTGAGAGTAATCATCCAAAGCAATTACATTTTCCCAAGGTTAGACATTACAAATTAATAAAAATAATAAGAAGAATATGCATAAATGCAAGAACAGCTAGATCTGTTGGAAAAACAAACAAAAAAAAACATTTGCAAGCATTAAACATGTTCAGCGTGAACAAAAGCAGAAGACAAAAACGACACTCCCATCGGGACTTGTACATGATTATCGATTTTAAAACTGTCCTATGTCTATGAGCTGAACACCCGTATAAATGCGTGTGTCTGATGCTCGAGTTCCTGCTTAAAGCTCACTCACTGGTCCATGCCAAAGCCCCTTGCTATCTGTTTGAGGCAGTGTAAGAAAATCTGTACATCAGCTTGCGTCACTCTACATGAGCTTAAAACGAATTACTACCACATATCTTTAAAAAAAAAAAAAAAAAAAAGCTCTGAATGAAAACTACACAAAATGTGTTCAACATTTACATTTTTCCACAGAAAACGAGAGACGTTTTACTGCTTACTGATAAGATATAAGACATGACACTTTTTGAGTCAGTGGGTAAACATGGTCGCTCCCCTCCCTCTTTTCCCTTTTCACTAAAGGTGTGTGTCTCCCGCTGCCGGATTGGAAGCTGTATGTGCATGTTGCTTTGCAACAATAGTTAACTTGCTGAACAGTTCTTAAACGACTGATCAATTCCTTCAGCAGGTCAGCAACTGAAGCCCTTCTGAATAAAAGAGACTAATTTATCACTGTTTCATTTAAGGAAACAAATCCCAACCAGTCTCCAATTTAAATCTTAAACAACAATGAAAAATTACACACAAACAAACAAAAATTAATCTTCAGACTAAAGAGTAAAGGCTTATTATTCTGGACAAAGTGTATACACTTTTTAACTTATGATCTTATCACACATTTCTGCCCAACAAATCAATTGTATGCCTTTTTTTTTTTTTTTGTTAAATGCACACACAAAAAATTACATCAAATTACCAAGAAAAATAATAGCAAACACACCAAAAGTATCACGTTTCTTCCTCATTCAGATATCGCAAATGGACTTCTCGTCATGAATTTGGCTTCAAACCTTTTTATGAAAAGCAAACATACAATGAGAACATCCAAACGGGCTGATGACGCAACATAAAAAGAGCAAGGCACTGCGGTTTCCTGTCAAGCGCTAAAGAGCAGCGTCTTCCCCCACCTCCAGCCCTCGTTTTTCCACAATGACAATATGCTGATGTGTTAAAAGCCTGCAAATGTGGTTCCGCATAATACCTCCCAAACCCTGGATGGTATGATGTAATCACTTCCACTGCATTCATGTATATAAAGAACCGTATCAAACACTCTCACACAAGCAATAACAGCATGCTTAAAGAAAATTCAACACCAAATAGGTGTGTTAAATGATGCAGCAAGGGAACAGCAAATAAACAGCTGTTCAGAGTCTATAAACATAATCTATCTAATATGAGAAGAAAAATAATAATCATGTGAAAGTGGTTGTAATCTTTGCACACTGAGTGCAGGCTATGAAAAAGGATACATAACATCCACAATCTCAGGAATTCAATGCTTTGCTCTTGACTACATATTTCTACCTTTGAAAAAGTCTAGTTGAAATTCTGCATTATTGCTGAATGACAGAAAAGGGGATAACCGAGTGGACAAATCAGTTTGTGGGACACCGAATAAGAAGATTTCATGCTAGTTTTTATAAGTTGCGAAGACTACATCTGCTGACCAAAGTGTTAGTAAACAACTAGCAATTGTTTCTTGTAGTTTGAGTTAATGCAATTTATCTAAAGGAAACTGGACATTTTACTGTCTTTTCACATGCTGCTTGAGTTCTGATTTGTCCACCCCTGGACAAAGTATAAAAACAGTTTTAGGCATTCAGACATCAGTAGTTTACTTTCTGCTTTTACTTCAGCCACATGGATTTAGAATCTGGTTCACAGTTGATGCAATATCAATAAATCGCTCTACTCCAGAGACACTAGACAACTCTGCTTTTCCTGCTACTTATGTAGTGAACTTTTACACTTTTACGTTTATTTTGCTGGCAAACATGTAGGTACTTTTGCCACATTGCCGTTATTTTTTGTTATTTTTTTTGTTTTACAGTGAATACCGAATACTCAACAAGGTAAATAATGCTGTTCATAGTCCAAAATTATTCTGTCATAAAATGCTCCAAAATCAAGCTCTTGTTTATGGTGTTGCACTTTTTTAAGGACATCTCAGAAACCTGCCGAAATGCAGACAGCGAGTAAACCCTAGACAGTGATTCTCAGGCTGCTGTCGGGTTATGTAAAGGCCCTGATTTAAACTCAAAGGGTTGCTTTAAAAGACAGAAAGCAAGAGAAAATAGAGCCAGTACAAAGTGCATCGGTTCTGAACCCCTTGCCGTGGCCTCCTGGAGAAATAATTAACATGCCAATGACAACCCCAACTTCACAGAAGTCAAAAACAACAAAAAATGGTTCAAATAAACAGCACTACTTGAAATCCAATCAGAGGTGATCAGAACAGCATCTCATCTGACAATTTCTAAAACATGAATGTCTTAAATGGGCCACCGTGTGTAAAAAAATATCAGAAAATAGATAAATAAAAAACCCGAAACAAACACTGACACACCACAGCAGCACCCTGACCGTAAGGCGTTAGTCATTAATTTTTTAGTTCTGAAGATCTGTATACAGATCAAAGTTTTCCCTGAAACATCACACATTCATAAAACATTCATAAAACAGAATGTCTCCTTTTAGTTTGTCTCTTAGGCATTTTCCCCCCATCCTCAGGATAAAATGTGTGAATATCTCTGGTTAAAAACACATTAAAGCTGAGAGGTATGTTAGCATGTTATTTAAAAAATTAACAATAAAACAAACTACATAAATAAAAACAAGTGCAATCGGCTACAAGTGGCTTCTTGGCCCTGTCCACATGCTTCAGCTGTTTCTGACCACCTCTGAAGAAGCAAGCACGCTTCTGGGAAAAGAAAAACCAAACAAAAAAAAACCAAAACAGCTATATAGCCAATTAAAATAGTAGAAATTTGGCCATTTTTCTCCAGAAAAGCGAACAGATTTTAGAGGTTAGTCCGAGAACACTTGCAATTTCAGCAAATAACAACAGAAGAATGTCAAAAATTAAGCCAGCATGGAGTGAACAAACATACAAAACATCATCCCATCAGTTGTGAAGCGTGTCCATCTGTTTGGCAGAAATTAAACGAGACACAAATCTGAGGCTCTGATTACACGTATGCAGATATTTTTAAATATCTCTGTTCAAATTATTAAGAAAGAAAAAGTGTTAACAATGCTCACACAGATGTCACGTAAATGGTTGTCACTTGCATCAAGAATAACAATAAGAGCTGGAAACTGAGTGATAGTGAAAGCATTATGTGGGGAAATATACCAGCATGACTGAATGTCATGAAACAAATAATACGCCACAAATGCTCGACAAACTAAGCATGGAGTGACACAGAGAAACTACTGCTTGATGTTGCACTTAAATGTTTATCAAGTCTGTTATGTAACACATTACAGTATGAAACTGTGGCTCTGGAGCAGTAGATTCAGAAGTCTTACAATGACGAGCATATTCTTCTATATGCGAGGGTGGATTTCTTTAAATGTGAATTTAAACAAGTGTATACGTGTGAGCAGAGCCTAACTAATGTTATACAGTGAGAAGATACTGAACCAAGCCACGCTGCCTGAACACTGATCACTCACACATGCAGCGGAGGGGTAACAATACTAGATTTAACGCAAGATAACAGTCTGGTGTTGACTTAAAAAGTGCTGGAGCTATTGAAACAGGCAATGATCATCATACCCATCAGTTTCTAATATGTAGCGTATGCAGCAGAACCAGAGACGCATACAGAAATTGTAAAAAGTTTCACAACAGAACTGTGTCGAATGTAAACTTTAAACATAGAAAGTCAGCATTATGAACGATACCATAACTACTAAGAACGTAGTTCGAGTCTGTTACGTGTATTAATTTTCGTCATTGAAATATTGTTACTGTTTTGACTTGTAAGTAATCACATTCATAAAATGTTTCTCGAATGCTCTGGTTTTTAAGGCAGTGACACAATCAGAAAAAAAAATTCAGAGGGGGGGGGAAAGGCAGATACTGCTTATTTCTAGACAAAATCCTGAAGGTGTTGTGAGGCATGGATGACTCATTTTTTGCATTGCTCATGTGATCATCGGTCACAGATGCAGCTGAGCAATGCTTTAAATACATGGAACGCTCAACATCCCAATACTGCTGGGGCAAAGAAAAAGAATGTGACCCAATATGAGTGGTGTATATTCAATAGTTAGTAATAGATAGTTGGTGATGTACGGCAGCCTCTGCACATTGGAAGTGAACTTTCTACTCATAGTGTAGAGATAGTATGTGTGTGAAGGAAACAGGAGAAAGAGAGAGAAAGGGGAAGGCAGAAGGAGATTGAGACAGACACCAGCTTTTAAGATAGCTGAAACGAACTACGAGCACCCATGAGCCATGCCATTCTTGGTCAAATCCGGGCTGCTGCCCACCAGTTCAGAGGACAGGCTGAGTGAGGCTGTCTTGCTGGTCAGGGTGGGCATAGTGGCACTGCCCAAACCACAGTCCTGCACCACAGAACTGGAACCATTTGATCCCTCGCTACAAACATAAAAGGAAAAAAAATATTTATATAAAATAACGGCAGCAGAGTAATCATCTAAAAGTACATACAACCCTCCACATGCAGGCAAATATTAAACAAACCAGTCAAATGATAACAACAGACGCATGTTTAAAAGTATCTTCAGTATGTTACCTGAGGGCTAAATGGTGATCCTCCCTCTGTAAATTGTGCTCGCTTTGTCCGTTCTCATTTCCTGCTACCAGCTTGTACTTCATGCCAGCTGCTTCCTGTAACACAAATACCACATATATAATGGTTAGGTTTAAAGTAGGGCTGTATAATATATCATTTCAGCATCGACATCTTAATGTGTGCATCTGCAATAGTCACATTACAGGATGTGCAGTGTCGGGTGGGATTATTGTCTACTGCACCACAGTTTACACAAGTAATTTGTGGATTAATTACATAGTTTAATAATAGAGTAAAGGTTTAGCATTTGTACGTTTTAAGGTCTGTTACTCTAAACATTTTAAGCAAGTTTTAAGCATTCAGGTGAAAGAAAACGGAGGCTTTAACAATATTAATTGTACTCAATTTATACAGTGTAGAGTATACAATGCGATTTTACATTTGATTATTTGATTTCTGTATCTTAATCTTCAAAAAAAACAACATTTTATTTGCATCTTTGTTTTACTGTATCTATGCGTATAATTGGTGTATTCTATTTTACACAAATGCACCTCCTTAAAAATCAGTCTAAAACAATGATTTTTTTCAAAATAGAGATTCAGAGAATTTCCCAGTCTAAAAGATGCTGCCTAAATAGTGACTTAAGTCATGTGGTGAATTTTTTTGTATTGCAATACATCACAAAAAAAAAAATAACGCAATGACAGTTTTCTTCTGATATTGTGCAAAGCTCCTCCTACAAGACCAGGAACATTACATTACCAGAAATGTTCTACAATTTTGTTATTTCTGAAATGATTAAAATCCAAGCACTGGTTAACACTGGTTCATTCATCACATCTTTTATGAAGCCATAGGATTGTTCGTACACTCAAGCCTCTTCACTAACATGAACAAGAAAATACAGGCTTTTAACCCGATTTACCATAGCCATCTCGCGTGTCCTCATGCCGATTTCTCTCTCCACCTGGTGCAACTCCAGGCTCAGCTGCTCACTGGAAACACTAGCCGTTGACCACTCCACTGGAGCAGCCTGGCCAGCTGAAGAACCTGGTTCCCTCTACAAAACAAGGAAAACTTTCAGAATACCTCATTGTGTACAGAGACTATGCATACTGCTGTTTGTTAAATCACTAGGTCAGGGGTTAGACAAATCATAAATCTATTTTCTAAGCACTAACTAGATAACCGCTTCAGTGTATATCCCAGTCAGCGTATGTCCCATGTTGTTTAAAATGGTAGCTTATGTAAGTGACAGGCGTGTTAAGTTTATAAATACAAATAAAATCCAAAAAAAGGCCAATATAGAGACACCTTATCTTCAAATAACACTATGGTTTTAAGCAGATACAGTAAGTTAAAAACAATTTGATCCGCTTCTGATTTTGTACATTTGCCTACTGACAAAGACATAATGAGTCTATAATAATATTGGTAAGTTTATTCTGTGAGAGACAGAATAACAGCAAAAACATGCAGAAAAACACATTTCAAAAATTGTATATAAATTGATTTGCAGTTTAATAAATAAAATAAGCGTTTGACACCTTCACAAAACAAGATTTCGTACTAAGTGGCAAAATCCTTGGCAATCACAGAGGTTTCCTGTAGGTGGCCATTCGGTTTACACGCATCACAGAACTTTTGGGGCTGACATTTGGCAACTCAAACCTTTATTTTCCTTGCTGATTGATCTGGGATCAAATGCTTCTTTTACTTATTAAAATGTAAATCAATTTATAACTTTTTTAAAAATGCATTCATTGGATGTTTTTGTTGTTATTCTGTTATTAACTAATCAGTTTTTACAGCAGGGGCACAAATAATCTTCTCCCTCACTGTACAATACTATATGGTTTCCAGAACATCTTAAATCACTAGAAATGTCACTAGAAACTGGCAACTGCCATCCAAATGCTATAAGCGCAATTATGAGGTGGTTCTAAGAGATGTAATACCCCATTGGTTTAGATATTAGATTACACATGGCACTTTAGTTTCTCTTAAAAAGCCAATGACAAGCTCACCTCTATACAGCGAGTCTGCTGGGTTATCTGTTGGTTGACCTGCTGAAGCTCCATCTTCAGCTGTTCCCTGTCTTGGGCAGCAGGGGGCAGACTGGAAACACAATAACTGACATTAACAAAAGTATGAACATTAGGTACATTTTCTAAACTTCTCCTTTCGGCTGTTCCCTTTTAGGAATGGCCACACCAAATATCTGTCTCCACCCAACCCTGTTCCTTCCATCCTCTTCATTTACACTAACTTTATGTCCTGTTTATCACATCCCTATACCTCCTCTTTGCCTACAGCCTGGTAGCTTCATTTCAAACATCCTTCTACTAATATGTTTACTATTTTCTCTGTACTTGTCCAAACCACCTCAATCTGGCTTCCCCGACTTTCCCCCTAAAACATCCAACATAAGCCGTTCCCCTAAAGAACTTGTTCCTAGTCCTGTCCAACCTCGTCACGCCCAAGGAAAACCTCAACATCTTCAGCATCACTGTCTCTAAAACATACATCATAGAAGGTACCTTTTCTAAAATTTAATTTAAGTTGCTGTTATGACAGCAACGACTTACCGCTCATTAAAGTGTCCCTGAGAAGGTATTATTTGGTGTTGGTTGTAAGGGGCTTCACTCCATCCTCCATGATTTCCGTAGCTGTACTCAACTGAGAAAACCAAACAGTGTTGGGTAGTTAATAGAATGTCGTAAAACAGGCTGATAAGCGTGTGTGTGTGTGTATGTCTGCATGTCTTTTTAAATGTGTCATGCCTCATATCAGCACTTAACCGGCACACTGCTTTAATTTGTCGGCACAGAGATCAGCACTACCACAAGGTACCTGCGTTTGCAGAGTGTTTGGCTGGAAGGCCTGAAATAAGGCCAGCAGGCTGATATCCCGATTTGGATGTGCGAGATATGGCTCCAAAGCGAGAGACAGTAGGCAGTGAGCCAAACGGGATGATTGGGTCATCATCTTTGACCTCTGTTGCTCGACGCTGCAGCTCCAAAGCTGGATCTCGCAGGTTTTTTTCCATGGTCTGCTATACAGATAGGAGAATAAAGTATTTGATCAGTTTCTCAAAATTTTATGACCTTTGTACCAGCAGTGTGTTCTTAGGTAGCAAACTCAACAGAACAAACAATGACAATAGTTTGCTTTAGTACTCCCACATAGAGAACAGCATAAGGTTCAAACCAAAACACTTTTCTTTTGTTTGACTACTAAGCCTTAAACAGATAGGGAGATCCAGCTTACCATTTCCATGTAGCCTGTGACAGTGCAGTCTTTGGACTTCAGATCTTTGGTGCCGATGTAGGGGACAAAAGTGTCACATGACCACGGTGAGTACGAAGCTGCATATTCTGGTTCTCTGACATTCTGGAAAGCTGGAGGATTCTCTCCCATATACTGTTGAATACAAACAGTGTTTAGTGCAAGCAATATATTTTTGTTCAATATATAATTGCCCATATGAGTAATTTAATACTTTCATTTACATTAAAAACTGTTGAGGTGATAAGAAAACTGAAAGGACGCTACAGCCAGAAAAGTACATTTGTTAGATTGGCTCAGCCAGCACTGACATGGTTTCTTTTATTAGATCACTTAGATAAACTCTTTGAGTAGGTCAACATATCAGCAGTTAATGTCTTTTTTTAAAAATGCACACAATGTTTAAATCGTTAAAGTAGTAAAATATATACCAATTTCTTTTCTCTCAAACAGTAATCCTATATGCTTACATGGTTTTGACCCCCTGACCTCTTGGGTATAACTAGAGTCATATGAATGGGCCGAATTTGGAGAGGAGGCAAAGGGAGGAGGAGAAACAACTTTCCACTCCTCTAGTTGGGCCATGATTTCCTTCCTCCGACGGTGAAGGTAATCCAGGCTGGGCTGTGGGCGAGCATATGCACTCTGTGTATAAATACAAGAAATATTTGTTTAGCACACGTGTTTATTTAATTTTAAATTCCTATCAAGAAACAATACTGCCCACTTTATCTGGTATATGTACTGTAAAAAGAAAAATTAATTTATTTTACTGTCATTTGAAATATAATCAATTTAGCTTAAAAGTGATTATCTCTGCTGCAAAAATCTGCTTTATACACAGAATTATGATCAAATACCCCCTTAATTTAATACAATAACACAGCATTGGCTCTCTCACCCTGCCACTGTAAGGCCTGCTGTGGCTGGAGTGGTTGTAACTCTCAGGGCCATATCGGTCCCGTGATTCTGGGAGGTAGGAGGATGAGGCTCCTGCTGTTGGTGCCTGTGGTGGTGGGGGCATCTCTAGAGGGACAGAGCTCCTGTGGCCCAGCTCATCTCGAGTGTATGATGGGAGTGGAGGGTGACCACCATAGGGCACGTGGCGGCAGCTGTCATGGTAGTTGTATCGAGGGTCAGATGGAGGGTACTGTCGCTCCGGTGGGTATGAGACAGGATAGGAGTCCGGGTAAGGTGCCAGGCCGGGGTCAACTGGTGGGCGAGTGTAGCGAGGCTGCAAGTGATAAGTGTAGGAGTTGCCTACAGCAAAACAGAAAGGTTAAAATTATTAACAACTATTAATAAGTTATTAACAGGCAAGCTTTAAAAAAAACAAACATTTTTAATTTTAATAAAATTCCATTAAGGTATTGTTTCCTGCTCTGTTGTAAAAAAAAAAAAAATTATTTAAAACATCATTTTACATATTGCTAAAAATGGCCTTACTGCCCTCCAAACATTGAGGTTAAAGGATGTATGATAAAAAAAATGCAGTAATTTAAGAATAAGAATAGATTACCTGTGGGATATTGAGGGGACTCATATTGGGAAGCTGGTGGCAGTACTCTGGATTCTGGGTAATAGGCCTCAGCTTGATGTGGAGGGTACTGTGATATCTGAGAAACTCTGGAGACTGAAGACAGTGTGTGTCCTGACAGACTCTCTCTCTGGACTCTAGAGTGAGCTGAATTCATCACCACTTTAGGAATGGAATCCAGGCTGCAGAAAACAAGTTTGGGATTAATCTTTGTCTATTTACACTCACCTTCTTAACCCCATTAATTGCCATTATAATTATTATAATTATTTTCTCTACCACATAAGATGGTATGCTCATAAATCATACGACAAAAAGCGGCTTTAGGAAATTTGTTTGGTTTATAAAGACTAATGATCACAATGATCACAAAATATCTCAGTGCTAAAATATATTTAAAAAATGAGCCTGTTTTAGGGACAACAATTTATGCAAAAAATAATATTGTTTAAAAAAACAAAAAAATAAAGAAACATCACTGGGAATTATTCTAATTTTTGAAACTTGCACCCCTTCCTCGCATTCATTCAGACAAACGTGTAAAATACACGCCCATAAACAGAGAAGGAGAGACAATGCTTATTTAAATGTTTAATTCGGGAGGAAATAGTCTATTTCAACTCATGACACTTGATGACTAACACGCTGAAACATAAATATATTTAACATAACCAAAGTCCTGCAATTACTATAAATCAAATGCTCATAAGCCTAGGGCATTTTAAAGATGGGCATAAACATCTGTTTGACTGAGTAATCTGTAAACATAACCTCAAGATAGAACACTTTAAGCCAAATCTAAATGTGTCATAACATATTGTGAATAGCAAAGTTCATGTAAACATAAATTTGTTTACAATTAGTCCGGCCACAGGATTATTTTAAAAAATAATAATTGCACAACCTATTTGATATTCTATAAAATCAACTAATCTAATATTCGAAAAATCATGACTTATGTATACTTTTACCTGTATTTGTGAATTGCTGTCGAATCAAGAGACCAAGCTATGCTAATTATGAAGCTTCACTTACGAATCTGGTGGCGATTCAGGAGCACTAAGACTGCCTGCGTCAGACTTTCCCAGCTTGCGAGAGGTGTCATAGGGTGCTGCTGATCCACGGGAGACCAGATGTGTTAGCTCTGATCCAGGTGGAACTGGAAGAATGCCATTAGTGACTATGGCTGGTTTGTGGGCCAGACCCTCCACAACCAAGCCCTCATCAGACAGCAGGCCTGGGCTGCAGACTATGTCCATGTCATTAAGCTGGGTCAGCGACTGGCTGAGGGGCTTCCTTAAAGGCAGACGCTTGTTCATCTTACGGAACCTAGATTAAAGATGGATAAATCTAAAACCAAATTGTACTGGAGGTGCATGTAGACACTAAGCAAAGATAAGTCACTTACTTTTCTAATTCTTCCTGGGAATGTGCGAAGGTGCAGCTGGCACCTCTAGGACACCCTCCCTTCTGCTTCATGTCTCTACACATGTAGGTCTTGTACTTGCTGTGTTGAGGAGCCTAGGAAGACACAACCCATGTTAGAGATCTTTCAACATGGTAAAGCATGTCAGATTAAATTTTATGTGCTATTCAAACAATAAATTATAAAATGTAAATAAAAATCTAGCCAATAATGCTTGAGCGGTATGTGGACGGATTTATGCACCTGCTGTGGGTCCCCTGCCTTTTTGCTGTGGTTCTGGATGAAATCCACAAGACCATGCACTACTGTTTTTACAGCCACCAACCCACTGTCCAACTGCTCCCATGTAGGGGCAGGGGCATCTGGTTAGGATAGATCACAAATTCATTGACTGATATAATCACCACTGAAACATGCACACAATTCATGCAAATGTACAAGGAAGGAAGAATACAAAAGACGCACCATATAATACATTCAAACAATATATATTAGCACGTTCTAAAAGTCAGAAATCTGACACCAGAAAGAACTTAATATATTTTATAAGACTATACATAATAAGAGAACAACTGTATATAGGTGCTGATATGAAAGCAAAAAATGGTTTATTGGACAAACAAATCGTTTGTTCCCCCTTATAATCAAACCAAGATCCTTCATATCCTTGCCATTTTGTAGGCTAAAGCAAATGTAAACGTGCAGAGCCAAATGTTTATGTATTTTGTGGTGGATTATTACTTTGCTTTTTTTATGTCTTGTAATTGCGTGTGCAAGTATGTAAGCACCGACCTGGACTCGGGTCAATGTCTGCCAGCAACTCTAAGTGCGGTCTGAGGCGGTTGAGGTTAGCCGGGTCTCCTGTTCTCTGCAGAGCTATAGTGAGCTCCTGTACACTCTGAGCAAAAGAGGCTGGAGTCTGCAACTGAGGTGAAAAAATAAATAAACAAAACATTCCTAGTATCATAACTAAAAATGTGCAAAGTTTACAAACTTTGTTTTATAAGGAAGACGTACATTGTTTAATATATACTGTACACAGTAACTTCCTGGATTTTTGTTGAAATACATGTTTAGCTAGAAGGACATTGAGTTATATCAGATGGTCAGAAAAGCTCTGTTATTATGCAAAAGAAACACTAAACCATGACAAAAAAATGCCTGTTCCTTCCTGTGGATGATGAGCTTTTATTCCTTTTTATGTCTTCCACAAGTAAGAAAATCATGACAAAATGATAGAGCTAATACAATTTTCTTTTTTTCCTAGAAACTATGTTTTGCTCCTAATAAAAAGTTGATCAGAAATGTCATTCCTGTAATGTTTGCTCCTCCTACCTTATCAATGATGGACTGCATGTGAGATTTGTGGGACTGATCCCCATAAAGTAGGGAGGACCACTGGTCAGGGGCGATACGCAAGCCTCCCTCCATGGCGATCTGAACGATCTGAGAGTCGTGCTCTCTGCGCAGAGCCTCGTATGTCCTGAACTCTTCTTTTAGCTGCATCAGGGAGGAGTCCTCGTCTCGCTTGGTCACCTGAAAATAATAAAGAAAAAGAAACATTAACAAATCCATAAACATGAATCTGTGAGCATTTCTGTAGTGTCTGTAAAACTCATTTACATAAAATATAACAGCATGTTTCGAACTTTTATTTCTATTATACTACAGTGTTTAATGACAAATTATTATAGTATTTTTTTTAGTTATTATTATTAATTTAACTTATTACTGCCATTTACTACAGTAATATTTCTACATTTAATGTGGAAGAATGTCTGGTTTTTATTTTCGTGTTCTAGATACATTAAATCAACATTTACAATCATCAAGATTGTACACAATCTGATATTCACCAAATAAATAAAAATAACAGCAAGCTTATTGTACTCTTAGTCTTAGATAATGTGGTGCATTTACCAGAGAAGTGCTAGTGTCAGAGTATACTACACAAGTGTGCTCGGATAAACCCGTAATGTGCAGTGGCCCTATTGTTAAAGCTGCTGTTAGAAAAAATAAATAAAAATAATAGCATTTAGTTTACCTTAAAACACGAGGCTCTGTACAGAAGCTGCACAACATGCCCTATACTGGTTTTGGAGGCCTGAGGAAAGCGTGGCTCCAGCCTCTGCACCACAAACAGTACCAGAACCTTACGGGACAGAGGCGAGCCGTCCTCTAATGCCAACAACACTAACTTTAGAGCCTCCTCCTGCATGGCTGTGGGAAACAAGAGACAAGAGTGGTATCGCTTAAAAAATATCAGAATGTTTAAAAAGTTATTGTTATTTGAGCTGTGTACACAAAGATTTAACTGTTTTGGTCTTTTAAATGTGCGTTGTCGTAATGTGACAAAAACAGCACAACACACACAGATTTTCAACCAGAGTCCCAACTGAGAACACAGCAAATCTCACAAATCCCTTCGAGACTCAAGAATAAACATGGCGGACGGCAGGCAGGAAGTAATTGCAATGATTTTTGACAGAAAAGTTGCAGGAAAAAATCTTTTGCCTAGGATTGTTGGAAGGGGAGAAATTAGCCCAGTTATCTTGTGGTGTGTACGCAGCATTAGTTATAGGACAGTTTTTAGCCAAAAATCAGGTTTAAATTAGGCCCAAGCTCTCTGAGTCGGGCACCAACAGAATCTTAGTTGGTAGTGCTACATGGGCTGGGTTGAGCATTTTAAAAACTTCTGTTCTGCTGGGAATGATGAACATAGATGAACAGACTGGATTGAGCTATTAAGAGGTTTATAGTAAAGCAGTTCAGGATGCAAAAACTGATTTTGCAACTTCAGCTTTACAATTGCAATCTACTCATAATCTTAATTTGCCCAAGAGTCCTGCACGTTGCCTCTTTTATGTGCTTATTTATGTGTGATTAGTGTATATTGTAAATTTCTTACAGTTTTGTTAAAACTCACTCAGTCCCTGCTAAAAAAACATAAATTTTGGTGCAAAACATTGTTGTAAAAAGTTGTTTCCATTCCACAATGTCCTAAAGCAGCTGTTAAAAACACCTTGATTGGGGTAAATAGTGTCATTCTGACAAATATAATATTCTCAAACTATTATTCATGCAGAAGAATGCTAAAAGGGATGTTACCGGGGCCAAGGAACTGGCAGCCTCTTGCCCGGACAGCGGCCCAGAGGTTGGAGGAGAGCTGCTGGGGGTTTTGGTGTTGTAGGATAAGCTCGGTAACGGTGCGTTCACCCAGAGAGCGGGCTGCACGCATGGCCCGAATACGACCCTCCTCCTCTACCAGCTGGCAGTGCACCAAAGTCACCAGCTTCCTCTGCATGGGTCTGCTGAGGAGACTCTGACTCGCAGTGCCCAGCCCTGCACACACACAAACATACAGAGAGTGAGTAATGCAATCAACCTTTCAAACATTAAAAGACCTAAAATGACTTGTGGTAAATGTGGTGAGACGCGTGTTTTTCTGGAGCCTTAACGCATGTTATGTTTTTCTTGAAACCTTGTTAAAATAAGTATCACTGAATCATGTGAATTTCCACATTCAGACTGCATTAGAAATATTATAGCATAAATACGTAGCGTGCCAGGAGCGGTTGACGTAAAAAAAATCTAAAGTGATTTATGCATTACATGCTGGAACTATGAACATATCTAAAATCACTAGCTAGCCTAACTTAATCATGATCAGTCATGCAGTGTAATTAAAATTTGGTGTAACTTTAATCATAATGTTCACCTCAAAATTACGTGTCTGTAATTGAAATAATTCCCCCTAGGACTGTACCAAAAATGAAACGTCACTTTATGTAATAGTAAACTTCCCAGAAATACACAATGTGTTTTAGTTGCAGGGCAAAATTGGGATATTAGTGATAATATATTTTTTTATTAAACATGTTATAAATATCTGGCCTATTATCAGTAACAGTGTCCATTCAACAAATGTGTTTATAAAACACGTGTTGGTGGATTGCAAATAAAACAAACTTGCAGGAGGGACATTTTAACACAAGTTAACAGTGATATTGTACCCTGAAATTTAAGGGACTATTTGTCAGCATAAAGATAAAAGAAAGCCATCCTATAACAATGAATTAAAGAAAACATGAAGGTGGTGTGTTTTTATATCTGAATTATTCTGATAACTGGGTAAAGGTGTGATAGATGTGCCATATTTATTATTAAAAAAACAGATTACAAGTAAACATAAAATCTTGCGTTCCATGGGAATGATATATAAAAGTGGTGTGACCTCTGGTGTTGCTGAGGGGTTTAAGGTACAGAGCCAGTTCCTCCACGCATGTGCGGGCTTCATCATAATGCTTTATTTCCTCAGCCCCTTTTACTAAGGTGACCGGTTGAGACTTGGGTACCTGTAGAAGGAGAGGAAAATAATTAGAATATATATATATATATAGTTAGTTAAGGCTTTGAATGTACTTTGACCAGTGTTAAGCATCATTCTTTTTTTTCTTTCTGGTTTAATGCTGTGGCAATATATATTTTTCTTTCTTTACTCAAGTAGAGATGTTTAAAATGATCCTATCAGCAGTTGTGGAAAGAGAACTGAAACTGTTTACTTTGGTAAAAGAACCCTGAGACTGCTGAAACCGAACTTGACTTCAAAGAAAAAGCAATTAACCTGAAATTTAAAATACTATCGCACAGTTATGCAGTTCAGGGTCGGGGATAATTCCTAACATTTTATAATATTGTCTCAGCTACTTTAAAATCTATTTTCTACTTTTAAGGAAGTGAATCATTCCGAAAAGCATGCAGCTATAAACAAACAATTTTTTTGTTGTTGTTATGGTGGCTCTCACTGTTAGAATACACCTTATATAAAGAATACATTTATTAGACTGATTATTTCTTTGTCAGTGGGCAAACGTACAGAATCAGAAAGGGATCATATAATTTTTTTCTTACTGTATAAACCCTGGTGACTAAGGAGCCCACAGTGTGCATGCGCACACCCTCACACACCCTGCAGCCCAACCAGACCAGAACAACCACAAGTTATTCTTGTTAAAATGTTACATACCAGGCAAGTACCTAAAAAAAAAAACTACACACTAGCCACGCCCACCAGCAATTGTCACAATTCTTACTGTTATCTTTTCAACACACACACACAAATTAAATGCAGCATTCTTTTGAAGAAAAAAAAAATATAGGCTTATCAACATAAGGCCAGCAGGCTATTTGAGTGCAGTTTATATACACTCTGTTGGTTATTTGTTTCCTTGTTCCAGTCCATGTAGGGAGGTGAGGACAGCAACAACATAATGAGACTTAAAACCAGGAAACAACAGACAAAAACTACCCACATGATTACCCTTGCTGATAATTCATGAATTGTTGTCAATTTTTGCTGTTCTGCCTCATTAAGAGCACAAAAACACAGGGGATTATGGAAAAACAAAGCAATAGTATGCTGTAGTGTTATGTAAGGAACAAAACAAAAATGATTTGACTTGTTACAGAAAAATAACCAATGATAAGAATTACTTTCCCCTGTCTAAAGCGAACTATTCTGCCCCCTGATGCTTCACAAGCAGAAAATTGTAAACGTGCTACCATGTAGTTAATATTCAAAATAATATATTACACAACCTGGTATAATCCCTGGTACACTGTGTGTGTGTGTGTGTGTGTGTGTGTATATATATATATATATATAGTAAGGAAATTATTCTAACAGATTCTAATACATATACATCTGAATAATTTCAATATATTGATGAGTTAGACCAGAAAGTGAAGAGTGAAGCAGGCAACAAAAACTCTGGGAACCTCTTAAAAATTGTTAGGAAACTATTCCAGGTGAAGTCAAAGATGTATTCAAAGCAAAGTGTAGCTACCTTCTCCTGTCATTATTCAATGTTGTGTGTATTAATATTATGACTTCTAGGTCTACATTTTTTATTAACTAGCAAATAGTACTAAAGATACAAGCCGGTCCTCCTTTTCTCTCTCTTTTTCTTTTAACTACAGAGACTTTCCCAGGAGAGTTTCTGAAACACTCAGACTCAGTATTAGTAACAGATCACAGGACTGTTGCATGACACAAATTGAAATATTTTCACGAAAAACATTCACAAAAAAAAACATTCACAACATTCGCAAAAAGAAAGGACAAAATAAAGAATTAGCTGTATTAATTATTAATATAATCATCACATCGCTTTCGTTTTGAATGTTCTCAAAAACATTGACAGCGAAGCATCGTTGTATTTTTATTCCGGTGTGTAAGGCCAATAAGAGCAATTAGCAGCAAGAGACTGACCTGAGGGCAGACCAGCTGCAGCAGCGCTGTGTTGACAGGCAGCAGGTCGATGTCCGTGCTGATGGTGGTCTGGTCGAAAGGGCAGGCTTTGCGGTGCAATTTGTTCAGGCACATCTTGCAGACCGTGTGACCGCAGCCCAGGCTGATGGGCTTGCGCACGCTCTCCTCGAAAGTCTGCGTGCAAATGGGACACAACAAAAACTCTGTCCATTGCGGCGCTTGTACAGGCATTGTTGACCGAAGTAGTAGTCTCCAAAGTGACGTTTAGATATCCACGCTTTTGGAGACGGAGGTTGGTTTTGTTAAAAACAAAACAAAACAAAACAAAAACCAAACAGGCCAAATGTTGTAAAGATTCCACAGGAATCAAAAAAAAAACACTTTTTTAAACAGTGATTTCAAAGAACTTCAGGCATCGTGGATTTGTAGCACACAGTGCTGAATACATAACCTGCAGGAAACAGAGAGAAAATGACGTAAGTTTAGTACACTTACTCAAACGGCTGTAGAAAAGCAGTCAAGCATTTCCAATGAAAAGCTAGATCACACTCAGACACAGCTGCAACAGCTCAATATACCCTTCAGGCTACAAGTGTTTTAATGACTGATACAGATACTGAATTTATTTCATGTTTTAATGCTTTCACATGTCACCCTTGTTTAAATGTAAATAAGAAGGGGATTTTGGGTGACTAATCCAAGTTCAGTTTGCTCCGGAACCTTAACAGTTTTAAATTCTTATTTATCCAACAATTATTAAGAATGGCAAGACAAGTGATGCTAATTAGTAACTTATGCGAGACAAAAACAAATGTGTATTACAAAAACAAATATTTCCAGAAGAAAAATTAGAGAAAAATAACAAGTTTCACCTTATTATACCGCATGCAGCTACTTGCGCTTTCGTTACAGAGCTTTTAGTCATCATGCTGCTTTTTTATGTCTTGCAAAATATCACAAGGCCTCTTCAAAGGAAATGCCATTTTTTCAAAAGTGTTCATGGACAAACGGAGTAGCTGCACGCAGTACATGTTTAAATCAGTTCTGGTAATCTCATTATACTTCAGAGACACTGTTCTCACAAACTTCCTTTTTTGTTTCTTCTGGGTTGTGCTTATAATCAGACACACCTTATTCTCACCTGTAGAGTTTCGCTCTGGAGAAGTTCCCTTATGACTAAAATTAGACACTGTGAGAGTAATGGGAGGTGATTATTCTTTTTTTACTCTCTTATTTAACTCTCAGTTCATAACAGTCCTGAGGCTCAGAAAAAAAACTGATAAAACCTGCTTGATTGCGGAAACTTTAATACAAGATGAGTTCCCATAATGTTCAAAGGGTGTGTACATACATAAGAGCTGAAAGTGCATAGCAATGACAAGAAAATATTACTGAAAGAAACAGAGGCAAACTGAAGGTAAACAAAAACAACCATTAGGTCAACTAACACCTTCATGAACAAATGCAGTCCAATGGGAACGACATGACTTACACTCATCACATGTTTTATTTTTCACACCCTTACAAGAAACCCTGAGTAAAACAGGTGAGAGAATGAAACTTAGTCATTTAAACACTATACAGAACTTGGGCTGTCATGAGAACCAATACTAGGGTACCAAGTCGGTATAAACCTTAAATTTCTGCCAGTACTTCTGTCTCTTCAGTAGCGTACCGATGGTATTAAAATCTGCAACTAGCAAGGCTGCAATTGCATAGAATTATTGTTGATGCTATTGATCTAGCATGCAAACGATGTGCCTTTACACATTTCACAATCATGATCACACAAACACAAAGTTACTTCGCATCTGCCTAATATTGCTGATTTAAATAATTTAAAATACTGTGAAAATTAAAAATGATTATGTTAATGGATTTAAATACTTTTGGTCTGCCGGTATAGAAGTTAATTTAAACTAATGCTTGCATTCAGAGGAGAAGCAAAGCAAAGAAAATATTAACACAGCCAACTTTAACTAAAGGCACATAACATATAACAAAATTTGACTACACTGATTGCACATCATCTCTGTAACGCTTAACTTTTTCGAGGTTATTTATTATTAAGCCACTAGAATTGTGGTTTTGTAATAGTGAGAGGTTTACAAAGAGAAGTTATTTTTAAATTATTATTGTTATTCATGTTATTTTCCACCAGTGGTATTAAGTACCGTACTTTTAGTGGTATCTAGTGATGGGAATCTTTTGGTACCTTACTGTCCAATCTGGATTCTAAGAGACACAATTCGATCTATAATCTACACTTTTTCAAATTCTTCTGCTGTGTAAATACATGTTTACATCTTTACATTTTAACCAGAATTGGTGTTTCTATGCATTTTCGTTTATAGTTGGGATTTCTGTATGACAATATCATCCATCTTAAAAAAGATGATTTGGCTTCATAAATTTTCTTTCAACAACAACATTGTGTTCAGGATTAATGAAACATCGAACTGTCAGATTATTATAACAATTATGAAGAACACTTAAATAATGCTGTTTTTTTTAAGAATCCTAAATTTTAAGAATCGATTCAGGAATTGTTAGAGAATGAATCGCAATGCATCGATGAATCGATTCCTTCCCCTCCCCTAGAACAGACTACTAAATGTTTGTTATTGTAACATCCCTATACAAATCTTTTATAACCATAATGAGTCAAAAGAGTGATGACTTATCCTTCGGAAAAAAAGATGATGGGATTTATGCTGTACAGCTACATAGGCACTTCAAACCATTAAGAACTATTATGGCCATGATAATCATATAATTGCCAGTAATGGGAATTCCAAATAATGCAATGATTCAGACTGTTACCTCGGCTCACAGATAATGACACAGGAAATGACAACGACGGAATTTTGGAAACCTGTGTAGAAGAAATAACACTTAGAAATATTGCATTGTACAAAAGTTCTACCGATTGGGTTTAACATTTCTCCTAATAGGGGCAAATAGATTAGGCTCTAGATTGTGGTACAAGTGGCCTCTGTTTGCTCCAAGGACACCGCATCATGGACACTGGCCCAGCTCTCAGACCACAACCTCCTAAACTGGGAAATGCGAACAGAGGAATTTTACTGTAAAGTATATGTTAAAACTAAAGACTTACTAATAAACAAACACAATTACATGTATCCAAAAATATTCTTCGCCTGTCATCAATATTACACACTCATAAAAAAGTCGACTTAATTTTCCACCGGAAAAGATACGAATCAAAGAATCGGCTCCTTCGCAAACGACACATCTCTGAGCTGTTTTTCCCAACCGTGACCCCGAAACTCGCTTATGTTGGTTTTTTTTTTTTTTTTAGAAATTTCCCAATTCCAGCTTAAAATGAATGGTGTTTGTTAATATGATTGTCTGGGTGGAGTCGGTGTGTAAAACAACAGCGTGATCACAAAATTCACTCTGGTGTGTGTGTGTAATGCAGGTGGAATCCAGGTGAGGACACACAAACACACACAGTGTTAGCTCATGCGGCTAAGCTAGCCCAGCCTAGACAAAGCCCGGTTTAAGGAAACAGTCAGTCAACACGGTTAACTCACTGCGCGGTTTTAATACACCGTTAATTTCTTAATTATTTAATTATTTTGTTCTTTTTCGAGCAAATTGGCCAAGCTCCAGGGCGATTCAATGAATCTAAACAACATCTGGGTGTAAACCAAAGTAACAATATGAGCTAGCGTACGTTGCTACTGTGTTAGCCACATCTGGTCAACACCAAAATAAATAAAAAACGCAAACCATTTCTTTCATACCAAAACAATACCAGAAGATGATAACCGACAACTGTATCCTGCGATATTCGATAAATTAAACATGATTTAACACTAATTGTTTAAACAGTAAAAACACTTCTGGTTTAGGCACAAATGTTAAATATATTTCAGCTCGTCTACTATCTACCCACTCAACATGTAATCCAAGGAAATAAACACGGATTTCTTTTCTGGTCTGTTGTTTTCGTATGTTTCTTTCTTGTTAACAAGCCAGAATTTGGTTAGTTATTTAAGGTCGTTTGTTAGTTATTTCATTGCACTACAATAAAACAAAACACTAGTAACTTACACCAATCCCTACTACATTTTTTTCATGTTTGAACTCCTATACTATATATCAAAATAATCATTTTCGCCCAAATGATTGATTTTAGCTGGTCTAAAACGCAGTTTAGCCTGTTTTTAAAATGGCTTTTAGCCCATTGCAGCTTAGCCAACTAGCACGCAGAGTAAGTTCATGCTGCTAATTACACCCCAAAAAAGACTTAAACACGAATTCACATGATTCGATAATCAGAGTTAAAAACGCCAAGCAAAAATATTAGTATTTCTATCTCCCCGTTAAAGCTCAGCACCGACCCAACCTAGCTAGCATAACAAATATTAGCATTACCCACTTTTCATAACGTCGTATCTATTTGTTGATTTTTTTTGTTATAAAAATGCGTTAAATAATCTTTAATAATTTTACTGTGGACTTTAATCGCGCAATATCTTCCAGGAAAGAACGTAATCCATACGTAAATAAAGTTAGCTAGCGAAATAAACGTAATACAATGCTAACAAGCTAGCAAAAGAGTGAACCTGCTAATTGTTAGCAAGCTAGCCTAATAGTAGCAAATAGAAACTTAAAAAACAACCACGGGATAGTAAAGAAAAAGATGTAAATACGTATATACTCACAATGTGTGTTTAAACCGGTCCATTCCTCAGCGCTCTAGAGAAATAAAACGGTTTTATTTCGGTCACCATCTCGACGGGGATGTGCGCGCGCTACAGCAAAGCAACATCAGTTCGGCTAAAACTACAGACAAGGAGCCGGACTGCGCATGCGTACTGCAACTCATCCGCGTGTATACAGGGGTGTATCGGTCTGTGTGCACGCGCTTGTAGAGAAAGATAACTAGCTAGCTGGATGCTAATGTTATGCTTAAAGCGTCCCGTTACACCGAAAAACCCACCATGTCTTTATATTTTTTTTAAGAATAATGATCCCTATTTTGATAATAAAGCCTACATGCTTTTCCAATTAAGAATTGGGCAAATGTTTTTCATGCTTGGTTTATGCCACAACACAGGATTCTTATGTTAAGTTTAGAAGAAGGAAACTTTGCAGTGTTTTTATGTAATACAGGATCAACACACACTTCAACATTTAATTTTTTAGAGGGAGATTTGGATTAAATCCATTCTTTTATAGTCCAAGTAGTATTAACTTAACTTTTTTTAACGTTGTACAAAATACTACTCTCTCAGGCTATATTAAAACTATAAAACACAAGCTTGGAATAGAATATTCCGAAAAAAAACAAACAAAACACACAATTAGAAGCAAATCAAATTACCAAGTGATAAAATGGTTTATTTAGTATATACAAAACAAAAAAAAAAAAAAAAAACCATTTATTATGCATACATTTAAAAACAGACCAAGACAAAAAGTAAAATAAACCCGTTCACTGTTCTTTCATTTATTTAAAAAACAACCACCACAAGACCCACTTACTACAAACAGAATACATACTACAGACAGTACAGAAGGACAAACATGCAAACAAATCACTTAAAAAGCATCTTCATAATAAAGGTATCAAATATACAAGCAAAGTGGTAGATGTACATTCGAAAGATATGCACTATTAAATGATAAAAAGAATTCTAGCACCATTGAATTCCTGCCTTGAGAAAAATAGATTTAAAATAGTTTAGGAAGCTGTCGCAACCTACTTAGGTCGAGGAAATTCCCGACAGAGCCTTGATTTTCAGGGACTGAAGCAAGTCTCTGGTTGTCTGATAAAGAGGAGCGGCGCTGGGGTCGTGGTTGAGGAACAAGGTTTTTTGGGTTATTCTCCTTCTCAGGACTTGTTTTTGTGCGAGCCAAAAGCTGCATCTTGGGCCGCAAGTCTTGTATTATCTTGCTTTGAGAGTCATGTGTAGACGGAAGTGGTTCAGGCTGTTTGTTACCGACATTTTTAAGTATAAAACCAGTTTCTCTCTCGTGTCCTACACTTTCTGAAGTGTCAAGCTGCAAAGAGCATCCAAGGGCAGAGTCGGTCTGCGCTCTCTGTCCTCTCATGCTACAATCATCCTGCTCCTCTCCGTTGCTTCCTTCACTTTCCATTAGTCCATATTTTTTCATGTACTTACATGTGGCTAAAGACATGTTGCTGGAGGAAAAGACACTCAGTCCAGTGCTGTTATCCAGCGGAGTCTTACCAAAAAGCAGGGCACTGGCGTTGGACTGCGCTGCAGAGGATTGGCCTCCCAGTGACAGACGGGACAGCTGAGAGTCACTAAGGTACTTGAGAGCGATGGCATTTGCTTCTAAACTCAAATCCACACTGCCATTTAACCCCCAAACGCTGGTGCCTACAGGCTCAGAGAGAGCCAGCCTCGGGATGACAGCCTCAGGGTTTATACAAGCCAGTGTGCTAAAGGCAAACACAGTGAATTATTATTGAAGTTTTAAAAAATTATTTTAGAGGTTTATAAAGCATTAACTGTAGGTTTGTTGATGAACTCACTTTTTGTTGCACATTACACCAGTAGTGAGAAGTTAAATGGAATTCAGTGTGTTTTAGTGGTTTTTGCAGGGTGTTAGGCAAAGTTGGTAGTACTAGCACCAACAAACAAAAGTCATTTAATTTAATTGGTAGACCAAAAATAGTAAGGGTCTCTACTGTGGCAGCATTTTTTAAAAAGAAGATATTTTTTTGTTCAATTTTTGCTTTTATTGATAGGACAGAGGGATGAAATGGAGAGACAGAGAGAGAGAGGTGGGACCAGAAAGGACCCAAGCCAGGAATCAAACCTGGGTCCCCAGAACACATCTTTAGAGAGTGCACCACATTTATGCAATTATCTTCTTTTTCTGTCAGATTCATTGATTGGCTCATCTGCTATTTGTTTTGGCAGGTCTAACTTATAGCAGTGTACTCTTAAGCAAAACACAAGGTTTTGCAGGTGTGAAGACAAGACACAGTCTGCAAACATTAGGACAATATACTAGACAGGACACAAAGATCAAAGCATAGGACGCTTTCTATACCTGGCACTCTCTACAGTGCTGCGAATGGACTTTCCGGTATCAAGCTCCATGTTGACACCGAGGCTCTGCAGCTGTTTAAGTGTTGCACTGAACACCGGGTCCTCCTTAGAACCCTCAGCCGTCTCCTCTCCTGAGTGTGGGTTTGCTTGGAGGGCAGTGCACATTTCGCTCTATGTTTTCTTCAGCAGTTACACAATCTTGAAGACGGCTTTTCACTTGACCCTATAGAAAAAAAACCCCCCAAAAACATTAAACCTGTTGAAAAAGTCTTACACTATAATATTAAACTACACAAACAACCAGGGGAAAAAGAAAGAGAGAGAAATATATCTTACTATTAAGTCTTGGTAAAATCTTTGATCAGGTATTTCTCCGTTTTGAGCGGAGTCCTCTGTGTCATGAGACTGAGAGTTATAATACATGCTCGCACTCTCACCCAGCACAGGACTCTGAAAAGAAACTGCCAAGTCTGATTTGCTGGGAAAAAAAAAAAATTAAATATTGTTAATAACAAAACCATGAAAACAAAAATGAACTGGTTTGGAAGTTTTAGTTACTACTCTCATTTTTCTTTGATTGATTTAAAAATGTTAATTTCTATATCACCACCACCCCTGACAATAATTCGGCATGTAATTCAAGCCACATGTTTTCATGTATGATGAAAGTATGTGCCCTCATTGTTAATTTAAAACAATTCTGCAGTATTCAATGTAAAATTGTTGATTTTATTTTAAACTGAACATTTACAGATTGAGTTTTCAGTATCAACACTTGGTAGGTATGACGGTATATATTGTTAAAAACAGAATAACTATTTTATTTGGTGTATACTGCAACATGTAAATAAGTGGATATCATCAACTAGTAGTGTGCATGAGACTGAGAGGAAAAGCCAGGAGTTTGTCAAAAACATGGAGATTGAAAAACAGATGAGGAATTTTTTGGTAAGTATTTACAGATTTGTATATTTTCTTCGTATTTTTACCTTTTTTTTTTTTTTTTTCTATACCTGTGTAAGTTTAAGTTCATATTTTATTTACGGCATTTGGCAGACACCCTTATCCAGAGCGACTTACATTTGCCTCTTTTATACAACTGAGCAACTTTCTCGGGGGCCCGACAATGGTGGCTTGGTGGGGCTGGGAATTGTATTCACAATCTTCCAGGTATTAGTCCAACACCTTAACCACTGAGCTACCACTTCAAAACAAAAATTAGCTTGTTTTATTGTTCGACAACCATAAATGTCGAGAGAATTAGTGCAAATTGCTGTCCTGGAATTGGTTATTTTTTATTTATTTTGTGGTTGGAGTTAAATAAAACATTTTTAGAAGTGTTATTGAGGTGGCCAAAGTGAGAACATCTATCAGGAAGTAGTTGGAAATAAGTGGGAAATGCAAAGTCCAATGCTACAGACACGCCCCCTCTATGAGATTCACACAAGAGTGGAAGTTAAAGTGCCACAATATAAATATCTGTGACCACAAACCAGAAAACAAGTAAATGCAGTGAAAGAAACTCTAAAGGACATTTCGGTTTCTAGCGAAAGGCTGTTATACACAGCAGGTGGCATAGTGACTGCCAAGACATCCTCATCTTTTTTTTCCCAGGTCGTTTTTTCAGGTTGTTTTACATGTTACACTTTAATGACAGTAGTGAATATTCTATTTTAAATTTTTATTATGTTGTTGATTTATTTATTTTATTTTTACTAAAACCATAGGTTTATTTTTGTTAACATCAAAAGTTACTTAATGCAAGTTTTTTTGGAATAAATGCAAAGCAAATTATATTCGTCTTTCCCTTTTTTTGCCAATCCTAAAAAAAAAAAATCTGATTCGTGACTGAAAAACAGTGATGTGATCTGAATCATGAGTTTTGTGATTCGTTGCAGCACTACTCTCACACCACCTTGTCGGTCCTAATTAATTTTGGTGTAAAATAGAATAACTTCACATTTCTGACAGATGTATTCACACAAACATTCACATCATACTTGTTTTCTGGTGATGTCATGAAGTGTCGAGGTGTTGCAGGACTCTGTTCTTCTCTGCAATGGAGGATTTTCTCTGAAGTAGGTCTGGAGGATACTGTGCTGTTAGCATCAAGATGTTTATCGACAGAAAGACCTTCATGTCTGGAGCTTTGATCATGAGCACTCCAGAACAAACTGGCTCCTGTGTTAGCATATTTGTTAATACACACATGTTAATCAGATAAATGTCTGAAGCTTGAAAATAGAAAGAAATAAAATCAAAGTTTTTTTTGTGTACCTGTTCCTACTGCAATGCTAACGCTAGTCTTTTTTAGGGACTCAGAAACTGTTGAGGTCTGAATGACCTGCTCCTGCCGCTCCTCTGGAGGTGCTAGCAGTGGCTTTGACACTTTGCTTTGGGCATCAAGAAGTTTCTGGATCTAAAAGACAAGATGGAAAGAGGCAAAGTAGCAAATGATATGTTACAGCCCTACTCAAAAATGAGGTCACATTTATAACAATTTATTGTTTCTGGGGCCCTAAAATTTCCTTTTCCTCCTTCACCACAGAATAAAACTGTGGGACATGCTGTTATAGAGAAACCATTAACTGTATGTATATTAATATTATTCAGGTAACTGATTTTGCTTGCTGCATATGAGCTCATACACAACAAACCTGAGTCTGTAGTTGCTTCAGCTGCCGATCCTGCTCCATTAGCATCCTGTAAGCATCAGCAGGAAGAAGGCCCATGCCTACGTCTGGTGCAGCCACTGCCCTAGGACCAGACTGGTGTTGGCAGCACTGGGCCTGACAAACAGGCACAGTCTGATCTAGAGCACCAACCCAGGGAGTGGTGTTGGGAACATGTTGCCCATGTGACTGAGTGTAATGCAGGGGAATACCAGCATGACATACAGGGCTCTTAGCAGGTGACACATGGCAACCAAGAGACAAGACAGGCCTGGTAGGGGAGAGACAGCAGTCCCGATGTGGGCTGTCTTCAGCAGGACAAAGCACAGTGTTCTGTACAGGTGGAGACTTTGCCCCTTGCCAGGTATTGCCCTGGTACATGGGAAAGTGAGCATGGTGGGTGGGGCAGCAGCTACAGGCAGGCTTGAAAGCTGGGGTGCTATGAAACACCATGTGCTGAGAAGAGGGCAGCAGTGGTGTTTGATCTGGATTTATGGACACTTTTTTGCTTATTGGGTTTTGAAGACCAGTTGTGTGCTCATGGAGAGAGCCATTTGGAGAGGAGCCGGTCTTGGGTGATGAAGATGACGAGGAAGAAGTCGACACAGAGAAGCCATTGCTTGATCTTCGGCCCACAGAGGGAACTGACTTCCTGCTGGTGGGGGGTTGATGTCCAGTGCTAGACTGTGTTCTGTTAAGCTTAGGCTGGGACAAAACTGGTGTCAGAGGTCTCCTGATTGGTGGAGGGCCAGCCATGCCACTATGAGCAGGTGGTCGTGGTACAGGTTGAGAGGGTGAAGTACCAATGCTGCAGCTCCTAAGCTGAGGATTTGATTGAACAGGCTGCTTTAAGCTATGCTCATGGGATTCCACTGGCTTCCCATCAAGAAAACTGCCATCCAACACCATAGAGAGTTCTGGCACAGAAGGCTGGACTTGTCTTGTCTGGGGGAAAAAAAAGAATAAAGATATAGATATATATATATAAATAAGTGGTATATTTTTAAATATATATTTTATGCAAGTATAAAATATACACAGGGTTCCCTAACACCAGATTTAAGAACTTTTAAAAAGCACCATTTATTTTTATATCAAGCACCCATTACATTCACAGATGTGTGATCTAACATACCAGTATTAAGGTCTTCAGTGAGGAGACTTGAAGCATTTGCTTTGATAAGAGCATCTGCTAAATGCTGTAAATGTACTGTATTAAGTTTGGAATTAAAGTGATTTTTGTGTCCAAAAGATTGAAAATATTATGTGACAGTCTGCGATATATATTAAATATTAAATAAATTTTACCAGATGACTTAAATAGCTTTATGTGGAAATATATTTTATAATGATTTAGGGTGATTATATATAAAAAACATATGAAAACAATGTCGATGCTGAAATGATATTGTGCTGCCCTATGTAAAATGATTTGTACTAGCTTTGTATTAGTTTCAGTTTTAGTAACTTGAAAAAGAAAAGGTGGCTTCATGCCATCTCTACTAAGCAATGCAACCGGAGCTGTCAGACCTGTTGACTGATGGGGTGAGGGTTAGGAGATGGCCTAGGAGAGAGATCCTCATCCTCCACTCCTGAGTCATGGTCACTGATGGATAGTTTGTTCTGAACTGCAGTTGAAGATAAAGCTCCAGCTCTGATGAAAAGATGATATATGCATTGTCAGGGAAGGTACTACCATTGCATGCAATCTTTCAATTTCTCTGTCCTGGTGACTTTTTCCATAGGTTAAAACAGAGTTGCTTTTCCTATAGAACAGCCCAGAAGCTTTTAATTCCACATTTACAAGAGAAGTTTGGCAATAACTTACATTTATTTCAAAAGTCCCTCTTTAAATGTATGTGGCATTTAATGTTGTATAATATTTACCAAGTTGTTTCCAGTTTTATTTATGTGAACAGCTATAAACCATTTTCTTTTTACTATGAGATACAGCTTTCTGTTTTACAAAGTAACCACAAAGTGCCATAACCTTCAGAAAGTCAAAAAAACATCTCCTCTCATTAAATAAACTAATAGAAAACATTACCATATCAAGAACTATACACATAATCATAATTATGAATTACCACTATAGAAACAATAACATGTTAGAATGCATGCTTTAATATAAACTTGCAGCTGAACTACTTTCAAAGCTGCTGTTATAGAAAATTATCAACACCTTCTGACTAACCAGAATCCAAAAGATCACACTACCTCGATAATGGTAATCGAGACAGGGCCTCTTTAAATAGCTCAGCCTCCTGATTCTGGCTCTCAGAACCGAGTTCAAAGTGCAGCAAACGTCCCTCTGCTGGCTCCACGTTCTACACAGAAACACAGACACCATCACTTCTCATGCTCTATGGAACTTTGTGTGTAAGTAAAGTTTTTTAGTCATAGTGAACAGACCTTATAAAGTGTAAGTGACTCTGTGCTGCTAAGAAGCTGAAAGCTCATGTCCTTTGGCCCACAAAGCTTGCACTGGTAAAACTCAGGATCCCTGTGAGTGAGCGAGTACAGGACCACTAGGAACGCCTCGTCCTCAGACATCACTCTGAAAAAGAGCATGAAGCCACTTAGTGTCCTACAATTGTTAATTGATGAGGGGAAAAAACCCAGAATGAAACCAGAATTGAAAAAGTTCTACAAACAAGCCATAGTCTTTAGCATAAGAAAACTAAACTTTTTAATTGAAAAGTCGTCATCTAAAACTAAAAAAGTACCATGTACTAAAAAATGATTAAATGTGTAATGATTTATGATGCTACAAATCTAATACAATACTAAAAGCATCTAACCCTTACAAAGTGAACAAAACAAGTGAAGCAGCTTCGGTTCTTTTGTGATTAAACCATTAAATAAAATATCCCCTTACTGGAGCTTTTTATTACTTGCCTTACTTTTACATTACATTTATGTTACTTGAACTATAATGTGATTATTCATTTAATTTTTTTTTTTGTTTACTAGCAATTTTTATTACTATTAGTCTTAAAAAACCCCCAACAATTAAAGGCACTGAAATCATGCAAGATATCTATGATAATTTATAATTAGCAGCGCAACGGATTGCAGTTAATCTGTATAGATCACAACACACGTTAGTTTAGGTCCGATTTTGAGGTCCCACGTTGTTTTACACTTTAATGACTGAGGAGTGAATATTTTATTTCACATTGTATACCATTTTAAATTTATGAACACACACGAGACTACTTTTAAAACATGAATGAAATTATTTTGGGACTAAATGTTCAAAACTGACTAAAACTGCATAATTAATCCTAAATTAAATGTTGTGTTTTAAAACAGTGTCTGGATAAACAGATGGATGTGGCACTTACCTGTCATGAAAGGAGGAGCTGTACAGGTACCTCAGACACCACGCCCACACCGCTGGGTTGTGGATGTGGGTAACGCCACTTAACCATCTGTCACATGAGAGCAGGGGGGAAATCATCAACAACTACCACTATCCAACCACACAACAGTTACTAATCTCTCATGAGGCTTTACATCAGACTGTGATTAGAACAGATTAAATTACCAAAACTGCAGAATTAAAAGGTGAGCAGACACGCCACACACTGTGCAGATTTGTCTGCACTATAATTGTGTACATGGTCACATCTACGCTTTATTCAATAGGCATTCATCTTTCTTAATTCATACAAATTTCATATATTTTAAAATGAACATGCTTTATGCTTACATGCCTTGTGTTTATACTGAAATATAAAATTGTACTTTAAAATAGAATTAATTTTGCCATCTGAAAATACATTATTATGCAGCAAGTTAAAAAGCATTTCATAACTTTTATATAATAATTGGTTATATGACTGAATTTTAATTTTAATAAATGCCGCTTTAAAAAAAATCTTATTGTTGATTAGCTCAATCTCATTTCACTCCTAAAAAAAGTATAAATGTCTGGAAGTGCCCTATGTTATTTGTTATGACCGTGCAAAATAGAAAAGCTTGCAGATTCGCTTAAAAAAAAAAAAAAAGACCCACAAGAAGCCTAAACATTACATCTGATATATAACCTGCACAAAACTGAGAACACTTACACTCCGACAAGGGACAGCGTGTAGACTTTTGGATCCGACTCGAGGATGAGGAGCAGCTTGCGGGTTTGATCCATGGTCAGGAACCTAAAGGAGCAAGCACAGCTCTTATTTATTTTCTTTTACCCTAGTTGCTACTTATACTTAAAATTATACCAAATCGAATTGTATAAAAGAGAAACTGTGGACTGTTAAACTGCGTCTGCCTCTGATCTGTGTCAAGAACCTTTGCTACATTCATGTATACGAATAGTGTCACAGACAGAAATTCCCCTAAAAAGGACGAGTGTAGTTTGGCTTAGTAAAACACATTTGTGGCATTTTTTCCTTCATATTAAAGCAAGAAAGCCGGGAAGCCACACGCTTTTATTATAAAAGTTAAGGCACTGAACGGATAGAAGATGGCAATAATAAGATTATCTTGTGTTAACTCGCCCTCGTTTCCCTGTGTTAGTGTGCTGGTGGAGGGGTTGTGCCATGCTGGCTGGACTGCTCAGGTTCCTAGCTAGTGCAGTAGGGATGATGGGCAGAACACGCAAAGGTATGGCCTCCAGTGAGGTGGCCAGAGTCACTCCTGCCCAATGCACACTGAAGTTTAGCCGGTCCATGTTCTCCAGGCAGCTTAGACGCACACGCAGACTCATCAGTTTACACAGCTCCATCACCTCTCTGCTGCTGCAGACATGCTCCAACATCTAACCGGGAGGAGATTACAAGAGAGAGAATGAGGTGAGAAATATGGAAATTAATATCAGTGCTGAATTTTAAGATACCTTAAGAATTTATAAAACAATTGTACAAAAATTAACTTACTAATTGACTAATTCATACCAATACAAATTGTGAAAACTGAAAGGTTTAAAAAGATGCACATCAGATTAAAGAGGAATTACAAAACCTATCTTAAATTCTATAACTCAAAATACAATTTTATTCACAATAGAATTCCTTTTGTGTACAACTTTTAACAACACTGTCACAAAGTTGCTTTACAGAGCTAGATCATTTCAGCAAATAAACTTTAAGTAGAAATAAATCAATGCAATCAGATCATACATTTTTTTTGCTGGTTTACTCATTTTACCAAAATACCATTGCTAAAAGAAACATTATTGTGAAACAGTCGTTACTGGCTAAATCAGATTTGTTGCATTTTGTATACGGAAAACAGGCAAAGAAAAATCATGCCAAAAATGTCATAAAACTACAAAATTAGAGAAGCAGGAGTGATAATCAGATCTCAACCGCTCCTCCGATTTAGAGAAAAGAGTGCACCCCCACCCACATTTGCCTTCCCCTGGGGTGCAGCTGCTACAGACAGGTAGGAGTAACTGCCATAGAAATTGCTCATTACTGCTGTAACACACCATTAGAGCCGGGTGTCTGGAGAGCTTCTCCAACAGCTGCTCCATCTTCACCACATGGCACTCACTTGTAACCGACAAACACATGCACACAGAAATCCATTACAATCAGCTACCTTAAACGAGCTGTCCAGGCTGTGTGCGGCGTACACGGTGCTGTCAGAAACTCGCTGAGTGTCGAACAGGCAGGGCACCAAGACTTCGCCAGGGAGGAGGGCAGTCGAAGACTTTACAGAGCCGTCAGGCTGCTCTCTGCCAGGATCAAAGCGATCCAAAGTGATCAATACCCCTTCCTCATCTACATAACAGAAATGAGAATGTATAGACACAGCAAAATTCCATAGATGAATATTTACCAAAATCAGCTGTTAAACGATTCTATTATTAATGTGGGTAGTTCTATCCATATACCTCTGTACATTATTTACCCTAACCCTCTGTAACCATCAACCCCATACCCTATTTATTACACTGATATTTATTGTAAATAAGCCACTTATGCACTTCTGGTTAGATGCTAACTGCATTTCATTGGCTCTGTACGTGTACCTTGCACAATGACAAAGTTAAATCTAATCTAATCTAGTGGTGGTGGTGGTTTTAGAGAGACATTTGTGGTGGTGATTTACTAAAATGTTTCCAACAAAATTAAATTTTAATAGTATTAATGACAAATATTTAGAGGACATAAATAAGAAAGCAGATCTTAGTGGAGGACTTAATTACTGGGTTTCTAATGGTGTGTTGTATTTCTTATTAGAGATTTAAATTCCTAAGAATCATCTTTGTTAAATATTCTTCATTGATATTTAGATAATCTGTTGTTAAAGGTGCTCCACAGGTGGACAGTATGAAATCGTTGATATTAGTTATCACTGTATTGATCTAGACGATAGTTATATAATCACTGAAATGTCCTCACCACTTTCCACAGCTAGTGTTCCAATAAGGAAGCAGGAAAAATGAGGATTCTTGCTCTGCCGTGCGTGACGATGAGCCAAGCGTAAAGCTTTCTCCGTTAACAGCAGCCTGGGCTTTCTGAAAAATACACAGATCCAAACAAGATACTGTACATAAGAACAGGATATCAATGCGTGCGTTTTAATCATGCATCATCTTCATGGTACAGTAATAATCTATGGCAGGGACGCAGGACAGTGGATACCTCAGAAGGGTGTAATCATTGGGATCAAAAACAACAACATTTTAAACCAGTTCACAAACAAGTTTAAATATACCTAAACATCGATAAAAGTCATAATGAGCCATTTAAACAGTTGACTCATTTGTATGAATCAGCAAAGTGCTGTCGTATTAGATCATTAAAATGGTACGCTGTCTAGAAAAGTGAGCACCGATATCAATATATAGAAGAAGGTTTGTTGTCTCAACTGCTGGTTATTAATAATTAATAGCAGGTCAATAAGTGTGTTTATTCCTCTTTACATTAAACTCACCTGTAGGCTGTAAGGTGAAGACTGAGCGGATCTCCATTAGGAGTTGGATCCCAGAGGTGCATTTTAGATTTAGGAAATGTGAAAGAAGTAATGATGCTTTCTGGTGACCTTTAAAGAAAAAAAAAACATTTTAAAATTAATTTTAACATGAATCATTTGGTATTATTGTTTTGACTAAGGTGGAAATGGTAAAATTGTGTTAATACCTGGTGTTTTGTGCTGTATCGGGTCTGCACACTGCTTCCAACACATGCGGAGGCAAACCTCGCAAATTAACCTGAATGCGATTCATGTTGTCGCTGTAACAAAAAGAAATGTACCGGAACTTTATAAATAAATTATACCGAACCGGAAGCTTGGTGAGCTCGCGGCGCTTTAAACAGCACGGCTATATTTAAAGCTAGCATCGAAAGCTAGCACGCTTTACTAAGGACGTGCAACAAAACTGCGCTGCTAATTAGACAAAGTTATTAATTCCGAAGGGTTTCGTAATACTTTCTCTCACCTATTCTCAGCTTTGTGGGAGACTCAGTCCGCGCATTTTCTCACTACGCTTCCATTAATTTCCGTCCTGCTGCTCCACCCAGAGCGGTTTGCTGGCTATGCTAACTGCAGCTCCGCACCGTCTCATCCGTTATGGAGATAAAATGTCTCAAATAACAAAAACCGTTTAACTTTAAACCTCCTCCGCGCTTTCATACGCGGCAAAAAAAAATCCGGTTTGACCGAGTAGTTAATGGTTTACTTCGGCTGGTAGGTTAGCAACAGTCTACGGTGTGTTTGTCAATGTGAAAACAAAACAGACGCCTCCATTAGGAAACAGCCGAAATCAAATGTAAATTATGGCGCTGTTTTTAAGCTCCAATGGCGGGACAGAGCGGTTAGCCAATAGCAGCGCAGGACAGTAGCGCTCGACCAATTAGATGGCGTCTCCTTATTTCCGCCCATCAAGTAACCTCTACGTAAAAAATTTAATCCTGCGTGATCGACGTAATGTAACACACGTTTTCCCTTTAAATCAAAGATTCGGGCATTCGGGTTTTACTAAATATCTGTAAAAAAAAAACAACCCCAGAATATTACAACTATATATATACTCCCACCATCTCTCTCGATATATATGTATCGAGAGAGAGAGAGAGAGGGATAGATAGATTTTTTAAAAATAAAAATACAGAAAATGCCAATTAAAAGCCTTTTTAAAGCTGTAACAAACTAAAATGAAGGTGATAAATAATAAATGATACTAATTACAGTATTTAACGCATTAATATCTATACCGAACGATTTACACCGAGCTTTTTATTGGTATTATTTTATCAAGAACGGATATGCTGCCGTTTTCCATAATATTCCCTTCTTTTAAATACACCTTATTTAACAGGAGAAAATACACATGTCCAATAGAAAATGTATAATTAAAGAAATAAAAATTAAACAATACATTTGCCAATATTTAGTCATTTTCTCTGCAACATTATTCAATTTATACGTTTAAATCTCCTATATCTTTTGTCCCCACAGCGAAACAACTGTACTGTAAAAATGTATACGATGCACCGACATGTCCGCCAGGGGGCGCACCAACAACTACTCTAAACCTGGGAGGTCTTATTTAAGTTATTTTTCTCCTACCCATATTCCTACAAATCCCGACCGCTACACCAGGATTGGTTCATGTCCACTTCGCCTAGCGGATAGAAAAGTTTTAGCGAATCTTAATCCATAAACGCTGATGCCGCTCCCTAATTTTAGAGAAGGAGGCGGGACGTGTCGGAATACAGGTGGGGAAACATAATGCCGCACTCTCCCCCGCCGTTCCCGGAGCAACAGGGAAAATGGCAACCCTCACCACCCTCACTCAGGTAAATAGCCGCTAAAACACATTTTTTTGTGGTAAAATCTGATTTAATAACGTGCATTGAATCAAAATGGCGATAAACAAATATCTGTGAGAAATATGATTGTGAATATAATATGTTTTTTTTTACTGAATTGCGATAGACGTTAATTATCAGAGCTAACGGTGAATTAGCAAGCTAACATTAGCCGGCTAAACGTTAATCGAATATAAAACGGTAGTTGATTATATAATTTGTCTAAATAATGTAGCAGCGTCACTAGCTAACGAACAAGCGCGTGTTGTAAATACAGCAGTGTTTTATAAAACTCATTTCGTGTGTTTTTAATGCTGCAGTAAGGTTAATATGCGTTATAACCCACCAAAGACTAACGGTAGATTATTTATAAGAAATACATTAGCATAGATATTAGCTGATATTTTCGCACGCCATTTTTGACACATTGGAGCGAAATGTAATTAAAGGATTTCAATACTGTTTATAGTTCGCTATTTTAAGTGTTCCTTATATCACATTAAGCGTTTAAAATGGTTTTTTTCCCTGCCCCGTAATATTACAGGCATATAAAAATTACACTAACAATTTTCTTTAGTTTATTTGTCAGATAAAGGATTTTATTATGTTGACTCATCCTGTACTAGTTTTGTGGTCATCCAATAAAAAAAAGACCGTGACACTGTATATGTCCTGCCCCCAGTGGGCGTGTCTCGCCTAGCTGCCGATCATCAGCAGTAAAAATAGTTTATTAGTCTGTTTTCAGCTGTTTTTTTTTTTCCCCATCTATCCTTTTGTGGCGATTAAGTAATAGGAGTTTTATTTGTTTGGAAAGTAGGAGATTAGTAATGTTGAGATATCGGCAGTGTCTGACATCACATAGCACTTGGGTAACATTTGTGTTAAACATGCTTCCACCTTCTATATAGTATAATAATGGGTGACTGACATACAGCCACTGTGTTAATCTTATCATGTGACATTTTATTTTGTTGTGGCAACAGTGCAAAAAATGTAAAGATTTAAACCTTTAAAGTGTTTAAACGTCTAGACTTCTGTTCCGCATCTCCGCTTTCCTCTATTTTAGAATAAGACAAGTTGTGTCCCTCGTGTGGTCACGAGTTTGTAACCAAAACATGCCTTATACCGGAAACTGGTTGCTGGCTGGTGTGACTAATAGTTAAATTTCCATCCATTCATTCATTCATTCATTCATTCATTCATTTATCTTCTATACCTACTCATTCCCTAAATTGGGGGTCACGGGGATCTGCTGGAGTCTATCCCAGCCGTCTCTGAAAAGGGCAAAAGACAGGAGGGGTTACACCCTGGACAGGTCGCCATTCTATCACAGGGCCACACACACACACTCACACTCACTCCTATGGGCAATTTAGGATCACCAGTCAACCTAACATGTTTTTGGTCTGTGGGAGGAATCAAAATATAATCACACCACTGTTCTTCACTTCAGAACAAAATGTTAAGGCACATTTTAATCCGGTAGGTAAATCAATTTAAAGCTGGCATTGTTTTTTCCATTTTCAGCTGTCGAGTGGGAACCCGGTGTATGAAACGTTTTACAGACAGGTAAGTCACATGCTACAGGAATAAAAGCTGTAATATTTTTATATAACTGAGTGCTAGTTCTGCGCAAAACTACTGAAACACATTAGATATATCATATATTATAGTTAAAAATGTATCTAAAGAAGAATCTCGTCAGTTCTGTGTTCTAAAGACACCAGAGGAAAACATTCTTTTAATTCTTGTGCGGTTCGAAAGCTACAGAGTATAAAAAACAATTAAAAGAAATAGTCTTAAATATAATGAATAACCAGAAGCCTGACTGTTCCTGAAAGCAAAGCTTCTGTTCTCACTTCTCATTTTTCAGCGATGTTACGACTCGGCTAGTGAACAGTCTTCGAGAAACAAACTGGTGTATTGGTGACAACAGCCCCTTTTATATGCTCACATTTCCTACTACATGATCTGATCTGGTCTGGTGTTAACCTGTCCCATAGCCATCAGTCGGAATAATTTTGTGAGAAGCACACAGCTTGTCTGTTACTCCATGAATGTAAATATTTTCTGTGTTTTTAGTCCTGTAAAGATGCTTAGTCATGTTAGTTATAAGCATTGTGTTGCTCTTAAGCATGTGAGGTGTGTGAGTGGAATGGAAACAAAACGTTTGTGCCACACGCTGTTCATTTTTCGGAATTCATTTGTTTAGTAATAATCAATTTTTTTTCAAGAAATTACATCAAGACAAGGCATGTGTGGAAGAGTGTACACTCAGAGTGACCAGAATCAGTCTTTTGCATAGGGTAAATTTATGTTTAATCGGGTTGTGAAAAGGTTGCATTTTTATTGCGATTTAGGTTTTACTTGGCGCATATTCATTTGGATTGGACTTTTAAAACATTTGTAATTGTGGCTGGTGTTAAAGTTGACACTGAAAAGATGAGGGTGGTAAGAGAGTTGGACAGACAAAAGGATGAACGTGCTGCTGCATCACTCTTGTAAGGTGGAGATGAAGCAAGTGGTCAGCACGTTGACATATAGCACCAGTGCGCTTCAGGTATCCTAAGCTTGAGTCCTGACTTGCAGAACTTTTCTGATTCTATCTTTCTCCTCCACTTCTCTTCCTATCTATGTGCTGTCCTATTATAGTAAAGACAAAAATACATCTTAAAAAAGAAGACAGAAAGACAAAGCAAGCATTAAACGCTGCTACTGAACTGAACGGAGAGGTCAGGCATCGTGGAACATAGGAAATCATGCACTACTGTGAAACTAGACCCAAAGTATTAATAACAGAAACTAAACACACTTAATTTTAGTACCTGTCCTTGATGATTGTACTATTATAAAGACTGATATGCAGGTGGGTTTTAATATTTTACTTAAATATTAGAAAATTATTCATTTCTCACTGCAACTGGATTAAAGAATAGTGCCAAAGGTTAGTGAACTAGCTAGAGCAGGGCTTGATGTATCAACCCCATCCCATCTGGCTTTTCTCTTTAATTCTGCCAAGTCAAGGCTTAATGACGTAACTGTTTTTATGTAAATAGCCTCCACATTACCGCCTCAATGGTCTTCTGGTTTTCTGCACTGAAAGGTTGATCCAGGAAACACTGGGAGGGTCGGACCTACAGAGGCTGCTTTGTTTCTGAAGAAATCAGGCCTGCCGGATATCACTCTGGGAAAGGTGCGGGAGGGAAATGCAACTGTCTGGGGATTCTAAACATTTCTGAAAATATTATTATTAACTTTCCTGGTTTCCGTCTGAATTTTTGTTGCGTTATTTCTGAGGTTACTGTTTCTTCCACAGATCTGGGACCTGGCTGATCCAGATGGAAAAGGTTTCCTGGACAAACAGGTGACACGTGTTGTCTCTTCTGCTAGGCACTAAAAATCCTCTATCTCTGATCAATAGGTGACTGAATTCATTGCAGGTCAGCTGAAGTGTATATTTGTGTTTATGCGAACAGGGATTTTACGTTGCTTTGCGGCTTGTGGCCTGTGCACAGAGCGGTCAGGATGTCTCTCTTACAAGTTTAAACCTCACTGTCCCGCCTCCCAAATTTGTAAGTATTTCACAAGAGAGAAACGGTCTGTGGGGGTGCTTTTACATCAGCTTTTTCAATGTTGACAGGTTTCAACTGAAAGCACCCCATTAAATGCTGTATATGAGAAGGCACCCTGAGAAAATCAGCACACATGAAATAAGAACCCTACAATGATGAATGCTTAACATTTTTTGTATCACAGAAGGACCCTAGCAGCCCGTCACTAAGCAGTGCATCAACAACAGACAGCCACTGGGCCGTTAGAGTAAGTCTGTACACCAGTAAATCTTTTAACAACCTTATTTTTGGATTAAAAAACATAATGAAAATAAGATTTTTGGAGACATGTTGTGATAGCAATAAAAACATGCCAAAATGTTTGTTGAAACTACTTTTTTCTGAGACAGAAGAAAATGAATCAGAATTCTTGAAAAGCGCATACCCTTTACTTGCAAGCTGATTTTTGAAAGCAGGTTATATTAAGGCCTATTTGTGTTAATGCAGGTTTTAAACCATAATTCAAGTTTATACGGTGCCTTTAATGCCCCAGTGGTAGTCACAAAACCACAATGCATGTGCATGAGTGCGAGCCCCGTCTCAGGTCCTTTCCTTTCGATCTGTCCTATCAATAAAGGAAAAATGCCCTTATATATTTAGATTTTGAAAGATTAGTCTGTAGGTATGTAAATGCTGTTTGACTGTTGACTCATGAGCTGTGCATGTTAAATAACCCACATTTCAACAGGTTTTCCACTCGTCCCACATTTTTTGGTTTTTGTTGTTTTCAGCCTGAAGAGAAAAGCAAGTTCGATGGCATTTTTGACAGCCTTGTACCTGTAAATGGGTTACTATCTGGAGAAAAGGTCAAGCCAGTTCTTATGAACTCAAAGCTGCCGGTGGATGTGCTAGGGAAGGTAAAGTCCTTACTTATGTGAAGATGAATCAGGTGTGTGTAGCCTGTCAATATATTATGTTGAAACTACATTATGGATGCAAATGATTGTCTTTTTTTAACCAGGTTTGGGATTTGAGTGATATTGATAAAGATGGACACCTGGACAAGGACGAGTTTGCTGTTGTGAGTTAATTTCTCTATTCTTTTTTTTTTTTTTGCCATTTTTGCCTTAATGACAGAGGACGAGTCAGTAAATAGACACTAAGTAGGGTGGGAAAGTAAAAGGGTTCGAGAAACGTCCCTGAGCTGGGATTTAAACACAGGATGCCCCTAAAGAGCAATAGTGCTAAATGCCGCTACTCCACCCACTAGATTACTGCACGACAAGTTCTCTATTCTGATTGGTCAGAAGGTATTAATTAGTTTTTATAGCAGCAGCAATATCAGGACTGTAAATTGAACGGTGATGCACTCGAGTGAACGTTATAATTTCTATGGCAACTATAGTAAAAAAAATTTTAATATGAATGAATATGATCTTGGACATTTTTCAAAACATGTTTTACTGATCTGGTTTCTTCTTTAGGCTATGCATCTGGTGTACCGTGCTCTGGAAAAGGAGCCGGTTCCCTCTGTTCTGCCCTCATCTCTTATCCCTCCATCCAAACGCAAGAAGTCTGTGGGCTCCTTATCCAGCATGCCACCCATGTTACCAGGAAGCCCACCTCCTCCTAAAGACAGCCTACGATCCACACCATCTCACGGAAGCATGAACTCACTGAACAGTGCTGGGAGTCTGTCACCTAAACACACACTCAAATCCACACAGGTACTCACACGCATACACACATGCTCGTAAAGACCTCATGTCACTATAGTCCTTTTGAATTCTTTACTGTGTGTTAAAAACAGGAAAAAACTGTCTACCAAATGCTATAATGCATAATGTAGGAGGCAGATGGTTATACTAAAATAATATTCTGTTTCTTTTTATTGATCATCGCTAGAGAAAGTGTGAATTATTAATGATGACCTCCAGCTCAAGTGCATTAGTTCAGCTTAAGCTCTGTTACAGTGTGTACAGTGGAGTGCTAAAAGCACTCTACATAATTTAAAAGCTTCCTGTATTATTTTTCCATTTATGTGTCATTAGCACTCTGTAAACTGGGTAGTGCCAGTGGCAGACAGAGGACGCTACGATGACATCTTCCTCAAAACAGATGCTGACCTTGACGGCTTTGTCAGCGGACATGAGGTGAAGGAAATCTTCATGCAATCGGGCCTTCCACAGAACCTTCTGGCACATATATGGTGAGAACCTGTGTACTGGCGTAGAAGCGCCGAAATGTATTTAGTTTATTAACAAAGTAATAACACAAACATCCAACATGGCAAAGTGTGTCCAAGTAAACAAGACAGCAAGCTGGCAAGGTCAGGTGGGGTTTTAGAGAACTAAATGTGTGTGGCGAATGGAATGATCGCAGGGGGCAGGGTCACTGAGGGAGAGCTGAAGAGGTGTGGAAAAGTAAGGGATTCTGAGAGCTGATGGGACGTGGCCAGGTAAAGGATAAAGGACATGGCTAATTACTGAGATCTAAAAGCTGAAGTGGTGGGGCCAGGTAAGGGTTCTCAGAGCTGAAGGGGCGGGGCCAGGTAAGGGTTTTTGAAAGCTGAAGTGGCATGATCAGGTAGGCATGTAAACGTGAGGGCTGAAGGGGTGTGATCCGTTAAGGGATTTTAAGAGTGTCTGCAGAGTGTAACCTTTAGCCTGTTATCTATTTAGGGCATTATCAGACACACGGCAGATTGGGAAGCTGACCCGAGAGCAGTTTGCCCTGGCCATGTACTTTATACAGCAAAAAGTGAGTAAAGGACTGGATCCTCCACAGTCACTGACCCCAGACATGATCCCTCCATCCGAGAGAGGAACTCCCGTGAGTAACTAAACCACACTATTTGTAAACTAAATATATATAATTAAATGTGACAAATACAGTGGGGGAAAAAAAGATTTGATCCCCTTCAAATTTTGTACATTTGCCCACTGGCAAAGAAATGATCAGATATCAAACATGGAGGTAGAAACATTATGCGAATAAAATTTTCACTGCATCAAAGGGATGATGGATGTGGTCATGTAACATCAAATCTTGGGTGAGAACCTCCTTCCCACAGCCAGGGCATTGAAAATAGGTCATGGAGTATTTCAGACAATGGCCCAAAACACGGCCAAGGCAACAAAGGAGTGGTTTAAAGAGAAGCAGGTTAAAGTACCGGGGTGGCCTAGTAAGTCTTCCAGACCTTAATCCCATAGAAAATCTGTGGAGGACGCTAAAAGTTGCCAAAGCATCAGCCTCAAAACTTTAATGACTTGATCTGCAAAGAGGTGTGGGACAAAATCCTTATTGTGATGTGTACAAACCCGATGTCCAACTGCAAGAAGCCTCTGACCCCTGTGATTGCCAACGAGGAATTTACCACCAAGTACTAAGTCTTATTTTGTGAAGGGGTGAAATACTTAAATACATTAAAATGTAAATTAATTTATAACTTTTTTGAAATGTGTTTTTCTGGATGTTTTTGTTTTTATTCTGTCTCTCACTGTTAGAATAAACCTACTATTGAAATTATACACTGATCATTTTTCAGTGGGAAAACATACAAAATCATCAGGGGATCAAATAATTTTTCCCTCACTGTATTTTTAACTCGTTCCTGAGCTGGGAGATGGGTTACACCTCTCAGTAAAAATGTAAGCACCTCTGATATAAGATGCTTTAATAAAACAAAGCTGAATTTCATGTGTTTTTTTTCTGCAGAATATGTCCGGGTACATGACTCCCGTGGGCTCAGAGATGGCGGCCCTGACTGATATGCGCAGAGTGAGTCTATACGTTTCCAAACCATCAACATTAATTAAAGAATGAAATGTAGGCAAATGCCTTCAATCTGCCAGGACAGGGTTAAAAAAAGCTAAATAAACTTTACATAAACTTTACCCTTGCTTCAAACACACATGCCACATTTGAGACACCAGAAAATTTCCCTATCCTGAAGTTGACATTATATTGATAGTTTAATTTTGTCAAATAATTAAAAAACGGTTCCTTGTACTATGTAACTGATGATTATCAGAACAGAATGAACATTTATAGGAATCTAGAATTGAGCGTGCTTTGTGTTTAGATGTGAGCAGACAGTATTCTGGCACTCTCTAATAATCTGGATTGCCTTATTATCCTGTAACTATGGTAGTCTTACAGCTCATCCAATATTTTTCTTTTTCATATTTAATGCTGCTGATGTGTGATTCTTATATCAGCCTATAATGCACAAGTCATGGGTATGTAAACATTTTACCCAAAAAAACAGAATCAACTAATGCTTTTAGCAGCAGTGTTGTGTTGAAAAGCATTGATGCTGTGCTTGGTGATGTGTGTTGTAGAAAACCTGGAGGTAAAACCCAACCCACTTGTTCATTCTCTTCTCCTGTCCTGATGGTTTACTGTGTGGTGTTTTGTCTTATTGCTTGTTTTGTGCTGTCATTGTGCCTTCTTTATGAATGCTGTAAGTCTAATGCGTGTGTGTGTGCCTTTGTAGGACAGCTCCAGTTCTGTGGGTTCTGGTGAATTTACTGGAATTAAGGAGCTGGATGATCTGAGTCAGGAGATTACCCAGCTGCAAAGGTATAGCCATGTTTATAGAACTCTTTCATTTTGTAGAATCGTCTAGAGTCTGGCTTTTTGAAAATAGTCTTTTGCAGTTGTTGCCTCTCAGACTGTACGAGCATGTCACTCTGTAGGATCTCGTTTGTCATAGTGTCAGACTGTACAGCAGTCAAGGCACAGAATAAACGGACACACACAGGAAGATTCGTGCAGTTTTACGTAATTAATAAGTGGCTTGTTCAATAGCCTGGGTTCTCTTACTAAATGGTAGCTAGCAGCAAACAAACAGCAGCGATGACACGTCATATAAACACTTTTTTTCCCTCCAAAACACAATACGCTTGTCTTTTTGCTATACGGTCCGCTTGCGTCATTTCCAGGTTTTCCAGAGGTGGTTTAAAGATGTCGTGCTTATCAGGTTTGGGGCTCTGTTTTGTTGTTGGTTTTCATGGCTGCCTTAGAAGTCGTCAAACTGCAGGTCAGTGCCTTAAATTTTCTGACACTTGCAGAATAATATGTCAGACAATAGATCAAAGACAACAAATTTGTTAGTATTGGAATATAAGGATTTTTGTTTCAGATGAACAAATCAAGACACGGTGTAGGCTTGGCCTAACATGCTATTTGTGGTCTATACAGTTATTTTAAACCTATAAAATAACAATTTGTTTAAAATTAATCAAGCACAGCTTTTCCAACCATGTAAAATAACCACTGAAACAAAGATTGATTATTTTACATGTAGCATTATAGCAACAGTTTCTGTCTATCTTTAGTTTAATTATTGATTTGATGCATTGGAAATAACACTGGTAATAAAGGTATCTTCGTGTTGGGGTGGGGTTTTTGTTGGAGTTTCCAGCTTTTTTCTCTTTTTTTGCATTTAATAAGCTCATCAATGGCCGTGTGCTTTTAACTTTCCTTTTCAAATGAGTAGCAGTTGGAAATTAGAATAAGACTGCAGAATAAGAACACTTAATGCTTTACAGTTCGACAAAGAGAAAAGCTCTAACGCGCCATCTAGTGGATGTCCATATTTTAGTCTACCAGCCGTACGAAAGCTACACAAGCAAGAATCTAAATCTCGCTGCACATGTTGAAACTGCTTCTACACACACACACACACACACACACACACACACATGCAGGATGCAGTAAGTATTAATATAATGTGCGGCAAGAATTGTTAATTTTTTTATAGCAATAGGATTATTTGCATAAAGTTCTAAGATGTAAATCTGAGATTTAAAAATGTAAACCGGTCAAGACAAAAGATATCTTGTTTTTATCTCGAGTCGTTGCAGTCCAATCAAAGCTGTATCTTTTAAATATTTGTGTTTCACCAACAATCCTTCGTAGAGCAGATACAACTTTTTCCCCCCATATTTTGTCTCTTATAAAAATATTTTCTTATCTTTGTCTCTTTGTGTTTTCAGAGAGAAATATACACTGGAGCAGGACATCAGGGAGGCAGAGGAAGCAATTAGACACAAAACTACTGAAGTTCAGGTCTGGTGAAATGTTGCTGATTTAGATTTTTACCTGTTTTACTCTTCTGTGACCTTAAATGACGCTGTGTGTCTTAAAAATATAAATAATATTAAATAATATATGCAAAAAAAAAGGGGGTTTCTACTCTGGCTTTATTCTATGAAACACAGTTACAGAAACAGTATATAGTGCTTTGTAACCCGTTGTTAAAGACCCTGGAATTAATTACCTCTGGGTTGTAATATACAGGAAATGCAGAATGATCTGGACCGAGAGACATGCAGTCTGCAGGAGCTAGAGGCCCAGAAGCAAGATGCTCAGGACCGACTGGACGAAATGGACCAGCAGAAGGCTAAGCTGGAGGACATGCTCAACGAAGTGCGACAGAAATGCCAGGAGGAGTCCCAAATGGTAAGCGAATTGTAAGGCTCATCCTCATAAAGCTCGTCCTGGGTCCATGGCACAAGTTTGATGTTGGAAAAAAAGCCTTTATTTAATTGGAACATGTCCACATGTTGGTTTAGATCTCGTCACTCCAGAGTCAGATTCATTCTCAGGAGTCAGACCTGTTGAACCAGGAAGAGGAGCTGAGTCGGGCTAAAGCAGACCTGAACCGGCTACAGCAAGAGGAGAGCCAGCTGGAGCAGAGTCTGCAGGCCGGGAAAGTCCAGCTTGAAACGATCATCAAGTCCCTGAAAGCCACGCAAGACGAGATCAACCAGGTAAAGAGCTGTGCAGCTTTTCCCACCGCTGCATCAAGTTTCATAATAAATCAGGGAGTTTATAATTAAGATGATTAAGATTTCACCACTTAAAAAAAGAAGCTCTTTATTATAGATACATGTTGCAATAAAAATGAACTGCCAAAAACCTTTCCTTCATCCCGAAAAAATGACCGGTTTGCATTTGGCTTTTAAAGAGAAATGACTGCTAATACAATTAAATGTAGTAAAAAAATAGGTGTTTTTTAAAAAAAAAATTATATTTGATTTATTATCCTTTATTTATCTAAAATAATTTATATAGCATGTGACTCTGTGTTACTCTGGTTGTAAGAAAGTGTGTGTGTGCACGTGATTTATTACTCTCTCATAGTCATTTATTCTTGAATAAACCATCACATCCTCGAGAAATCAATAAAGGAATCAGTAAAAGGATCTTAGCCATGCTTCATTTCTGTGTAGAAGTTGTATTGTATCACAGTCCACTAGAGGGCGATGTCTCCATACCCAGGCAGCCCTGCTCAGGGTAGAAAATAATGTTGTTAAATGCTGTAATAGTTTACTGTATATTTAAATAGGGCTTCCAGGTAAACTAATTATAAACAATACTGTTGGGTTTGTGTTTTGTCTTCTAGGCTCGTAGTAAGCTCTCTCAGATTCAGGACAATCAGCACGAGATCAGCAAAAGCATCGAGCAGTACAACAGCGCTCTGAATGGCACACATGGAGGCAGCATGACTAACCTGGCTGACATGAGCGAGGGGTTCCCCGACAAGGAAAACGGGGGCTTTGGCGTCATGGTGAAACCAGTGTTCTTTATCATTTCTTTATAATGTTTGTTTCGTATTATTAAAGTAATTGCAATGTGTTTATTTCTGGTGAACTTACTCTTATATGTGTGTGTGTGTGTGTGTGTGCGCAGGATGATCCGTTTAAAGTGAAGACAAGCGTGTTTAGCACAACCTCACAGGAGATGCACACAGACCCCTTTCAGTCTGAAGACCCTTTTAAATCAGACCCTTTTAAAGGTTCTGCTTATAATCTCTCTCAGTAGAATGGTTCTCTGTTCGATCTGTTTGTCTTTCCTTTGCTGTTTTCCCCCTTTTTTCCATCTGTCTGTCTATCCATCTATTCGTCTGTCTGTGCTGCTCTGTGCTGCAATAGTTGTTTTTTGTTACTTGGCTCTGAGCCATAATAGCACTAGGGTTGGAGGAATTTATGTTCCTGTGCAAGCCAAATCTTACTCCTATTTTTTTCTCTCTTTATTCCTGTCTGTATAGCTGATCCCTTCCAGAATGATCCTTTTGCCAAACAACCTCCCACAGATCCTTTTGCCAAGCAGCCTCCCACAGCCGCAGGTATCTGTTCTGTGCTAATGCATGATTTGCATGGATTGCAGCATCACAACGGGGTTGCAGTTGCACACTTCTCTCTTTCTCATATTCAACTTTCAGTTCTCTAACTGTCATAGTAAATAAAGCTCTTTAAAAGTGTACATCAGGCTTGTTTTCAAGGTGTGGCATCATGATGAGGTTGTGTAAGAAATAAATGTGCACACGGTGTAGTTTAAAGTACAGCTATGAAATGTTTGCATACACTGCTACTGAAGCCTTTCTGTGCAGCTGTACAGCTCAGGCTAACTAGTCATTCCTGGCACATATGATCAAAAACACTGGCAAAAAGCAAATACAATATTGTAATATTGCTGCACCATCTAAAATTTACTAAAATATTGTTATAGAGAAGTAGATAAATAAACATGGGCACCCAATATATTACAACCTTTAATTAGAAATGAAAAAAAATACAAAGAAATACAACATTAGCACTCATTAAAGGAGGATAAATATTTGCAAAATAGTAAGTTAACTGTCGATATACCTGTAGAATGACTGTCATTAAAATTGATGATGACCTTCTGTAATCACTGCTTTATTTTATAGACAAAATAGCCTTTTTAAAGTAAATGTTATATAAAATCCAGAATACTGAACTTGGTGATATTCAGTACTGCATCTGTTAATAAAAATGTTATTGTCTCTTCTGGTACAGATCCATTTGGTGGAGACCCTTTCAAAGAGACGGACCCGTTTAAGACCATGTCCGAAGACTTCTTCAAAAAGCCATCCAAGGCTGATCCCTTCATCAGCTCAGACCCTTTCAATAAAAGTGCTACTCTTCCAGTGAAGGTAAAGCAGCATATTGACAAAACTATCAGCAGAATATTTTAGGAATGTGTAAAATGAGTGTGATGATATACTATATATGTGTGAAGGTTTGGACTAGACTTGTGATGTGTTATGGGACAGGGTCACAATCCATTCTTACAATGGCATGTGACCGTCCCTTTTATCATATCAACATTTAAGAAAGTTTGCTTTTTAAAATGGTACAATGTGTAAAATTTTACTTTGCATTTGGAATTGTACGACCAAGAAGCTGGTCCCGCTCCCCGAAACCAACCAAAGAAACAAAAAACAAACAAAAATAAACTTAACAGCTACAAAATGGCGAGTCATGTTGTGCAAGCTTGTCATGCTCCAATCTGGGATTCAAGCCCAACAAAACAATTGAATCTCTGCCTAAAAATGAGCTTACACGATTTGTGTATTGAGAAAAAAAATTGGAAATGGCATGGCCCATGCAATCAGTTTTTTTCTTCCCCTCTGAAGAAATTCTGTGCAAAAAAGACACTTACCCAACCCCACTACAGTGTGAATTCTTCTACCACCACTGTCAACCAAAATTCAATAGCAGCGCCGAACTTGAGGACACAACTCAGCATGACCACTTCAATCCGCCTTGCAAAATTAAGTTAAGTGAAAACAGTTAGCAAAAACATAAACCTATCAAGTTATGGAAGGAAAAGAAGTGTGTTTGTATGACGTGTCGTCGTGCTGTTTGTTTGCTGCTAGTTAACATTTAGTGTTAGGAACGTTGCTGTACCAGTGTGACATGGAGATTATGTTCGTTCAGTCTGACAAGAAACAATCAAGACTCAATTAATAATTGAGTGTAAGCCCAGTTTAAGTAAAACTAGAACTGTAAAATCTGTCAGTCTCATCACCACAACAGATAATAGCATTGCACGTCTTTTAAATCACCTAAACCTCCTCTATTTTGTGCGGTTTTCCTCTGGTAACAGTTTTTTTCTGACTTCCAATCCGTTGAAAATTCATTTTAGTTGTGGATGATAGTCGAGACTTATTGAAGGTTAGGCTGTTATCAGAAGAAAGTCACTATAAAGCCCCAAACTAATTTCTCAAGATCAAGAAGGTTTTATTGTCATTTCAACCATATATAGCAGATGAAGTGAAACAAGGTTTCCCCAAAAGAGATATGTGCGCAACTGATACTTTTAAAATATCCCCTCACCCCATCTTTTGTAAATTAATGTAAGGCCTAACCCAGATTCTGAACAAAATTCTGTTAAAATATGATTTGAATGTGTGAAAACATGACGTTAAGAGTGATGGATTACTAAGCACATTGATTCATAGCAGCAACAAGCTGCCACTGCTGGGGCCCTAAGTTGTCTCTGGATAAGGGCGTCTGCTAAATTTTACAAACGAAAATGTAAATTAGTACAATGTGGTTTAGCTGCTCAGCCAGACTGAAACTGAACCTACTCTAAAAAGCTCACACTCGACTCTTGTCTCTCTCAAAAACATGTTCTTCTTCAGAGCCATAAAGCAAACTAAAAACAATCATCACCCTCGAACCCTGGAGTTTTTTTTTTTTTGCAATTAGTTGCCTCATAAATATGATGAATGTGTCACTGACAGCATTGTGATAAAGAGACAGTATTTGTTTATGCAGCAGTCTCTCCATTTTTACAGTAAGCTGCTCCGTCTTAACTTCTGTTCACAGCTCTATCAGGTTTTTCTGAAGCCTTTTGCAATTTAGCAAAACAAGAATTCTGACTTTAGCCTTCTTTGATGGTGAAAAACAGAAAATATATATTCTTTCTTTAGGTCTGGTTCCCCGAACTGGCTAAGAAGAAAAAGGACTTAGAAAGCAGCCGTGAGAGAGAGTGTGGATCTGATGCATTTTGTTTAAGCTTATTTTTCAGCATGGAAACCTGAACACTCCACAGCATAAATAAACTGTAACTGTAACATAACTGACACACTCGCACCCTCCCCAGTGCCATAAACCTTTTGAAATGCTTCCAAACACAGCACATAAAAAGTGATTAGTTGATCACACGCTGGTGTATACATGCTCATGATTTTACCCATTACTGCTTAAAGACTCCTCAAATAACCAGCAGCACTCGCCCATGACCCCAATGCCACACTTGTTTTTTTTAGCTGATGTTTGACGTACACCTAAAAACGGTAGTGGTAGCTTAGTGGTTAAGATGTTGGACTGCTGGTTGGAAGATTGTGGGCTCCATTCCCAGCACCACCAGAGCAGAGGCGTAACACCACCTGAGCTAAAGATCATGTTAAAGCATCTGTCACATGAACCTCTTTTGTTTATTTGTATATACTAAAATTTAGTAGCTTAGCATTTAATGTGCTATTGGCTTCGGAAATGTATGCACCATGATGTACTTGTGTATTTTTGATATTCGCACAAAGCTGTACTGTTTGAAGAATGTTTGTTTTTTGTTTTTTTTAATTCCAGAATGATTATTATGACCCTTTGTTTTAAGGGTTTCTCTGTCTTTAACCTTTTATTGCAACGTGTGCAATCTAATAATACCTGCGTGCTTGGCAATTAATATTTTTTTTTACCTTTTTTTTTTTTCTCTTTATAGTCTCACCACTTCCCAAACAGTGACCCCTTCGCCTCCACCAGCCCCAAACACAAAAGCTCAGGTACAGTGCATCTGCAATTATCTCACACTTTATCACACTCAAAAAGCCATCGATTAAGATTTTTCTTTTTAAAAAGCTGCTTTTAGACAGATGAACAGCTCCAGAATGTTTAATCCCTCGCAGCTTTTCTTTAAACATGACTCAAATAGTGTCTGTTTTTTACACATTCGCTCCGGAGTCATTTCTGTTCCCCTGTACACAGGCTTCTGAAAAGTGAGAAAATGCTGTAAAGCGATATCCTATGCTCAGCTTCCTCACCACCCGCTCACAACTGTTCTGCCAATCTTAGAAAGGATGTGACATTCCTTTGCTGTTTCAGTAAACATGTTCTGTTAGAGTGATACCAGGAAGTGCATGCTTGTAGTGGTTAAAGGGGAAAAAAAAACATGCAGAGAACCTTTGTATAAGCAGCAAAACAATGACACTGCTTGAGATGCACAGAAAAATGTTTTGCTCAGCAGTGATGCTCTGGGCTTCTGCATAATGTTTAGTCTAGTGAGAATTTTGAACTTTAGAAGAAAGTTTTTAGGTTCTAGATCTGTATTAACGTAAAACACACGTGTACAAACATTAATATTAATTTTAGTTAATACAAATCTATCTATCTCTCAATCCATCCATCCATCCATCCATCTACAAGAGATGCACATATCTAAGAGATGTTTGTTTTATTTTTAATCTCTGTTGCAGACCCCTTTGGGACTCTGGACCCTTTTGGCAGCAGCTCATTTGGCAGCAACAGTGGTTTTGCTGATTTCAGTCAGATGTCAAAGGTAAAATCAAAAGCTGAATTTATGTTTCTGATTAGTTGAAAGCATTATTTAATTTTTTTACAACATCGTCTCTAAGCTCCCAGTCTCAGCTTTTTTGTAATTCACTTGTTCTAATGTTTTTCCTTATGATTACTTATTGTTTCTGTCACCCTTTCAAGCCTGTTCTGTGTGTGAAATCTCCCTTTCTTTGGTCAATGTGTTACTGAATGTCCTCTAGTTGTGCCAGACTGAATTCTTGTCCTTGCCTGTCATTCTTACAGCAGGGCTTTACTGACGACCCCTTCATCCAAAACCATGACACTCCAGCTCTTCCACCCAAGAAGACCATACCACCACGGCCCAAGCCTCCCAGCGGTAGGTTTATGAGTTAGTAGTAAACACTGGGTCAAAGGTCACGCTGTGATATCTGTTTACTACACTCTTTATTCTCAAGTCTCCACGTGTTTCTCATGCCACTTCCTTAACAACAAACCTGCCCACATGTTTCACACAGTTTCACAGTATATCAAGATGGAGATCAATCACAGTGATGTGCAGCTCTTTTTTTTCTTCTCGTCCCTGAGGTAAACAGGAACTGAAGGGTTAGAATAGCTTCGTATTGGCTTTTTTTCTTTTTTTAAAGTTCCTTACAATTTAATTACAACAACATTTTATAGTCATTTAAAGCTCAGAACGCAATTTAAAAAGGGTTTATAACTGCATGCAAAACTTTCAGGAGATGGTGCTTGAACCTTAAACCCACATTAGTTTGTTTTAGTATATTTGACTACAAATGAACAATAAACAATAAATTTAGCACTAAATACATCTGTAATAAACATCAGTATGTTTATCAGGGTTGCAGGGTTCCTAGTTGGTTAATTTGTATACTGTAATGCGTGAAATGTTTCTATTTGTGGTGTTATTTTTACTATACTGATTTTTCTTACACACAACATGCAAATGCAAACAAACCCACCTTATGCTTTTACTGCAGTTCTGAATCACATTTAAAATCATCCCTTAATGAATTTTCAAATCATTTGAGCTCACTCGTGTAGTGAAACCTCTATTTTTTTATATTGAACTAGTTTTATTTCTTTCTACAGAAGTGTTTTATTTATTCCTAGAGGTTTATTGGTATGAAGGTGTTAAGAGGTTAGATTTAGAGGTTTAGTTGGTATACTAAAGAGGGTATGGTTACAAATGGAGCGCTTCACATCATCTGCGGTTTGCCTGCTCTGGCAGCGTTATGCTGATCTCCACGCCCTTCCCCACTTCCTCTGTTTCTGTGTGTGTGTGTGTGTGTGTGTGTGTGTTTTAAACTTGGGGTGATTACCATAAACTCACACACAGCATATTACCCTTATATTTTAAAATAACTTCCCTTCTACATTACTAAACGCTGAACAGTTCTTTGCGTAAAGGGCAACAGTGCACACAGGCTGTGTTAGCGAACGGAAACTTGCCTGTATTTTAAATGCCTTTTGTGAACTTCTGAGAGTTACATTCTCAGTCTCTTGTGTTGTAGGTGTGAATGGAGCGATGATGAGCAGTGGTTGTTTTTTCTCTGGTTTCGAGTTGTTTGGGTGGAGCTCGGCATTGTGGTTTTTCTATTCCGTTTACAGAAAGAAAGAAACTGATTGCTGGTCTAATATAAAATAACAGCCCACTTCACATCGCGGTTAACACCTTTAAGGGAACCCAAGAACCAGTTTAAAGTTCTCATGAAAGATGCTGTGCCAATTGTACTCATACCTTCCATAAAAGTGCTACATGCAGGCATTTTGTTTGTGTGTTTGGTTTGGTTTTATGTCCCTTCCAAACATTAGCACTTTATATGCCTTATAAGATCTTAATCAAGATTTACCATTTGAATTTGTTGCACCATCGTACTGGTAGTTTAAGTGGCATTATTGGCACACCACAAGTGTGACTAAAAGATCTGTGGGTTTTTAGGGGCAGAGTTTGTGTCACAAAGGCTTTATGTTAGACATGCATACATTCATTTTCTCATCAGGATTTTTAAAAATTTGTTTTTAAATAATACCCTGTTGTCAAATTACTTTTTCCCCCTTTTCTGATTTAGTGTAAGACTAGTAACTTCATATGTCTTAAAAAAAAGTTTTGATCGGGGTGTGACACAGTCCTTATTCACTCACCTAGTCAAAAAAGAATGTGAACAACATGCAGCTCCTAAACAGCAACACAGTTCCAAAGTTTTATTATAAGCTCACTTCCAATAATGACACTAACACATTCACATTACATTTACATTTCTGGCATTTGGCACATGGCCTTATCCAGAGCAACTCTATCTATCAAACCCACTATGCACCTGAGGGTTAAAGGACTTGCTTAGGGGCCCAGCAGTGGCAGCCTGGTTGTCTGGGACTTAAACCTATGATTTTCTAGTCCATTTTCCAGTCTAAGCAGGCCAACACCTTAACCTCTAAGCTAAAACGTCTGCACTGTGATGCATTTCACGTTGGGTTGAATGGGAATTTGATGGGTTTGGAAATTTTGTGTTTAAGCAAACGACATTGAAAGTAACAGGTTAATGAATTAAACAGTGTTAGCATACACAGTGATGGAGGTAAAAAAAAACAACAACGTTACAAGTCAGCATTTTTCTTACTGTCTGAACTCACACTATGACTACAGCTGTGAAACAGTGGCACTATATACCACTTTTTATGGTTTGTCAAAGGACACTTCCCTTCCATGTCAGTGCTCAATGTCAATAGTTCTGTTGTGTGCTACATGAAGTGGCTGCTGTTGGTGGATGTGTTTTTGTCTAATACTTGCAAGTTAAAAAAGTATTTTTATGTCTTCCAGGTAAAAGCACTCCAACTAACCTATCGGGTTCTGTGGATTCAGCCAAATCGAGCGATCCCTTCCAACCCTTCGGCTCAGACGCTAACGACCCATTCCAGAGTAAAAAGGGGCTCAGCGATCCGTTTAGTGGCAAAGATCCGTTTGCTCCATCTGCTTCAAGTAAAGCCACTAAAGATTCTTCCTTGGGTTTTGCAGACTTCAGCTCTGTAAGTTGAGCTTAGTGATACTACTCTTCTTGTCCAGTCCACCTTTTTTTTTTTCTTTGTTCCCTCAAACATTCTTTCTGCTTTTTAGTGAGGTTTCTGGAACAGACCACACCATTTGACTTCTGTAGCTCTCAGTCTATGCTGTTGCCTCATGCTGGCTACTCTCCATCTCTACTGCCATTACTCTTTAAAATTATCAACTCCGTAAAAAGATGTAGAACAGAGCCTGAGCAGAAAATCCCCTACAAATGTAGTTGAATGTTTTGCATCTGCACTGATTACTGGGGCACTTTGACAGAAAAGATTGCTACTTTTACTGGGGCAAAACATTTATTGCTTTTTGACGATTTAAACAAATGGTTACATTTGGTGTTGTGGAGATTTTAGAGCTTAACCTCTTATTATTTTTCTTTCTTAAAATTAGAAACGTTAGCATTTTCATATTTTAACTAAGACCGACCAGGTGAGACGTAATTTTTAACTTGTGGTATATTACTCTTGTAACTAACATGCATAATTTTTACTGAACTGATTTTTAGGAGCAAAAAAATGTATTTGCCCCCAGACACGCTGTATAACCATTCGCATTGAAATCATAAACAAATCGAGTTTTTTAGATGTTCTCTTTCTTAATAAGCCCAAGAAGGTCATAGATCTCAGACCAAATCACTGCAGCTTGTCCTGTTAATGAGAAATTGCAAAACATAAACTCAGCTGTCCAAAAACTTGAGAACACTGAGACGATTACAGGTTTTATGTGATTGTTCGGTGTACCGTATTACGCAAGTGCCTGTAAGTAAGTAATATCTGTATGTAAGTATTATCTGCTTATACTGTATATAAGCAATATCTGCCTATAAATTGCAGCATCACTATTATCGGAGCTGCTAAACATGTTGCTAAACATGTTGCTAAATGGTGCTGGCCCATGATAAAGGCATGCATAGTATTACAACATTGTTCTAATGATCTGTTTAAAATAGCATCGGGTTTTGGACCCATGGCCTGCTGAGAGTAAGCCACTGTTGGACCGTCAGCAAGGTGGCCTTTCAGCTTCATATTCAAGTTGCTTTGGATAAGAGTGACTTCTACATATTTTTCCTCCAACAGAAAGGGGTAAAGTCTACACTGCTATAGCATTATTACAGGTTCGTTTATGTGCACGCACATGACTGGAATAGTACGTTTGTTTATCCGGTACACGGTGAGAATTGTTAATGGTTTGGGTTACTGGCAGTAGGGGGCTTTTGAAGGTGCTTCCATGGTGACTGGTTGAAAGGAAGGAGCAGTATCACTACTCAGCTCTCAGCCTGGAGATTTCTCAGCATGGGATTTGTTTGTGCACTCATTAATTCTAACTCATCTCTAAACATCTGTCTCAGCTGTCACTCTTTTCTCTGTGAGCATGCAATACAGAGATCGCTAAACTTTTTATTTCTATCAGTCCTACAGTTAAATGAACAATATCTTTAACAAATCGTTCCATTACTTTTTGATCTTGTTAATAATTACAGGTATGGTCACCTCTGCCAGAAAGTGTCTTTAAGTCTATTTTGCGACTTTGTGTAAGAAATCCAACATTCAATTTTGTGCTGTCATGACTGTTCCCATGACTGTAGAGTTTTCTAATAACAGCACATAATGATGTTATATTGCATACATCATAACAATTTGCCAATAATTATTTATCATTCAATACTTCGTTCAGTTGTTTCCTTGTTCCTGTGGGAACCTGGATAGAATAGGTCTGCAGCACCCCCTTTCCTGATCTTCTGTTTCAGCCGTAAATTGCTCGACTATGTCATTCTCACATAGTAAAAGATGTCCATCTGGTAGATATCTAGGGCTCTGAGGTGGGTAAGAAAAGTGATAAACAAAATTCAAAAAGAAATTTATTGAATCAGGACCTGGATTGTTACTTAGGAACTGGCTTAATCTTATTCTTCATTGATATTAAAGGTAAAAATTCATTGATATTACAATCAAAAATACACATCTTATAAAAACCGAAACACATATTTTAACCCTTAAAATTCCTTTACCGCCAGAGAAGATTAAAAATAGATACTTAAGTGTCACTGTTAACACTTAACCCACTCAATCTGTTTCAATTGTCAAAAATTTGGGCATAGATTAACTAGTTGGTAAAACAGACCTTCTTGTGTTTATTGCGGAGAGGAAAACAGGGTGAGCAATGTGAAAAAACACCAAAATGCAGCAACTGTGCATTAGAACATCCAACCTCATCCAAAGACTGTCCTTCCTGTATCAAAGAGAAAGAAATCCAGAAGATCAAATGCTTTAAGGAGGTGAGCTATTTGGAGGCTCAAATACTGGTAGAGAGTTCCCCATTCTTCAAATTGGAGAAGACATTTGCAGCTGTAATAAAACCACAACTACGAACTCTTGATGTTCAGACAGGATTGCCTTGGATAAATTTAATTAAAATATATAAACCCATAAGTTTCAAATAAAACCACCAGAAAAGTTCATGGGCAGACAAAAACTCATACTAAAATAAAAAAACTATAATAAGCCAAATCCTCTGGAAGAAATAAAACAAGCCAAGAGAATAAAGAGGTGTCGGCCAGCAGCTCAAAAGACATTGACATTTCAGGAGACATAAAATCCTCATAGTCGTAGGATTTTGTCCTAAAACTCCCTCCTTGAAAGTGAAGAAGCATATTATATAATGGAATTGCCATGATTATAAAAGCCAATTTTGCTGAATTGCAATGTCTAGCTTGTTTTTCATCCTCTGACGTTCTGCCTCTAAGAGACCCAGGCTACTTCAGATTGTAATATATCTTAAAAACATTTTATTCTTTTTGGTTCAAAAGGGAAGTAAACAGGCAGAGCTGGAATCAATTTGTATCTAGTCTGGCAATCAAGGAACTCTTCTGCAGACAACCATCATCCTAATTTTCAGAAACTTTGAATTTAACAAAAATGAATGGAACCAAATTCCTTTCCAAGAGCGATATGCAGTCAGCTTTTTTTCTATAGAAAAACTCTTTAGAATGCTGCCATGACACGACAGTTGGACTTGATAAAGTACATTATCAGTTTTTAAAACATCTTCCCCAAATGATATTTGGAGATCTGGTAATATCCCACCATCTTGTTAAGAAGCAACCATTACTCCTATACTTAAACCTGGTAAGAAACACACAGGCTCTTATCATTGCTGGCCTATAGCTTTCAGAAGCAGCCTGTGCATAACTATAGAGAGGATAGTAAAGAAGCGTCTTGTCTGGAAACTTAAATCTGATCACCAGATAAGTAATCTCCAATGTGGATTCAGAGGAGAAAGAAGCTTGGTAGTTCATCTCATCTATTTTATCAAATTGACTTTCATCCTTCATATAAAAAACCCTAAAACAAATGTTTAAAGTTATTGGATTGCTTTAAAGTTCTTTAAAAACAAAATGGGGAGCTTGTTACACTGATTTAATGGTGCTGTAATAGACTATTTGCAGAACACACCAAACCACATGTCAAAAATCTAAACTCTTATCTTGTTCTGCCATGGAATTTAAATCATCTGTGCATTAAACTAAATATAAGTCATAATAAGTAGGCTGATACTTTTCCACATACAAATCAGGAACAAGTTGCTGACATAGGAAACTCTTACTTTTCTTACAAACCTATATACACAGATGGATCAAAAATGGCACTGGAACATATCAAAAAGCTCGAAAACATAGTTTAAGTCTTTAAAAAAAAACTAGTGTACAAGTATAAAAGTTTTTTAAACTGAGGTCCCGCTTTCAAACCTGAAACTACAAATTAACAGCTACAATCTAAATAAATGGTGACAGAATGGGATCAGTGCACAAACAATAAACATTTTGAAATCCATCCCCTAGGAAGAAAATCGACTCAGGACATGCCGAAATTATTTATACAAGATGTCGTATCGGCCACAGTAGATTCACTCATCGACATTTACTCACAGGAAAAGTTGCTTTAGAATGCCAATATTGTAACACCATCCTTGCAATGCCCCGTTTTTAATCTTATGAGGCAACGCTTTTTATATGGAGGAACTGAAAAAGATTCATTTTTAAATGTGGATCCATTAAAAATTGTAATCGAAATTACATTCCAACCAAAACAGTTCTAGATTTTATATTATTGTTATTTATATGTTTTAAATATTTTATCTGTTGTTGCCATGAAGTAGCCATTGAAGCTGATATGGCAATAAACCTGAAATAAACTACAGTTGCTTGCTTACTAATTTTTCTTCTAATTTCCTCTTAATATTACAAGCGCAAGCCAGTCTAAAACACTATTGTGCTAGAGGAGCACATTAACATGTACTGTTATGTACTGCAATGCTGTCAGAGCTGCTGTTAGAGAAAATGAATGAGAATACAGGTCTCAGCAGTTTTAATGTGGTTTAATGTTTTTTATTTCACACTCTCTTGTGCAGAGGTGACCTTGTTCTTAGTGCCAATTCTTGTTTTTCCTCAGTTAATACGATGTGCATGTTATTCTCACATCCATCCTGTCCATTCCGTTTCTGTTCTCGGTAGAAATGGAGCCTTCCATTTTTAAAAACAGTGCATGTTTAATTTTTCTGTTTGAGTCGATTGCTTTCAGAAAGTCTGTTCTAAAGTTTAGTGCTTTAGTGTTAGTGGTCTGTTCACTGTCCATCCTGGCTTTTGTGTGCAATTCAGTTAGTCGTGTGTGACACGTTTTCTTTGTGTGTGATCTAATTTTCTCTTGCAGGGAGTGGGAAAAAGAAGGTAAGATCATCTGAAAATTTGGTAGTAATTTAAAGTGATATATTTTCCCCCTTACATTTTTTTCACAACTGAAAATACTGAATGGGAATAAATTATGAATTTAAAATCAAGTGAAAAAAATTGTTAAAGTTGTGGTTGCATAGGTATTCCTGTGCAAACCTTTAAACCAGCTGTGGTGCAACCAGAATCCACGTGTCCTATAACCTAAGTACACTTTCATACTTTCATGAAAGAATCAAGAGAACATGTTTAAATAAGCAGCATGCAATCATTTGCTTTCAAAATACTATTTTGAAAGTGTACCAAGTTTTCACAAACGTCAGGCACAACAATTTTTTTTTTCTTAGATGGATAGAACTGACTGGTTGACCAGAATAACCCCTGTAACCCATAATGTTACCACCATTAAACTTCACTGTAAAAAATGAAGTTAAAAAAATACACTGGAAAGTGTTAGATCCATTATTAATAAGTTAAAGGATTATGGTACAACCGCAAGTCTATAGTTTGTCCATTAAAACAGAGAGCAGGGATTAAACAAAGAAACCAAATGTGAAAAGGTTAACAGAGCTAGATGCATACGCAAAGCTCGGGATTGTTTATAAATAAGGGGATCCTACAGATAAAATCTGGTGTGGGGTTTGTTCAAAACCTGATTTTGTGTCAAAACCTCCTCCTCCAATCCAACTCCTCCCTTTTTTGGTTGTATTTGGAAAAAAGTCTATCATGTGACAGTCATAAAGGCGTCCACACTATCAGGTCACTATTTGCAGATCAGTGGTGCCTTATACATTTATGACACATTGCTATGGCCATTAATGGGACAAAAAAAAGACCTATTTGCTTATTATTAAAGGAGGATACTGGATTGTTTCTTCCTGTTGCCAACTATATCTGTAGAAAAATGTGAAATATTGTCTTGGTGGTCACTGTTGACAGTAGAGGAGTAAAAGGAATGCACATTTTCATTTCATCCCTGTGCTTGACATATTTTAAAAATAAAGTCAAACTCAGCAGCAGTCGGCTAGTGTCAGCACTGACCACTTGCTCTGCTTTGCTCTTGTTTTTTCTTTTCTCCTTTCTTCTAGTTTGGGAATGAGGCGCAGCAGATGGAGTGGGCCAAGCGCGAGAGCGAGCGAGCTGAGCGCGAGAGGCTAAAGAGACTCCGGCAACAGGAGCAGGAGGACCTGGAACTGGCTATTGCGCTTAGCAAAGCCGAAATGAACACCTGAACTCCAGCTTCTCCAGCTCACACTCCATCTTTACATCACTGCAACAGAGGAAAGTGTGTGTGTGTGTGTGTGTGTGTTTGTGTGAGAGAGGGTGATTATGAGCGAGTGAGAAAATGTTTTAATGTCTTAAACGTCTTTTTTTTTTTTTTTTTTTTTTTTAAGTAAGAATGGGCTAACCCATGTGTTATATGAATCAGCTTGTTCATTACATGCACTGCATTGACCTGCACTACACAGTTAATTTGGGTCTGGATGCATGTGTGTGTGTGTGTGTGTGTGCGTGCGTTTGTGTGCATATGTGTGACTGAGAGAGAATTTAGGAACCAAGTCAGACCACACTGATGTTAATTAAGAAAAATACATTTCACACAAATTTCTACTTTAACCCTAAGACATGGTTGGTGTCTTTTGTTGGTATTTTCACGCTGCCGCCTGCCGTCTTCCACAGTCTAACAGAGACTAGTGTTGCCAATCAGACAGTGTCCTGAGATTTTCCTTATGATAGGGTAAAAAAGTCTGCTGTAAGAATTAAAAAATCAGTGAACTGAAAATTAGTCTGCAAGTGTCTGTTAAAACAGTGCTTAAATTTCTTAGACATGAAACGAAAGAAGACACTAAACTTTTCTAAAGTAAATCCGGGGAAAAGTGGAAAATTATGTAAATTGGACATGAAAGCATTCTTTAAAACTCTAAAATGAGTGCTTAAAAAAGTTAAGTCTTTCGTCAGTTGTCTTTTTCCCTGTCACACTGTGACTCTGAGCTCAAAAGCATAGTACACACCTGGGGGCATCATATAAGATATCTAGTAACGGGATTTGAGTCGTTATAAGGACTGCTCTTGCCAATGGGATAGCCTGAAAAGGAAAGATACAAATCAAACCTCTTTTGTATTGTTTCTGTGGTTAATGTGTAGAGATAAGTCTTTTGCTGGTTATACCTAACTTCTCAAGAGACTAGTGTTGTATTGTAGGTCTGGTGCGTGCACACACACAAATCCCTGCACAAATTTGGATTTATTTTGCTGATTTTTCTCTGTAACTTGTTAGCAACGGCTTTATGAGCTCATGATGTCTAAACCTCAACCCTGCGCAGCAAAGGCTGTTTCATTTATTTTTTTAATTTTCAGTTGTTTTCAATGTTGTTTTAAATGGCTGTCGATCACTGAGACATCCAGTCTCTCTTTTAACATTTTAAATTTAAAGCTTATTTGTTCTCCATAAGCACAATTCACTAAAGATGTTGGAATGACGTAAGAATATTAGTCCTGATCATCTACCAGACTGTGATTAGAAACATGAACAAACTCTGCTGACTTTGGCAGATTGGTGCATTATCCCTTCAGTATTATTCGAGTTATTTCACTAAATCGTTCCTGTATTTTACTTGAACTATATGCTGCCTGCCATGTTTGAACCTGTGGTTTTAATATTTCAAATTGTTAAGTGATCTTGTTTTTCCTCAAACTTTTCACCATGGACTCCCTCAAGTTAAGAACATTACCTGTTCATCCTTCAGCTGCAGTCCTCTGTGTGGGCCGGGGAAATCAACTGGTTCAGGGACTACCAGGGTTGAAGTAAAGGTGCCACTGATATTCAGTGTGCAGTTCAGAATTCTCTGCTAACTCTAACCCTACCTTACTAAAGAGCTAATATTTTGCTTGCTTCAGTTGAACTTTATTTTATTTTTTTCACCCTTTCCTTTGCTCCTACGAATAGGCATGTGCAGAAAAAAGTACTGTTCTAAGTAAATAATAAACACTGATGTGGTGTAATGCAAAGTTCTAAAATCTTCAATAATGTTTTTATACCAAAGCAAAATCCTCAGTAAAATTTTGCATTATTATTTTATTCACTCATAGTTGCTGAGGTCCATCAGCACTGTCAGTTACTTTTAAGCATTGTTAAAGGAACTGTATACCTCTTTCCCTTACGGTTGATATAAACAAATCAGTTAGGGTATACACTTCACTGTCCTAAAGATGTGTTCGAAAAATTACAGTTTTACCACCGAAAACTTAAAAAAGAAAACTTCTGCTTAATAAACCTTAAATCTTTTTTTTTATAAGCATAAAACAATCTCTGTGGAAACAATAATGTATTGGAATAAACACTATAATATTAAACTGTGAGTTGAGGCTACATATCCCTCAAAGCTGCTGTTATTTTTCAACAAATCCTAATCTACATTGTATCTTTAAATTCAGCTTGCGCTTCAGCACATGCCTACTCAAAAGCAGCACCAACCCCTTTAATTCAGCATTATTTCCCAGTTTAACTGTACTTGTCTGGATAAACTGTTTTTCTTCATCCAGCTAAACCTCCTCTGGAAATATGTTCAATTGAAATAGTGTACAGAAAAGTGTTTGGTTCTGTTAATAGTTTACACCATCTTTAACATATTCAAGGTTTGTTTTTGTATTACCATTTTTTTTTTAGGGAATTTAAATAACACAAAGCCTCACATTTTATTAGACGCCCACTTGTGCTGTACTTGTTTACTCATACCTCCATCGTGCAATAGATTGTATATTTTTATTTGTGTACTCAAATATCTGTAAACTTATTTTAACTCTTTTCTCAAACTTTTTTTTGTGAAAATATGAGTATTTTAAATGCCTGTTTATGTCAAAGCAAAGATCTACCCATCTCGCGCTGGTGGCGCTCTTTTCGGCCTGCTCTATTCCCTCGCCTCTAGACAACCGACAAACCAAATTATTAATCATTATACTGACATGCATTTAAAAGACATAATTACATAATGTGTATCACGTTATATTTGTCTTGTAAAAAAACAATTCTAAACATATAACTGGAAGCATTTAAAACCATTAAAGAAGTTAAGCGTCACTAGAAAAAGCTTGGGGTTTATTTGAAGATGCCGATGCTTGCTTGTGGTCCTTTGTTTCATGGAATAAAATATATGCCATTTCAGATAAATAATTGTGTTTTGTGAGATTATTTGATAATAGATACGTTACATTTGGATCACAAGTTAGTCATTTAGCGCATGGATGTTTTCTTTGGGTGGGAGATAGGTCTACGTTTTATTGCACTCTTGTCAACTAATATAATTGTTCTTTCGCTTCTAGAGAGTTATGACCCTGAGAAAATGAAAACCAAGCACAGTTGCCGTATGAACCTGTTTCGATGCTGGCTAACTCAAGCCATGTGAACTAACAGGAAATTCCAGGCTATGTTTTTTTATTTATGGGATGTGTTGATGGTGGTGCAGTGCAAATAGCGAACTTGGAAGTCGAATAGCTTCGATTACCTGCCAGATTCTCCATCTGATGTTTACTTGAGCTATTTGCTTATTTACCGTCTTTTCCCTGAACCCTGACTTCTAGAGAATAAATAATTTTTTCAAGCAACAGCTAAATATCTTTTAGTATTTATTAGCCAGTGAAATTTAGATTGAAATCTTTGTTTTACTTTGGGATTTTAAACTTTCTGGATATCTTGACCATTTGTCTTATTTTATTAATGCTGCATTATTTTGTAATTCATAAGTGTGACAGATTACAAATAAGATAATATTTAAAAAAAAACACATTATTAATCACACTATATCGCCAGAATTATGTTGATAGCTGACCATTATTTCTTGTTGCCTTCCACATACAGTTGTTGCAAAGTGTGACGCACATAAAAGTCTATAAAAACTTGCATGTTTAACCATTAAGAAATTTCTTAATTTTAACCAAGAAGCCCAAAGTCCCTCAACGGTTAAGGTGTTTGATTGTTGATGGGTTTCATTATTACATGACGGTGGCTCTGAGTAACATCTCAACAACCTTAGCTGAGAGAATGGATGCTAGGAGATGTGCCCACTCACAGGTCATGCTCACAGGTTTGATAACCGCTTCCTGCTCGCTTATGTGACGTTACATTACATGACTCATGCTTAAATCACTGACATGATTCAAGAATAGATTTTACAATGTGCTGTCTCTGGAATGAATTTAAAGGTTGTTAGAAGAAAAGAAAAAAAATATATAGCAGCGGTACAGAGATTACATAAAAGTGATATTAATGCATAGTAATTTAGCATATAGCAAGAACTAGAGCAGCCTTAAGACTAAACCTTGCAGAACTCCCAAAGAAAATATCAATCATTAAATGTGGTGACAACCAAGTCTAAACCAAACAAAAACCTAGACCTAAAGTCAAAATGAATTAGCCATTCAAAAAAATAAAGCAATTTGTCATGGTTTAAACCAGGGTCTGGGACCACTGGAACTGCAAAGTAATTAAACTCCAGCACTCATATGGGACTCGTATGTTATCATGACATTTCACCTAGAGCTGCTTAGAAAATTATCTTTTTCAAAATTAACTAATGATTAATCTACTGTTGTTTTACTTTCCAAGACATTCATCTCTGTCTCTGTATGCTTTAGTTGAAACTAACCAGCTGCATGTGTTTCTGAGCAGAGTGATTATTTTGGGAAAACGTGAATGTTGTGCTATCGACATGTGTGCACGGGTCCATTGAGAGCTCTGGATGTCAGGGCATCACATAACATACCCGTAACACAATCCCTCCTACATGTTCGAAACATGAGTGTCCAAGATATAAACATGGGCTCAGCTGGCTCTGAGAAATTTTGTGTTTAAGATCTGCCCATAATGCGGTTAATGCTTCTGATGGCATGCTGATTTAGGGCTGAGATCTAACCTAAGATTGGCCTGCTCTTGAGTTGTTCCAGATATAACAGAGTGGAGTCCGTTTAATCGACTGCTGTTGGGACTGAAAGCTCTCTGTAGAGTCATGCTGCCCTTGGGGATGTTATGGTACTTACACAAACATCTCGATTGTCAAGATGCTAATAGGAGCCAGATGGATTAGGCTTGTCTCTCAGGCATGGGGACTATTTCCTAGTGCTTGCCACTAAGGTGTGCATAGTAAGAATGTGCAGAATAAAGGATACCAGATCCAGATGGTTTCGTCACCATCTAAGCACGATTTAAAAGGTCAATTCTTACCAGCCTACATTGCATAAGGTGATTAGTCCTGTAATACAACTTATAAAAGCTTATTGGTGCCTGGTTCTCTTAAATAGAGAACAAATTAACCAAAATTTAGGGTTAAGGGGGTAAAGCTGAACCTAATCCAACTAACCTTCAAGTCTCTTTATAACACATAGCAATCTTCTTATCTGGCCTAAGTTGGTTCCATCCCCTGTACTTCTCTTAGGTAGGATCAGGTCAAGATTTCCAGTCCTGAATGTTTGGATCATCTCTGCCAAAGCAAGGAGTAAAATGATGTTCAGACTGGTTACATACCCACTGTAACTATTAGCCATTGGATCTCATCTATTTCTCATTCTTTGGACAGGTGGTTTGCCTCCACTAGGTGTTAAATCAGGTCCGAATTGTATAAGAAGTTGGATCAGAGCCAGACTTCACCTCCTGAACTTTTGGTTAAATTAAGTTAAATAAAATTCAGAAAATAAGTTTCTTCACCGAAGGAAACTGTTTTCTATTAGAAGATTGCAGTGGCATTCCAGCAGGTGGCAAACTCCCCCTGTGGCATTCCAGCATTCTGAAGAGCCTTGCATCTGTGTATACAGCCAAATGGGTCCAGCTCATTCCATCCATTCCAAGAATTCCCATGTAAAAAGCCCACACAGGGTACGGTACATCCTTACTTTCCATAAAGAGAAAGAAACCATGCTTTTATGAAATTGGTGTCTCACCAAGGCAAATCCTTTACTGTTCCAGTACATTCTTCAGATGGTGTTAATAATGGTGTAGTAGACACCTGGAGTTCTATAAGGTGTGATTCGTTTTTGAATAAGAGATATCGTAGTACTAAAGCCAATATTCTTCGCTCACACCTCTCTGAGAAACAGCTTAACACATTATTGACCTTACAAAATGTGTCCTTGGAATATGTTGTCCTGGCTTCAGTCTCTTTTTTTGGTTGGTGGAAACTCCATATATATTTTACTCTTATTACACTAACCAGCAAAAAGAATCTTAAAGACTAGATCGTTTCGGGCTACAGACTGACTTGTAAGCCATGAAGATTTCTTGATAAGATTTTTTTTCGATCAACAAGGAAATCCATTCAGTGTTTAAGAGAATAATCAAGAGGCGTGATGAAGCTGATTAACCCTGTGGTTGATTTTATGATGTTCCTTTGAAGCAGGTTATTCTTTCTATGGTATGGTTTGAAATTATACTTTTTACCTATTATTACACGTTCAATTTTACAGTTTCTTTCTTTACATTTATTAAATAAAAGCATCATCATATCATCAAATGTTGGTAATTGTTAAACTGACATGTTAGTAAACCCCACTTGTCATACACAAGTTTCAGATGTGGGATGACTGGTCTCATTATAATAGATAATAAGAGTTATCCGAATTAACAGTTTTACTCCCAAGCTCAAAAAGTGATTTGAGAAAACCTGAAAGTGATATGAGATATTTCTGTTAAGCTTTTTTTGAATATGCCAGTCTCAATTCCTCTTTTATTTTGAAATAACCCATAATCTCAAGTCTGATATCGCTCCTCATGCTATAGCTTGATGTCAATTTGTTTTTTCAAGCCAAAAAAATCATTAGACATAAAAGACTGAGTGAGTGTTATATGTTGGATAGTAGTGTTCTTTACCAACCCCCCTCCCCCCCTTTTTTAAAGAAAGATTTGAAATAATCCCTGTTGGGGTTTATTTTTCTTAATTCTCTAGATGCTTATAGGTTTATTGTATATGTCTTTTGCATTTCTTCTTTCTTTACGGCAGAAATTTTTTAATTTTATTTTTATATTAAACTACTTCCAATCATATCTGAATTCATCTCATGATAAAAAAATGGGATTGATAGTTGAGGGCCATGTGCTGGAGAGTGACCTCTATCACTAAGGTGACATCTATTTGAGCCTCAGCTCAGTAAAATTGCCTTGTTCAAAGCTCACCATCTTTATTCAAATATTAAAATGAATGCTGAAAAAGTATAATGCAGAACATTTTAATACCAGAGAAAATGATTGGTCAATGCACACAACACAGCATGTAAAATCTTGGTCAAGTTTAATATGTACAGTAAATACACTATTTACATCACATAAATTATGTACAAGTCAAAAGACTTTGTCCCAATACAGTTCGAAATTGTAGCCCTTGTCATGTCATGTTGAACATGGGGACAGTTTGTAATACAATTTAAAAATACTTAGAAACCAATATAATAAAAAAGACCCTGATTTTAAGGTTAATATACAAATATACTGTACAAAACATTCAGATTTCACATGGCTTGAGTGGCAGTTTTAAAAAATAAAAACATTGTCTAAAAGCTTATTTCATTTTTTTACACATAAGATCATTTGAGATGTATAGTATAGATGTAATTCCTTTAAAAATATAATAATAAAAGGCACACTCGTGATGTGGGAGGCACATCATGTTGGCATCATGTTTCTACTGATTCCAGTTGCGTCAGAGTTGTGCAGGTCCAGCCTACTCATTACAGAAGTGGTTCTGTGATATTTTCTTATTTATTGTTTAACAAATATAAAAAAGGTAGTACCAGCTACTTCATGAGAAAAATAGTTGCATATGTCCAGTCTGTAAATGAAAGTCTCTCACAAAATTTGGAATGAGAACCTCTGCTGTCTAAAGCGAAAAAAAAAAAGCTTTAGATCATCACAGGCTAGCACTGGGTTTTAGTCCATGCTCAGTTCCAGAGCTTTACATGTGGCGCTTCATGTGCAGTGCGAGATGGTCAGACCGGGAGAAGGCACGTTCACAGAGGTGACACTGGAAGGGTCGATGACCGGTGTGCTTACGAAAATGGCGAGTCAGTTCATCAGAACGGGCAAACTTCCAACCACAACCTTCCCAGCTGCAGTGATACGGCTTCTCACCTGCCAAAGCACATAATACAATTTTTTTAATTGTCAGATTTATAAACTCAAACTACAGTAGTTTATATTTGCTAATTAGACAACAACAATCTTACCTGTGTGTGTTCTTTGGTGTGCCTTCAGGTGTGAGCTCTTGGTGTAAGTTTTGCCACATCCAGCATAAGTGCAGGTATGAGTCGCCGTCCTCTTCCTCGGCCATGTGCGTCTTCCCCTCTTTGGTTTGGCGTCCAGCTCTAATGGGGATGAAGGTGGTGTGAGGAGAACCCTCTGGCTGTTTGGCACTGCCATGGCGTCAAAGCGAGTTGGCGTGCTTTGATACGGAAGCTGAATGTGAGAGGGGGCGTGGCATGCATAACCCTGTGGATATGCCACCGAGTGGCACAGCTGACTCTGAGCATCTGTGTTCACTGCGTTGATCTCAGCTGGGCTCAAAGGCGGTGTCATGCTTCCTGAACCCTGTGGTGAATGGGCAAGCAGAGGCTGCTCGTAAGCCCTCATGCAAGAACTTTCACTTTCTAGTTTAATTTTAGGCACCATGCCCCCCACAGGTCCGTAACCATCCATACATGGCTCTACTTTGATGTGCTCTGCGATGTCCTGACTGGAGAATGCAGACCGGACCAGAAATCTTCCCTGGACAATGGTGTTGCTGTTAGGAGGAGGAGGAGGTAGGCAGTAGGTATCCACCTCTGGACGCAGAAGCTCAGCCATTAGACTGACGCCATAAGGTGGTGGAGAGGTGCACATCTCAGGCACTGGGTACACTGTAGAAGGAGCTGATGTGTACACATTTCTGCACTCCTGCATCCTGTAATCATTTGCCATACTTATGCCTTGTGTTAAGAGGTTCTCTGAGCCTGCTGTGTTGGCTAGAATAAACTCCAAGTCCAGGTACTTGTCCAAGTCCTCGTCATCTCCTCTGACAAAGGCGTTCATACTCTGAGACACATCAGCCGAGCAGCTGGACAGCATGGACCTGTCCAAATCATCCTTCCATCTCTGCAACAATAAAAGCAGGATTTAGTTTGCTTTTGCACATCATCTCTTTCATTGTTGGAAAAAGTTTCATTTCTCCAGAAAATATAAAGAATTCATGATTTTACAAAGAAATCTAATCTTCAGATGTTCAAGTTTTTTAGAGAATAGACAATTTGAAAAGGAATGGATATCGATTTAACGGGATAAGATTCAGCATGTCTATCTAAGGAATATATTCTTACAGTCTGTGGTTATGAATAAACGTGTTAAAGCTGAGAACATGACACGGTTTGGAGTATTTCAATATTTCAATACATTTTTTTTTAAACTCATTTGAAGAATAGAAATGATCGCGTGATGATCCGTCAATGCTTTTTAAATCGATTTTTTTTAAAAGGACTTTTTTTAAAACCACCCGAACAATAAATTTAACCGCACAGCTGAATGACGCGCGTTAAACATCTGTGCGTTAAACATCTGTGCGTTTAAATCCATTCAGGTTTACACATCACACCTTTGTCTCGAATTCAGACCAATAAATAAGAAAAGTGTATACTCACGTTTTCCCAGCATTTTTCCTTCTGCGCGGAAAAGGTCGAAATGGATGGCAAAATGGTCCCGCTTAAGGCCATTTCCAGTCAATTTGGGAAAAAAAGAATTAAAGAAAAGTTTTCGCTCTTAAGGCTGCTGGAACTTCAATACTGAGCAGCCGTGATCCGTGCACCAACGCTCAGTGTGTGCGTACGTGCGTGTGTGTAGTAGTAAACACCAACTCCTGCCTTTGCTCTCTCTCTCTTTCACTCTTTCTGTCTCTCTATGAAGCTGCTTTGCGCATAAATACCGACGCACGAGCTCAGCGCCGACCAATTGCGTGAGGCGAAGGAAATAACGCAGCGGCCTGCCCTAATTTTAGCTCCAGTATATATAGCACACTCAAACTTTTTAGTCAGAACCCCGAGCTGCTCTCAGAGCTCTAGCGCAGAAGTTTAACACAATTTCAGAAATAAACTCGCATTAATTTACTCAGATTGTATATACAAACACGCATTTTTTTGTAATCGGGGACTAAATGTGTTGCGAGGCAATAAGCGACCACTTAATGTGTACATCATCATCGTCGTCGTCATCATCATCATCGTCGTCATCATCATCATCACTGCTTCTTTTTAAGCATATATCAATATGAATGCTACTACCGGACAGGGGCGTGGGGTGGTAGTGGTGGTGGTTTAGGGCCCACGCTGTTTTATTAGTAGGGGCCCAATAAAGTATTATTTCTTAGGGCCCAAAATTGCTATAAGTGGCCTTGTACAATCCAGAAAAGTGCTCATTGTTCTGATTCTAACATTTGATACTAATTTATGCTGCCATACGCTGTACAGAAGTGCTTTCTTCTCATCTGCAACACTAATTGATAGCCAATTTTATTAAAGTTGATTGTTGTTTAATTGAATTTAAACTCAATTCTCTAAATTAGTCTTGCATTATATTGTGGGAAGTGGTGGCTGATCTTAAGGTGTTAAACTACCAATCCAAAGATTTTATTCCCAGCTCCACCAAGCCACCACTGTTGGGCCCCTGAGCAAGGACCTTAACCCTCAATTGCTCAGCTGTATAGAAGAGATAAATGTAAGTCGCTCTGGACAAGGATGTCTGCCAAACGCTGTTAATGTAAATGTACTGCATTATACTTAAACTGCGAAAACAAACAAAGCTCAGCAGCATCATTGACATGTCTGTTCTTATGTTCTTAAAGGGTCAGAAGGTTATTCTAACCTGTCTGCAGGTATCCAGCCCCAATCTTCCTTTGACATGATGTGATGGATAAAATCCACTGCATACCAAAAACACTCTACACCACCTGCCGTTTTGGCCATACTCCTCACCTATTCACTTTACCTATCACTGGTTTTAACATTATGGCTGATCGTTGTACGTGTGTTATTAATGCACATACACACAATTATATTAACTCACAGTGCTGTTAAATTCTGGATTCTGATTGGTTTAGTTGTGCAACTGCTTGTATAAACCTGCTTGTTTATACACGTTATCAATTGTAACAAAGAATTCTGTATAATTTTTTTTTATAAATGATTCTGAATCGTATTTCTATATGTTTTAATGACATGACAAGTTCAAAGCGTGTCTGTGGGGGGGGGGGGTTGTTTCAATTACATTTTTTACAGTATTTGGCCCTTATCCAGAGCGACTTACATTTCTCTCATTTAACAACTAAGCAACTGGGGGTTAAAGGCTTTGCTCAGGGGCCCAACGGTTGTGGCTTCGTGGAGCTGGGAATAAAACCCAGTATTAATAATGAAATAAATGTTTATATCTGTTATATCATGATTAATAACACTACCTTTTCAAAGACATAATAAATAGATAAAAATGCATGAAAAGTCGTTTTTGACAAAGAACTTAACGTTTTCATTAAATAATATTTTTTTTTTTAATACTTAAAAGAGTCATAGTTTCTGAATTACATACTGGCTGTAAACTAACCCAAATATATATGTTTTAAATAAATCTTAAACCACATAACTGAATGAATCACGAAAATCCAATCCGGTTTGTCACGTTTTTTCATCTATGAATATTTAAAAAGCATCCCTGAGACCACGCCCCCTAGTGTATCATGAGCGGAAAAGACGACCTGCTTAAACTCTCTTAAAAGGTAAAAGTTAATAAAACACTGACAAAGTGGCTGTAAGAAAAAGCTTGAATATTTGCTGTTTTTCGGAGATAATCTTCACCGTCTTTTATCGAAAAAACAAAGTTTACAACTGGCGTTTGTCATCCAGCGGTCTGAACCACTTAGTTTATACTATACACTATAGTTTACACCACTTTGTCATAAAGATTAATTCAATTTTAAAAAGACAAACACAAGCCAATAAAATATCATTAGTTCAAAACGTCTATAGATGTCCATGATTGTAACATTTGTTTCCTAATAATATTACAATTCTTGTTCTCCAGGAAACGGACTAAATATTTTCCTGCACCCCTGTCGGTTTTATGTATTTAGTCTCTCCCTTAGATTAATAAAGCTAGTCAATGTTAATTAGCATAAGCAGGAGTGATTAGCAAAAGCAGCGACGCCGGTAACGCGTTCAAACAACTCGCAATTTAATAAAAGTTTTTAGACGATAACGATAAAAAGAAGTTAATTATTCACCTTCTCAATTTCCTGAGGTTTTATAAAATTCCTACTTAGTTTAGGGTTTTTTTTTTTTTCATTTTGTTTTTTTAGCTCCTCCATCAGCCTTTCTGTTAAAGTGGTATTTTCCCCTGTCTCCCTCTCCTGTAAAGTCTCCCAGCCACCAGGCGCCAAGTTTATTAGCGTCTTTATTCACGCCGAGCTTTTTGTATAGTGTCATTATTTAAAAATCTATTCAGGTGCAAAAAGTCCCGGGGCGGTGAGGGGCCCAGCAGCACCAAGTAACATCAGGATTCTCTGTGTACAGATGCTGATCTTCCATTAAGCCTACGAAATTCTCAGTGCTAAATCACCTAATTACCACCTACAGTGTTGCAGTGTGTCTTTTTTACAGTGCTGCGATTTACAACACTTCCAGTACTGAACCTAAGAAACATCTGCTGCGCTAGAAAATCTAGAATAAGCAATTTACACCTAGAGAACAGATTAACTCTTAGAGTTGAATTAAAGGGTGCTGGGTGACGGAACCGACACTGCAGAATAAGCATTCTTTGATAGTGTTAAATAAACTAACCCGCTGAAATAAACTCTCGAAATACAAAAGATAAATTAACAGTAGCATTGTAAAAAATATTTAAAACATAGAATGAATTAGTCCATATTAACACCACCGACAAGTGCTAACTGAGAACCCTGTAGTGTGAAGGGTTTGACTGTGCTGATTGGATACTAGCTCTATAAAGATATTATCTACAGCACTATAATAAACTGTTGCAGTGCTTCAAAGACCGCATTTACACTGCATAAATCAAGTGACCCAATCGTATACAACTGATGACAGTGTAAGCAGAAAAAAAAATCGCATGGATTCCGATATTTTTTCAGATCGGTTTCAGGGCTCATTCATAAGTGGAAATGAATCGAATATGAATCGGATACGTGTATTAGTATTTGCCATGTAAGCAGAGAGATCGGATTTTTCATGCGCATTGATGTTAACTCAGGTGGACACCAAACTGAGATATACAGTATATATAGCTTAGCGTAACTGTTATTATTTTCACTTAAAATGATTTTTTTGTAAACATAAAAAAAATTAATGCACTGTCAAAAAAAGATAGAAAGAATGCATGCTACATTCAGCCAGGCTGCAACAAGGGCTCTCCTCTTTGTTGTTTTGCTGACCTTCAAATATGAACATACTGTATAATTATTTTGGTCCATTTAGTTCATTTGGTCCATGTCGTCCACTGATTATCACGCTGTTTTTCCTTTTTTTCCCCGGTCCAGTCATCTATTTCAGGCTATTTTGCCATGTATAGTGTAAATGCAGATATCAGATATGGCTCAGTTTTAAAAGATGATGTAAGTGGGTCATCGGAAAAAAACGGAGGGTGTTTGGGGCTCTTAAATCCAGTGAAAAAATGCAATGAAAAGTTAAAACATACAAACACATTCAAGATAACTTTGTGCCGTCAACAAGTTCAGGAAAGGCCTACTTATCTGGATGTGCTGATAAGGTGTCCACAAACCTTTGACCGTGTAGTGTATACTTTTGATTATTTATTTATTTTTTATTTGTAGGCATTATTTTACTCATAGTACATATGTTTGTGTACTATGACTTTTCCTGGTACTGCTGTTAGTTTGTAAGCAAACATCTATCTTAATGCATATACTGTAAAGTATTATGGAAGTATTATGAACATATATTCCTGAGTATTAGAATATACGCATTTTGCCATATCGTCGCCAGACCTGGACAGCTAATAAATGCATGCTGCATGAGCTTGTTTCTTTCGTGCTTTCGTGTTGTAGTCAGCGCCACAACAGTCATTTTACTGTTTCTATAGTGATTTGCAGTCACATTTCACATTGCATGCCTCATCAGGTTCTCTGGTGTTTACTAGCTTTCAAAATGTCACTAAGCATTTTAACAACTTGTAATTGTGACATTAGTGTGTGGTAATATGGAAAAGTCCCATCACTATCAGAAAGTCATTTTCCATTATACTGTATGTATAGGAACTACCTAGTGTTTAAGCATTGATCTCTGAAAAATATGTAGGGGCTAAAATAATAATTTCATAATAATAATTTTATAATTTATAATTGTACTTTTCAGGGTGTGACGTTTTAATACTTTGTACACTGTAATGTTTTCAGATGCTGTGCCAACTTAACCCTCAGTTTCAGTGTAATAATACAGAGTGACTCATGTGTTTATATGTTTACTGTAGCATCTATTGACTTAGTGAATTCCAGATGATGCTTTCATTGTTGATGCATTAATGCTATCATGTTAATAATACATAATTGGTATTACTGTAATTTAACGCTGTGCTGTCTGAAAGATTGTTTGAGACAGAAATAGAAGCATGATAGCTTAAACAATAACAAACACTATTCATCGAAGTTCAATCCAGTTCTCCAGGCAGAGCGAGTTATTGTTATTATAATGTTATAATGTAATAAATAATAATGTTATTGCTTTTTTTTTTTGCATCTGTTGATTTATTTGTGTCTATGTTTGATGACTGAGTGCCTATGATAGCTTAATGTTCCTCTTTTTTGTTTATAAGAGTGGAATATGATTCAATACAATTAACTTTTAAAGGTTTTATTCATGCTAAGATGCGTTTCTGCTCACCTACAAACTTTATATTTGCTTGACTGCCAGTCTAGCAGCTTTAGATTAGACCAATCCATCCATCCATCCATTGTCTATACCCACTTATTTCTAATCAGGGTCATGGGGATCTGCTGGAGCCTATGCCAGCTGTCATTGGGTGAAACGCCATCACAGGTCTCACAGTCACTCCTACGGGCAATTTAGACTTCCAAATCGACCTAACATACAGGTTTTTGGACTGTGGGAGAAAACTGGAGTACCCAAACTAAACACAAACAAGCACAGGGAGAACTCCACACAAAAAGACTCTGCTGAGGATACAAACCTGAGACCTTTTTGCTGTGAGGCACCAGCGTAATCACTAAGCCACTGTGCTGCCCCCTTATTCCTCCATTAATCCCTTATGTTAAACTAATCAAATCTGAAATGTCCTTTATTTATAAGACATGCTGGGTCTGTGACACATTGTAAAGGAGCGGATTTATAGAATACTATTTTGGTTTGCTATTTAAATTCGAGCCTGGCTTTTTTTTGGTAATACTCAAACCCAGAAAGTGTACAAACGGTTTAAAAGTGTATGAATGCTTTTAAATGCAGTTTCACTTCCTGAATGAACTGAAAATAAGAGCAATACAGTACTACACTCAGCAACACAAATTTATTTGAAAAAAATCTATTTGCTTGTTTTTGGGTTTCCCAGTGTAACTCATTTGTTGCCCTAACTCAAACCCCTGGGAAACACCTGCTTATTCTTTTACGCGGGGCACCTTAGCCATGCGCTTGCGCTCAGCCTGCTTGGAGGCGCACGGGTAATAAGGAAACCAAGAGTCCTGTCAGAAAGTGTGCTAGTAAGAGTTTGAGCCAGAGTGGGACCTTGAGCAGAGCTTATATAGTCTCTATTTTTAACCCACTCCCCTTCGCCTATCACAGGCCTTCCTCTCGGAGGCGCTCAGGAAGCAAGCATGGCTCTGTTTCCTGCTCACATGAGGACCCATTGAAATCCAATCAGACTTGGATACAGTAGAGATGACCAGGCTCTGAGTCAAGCTAACGGAAAGGACTAGTAAAATGTTTAGCATATTTGGGCAAATACATTTAAAAGGAAGAACTGTGCAATCAATGTAGTAAGGAAAGGCAATACATAAGAGTCACTATGATGCCACTACAAACTCTATGTAGATGAAAGCCTTAAAACTCCTCAAACCTTTTTATTATTAAATAAAGCTGCTGTTCACACTGCAGGCAAATGTTGAATAAACATTTAATTATTACTTTGCCTCTTTTTAGGCTAATTGAATTTGTTTCTAAAAAACTAGCGATTGAACAAATTCTGATTTTGATTCTACTCAATGTAGAATTGAATCGTATTGCTAGATGATCAAATCTAGTCCTACCTATGACGTTATGAGCATGCATTGGGTAGTAAAGCTAAGTTAGCACTCTGCACTACCGAATGCAGGCTCATTATTTAATATTTAGGACTGAATTTAAAAATGAAACATCAACTAGGGATGCGATTTAATTTTAATTTTGATCCCACTCTATGTAAAATTAAATTGCATCGCTAGTCCAGTACCACCTGTAACTAGCCCAGTGCAAACGCGAGCCGGCTCGGAACTGAGTGCGGGCCTTAGCCAGGTATCAGTTTCAGTGTGAAATCTTAAAGTCTACAAAGGTTTAAAGGTTCTCACTAGTCGATTGGCCTGGAGATCGGTCAGTGCTCAGTAAATTCAGCCGGTCTCATTAACTGATTGTAATTTGTTGATGTTAATGCCTGAGGATAAATGTTCTGGTGCTGCAGTCATGTCATCAACTGAATTAAATTAATATGATGTTTCGGGAAAGAATGAAAAATTTGCTATTTGCCATTCATATCCGAAGAAATCTCACATGGAGGAGAATTGTCCAAAAACTTTTTATTTTGATAGGATGAACCTGTTTCAGCACTTAAAAAAGAGCGTGTGGTAAACACAAAAAACTGGCATAGTGAAATCTTCACTGTATATTGAATACTTTTTTGTGACTATTTAGCACTCTTTTAAATCAATAGATTAAATATCATTACATATAGTACATAACTATTGCAAAAGGTAACAAAAATATAAAAATATAACAAAAGCAACATCAATAGTATCACTTTATCTGAAAAAAGTTTAACTGTGATCAGAGAACTTACATATAATTGTTATATAAATCTTAAAGCATTTCGGACGCTCACCATGACATAGCATTTGCTGCAAAAATCCTGATTGGCGCATCCCTAGTACTCTTAATCAAAAACGCTTTAAGGTTTGCAAAAGCAAGGAGGCACAGGGTAGCTAAACACTAACATAAAGATTTCATTTTGGATACATTTCAGCCTTGAATAAATCAGGCACACTGGCTGCCAAAGAAAAATGTAGTTAAATTCTCAAACTGATTATTTATTAAAGTCAGATTTTATTGTTTTCCCATTTACACTGCAGAAAACCAGGATTTAAAAAAAAATGAATTTTATTAGAAAAAAATCAATTCGAGCAGCCTGTTTAAACACAGATGGTGTATTTATCCAAGTCTCGATCATCAGTACAAAACTAATTACGCTGGCAAGACACCTTTTCTGTTATTTTTTCTGTAGAGTGAGCATATGGAGCAATTGGCTTAGCGGGAGACCAGGGAGACAGATTTATTATCAGTTGACATTTGAAACAGTCCAGATTTTTTGAGGACACACTATTTCGCTCTCTGCCAAAAATGTAAGTTCAAAGAGAAATGCAAAGCATAATACTAGGGATTTTACATTTACATCATGTTGCAGACACCCTTATCCAAAACAAGGTACAAAAGTGCTTGGAGTCTCATCATTGAACAGCTTATCACTGGTACAACAGATCACAAAGCAAAGTGTAACTACCCAGAAAAAACTGTTGAAAAGTGCAGCATAGATACAGACCGACATCGAAAAAATATTTTGTAATCTTATGTTAGCAAGTTGGTGGTGAAAAAAGTCGTGACATTGTGCAGTGCTGCTAACTCAGTTTTGGAATGTTGTTTGGTTCATGTATTTATTTGCTATTATATACACTATATTGCCAAAGGTTTGTGGACACTCCACCGGCACACCCACACAAGTGCGTCTTCCCTAAATTGTTGCCACACATCGTTGTCTTTGTAAGTTATAGCATTGATATAACACTGTTCCAGAAAGACAATGCCCAGAAAGACAATGCCCACGAGTAAAAAATGAGCCACTGGTGTAAGGAATTTGATTAGTAAGTCACTGAAGAGGTAACTATCCAACTGAGACACAGTAACTAAACAACCCCACAGCATGACTGACAGCTAACGAAAGAGAATCTCATGTTGGCTACAATTACAGCACGGTACTGGTCCTCATCCCGAATAAGTTCAAAGCGGTATGGAATAGTGAATATCCCCTTCGTAGATGGTGGATTGGGAAACTGTGCCTGGCTTGAACTGTTTTAGAGTTGAACCTGGCAGGATTCGTGTAATTTCAACATTTCTCCATTTTCTTCTCTGTTATAGGTCTTAAAAACCACAGGAATTGCCTGTGGGCTTCTGCCAAGAATCGGTTTCTTATTTATGCAGAAGTGGGAATTACACAGCATGTGTGTGTGTGTGTGTAAGAGAGAGAGAAACAGAGAGAGACCTGTTACAATGCAGAGTTGAGTCTCTAAAGCCTGTGCCGGCCACGGGAGTTTTTCTGGCCCCATGTGCCCACTCACTCTCCATGCTGCTTTAAACTGTGCCAGCTGCATAAATATTTCAGGACACACACACACACACACACACATACACACACACATACACACACACACACATACTCATAAAGAACTTCTTTTCTGTTTCTCGCTTTGAACTTTTAGGACATGTAAAGTCTTGTATGCTCCTAAAAATACACCTCGAATGGATCGACGATTGAGCAAACCACAAATATAGCGGACGTTCCTGCGCTTAAGGAATGTAAAATGAAGACACATTTGATTCACAATTACAGGATCGTGAGTAGTTAAAATATCCACTGAGAAAGAATTCCAAATTAGCGCAGCAGAGGAAGCACACACACACGAGTGAAGTAAACAAATGTGATCTTTTAGGTTCAACAAAATGATCCATTAAAAAACCTCTAAAACTGGGGCAGTTAGGCGGCACGACAGAAAAGCATTTGGCCTATTCTTCAAGTTCAAGGAGCTTTATTGTCATTTCAACCATATATAGCAGATGCAGTACACAGTGAGGTGAAATAACATAGAATTCACAAAACAACAAAGAGCCACTAAACAGAATAGACATAAAGTGCATGGCAGTGCAGAAACAGACAGTGCAATAAACAATACAAACATAACAAGGGCAGTGCAAAAAGACAGTAAAGGACGGGACATAACAGAATAGCGCCAACCATACTGTAGATGAGGTAGAACGAAATGTGCAAATTACAACGGTACTGTGCAAATAGCATTGTAAAGTGAGTAAAGTGAGTCTTTGGCCTATTTCAGAACACGAGTTTATCATAAGAAAACCACAGCCACCATGTTGATCACACTGACACTAGCCAGGCACGGTAGTCTGGAAGCTTCTGGCACATTTCATCATGAAATTATTAATAGCAGTTTTTAAAAACATTTTACACCCAAAGCAAAGAGCTGTGTTGTCCTGTGGTAATTATCATTGTAAGGCACATTTCCTGATTGATTAATATTTTTATACAGTATTCCTGGTCAGTAATGCTTTATTGTGGTAAAAAACAATGTTCTTCAGGGCTGGACTAAGAGAAAAAATCAGCCCTGGCATTTTAACTTAGACTGGCCCACTATATACTACTTATGCAGCATCTGTCTGACACACACACACACACACACTCACTCAATAAATATAAATCGATGTGTACCGCAACACATAAACATGAAAAAAAAACTCTGTTTTAGCAGTTACTTTAATGCTGTTTTTGCACAACAATCTTTGCTGCTATTACTAATTTGTACAATTCTTTATCTACACATCACTTAAAAGCTGGTCGGTGCTATTTATTGTACTCAGAGTGTTTCGTTTTTGTATTGCCTTTTTTACACTCTTTGGAGTGATGTTTGCATTGTTCATTTAATTGTTTATTGCATGTCACAGTTTGCACCAGGTTGCACACGTGAACTTTGTTGCTAAGACAACTTATTCTTTAGTCATTAGCTCTGGGTTGAGCTCTTGTTCTTCCTGTGAAGTAGCTCTTTGTTGTTTTGTGTAGTTCTGTGTTCTTTTGTGTAGCACTATGTTCCTGGATATCATTGAAATGACAATAATGCTTCTTAATTCTTTTTTCCTTACGCAATGTCTCTGCGCCTCCATTGCGTTTCTTCTCCATCTGTCTCTCAGAGATACTTACTGACGTTACACACTCGCACAGAGCCTAAAAGGTAGAGTTGTTTAAAGATGTGATTGGCTCAATGTCAATTAAGAAAAGAACAAATGACATGCTGATTGAATGTCTCACGGACCGGTCTGTCTGGACAAAAAAAACTTTTGTCCACTTTTTTGACCTATACATTACACTGCAGCAAAGACCCTGGCCCCATCCACTAATTAAGCAAAAAAGGTATCAGACAAAAACTTAAAAACCCAAAAAGTCTTGCCCTGTCTGCCAAATGGCCAGTCTGCCCCTGATGTACTTGTTATGAACAATTGAGTGGTCAACATATTAAAGTGGCTCGAATTGTGAGGAAACCAGGAAACAAAAAACAGAAAACAGAAAACAAAAAACAGATGCTAATTGAGGACACTCAGGTTAGCAATTCAGCTAGCAAGAACATAGGTAGCTAATAAAAAAAGGTTTTTATGAATTAGTCAAATAAATCTCTAAATAGGTGTATTCAGATAGCGTTCTTTATGGTGTAGAACAATGATGTTTTATTTAGTAACATTTTTTGCTTTTTTAAATGTTCCTATGACGTTTTAAAGGTTACACACAAGTGAATGCTGCTCTTAACCAGAGCTAAATGATTAAAAAATAAGTTGCAGCTTTAGCATCTTATGAATTTAGCATTTTGTTGAGTTCTAATGGAAGATTCAAAATGAGCAGAAATTCCTTACAGTCAGCGTCCTCTCAATAGTTCCCGTGTGTTTTTCATTTAGCTCCAGCAGTGAAAGTAAGGAAACCTGTTGGAGCCTCCGGAGTAATAAAAATTCATTTTACTATTAATGACATTATTTTTTATGGCAGTTCATAGTTGCTCTAATTATAAATATCAAACACTGAGCCCTAATACTAGTGTTATTATATCTTTAATTAATCCTCTTCATGGCACTGTACGATTTACTAATGATAGTATACGTTTCTACAAACGATTATTATAATAGTGGATAAATCAACGATTAACAGAAGGAATAATAAGTTTATCATGTATAAAACAAGGAAAACACTTTAAAATGTCTTCTAAATCTGGCTGCAATTATTTCGCTGATTATTCAGTAGGATTTTGATCGAATGTTGCAGTCAAACAATAATACTATTATTTCTAACAAAAATGCAACACTGAGACTGTTTTTCAAATTTAATTCCGATAAATAAACATGTGGAGTAATGTGTAAACAGCCATATTATTTTAATCAGATGCTTTCTTAACTTCTTTTTTCCTATCATATTTTGTGTGTAGTTTTGCCTACACGCTACTCAGTTAGCTTTGTTTACCCTCCAAAGACCCTGTCCAAAATCGCATACTGCTTAATCTTAAGTATGACCTAGTTAGTAGTAAGTAAGTAACAAGTATGTTGTTATAGCCTGTTTGTGGAAAGTATGAATAAAATTAAATCGTACTACATCTGCCATTTTGATATTGACAGGTGACGTACGACATAACAGCAGCGCGAATTTATGGTTATTTAATGAATGATGTGAAATGAGTGCAATTTAACTACAAAAAAACAGTGATTTTTAATTAAGCACTTAAAGCTGCTTGAAAAGTGCCATGCTATCATCTCTCCCGTAGCCTCATTGGAAAGTAAAGTGTACATTGTATGTTTACTCCTAATCAGGCAGGTCCTAGCAGGTCATCCATCAACGCTTCACATACTTTAATTTACGGACTAAGGATTCTAACATATACCTCGACTCTAGTGTTGATATTGACTTTTTTATGATGTGGTGATTGACTAAAATCAGTCGATTGCAGTAGATTGGGGCAAACAGGTGAATTAGGTTTTAAGAACCAATCACGTTCTTAGAAGTAGGGAGGTTAAACAATTACATATGTGTGTGTTGATGAAGTAGATAACAGATTCTGAAGTTTAAAAAAAGTATAGAAAAAAAAACAACGAATTACCGAAACTTTAGATTCAACAATTACACACCAAAGTGTTATGTTAAACTGAAGCTAGAAATCTTCAACAGTTAGAAAGCCGCAGTACATCCATTGAGGTCAGAGTTGAGTCGACTTGGAATATCTCTGAGTCTGTAAGTCCTCCCTCCACCCTGTCATTGATGATTGTCTTTAACTATTTATATATCCGGTCAGTTTTGTAGTGAGATGCGTGTTATGTTAAAAGTTAAACTGTTTTTTAGCACTAAGCATTGCTTAATGAATGATGATATTTTCTAGCCTGTGTGTTTGACCTCACTTTACTGATATTAATCACTTCCTATTTGTGGCAGAATTTTTGAGCTACGAAACTTTCACTGGTTTAACCTTTATTTAACTAATGCGAATTTTGCAGTGCGGCAAAAAAACCCTTTAGAATGTTCTAACAAAGTGTTTGAGTCGGATCAGGTTGTAATCGCGTTTCGATGTGTGACAGTTGAATGGTTTTTTTTTTTGCAGATGGAGAGGGACTCTCGTTTACTAAAGCTGTGTTTTTCATTTTGAGTGTGCTGAGATATGTGTTTTGTGGCTTTGGTGCTTAGTGCTTTATTAGATCGCTTTGCTACACACCTTTGTGTGTGTGTGTGTGTGTGTGTGTGTGTGTGTGTGTAGCATGCATGTGTAAACTTTGTCAGCTACAGGATAGGCTGTTAAACCGCAAGTTTCAGTGCAGTTTCTCTCTTTAGGTCGACAGGGTTTTTTTCTTTACAGCTGATTATCACAATGATTAAAAAAAAAAAATCTAATGTTAAAAAACACTTCAACTATCAGGATATATTAATAATATAAGTATAATAAGATGAAGTGCAACTAGGAAGCATTGGAAGGTGGTGATTGAAAAGCGCCACTTGGTCTGGCTTTGATTGGGCCTGGTGTCAGAGAAGAGAGCGATGGTGTTGACTTAGTGAAGGATTTCAGCACACTGTATAGTCTGCAAGTGGAATAAACACATTTAACATGCTAAACCTCAATAAACAGTAGTTCTGTGGTCTGGAATTTAGAAAGCACACTGTTGTTTTCTGCACTCACCTCTGTCTCTGCTTGTTTAGAGAAAATGAAACGTCTATGAATGGTTTTTTCAGTACCGCAGATAACCACCACTACGGCTATGTAAACCAACCTCTAGGTAGCCATTAAAGGTTTCTACTGGTTTGGTGATGGTTAGTAATGGATTGTTTCTGCGTGGTGTGATAGTTTGATACAAGTAGTCCAAACACTGACCTTTAACCTGATTAGTTTTATGCAAGTTAAAATAGAAAGAAAGCACCATTTAGGTCGATAAATGGAGCCTGGGGTTTATGTTATTATGTTAATTAACTTTTAAGTTTTAAATCTTTTTGACTTTTATCAAATAAAATGCATTTAGTGTAAGTCTCAAAGCTTTTAGACACAATTGACATAATAACTAATAAATAAGGAATCCCCAAAACATCTTAACTTTGGTTGCACTAAAAATCATTGCAAGACATCCCAAATTCCTCTTAAAGTTTCCTTTTCAAGTCATCTCAGGGAATTTTCTTCTTATTCTTGTCCCCCTCAGGAATTACAATAGAGATCTTAATCTACACCCAGATGTCTGTAAAGCTGCTCTGTGGTGACGTCTATAGAACAAATAAAATGGAACTTCACTTGAAAACAATGTCAGCTTGGACGTCATTTAGTTGGTAACTTGAAATTTGAGAATAGGTTTGTAATATACATCTGCACTGAGTGAATGCAGATGTTTACAGCATTTTAAGTGGTCTCTGGATGGCAAAAATTAAAAACCTGTTTTCGAGTGTGTGTTTAAATTAATCTTTTTTTTTTTGTCATATGTCATATAAAAAAGTGTAGCTTTGCATTCCAAAAGCGCATAAGATACTAGTGGGCAAGTGCGTAATGGAAGCTATTCTCTATTAATTTTTTTTTTATTTGTTCTTCAGCAAGAGTCTTCTCTTTAATAATCTCTAAATCTGGTATTTACATCACTCTTAGGGAGGGAATTTCTGGTTTAAAGGAAGAGGGACTCTCACTGGGTGTTCCACGTGGCTCAAAAACCCACATCTGAAGGCTTCAACCGTTTTATTAGTCGAGCAATTATAGACACATGCAAAAGATGGAGGGGGGTCGGTTGACACGTTGCCATAACTGAGGGACCTCAATTCCTCTTTGTCACTTATTAGTGTGCGGATCAACAGTTCACTTTTATGGCCTCAAACCACTGTGGATTCAGCGCTTTGGTTGAGGACCTGCTCCATGCCACTAGATCAAGGCTCAGATCTGTGATTAAGGGGTAATTTAGCATCTGGACGACTACAGAACAGAAGGCATTTACTTCGAGTGGCAATGAGTCAAAGACAAAGTAGTTATTTCTCTCATGACGTTGGGAAATTACTGGTGCAGAAAAGAGACCTGCTTTTCAACAGTGATGCTGTTATAGAAAAATATTTAACAACAGCTTGGTATAATAAAGTAATTCTTTCCAAGTAATTCTGATTAATTTGAACTTCACATCTCCAACAATCTGTCAACTATAGTAAATTCTATTGTCATCAAATCGCAGAATTTAAAGTTATACATAAATACATAAATTCATAAACACGTCCCAAAGTATTTTGTTCTTCTTACACCACAGCAGTTTACCAACCAGTACACATTTCTTTCTAACACTGCAGAACTGTTTATTTAGTAGCATTCAGATGTTTTCTGTAGGTTTACTAGCAGTTTTTAAAAAAAATTTATTATATTTTCTATATGCAAATTATTAACAGAATATTACAATATCCTTTTTTTGTGTTAAGACATAAGAGTGGTTTAGCATGGTTATAAATGTAAAATGCTTTACACATTTCCTCTAACCACAGCAAACTCAGAAAGAGTGACAAGCTCACCATTATCCATCTCAGTAAATGTGACATGCTAAAATCCCCTGTTCTCTCTGCCCGGACTGTTGGCTTAAGAACTTTGGCTTTAAACAGCGCTGAATTGGTTCCCCACAGCTGGTTCTTCATTTCTGATCTAACATGTTTAAAATGTTTGGCACGAAAGCACAGAATTTACGAGCGATCCACAAAGGGGCTCTGACATCACCGACAGGCCCGATGGCTTTTATGCCATTTTTGATGATGTCAGCAGTCCAAAAACTGGTGTGTTGCCTCACAAGCGTGGTTTTGTTTTTCTTTTAAAAAATGACTCCTAGCAACAGCATGCGTAAAAAAAAAGAAGCTTGCGAACCCGTGCATGCACAAAGGCGAGTCAGTTTACTAGATGGAGAGATCCTTTTTCCTGGCAAGCCTAATTTCTAGATAAATGTAAGCATATGAATTCATTGCTAAAGTCTCTTATCTGGCTTGAAAATGCAAACAATGTTTATGGCATGCACCCAGGAGGAAACAGATCCTATCAACAACAGCTGTGTGTTTCAAAGTTTACACTCCTCTGTAAATTTTTGCTGTTCTGCAGCGTGCATGTAACCCTGTGTATCACGTAAACCTAGTATAAATTCTGGCCAAGCGCTTAAAGGTGTCCTTAAGATAAATTCCACCTGGAGACCTCTAAAACGATTTCGTCCGATATGTCTCACTTTATTAAATTTGGGTGGAGTTACTCTATCAGCTCAGACAGTGCAAACCGTGAGATTTATGATATCTATAATACGCCATCATCAGTGATAGGAATCACATTTAGAGCATGTGGATTACAGAGAAGCTTTACCACAGCTGGAAATTTCCCTTTACATTACAAATGGGTGTAATAAGCATGTATAAACATGGGCTGTGTGAGATTTCTTTCTGTTCTGGGAATTTTGTGAGTATATTAAGCAGTCCAGCGTACAGAACTGAGACTTACAGTATATCTAAACCGAATGAAGCACTCGATTTTGTTGAACTTGATGGCTGATCGAACGGCTGATGGCTGTAGTGTTAGAAAGTTCTCCTCCACCAATGATAATTCCTCTATGCTGGTTTGTTTTCTTTTAAAATGTGGAGAGTGAAAACAGGTGTGCGTATTTTTTTTTTAAAAAGATTTTTCAAATCGAAAACCACTTCCTTTCTCACTCTTGTGCCGAGTTCTTGTCAGTGTTGTCTTGTATTTGAAGTCTTCTGCTTCCTTGCCAGAGCACCGAGCGTACTGTGTGCACCTCCAAAAGTTACACTCATCGGTTAGAAACATTCATTTCTGTCATTTGCTGAATGAATGGAGGTTCACAGTGTGTGCATGTATGTATGCATGTGTGCATGACTGTGTGTACGTTTGTAAGGAGAATTTCCATTCTCTTCATTCAACGCCGAATTCTGATTAGTCAGAAGTGTTGATTAGTTTTCTCCAGCAGCACCTGGAGATCTTTATGTTGATACACTTTTCTAACAGGCTAAGTTAACTGTAGTTTCGACCATAATAGCTTATTCATAGGTGTAAGATGGTAATGATTATGAAAGGAGTTTCCAGTGTCTGCACTGTGAAACAGTCAGAAGTAACACAAACCGTTAAGTTATTTAGAACAAACTTTATTGTAACTGTGCTATCTGATTTTACCCTACATGCACACTAACAAGCAGGAAAACACTTGTGTCATTTGTGGATGTGTAATGACCTTTATTGTCATAGCTTGTGGTCTTGGTCTGTTAAGCAGCTACAGTATGAATACACTATATCGACAAAATCTTTTGGACACCTGACCATTATATACAAGTGTTTTCGAACTTTTTTTTTCAGATTTGGTCTCACCTTAACTCCTATAATAATTTCCACACTTCTGGAAAGACTTTTCACTCTTCGGATTTCGGAATGTGGCTGTGAGGGTTTTTTCATTTAGCCACTATGGTATTAGTGAGATCAGGCACAGACGTTGGATAAGGAGGTCTAGGGATCAGTCAGTGTTCCAGTTTGTCTCAAAGGTGTTAGTGGGGTTAAGTCAAAGTCAGGGCTCTGTGCAGCACACTTCTCTGAGTTCTCAACCAGAACGCACCATGTCTTCATGGAGATCAGGGGCTTTGTACACAGGGGGTTTTGCCATGCTGGAACAACTTCCAAAGTAAACAAGTTAAACATAAATGACAATCTAATCATTGTGGAAACAGATTCTTCATCTGGCTTCTGGGTTATATTGAGTTTTTTAGGAGGTTGCCAACTGCACCAGCTACATGCCAGATGAACCAACTATATCTGTTTTCCTGTAAATTTTGGTTTTGGGAATGATTTAAAATTACAAAATGGCCAGTATATTAAACGTTGGTCGAACTTTATTTTAAGTTATTTAAGGTATTGTCCAAATACAACTTTTTTACCCCAACCTTTCAAAAACATTTATCAAGTACAACTAATGTCATAAGGATGCTCCACCAACACCGTTCCAAGAATGTTTTTTTCTCAACATTGGAGAACATTTATCAAGTATGACTAATGTAATAAGGATGTCCTAAAAGTGTTTTCTCTTAACTGTACATTAATAACGTTATGAAAAGGTTCTGTGAACACTATTTTTAATACGTTTTGTCCTATAATGTAGACAACATTTTAAAAAGGTTAGCAAACAGTTATGGGGACATTTCCTGTTCGTTGGGTCTGTGTCACAATGGTATATGTTATTTTACCTGCTTGTGTAAATGTGACGTTTATTTTAGACGGTCATTTCCTGTGTGACCTACAAAACAATGCAGCAGTGAAGCGGTTTGCTTGTTCTGCGTGTGTTTAGAGCAGAGATGGCTCGCTGTGTCAGCGATGCTTGTTATGCAGAGCAGCTGCAGATGTTGTGCAATGAGAGACTTCCACGCCGTGGTACTGCCTCTCCCTGCTCTGGCCACAAGCACACTTTCCTTCCAGCACTCCTTATGCACATGATAAAGTCTGCTTTTTTGTTTTTAACTTCTCTAATAACTGAGATAAGGTCAGATTGGCTTTGTGCCGCATTTTTCCTGAGAGAAAACTGTCTGGAGCCAATGAGAAGAGAGATTTGAGAATAATTTATGCTACATTTCTATGGTCACAGCATTCCTGATAAAATGAATACGGCGCGACTTGGCGGGAGCCAAACTAGCAACGATTTATGGCTTCTGCCATGGGTTTGATGTAATGGCTTGTTTTGCGCGGCGACGAATCACTAACGTTCATTATTTTTAAAAGCAGATCCTGCATCACTCTGAGCTGTTGTTTTTGCTGGGTGAAAAGCCTAACTCTCCTGGATTTCTCTTTCTGGGGGAACACTAGGGAGGTTGAAGGGTTTTGTGTGTTTTTGAGCATGTTGATGTATGTGTGTGTGTGTGTGTGTGTGTGTAGGGGGGGCTTGCTCCATCCTTTACTGTCATAAGCCTGCCAACTGCTGTTGGCTCCACATCTGCTGTGCATTAGGTCCCAAGTGTTTGCGATGATGAAACCTAATCTCAGTTTGGGGAGAAGTGATTCAGGCCTCTCGATGGAGCGTGCTCAGCTCCAGGGCCTCAGCTACTCGACAGCTGTGTGGGTTTCCCCCTCTGTTGCCATGGTTTCTCTCCAAACAAGTAAAGCAGGCAACTCGTGAAAACATTCGCCACTCTGACTCCAAGCTTTTTCCATTTGCTTTTTTTCAACGTATTACGTCAGAGAGCTCTGAAGTCAGCTTTACATTTCTGTTGGGTAATTGAAGTCTTCTTCTGGTCAAGATCAGGAGAATCATATGCAGTTTTTCCAAGGCATTTTGTTTTTTTCGTTTAGAATGAAGATAAACTGCAGATGGTTAAGAATAAGAATTGCTTATTGTATAATAAGCATTTGAAAAACACTGCAAAATGTTGTTAGCGATTAGTCACAGCAGCTGTTTTGTTACAGAACATCATTCTGCGGCCTGTATGAGAATCGCCAGAGGTTTAAGACAATAAGATGCTATTTTGGCTTTCATACAGTAAAGCAAATGTTTATACATTAATCATAAACATTAGGAAACTGATTAAAGGAAAGGGAAACAGGAGACTTCGGTTACAGTTGCAAAAGAAAAAAAGCATATTTAAACTAAAAGAAAACTTGAAACGGGCTTCCCCACTCTTCCCCACTGTTGAAAATTATCTTTCTTTTAATCAGTCGGAAATCAGCTTTCGGATAGGGACAGTGCATCATCATACATTATAGCTGCTGTTCAATTCCTTATATAATCCAGCAAGAATCAAGCTATCAAAAGGTATTTCCTGGACTATGCTGAACATCATAGCGACGTTAGAGACACTGGACACCCAGACCAGCATGGCTTGAGAAACCAGAGACAGAGATAATAGAGCAAAACAAACTAATTTTGTCCCAGAAAAAAACCCTTAATTTAAGCCCGTACAGTAACAAAGGTACGGACTGGAAAGCTAAATGGTGACATAAAATACAGTAACTGGTGAAAATAATGTCTTGGAAACAGGTCAAATTTAAGAATGAACAAACAGTCACTATGCTTCATTACTCCACCTTATTTTTAAAAGTTTTTATGAAATAGAATGCTCGTAAACAAATCATTAGAAATTAATTAACAGTCAGTCATAAGATGATTACTCCATATATTTTTGCCTATGATGATGATGCAATTAGCCATTAATCTTCAATGAGATAAAAATCAGCATTGCAATCAATGCTATGCTGATGAACTTTAAGGTGCATGTTTATTGTATTAGTGTGTTTGTGTGTGTCTTGGGCTTGTGCACTACTTGTAATATATTCTGACAGCTTTACATACCGCACTGGTAGGCCGCACCTGCCGCAGCTCTGAGCGAATCAGGTCACGCAGAGCTGCATGCTGCGCTCTGTGGTGGAGGAATGGCAGCCTTCACCCTGATCTCGGAGTGCCATTAGAAACATGCAGCACAAAGGCTGTTTGTTTCAATGTGGTCTAACCTCTAACCTGAAAGGGTTCTTTATCTCTCTCTGCGTAAAGCTGCGTGAGGGTGTGGCGCTAACCAGATGTCATTTTGAGGCTAACCTGTGATTCCTGATGTGCACAGATGTGTGTTAATTTAACATGCATAGATTTGTTTTGCTTAGATGTCAAGCACAGGTTAGGGTTCTTAAAAACATTTAGTAAATCCCCACCAAGGAGCCAGTTACCTTTTCGGTTGGATTAATTACTTTACAATAAATTTGTTTAATATGATTAATAAATCTAAAAACTAAAACCACTAAACAACCAAACAGCAAAACACAAACAAAATGATGTTCAAATAAGAGATCGACTAGATCTAGCAAAATATAGATATCAATATTAAATCATAAATATTAAAGAAATTATTATTACTATTATTACTATTTTGCTAATTTAAGTGTTTGATCCTGAAAATATCTGTAAATCTGTTAATACAATTGGATTTAATCACAAAACGTTTTATACGGCAGAGTGATTTCTCAGCAACCCTTATTTAAAATGTTAAATCAAGGCAATTATACAGTCCATGTCCATGTGAAAAAATGATGTTTCTAGTGGTTAAATTGCACGATTGCCATCCAGTGTTTATTAAAGTGGCAAATGTAGTACATCAAAATTTCATTCACACTGTCCATAATTATACTATATAAGATGTACTTTTTTCTAACAGTGTGGAAGTACATTCTTATTTAAATATATTACCTAGTCAGATAGATTGCAATCAGCTGCAGCATATGCATATATAATAACATATACAAGTATCAGTGAGTCGATCTGGGCGTATATCCTGCACGACACAGTGCACAATCAGCATCTGAGCCTTATTTCACAGTTAGAAATAGCCTTCTACATAGAGAGTTACTTGTCTTTACACTCAACATGCAGACACACAGATGCTTCTCTGTAATTCTTTATGGTCACATACAGTTTAACTTGCTTCTGCTTCTTCTTGGTTTCTGCATAGCTGATATGTGATGCGTCATTATCGGCACTGTCTAAAAAGTAAAAAAAAAGTGCCAGGTTTTCAACAAATCAGATTCTGAAACCCGCCTCTCGAGGCCCTGGTGCATAATGACATTAGCATTTTTCTGTCCTCTGATAGGTTGATCAGAGTAAATTCTTACAGCCTAGCACAGAAGCAGAAATTAACTTTGCCTCGTTCTCCTTAAAAATACGTTTTCAAGGCGGATTTTTCGGGAAAAGTTAGACATCGTGAGCGGAGGTCAGCTAACCCTGAAGGTAACTAGCTTGTCTCAGCTTGGAAAAGAGTTTGTTCACCACTTCCAGACCAGTGCTGATGACCGGTAACACTGGCTTGAATCCTTTAAAGGTATTATACTTTATATTCTATTTAATTTTTATTGTTTTTCTGATGTTATATTAATATTACGATAAATAATATTACGATAAATATTGCTTCTCAACTGCTCCAGATGATGTGGTTTAGTTGTGGTTGTAGTGTAAAGGTTTGGAGTCTTAATGGGGTTTCTTGCTTTAATAAAAATGGATTTCATCCAAATGTCTCTCTGTCTGTAATGCCACGCTGTGTTATATTGTGTTTTTGTATAGCATTGCTGGTTCCTGTAATTACGACATGATAGTGGTGGTATTAAGAGGTGTATCAGTCAGGTAGGTCCCCACTGAAGGCCCAGGTACCAAATCTAAACCTTAGATGTCATGCCTGTGAACTGCTGGCTGAGCGACAGGTGCGTATGGTGAACAAAAATGAAAACTCTTTAATGTTTCTAAAAATCTTTCTACAGAATGATAGTTATTGGGGTTTATATTTTATAAACTTAAATTAAATTTACCAGTCAAACATAGTAAAATCTATATAAATCTCAATATAAATACAATAACTTTAATAATAGTTAGAGCACTATATAATACTTGTAGCAAAATGAATGAAAGCTGAAGCAGACCCCTGGCTAAGCTTCACAAATACAGGGATATAAAGCTGTACCCAGCCAGGAGGACAATAAAACATTTTCTTGACTTGACTGGAAGTGACATTGCACGAAGAGCTTTCCGGAGAAGGGAAAACCTTTGTCCTTTGATTTCACCCTTTTGATGAGTAATCCAACTTCCCATTCTTATGTATTTGTGTCGCAGGGACCAAGTAAAAAAACAAAAAAAACAAGAAGCAGTAATCAGAGTCACACATTACTGTACATGTTACCAACACGTATGCAGATACACACTAACAGCTATGGAGACAAAAATCCTAATACGATTCAATACAACCTCAGAGTTTGAACTGTAAAAATGTTTGTGGTGTGTTATGATAAAATGTCAGCACTAGACCAGATCTTATACAACACCAAATCGATCAGATCTTAAGGGTTTCTCCCCAAGAAGCTAACAGAACACAGTGTACTGTACTTCTGAGAAAGAAAATACAAAAACCCAATAAAGCTTTTTTTTAAGCTGGCTGAAGTCATAAGAGTTTTATTGCTACAGTACAAATAAGTTATTAAGTAAAGAATTACACTGTGTTTTGTGAAATTGAGTAAAAGTAGGGCTGCCAGAGCCACGGGGGCACACTGGCATATGACCAGACACTTATCAAGCTACCCTGTTGGAGCCCCAACCCTTTAACCAAAACCTTCAGTTCGGCTGGAGGGTTAATATTTTTTGGTGGTCGGTGGCACATTGTTGAATCAGTATCGCAAATCGTTTAACTTTTACATTTTGTTACATTTGTGCCTTTTTTGCTTTTGGAATCAACTCCAAAAATAATTCTTCAAATAGTAAATAAGGCTTTTTTAGCTAAAGAGACAATTGCTATAATTAAGCTAGTCATCTTTACAGTTAAATTAATGACTGTATTTACCGTTTTCCTGCAATCCCTCTATTCATTTGCAGCATTTGGCAGACGTCCTCATTCAGAGTGACTTACATTTATCTTTTTTTATACAGCTGAGAAAATAGGGGTTAAGGGCCTTGCTCAGAGGCCCAGCGGTGGGAACTTGGTTGTGTTGGGAATCGAACCCATAATCTGTCTCCAATTAGCAGTCCAACACCTTAACCACTGAGCTACCCCTTCCCCAGACTGAGCTATAACTTCCCTTCCATCTTCTGCATCAGTTTAGAGGACGTTTAAAAGTCAAGACAGAAGACAAAAGATTGTTCACCAGTACTTCCAGATTTCACCAGTGGTAGTGACACCAGGTTAATAAACATTTTAGTAAACTGATCATAGCTGTTAAGGTAATTTTAACTAATTCCTGTGCATTTTGTGCTCTGTGTGTTTGAATGTGGGGAGATGGTAGCTCAACTGTAGAGGTGTTGGACTGCTTATCAAACAATTGTGGGTTCAATCTTCAGCATCGTCAAGCTGCCATGGCTGGGCATCTTAGCCAGGGGTCAAAGTGGTCAGTTGGACAAATGAGATAGATCAGAGCAAAATAGATCGCTCTGGATGAGGTTATCTGCTAAATGCAAGAAACGTTAAAGTACATAAAGGTAAATCGGGTTAGCTGAAACCGAACAGATATGTTAATATGACTGTAAGAACATTTTTTTCTCCGGGAATAAATGTTTTAGAGAAGGAATAATGCGTTTTTGATGGGGGTTTTTTCAGTCAGAAAAAGGTAGTTAAATTGATTATTAATTGATTAACTAATTGATCATTATTTATTATTGATTTTACTGATGATCAATTTATTAAACAATCACAAATGCCCACAAATGATTACACCCAGTTCATAAAGGTTCACTTCAGTCTGATGGACATCTGTGTGTAAGTGCACTGTCCTGAAGCTGTGTAAGAAAGTCCAAGGGAAAATGTCTAAATTCAGAGCAGTTTTTATATTTTTTCACAGTAACATTAGTGACCTTACTATAGACAGAAAAAAACATACTGTAATGATTCTTTTAAAGACACTAAATTGTGAATGTTTAGGCTTCATCGTGTCTTCCATTCATGGGTTAAAATCTTATAACATGAGCAGCACAGAGTGTTTTATACATAAATGAAACAGGATTGCACACAAAGTTTTAAAAACAGTGGAAACATATAACTGCAGATTTTATAGTGAGGTTTTTGACTCTCTCGCGTTGTCACACAAACACACACTCACACACTCACTCACTCACTCACTCACACACACGCACACACACACACACACACACACACACACACATAGCTACTGCTGCAGTTCACTATAGTAAAGTTTTGTTGGACCTGTAAAAATGCCTGCTGCAGGTGTGCACAAATAAAAACCCTCACATTACGACCTGTTTTCTACTTCTGCTTTTTTTCAGTGATGTGTGCTTATACTCAGTGACTAACACACACACACACAATCTTTACCTGAAGAATGTGTGGGCTTTTAAGAATATTAAATCGGCTAGATATGAACGATTAAAGCAGTGGGAAATATTATGTGAACCTTCTCTTGTAAATTTTGTACATAACCTAAAAAAACGTGGACTGCAAAGAACATACTGTCAAACTGAACTCTGTGTGTGTGTGTGTGTGTGTGTGTGTGTCTCAGAGGGGCGGTGTATGTACTAATATGTGCGAGCAGTTGCAGTTATTCCCCCGTATTTTAGAGCATGGCGCCTCTGCAGACTCGGCACTTGGGTCCTGATTACTAGAGTGCTGATGGTTGTCATTACCGGCGCAGTTTCTTGAAGCTGATGCCAGCAGGATGAGGCACGGAGGCTCCCCGTCTCTCCAGGCCGCCTATAGAGGCCTCATGTTCCTCTGCAGTTTGTTATTGGTGTTCTTGGCTCTCTTCTAGGTGCTTTTCCAGTTAAGATTGAGAAAGCATGACTGCTTAAAAGTGCCACTGAAACAGTCTCTGGATTTCCCCTGGTGCTGATAGTGTTATCGTGGTGTCCGGGTGCCTCGTTGGTATACTACCCATACTTTTTTTTGGTCGTCTCTGTAGCTTGTTGGAGATTTTACAACAACAACAACAACAACAACAAAAGAACGATTTTATAGATACATCTAAAGACTATACATTCAATTGTATTTCTTATATAAATACAATAGAATAAAATATTGTTAGGAACAACGAAGTGCAGTTTGGCAGCTCTTCCGTTAAGCAGGTAATAGACCATATAAAACAAGAAACACAGTTTTCACAAGGCACCGTATATACATACTGTATATAAATATTAAAATATAATATCACTAAGCTATTATAAACTACACTAAGTGAGAAAGTGCAGAATGTGATAATGCAGTATGGTAATGTAATAGGGAAAAGATTATTGCACCTTGTTAGGTAGGGGTTTATTTCACGAGTCCTAAAGTCCTAAAAGAGTCCTAAAAATTATGCATTTAAGCATCTGACTGCCTCATATAGGCACATATGATTGTTTAAAGTAGAAGTAAAGCTATAAAAAGAATATAAAGTCGATATAGTTAACAGAATATAAATAAATATCATAAATTACAACCATAAATAAAATGACAATGTAGTTCAGCTTCATTATCAGTCTTGCCTTAAGAATTTATTAGCTGTTTGACTATATGTGTGTGTGAGTGTCTGTATGAGTGAGTGTCTCAGCATTTTGCCTGTAAAGAACAAGTGCATGCTGCTTTTATAGTTGCTCCTAAAAATAAGCTCTTGTTCATTGGTCACTGGAAAGTTCTCACTGAATCACGTCAAACCAATTAGAGAGTAACACTTCCTGTTCTGCGAAAGATGTTTCCTGTCGATAGGGTATTGCTGAGGGACAGCACATTGCGGAGTTGGCAGTGTTTAGGTGACCTTTTGTAAGGCCTGAGGAAACAGTGACGCTGATAGCAGGGAGCAGTGTGTTTTACAATACTAAGAGAGCACATGGCCTCGGCTCCAGCTCCAGCGCCAGTGTTTTGGTCTGAAAATAAACACCAGCTTTGATGGGCCTTAGCTGCATGCACATGTATACGATTTGATTCTGAAAGATCGATACAATATGTTGCTTAATTGTCTGAGAGGAAAAATGTTCAGGCTGTTTTCCTTATGATCGAGTTCCAGCTCGCTTTCTGAGTAGTCATGAGCTTCAGATTTGCCAAAAAAAATCTGATTACAGAAGGTGCTGAAGATATGCTGACAACAGATTGCGCAAATAAAATAAAACTTTCATCACGTGTCCAGTACATTTATTTAGCATTATATCACAGCAACTGAATTCAGACAATCTGACAATTACAGCTTTACATTAATACACTTTTTCGAATATGTTATTGTTTTCATAGTTACAACGTATTCGTTTTTTAAATCATCTGATTCTAATAAATCCAACCATAAAACGTATATAATCATTTATAAGAGGTTTATTTAAGTCTTGGAGCTATGGAACAGCCCGTAACAGCTTTCTGCTGCCTCTTTGGAACACAGTTTATGACTTGAGGTACCTATTGAGAAAAGGTGATGCTGATGATGGTTTAATGCAGATGATTACAGTTGCGACCATATAAGCAATTACAAAGCGTAACTTGTTTTATAAAAAGTGCCATACGAGGTCTTTTGATTAATAGCAAAATTATAATGTTGGGTGTAACTTTGTATTTTTTTTAAAAGGAGAAGTGAAAGGATGTGTAAGTGTGTGCTTGTACTTGTTTTCTGCCAGACGCCCTCGTGGAAATTTTCGACGTAATAGTGGTCAGACTCCGGTGTGAGTTATTCTGCAGGAATACAGTTGTTTATCTTCGGGTTTGATGACACATGGACACATACTGCAGCCGTGGTTAGCAGCAACCTCACTTTATACTCATGTTCCACTGCTTAGAAGCCTGACACAGTGTTTGTTCCTTCACACAGCCAGCGTGCTCCCTGACCCAGACTCAGGACCTGGCTTTAAGTCAGCTGAAAAGTTACAGCTCAGTGATATTTACACAGCATCTTTTTTCTTCAGTGAATGAGTTGTAACATTTTAACCCCCTTTACACCTGGTCGCTTCATGCATCATGACTGTCAGGGTTATATCCAGCTCGGGAATGTGCACATGTACATGCAGGTGGAAATGCACCCAAGATACATTTAAAATAGGTATATCCTATCCCTATCCTATCCCTGCATGGTGTCTGAGTTGCTTAGCCAGATGTTCTTTGGGTGTAAATACATCTATGTCTCTCTATAACAGCTTTAAAACCATTGACACCCCAAGTAAACAGTTAACATTTTAAATCTAAATTTAAACTTTATATAAAGGACAACAGTGAAGGTTGGGTAAAGATATCATCCTTAAAGTATAAAGTCTCTTTACATCCTAATAGCAATTATTATGTAGTCTCAATGTATTTCTATGTAATTACATATTCTGTAGAAGGTGTGGGACCAAATTTGTTCAATCAAAATGTTTGGTCAGCATATTTATTTGTGTTTCTCTGCACAGACAGAGGTCATCAGGTCATTAGCCAGGGTTGCCAGATTGGGTAGTTTTCTACTTAGTTGAGCACTTTTGAAATTGAGTGTGTAGGTAAAAATTAGCTTTGGCAGGTGTACAAAATTTGGGATCAGTTTGGGGGTTTTAAAACATGTTCATTTTATAGGTTATTATTTAACAAAACACAGATGTAAAAGATGACACCAGAAATAGAATAGGACTGCCATTTTTTCTAGTTTATGGAATGGGCATTTTTAACTTTTATCTTGCCACCCTGTCATCAGAGCATTTACTTACTGCAGAAAAAAGACTGGTTAAAAATCTGAATTAATATTGGTTATTAATTCGTTATGTTCTATTCTGAAGTCGACTACAGGAGTCAAAGGGTTCAGAAGATGATGTCATTGTTGCAGTATTTCCTTTGGACAGGTAGTAATATGTGATTCCATTTGGGTGTGTTTTTATAGTAAAACATAGTTTATGTAGTTTGTGTACTTTTATGAACGAGCCTAACTACTGCAAAAGTGTGTGATCGGGTACAATTTTTATGTTTGGTATTTTAGTGCTGTTACTAACTGTAAATGACATAATGTATTGGAGTAATGTTGGTTATGGTTGTCTTTTCTGTAAATGTTCATGTGTTTACGAGGTGTGGCTTTGGGCAAAGAGGATGGGATGTACACTTTTGGTTAGCATTTTCCAAGATGTCCAATCACAGCTTTAAAAATTAACTTAAAAAATGTAGTTTTATGGCTCAGATAATAGCAAACCTTGAATGACCTAATATGAATCAATACCATTGTGGAAAAGTTAAATAGTTAAAGAGAGGTTAAAATGAAAGGGTAAAAATCTATTCAACGCTTACTGGTAGAAAGCAAAAAAATCTGTGAAAAGCATTCTGCCTTTTCTCGTCTAACATTTCTTGGGGGTAAACAATTAAACCCGGCTTGTTTAAATCAATTAAATCTGACACTTCGAACAGTACATTCCTATATATTTCTGGCATTAACAGGCATGACGAAAGCACACAACCGGTTTAAAAAGCAGCTTATCTTGTGCATTTCGCATCAGTAAGCTACAAATATCAGCATGTAAATTTTCATTTTTCACTTCAATTTATGATTTTTGTCACAACATTATTTTTTATTTTATTTTTTTTTTCAAATGCTGTAATTGCTTTTGCTTATTCAAATTTAAACACTGCATTGTTTTACACTGTACACATTTGGCAGCAAAATGCAGGGTTGGCTCTGTAAATGTCTTTGTAATCCTGCTTCAGGGCAGACTTTCATTACTCTGGGTTACATTTGAAGCATTAAACATGGGTTAAACATAGTGTTAAATTATGGGGGAAATTTTCATTTATTCTGGAACCCTAAAGAGGGTCCAGTGTGATCTACCAGCCGGAATCCAGTTGGTGGGAGCCGGGAGTCCAGGTTAGTTACTAGCTAATCTAAAAGTTCTGTAAGGCCATGTATACTAAATAAATCAGTCATTGCTCTCTTCCAAACATGTCGAACTGTATTTTAAATGTGTAGTAATCACAGTATATTCCTACCTGACCAAAAGGAATACCGCAACCATGCCATCATCTTTCAGACCCTTCCCGCGTAAAAACTTAATCCAGCGTAAATATTAATTCGGGTTTTTGCTCTGATTTTAACTGGCCTTTTTTTCCCGCAGTACATGAACGCGCTGATGAGGGTTGCCAGATAGAGTTAAAACTGTTCAATCCATAAACTTGTCTGATATTTCTGGTATCATCTTTCACACTTTGGTTTTGTTAAATAATTTGCTCATAAAATGTACGTTTCAGATATACCTGCACAATCATATTCAAATGGAAGGGATCCCCAACCTGGCAACCCTGGCTGATCACGTATCCTATCCTGTCTGCGTAAACAGGGTGCGCAGAGATACGCAAATAAATATGTTGACAAGCATGTAGATAAAGTTATTGTAATATTACGACTGTAAGTTTTTGATCCTATGTCTTCCAAAAAACATAAATGCTTATAAATACATTTAGACCATTTAAGTTAAATAGTGATATCGAAATGTATCCTGTTTTTCTACCAATCTTTGTATAAAGAAATTGGTTTTGTTAACTTCCAATAAATCAGTTGCTATTTAAAAAAATGGTTGTAAATTGGTAAAAAAAAATCTAGCTAGGGTTAGCATTAAACATTATGCATTATATATTAAAAATACCGGTAAATGTTAAAAAACAAAAGTGGAATCAAATTTAAACATTCAAAAAACACTGTAGTCCAATTTTATGAATACTTTTTTAAAAGTCTGGTTTAGGTCAGATAAGACAGGTGTCTCATTTAATCTGGTACAAAAAGGATTAGGCTTAAACTGTTTTGAAGATGTTACCATGATTGGCAGTGTATACCATGGTTGGCAGTGCTGTCTTGAATCGATACAGTATTTACGGTCATGCTCTTGTATAGATTATTGGTCATCTAATTAAACATTTTTTATTTATTCACATAGTTGTCAGGAGTAGAACTCTAAATTATAAGACTAAACTAGAACTTGCTTGCTATTTGCATTGCATTCCATAGCTTCCTGGTTCTCTGTGTCCTTTTTTCCACATTACCTGCTGGACCTTTCAGAATCGCAGCTTGTTTTAAATGACTGGATGTAATATAAATGTCTTCCTTTCCTTCTTTACCGCCTGCACTATGTTCATGAAGCTTTTCTTCAAGTTCAAACAATGGACGATTACTTGCAAGGTTTTGGCTCTGCTCCCTTGTATTGTGTGTTTGAACATTTAACTAAAGCAACAAATGAGGTAACATCCTCTGTGCTCTAATAATGTTTATACCACAGTGCTGCGGGATACTTCAAGCTGATTGGTCAAAATCATTTTCTTCATAATGGTACAAATTATACATGGACTCCAATGTAAACCAATTATCAAAGGTTTTCTGTAACATTTATTTATTTAAGGTTAGTCATAGAGGTGTCAGTATGCACTTCAGAATGAGAGGTACGCTGTAAATCTCTTTAGAGTTCTTTATGAGGAATGTACATTTTGCAGCATTCTCTTTGGGGCTGTTTTAAATGTTAAGTTTTTTTATGTTATGTGTTGCTTTATTAGTTTATTTCATAGCGATCAGTGCTTTTCCCCCTTAAAGAACCATTGACCTGAATGACTGATGTCACACTGACGGAGTTCCAAGTTGTGCAATAACGTACAGGTTGTGTTGTATAGCCAGGTTAAGATGAGGGATTACAGTAGGGCAAACATTCTGTGTTGCTTGAGAAAAATAGTTTCTTTAGATAAAACCAGAAACTAAAAAAGGCGTCTTTGTATCCCAAACAAAAGCCTGTGATACCTTTACACTACCTTAATCTGAGGAGATTAATGGTCCCTCAAAGAGGAGGTGGAAGTGTTTACACTACACATACATAATGTGAATAGTAAATCTAAAAATATTAATTACTGTTTTTTATCTCCGGTGAAACCACTCCATGTTAAGAAAATATTGACTTTCCTTGCAATACTTTACAAAGAGTTGCTAATTTGTTAGCTCTGCCTACTATACAATGTAGGGTAATTAAGGTATTATTTCAAACAGCAGCCATTTAGGGTTGGCTTTCTTCAGCTAGTATAATTTAAGGTAAATAAACTTGGGTCTGATAGGAATGATAGTAAACAGTTTGACTAATTTCTGGTGATCAGCTCGAGCGATGCATCTGAAACTCTACTTGACATGTGACTGTAGCTGTTAGACCAATCGCAACCATAAACTTCCAACATTAACAACACCTACAAACAAGACTGCATCAGCCTTGTTTAAAGTCTTTCGAATTTTAATCTGGCTAATGTGTCTAAACTCACACACATACACGCACATCAACATACACACAGACACACACATACAGTCAACTACGTTTTTGCTTATTTATCCTCAGTTATTTGCACCAGTATCTTAACCTTGGCTAAAATCATGGTCTTAGTAGTTTCAGAGGCTTTCATTTAGTGTATTTAGGCAGGGTCTTACCGGAACCACAGTAGTACCACTAAAATATGTTGTTTTGTTTTTTTTTTTTAATTAGAATTTATAACATTGAAAAGTATTTGCTCAGCTTCACTGTCATACCAAGCCCCTGTTATTGTGGTGGCCTTCATACTTTGACCTAGTTTTGCCATAGTTACCTGTGTTCTTGCCTAGCCCAGTTTATCCTGTTTCACCATGACCCATGCCTGTTTCTGTGACACAGTTTGCCTTTGCCTTTGGCTTTGGACTGACTGCTCTAACATTACTTGCATTTGTCTTAGTCTCTTTGTGGAGACAGTAGTACAGCAGACCAATGTCTAAACACCTAAAAGGGATGAAATGTAAAATGTAATAAGCATAAATGTTGACATTTAGTGTTTATTTCATAAATATTTTTTAATCTCACAGCTGCACTACACTTAAACCATTAATCTTAAAAACATTTTTATTTTCCATCAAACTCCCTGTATTTCCATTCGTATGTTTGGTGTGAGCACACTGACACCCGAGTGTCAGTAAAGTTAGACATTTTTATTTCCTACTAGACAGGTTTTTTCTATAAGCACAATAGTTGGCAATTTTTCAACTGAAATAGTTGGCAATTTTTCAATTTAAAATTTCATATTTTTGGTAGCCTTAGATAACTTTCATTGAAACTACACTAAATAACTTAGTATAGCCAAACAGAGAAACATAACAGTGATTTGGGCTTTGTTATTTCTATTATCTGTGATACATTTACATAATGTCAAACTTATCCAACATTTTTACTGTTAAATATTTTCCGCTCTTTTTTGCTGCTTAATGACATTAGCTGACATTTTGATTTTCTGTTAAGAGAAATTATTGAGTTTAAAACTTTAAAATTATTACACAGTGACTGTGCCCTGCAGTAAAACACTCTGTACACTATGTTTTAATCTGTACAGCCAAGTTACACCACAACCATGGCAGCTCTGCAAATATCTCACCCGTTGCATGGGAACCAAAAGTTTGTTTTGATTTTGATCTGAAGTTAAATCAAGAAGTAAAAAAACACACACATAGGCAGGAGAGACAAGCTTGAACTCTGTAGGAATATTTCCCAATCGCTGTTGCATTCCGTAAAGCTATTCGATAAAAACCACTCAGACAAGGTGTCTGAAAGAGCTTGCTGACTGAGTCACTTGCTGTGTGGGTACATATTTGCAAATGTTCATAATCATAACATAAGAGCAAGACTAGCTGAGAAGGAAATGCACCAGGAACCTCACCGAAAAGGATGCTTGTTTGAGGTGCACATGACATATTTGATCTTGTGTATAAACTAAACACACAGCTTAAAAAAAAACTTTTCTCTTATACCACATATGATATGATGATGATAAGTAAATCTTATTTAACAACAATTATTTATTTGTTTATTATTGCTTACTTTTATTTTTTCACATAAGATTCAACATATGAACAGTTTTATTTCTTTGCATTATGTTTTAATAATATCTTTAGCATAATAAATATATAAAATATTAAGCATAAAATATTCTAAATTGGGACCGAGTTTGGGGATGATGGTAGTTCACTGGTTAAGGTACTAAACTGCTAACCCGAAGGTTGTGTGGTCGATTTCAGCACCACTAAGTTACCCTTGTTGGTAACCTAATACCCAATTTCTCAGTTGTATAAATGAGCTAGATGTAAGTGGCTCTGGATAAAAGCGTCTGCCAAATGCCAGAAATGTAATGTGTTTGGAATTATTAGACAATAAATATGCACACTGAGCTTGTTGATGAAAACTCTGGTTCCAAAGATTTGCAAAAAAGATTTGAGTGTTAACGAGAGGCTGAATGCTGTATATGACTTCACATTATTTTGTATTACTTTAAAATGGTGCCAGTAAGTTGTGTTGATTAATAACAGATTGAATCAACATCTGAAATATTTAGTATGAGTGTTGCTACATCAAATAAGCTTAAACAAGGCTCCATGGGGGTCTGTCAACGCACATGAACTCTATGTGACTCCATGTACCACGCAGCTCAGTGGCGTCTGGAACAACTGCTTCTGTCTGCCTCATCAACTGTAAATACAGCTTCTTCTTTAAATGACAGTTTTAGGCTCGTGCCAAGCCAACAGTTCGGTAGCCGGGTGCAGTGAGAAGGCTTAAAGCTGTGGTTATGGCTTATACACAGAAGAGCGCAGTGTGATCGGACACACTGGGGTCAAACCAGTACTGAATTCTTTCAGGGTAATATTACAGTCTTTCTGCAGTTTTGGCAGTAATTGAATGCGTAAAATGATAAATAGTATTATAAACTGGAGTGTGAAAAGATGGTACATTTGCAAAATGTAGAATAAGTATATATTTGGGTTACATCACCATGACATTTAGTGCTATTTTACCAGTAGTGGATGAAATGACGTTCATGTAAAACAGAGTTCACACATACATATACATTTATTTTATGTATCAGACGTCCTTATCCAGCGCAACATACAGAAGAACCCTGCAATGTCAGTTAATTCTGGTTTGCTAGAAATATCATCATCTTAGGAGAACAACAACAAAATACACTTTTTTTAATGCTAGTCGAGGTAATTGAGGACTACTGATGCTACGTTTAATTCAACACATCAATGCAGAAATAAAAAAAGTCTTCAGGCATACTTACCTTTTAAGTTCCTGCTGGGAATCACATGCTGAATTGTCCCCCACCTGTAGTTCAAAAGCAGGAACAGTAGTGCTACAGCTACTTTATTCGCCACCTTTTCATTCTCTAAGATGGTAAAACATGGTATTTTAAAACTTCTATCATTTCTATACATTTTGTAGCCATATATTATGGGATTTTCCCCCATATATTGCTTGCGCAAAGCGGAATTATTGGGTGATAGCTAGGCAGTTGTAGGTGTGTGTAGTTTAATTTGTATTAATTAACAAAGGAGCTTTTTTACAGCCGCAATTGGCTGATTCCTAGATTCTGAGGGGTACGTTAACTTATTCCTTGCTGCATACCAGCTAATCGCATGTTATGCTGATCGACTGCACAGAATTGGCCCGGAACGACCGCCAGGCTTTGAATGGCTAAAGTTTGCCCAAGAGCAGGGGTGGGCAACCTCGGTCATGGAGGGCCGGTGTCCTGCAGAGTTTAGATCCAACCTGCCTTAACACACTTACCTGTAAGTTTCAAGTATGTCTACAAGATCTTGATTAGTTGGTTCAGGTGTGTTTAATTAGGGTTGGAGCTAAACTGCCCACCCCTGCTCAAGAGGATGTGCAACTGACAGGTAACACAACCAACGCTGTCTGATTTTGTGCGCATCATGTTTAGTGGTGTAAAAAAAAACGGTCAGTCTTGATTAATGCTCCTTGATACCAATATATACACAACGGCTTACTTCTTCGATCAGACGGCTTCAAGTTTTTTTACAGGCGGACCATTCAAATTACGTCACAAACTTCAACCAATCATAGGACAACCTTGAAACTCCTGAAGTTTCCAGCTAAGTGTGCCATATGCATCAGACATTCAGCCAGCCGTCTGTGGGCGTTAAGTCTGAGGCTAAGACTAACAACAACCCGATCGTTGTTAGCGAATTGTTGTGGTGACATAAAACCCTTGTGTGTGTGTGTGTGTTTGTGTGTGTGTGCGGTTACTGTAAATTGATTCTCTTGAGTGGGAACAAGGATTCACTTCACTCCTTCATTGATTCTTGTCCTCTAACAGCATGATCTTTTATTCTGTCCTTGTAATCTTTATTGGAAGCAGGCTGGGCAATTGGAACATAACCTAAGCCTGATTGTTCCCTGCTATTCATGTCAAGACCGTTTTTATCTAACATGATACTTTAGTTCATGAATGAAGGAATTCTTCTGCGGAAAAGGTTTTGATGGAATGCAGAGGGTGAATTGACCATTCATGCCAAACCTGCTGTTTTTTCAGGCCAAAGCTGTCTGCTTTTACAACAGCCTGCTTTTTCAGATTGTTTATACACATGTAGGATAGATAGAAACACCTGACTGAGGCATGACATCTGATTGCAGTGGAGCAAGTTATAGAAAAGAAAAAAAGTTCATATGTATAGGCTGAACATTCTCTTGGCTCTCTGAAGGTTGTTTAACCTCCAGATATGAGTTTCACAGGCCTGTTTACGGAGCTAATAAAGATTCCTATACCTTAACCTGACTTTATAACACGGGCCTCTCAGAAAAACGCAGCGGTCTTTTTGTGAAATTTTACAGGCTGCTGGATGGGGAGCAACGACTCAAAGTTGTTCCTTTTGAGTTACAGGTGCAATTACAGCAAAAAAAAGTCTGAATCTTTTTTTTTTGAAACTGTAATCCATATGACACTATGCAGTTGGTTTGGAGTTTGAATTTAAACACTGCTGTTTGCTGTGCAAATAACTTCTCCAGCCTTGATGCATTTTGAATACCGAGGGTGGAGTGAGACTGAGTGGAAAACACTAGAACAAGGTTTTTTTCCCCTGCAGTCAGTAAAATAAAGCAGACCGAATATCTCAGACTGACATGTCAGAGACGAAGAGTCTCACAGCGCTCTCCTCGTATTCCAAACACCGGACCACCAACATTTAACTAGACACCACTCTAACCTAGACGAGGACTTCAAACACCATCATGCCTTTTTTCCTTTAATCTTCCTTGCACACTTAACCACACTGTGGATTCATAAAACATACAAACACACACACACACACGCACGCACACACACACACAGCGTATACAGAGTACACACTGTGCATGCTCACTGAACTTACTGAACTTAAATACTGATACTAATCCTTCATCTCTGTTTGCAGGTTAGCGAGAGATTCACAAAGATACTGACTCAAATAAAGAAAAGCTGCAGATGGCACAATGATGGATCTGTGTTTAAATTAAAACCAGCTTTATAACTTCTCATAGGCTTGCTCAGAGCTTCTGGATTTCTGTAGCAGATCCTGTAAAATTGGAAGGAAAGGGGAAAAATAGAAAGAAAATCATTTCTATTACCCATTAGGATAGAATGTATTGACAATTATGGATATCTAGACTGTCTACAGTGCATTTTAGCCATTTGTACTTTTCCAAATAGAAAATCGGAAATGACCCGTAATTTAAGATTTCCCAAAGATGGAAAACTGGAAATAATCTGTTACACCACTTCCAAATGAAAATGAAAATGAAAACGGTTTGGCATTCTGTGCAAACTGGAGATTTTACAAAGCATCAGCCATTTTAACCCCAACTTTAACCCCTGCTTAGTGTTTAGTAGTTTGTTTAGACATTAGGACATGTAACCAGTCACTATAAATTTATGTTAGTCAAAATTATTGGGACTCTGGACTTACATATTACATCTGTAAATGGTTTTTTTTTTTAACATCTTATTCCAGATGTGTTGACTGACCTGTGGTGAGGTTTCTGCCCTGTGAGGCATTAATTAGAAATCTATTATTTCAATAGAGTAGCTTAAATTTGGGGAAGTGGTAGCTCACTGGTTAAGGTGTTGGTCTGCTAATCGGAAGATTGTGGTTTTGATTCCCAGCACCACCAAGTTACCACCGTTGGGCTCCTGATCAAAGCCCTTAACCCTCAATTGCTCAACTGTAAGAATGTAATAAATGTACGTCGCTCCGGATGCAGACGTCTCTCAAATGCCATTATTAAATATTAAATTCGCCGTTTAATTGTTGACCTAATAAAACCTGATAATTGTTTGCACAATGAATACTGGAACGTTCGTTGGATAATCTTTTAGGTAAAATAAATATTTGGGCAAGCCTTCTGTTTTGGAAGTTAAATTACTGTCTTCGTGGAAAGACGATCAACAGCATAACACAAATATACCCGTGGGCTTGTGTTTGCCTCTGCATTGTGGCAGAGATGGCGACTGCCTCATTCTATGCTTTTTCATTGCAGTTTTATTTCAGGTCATAAAATACATTATTTTGTCTGTGAAAACTGAGAACAACTAATAAAAGTGTCTCAAATTAATATATTGGTAACATACAGAGAGATAGCAAAATGCACACGCCAAAAGCACACACTCAATCCAGTTTGTGAGGGGTTACGCAATCTGAGAGGAGGCTGAACTGAGGACATATGAATAGATTAAGAGATTTCAAAAAAAAGATTACCTTAGTACAGTTTTTAAACTATAATCCTAATGGAGAAAAACATTGTCATGCTACTGAAAATAATTATTATAAATTTACACATGTAAGGGAACATGTTATAATTGCAAAACATTTTTTTTTCAATGCAATTTAAAGCAGACCAAAACCAATCATGAAAACACTTTACTGTTTCTGTTTCCTTCCATTTCTTGAATCTCAGTGTAGTCAACATTTTCAAAGGTTTTCTTTTAGAAGTTATAAGTTAAAGCGGTTGGCTTTAATTAAAGTTCTTGGGTTAGTAATCAAGCCAATATAACACAATAAGATTAACAATCAGCGGTTACTATAACAGAGACTGGACCTTATTTAGGAAAAGTTCATTTGGTTTGTCTGATTCAGACTGTTGCAAGTTGAAGCTCTCATCAGGAACACCACTGAGCAGCTCCATGTTTAGTCCCATGCTGAAAATAAAGGAAAACATGACAAGGCCTGCCTGCTAAAAATGTGTCATTATAATGGTTTACTGTCCCCTCTGTTAGTAAACTTTCATTTCTGACTTTCATTAGAGATTCCTCGTTTAACAGGAGCTGTGTTTGGCCTCCTCCAGGCAGGCCGTGCTCATGAGGGCTTCATTGTAAAGAACACAGGGTACATAATGACTGTAATGTCTATCACCAAGAAGGCTTTCTTCTTTCAAAAGCAAGTACAGAGCATTCATTTCCAGAGTCATGCTGCTGTCAGCTTGAAGAGTCCTGGGCAGGTTTTGTTTGTTCAACTTTGCTGGGCTACTTTAGGAAAATGTTAGCTTTTCATTCTTTTCTCCTTTTTACTGTCTTTCTTGTCAGGTGAAGACATGTAAGTAGATGTGTAATTATGTGCTTGGTTCAGTTTCAGGTTCTGCTGTGTCTAAACACTGATAAAAGGAAAGAAAAGAGACCCAAACCACACAGACAAAAAAATGACAGTCAACCATCTGATTTTTTAAACACACAGCACATGCCGTTCGTGACAATAATTATTTCATGTCTATTTTTAGCTTTGGATTCTGTGGTTGAATTATGGTCCAAAAAAATGTATGTTCGAATTCTTTGACACTTTTTACATCAAAAACTGCTTTGGATAATGTACACTGTCACCTGACAGCTTCACAGAAATCCAGATACATATATATTTTTTTCGATTTCTTCCTAAAATAAGTGGATTGTTTGTCTTTGCTGTTGATTTGTATGCAAAAAAGCTGTTTGTGTTTGTGACTTTATGCAACTGCAGTGTGCTACATCACATTTCATAGTTTTAAACTATCCCCAAAATGCACAATTATTCCTATTTACATTGAAATATCGGCACTGGAATTTTTATAATTTCTTATATTCAGAATTTTGTCATATTTACTAAAAAGGCTGGCACTGGCAGTTTGTCTGCTAGGTTTGTTTTCTTAGTTTGTGAATTGCAATCTGGTCAGACGGTCAATAAATCAATTTAACGTTAATGTTAAAAACCTTTTAGAAAAAAAGTCTTGGTGGAATTGGTGGAAAATAAAAAGGGATTTAGAATTGTGGTACAGATCGCAATATTCTTTCTAGATTTAAAAAGAACTTGTATTTAAGAAACTTTTCTGTTGGTATCATGATATTGAATTGTCATGCTACAACTATGTAATATGATCCTAAATATATTAAGCCATGAGTTTGAGCCCCTCTACATGTGTATTTTTAACTATCTTTTAACAACAAGAGAAGAAACACTAATAAGCTACATCTTAGAAAAAAATACCATGACTATAAAAAAACTATTCCAAAAAAAGGTTTGCAAGATTTTGACAGAAATGACTGAGGGATCTCACACGACTGTTCATTTTATAACAGCCATAAACATATACCAGAGATTCCGGTAATGGTTATTAGTGGAAATTGGAATAGACCTACTTAATCACATGTAGATCAAGCTTAAATCTTTTAAATTAGAAAACTGAAAATGGCAGAACACAGGCTACCCAATGTAAACGCGTGAGAAAATGCTTCACTTGGAGGACTCGGTTTCTGTTTGCTGGTCCAGATTTACCTCAGCTTATATTTATAATGAAATATGGTTCTGATTACTGAGGCCTGCTATCTAGCTTGGATCGTCTCGTGATGCCCACCTGCACTCACAACACCATGTTTTTGTTGATGGAGAAAGAAAATTCTCCATTACTTCTCATGTAGATTTTGGCACTTTGGTAACTGGAGGTTTTAAAACCTGGGGAGAACAGAGACTGAGAGACAGAGATAAAGACTTAAAAAAAAGAGAGGGAGAGAAAGAAAGTAAAAGAGAGAGGATATCATTGCACATAGAGGTCAGGATAATAAACACAGCCGTGTGGGAGAAAGCAGGCCGCTGCTGTAAACTCTGCCACTTTCCCACAGGCTCCCACTGTAGACCTGCCGAGGAGAAAATATTTAACTTGGAGCCTTTTCTGGCAGCAAGGGCAAGGCCGAGCCGAGCCAAACCGCACGGATGTTGTGTTCAGCGTAGGAGAGCAGAGCAGAGCCCGAAAAACTTCGAGCTCCAACCCGACATACCAAGACAGCGTCAGAACGTAGACTGTGGAAACGTTATCCACCTCGTGTGAAACATAACTCAGACATTTTTCTTCTAAGAAAGCATTTGGAGGAGCTGTGGATGGGAGAGAGTTCAGTTAACCAGAAGAACTAAAGGGTGAATCACCTAAGAAATGTGTGTGTGTGTCCTATGTGTGTTCCACTATGTAATAGTTACAGAGGTCAGAAATTTAGCTGCTGTATGTGGCAAAAAGTTGAGGTGGTGTAAAAGGGTCAGCCAACATGCCAACATGCCTACCAAATATACATTACAGCTATCTCTAAGCGCATGTCTGTCTGTTTTAATTAACAATTTTTTTTTTTACCCTAGCACAATGCAAGAACTTCAGGCTTGTCAACACACAACCTAAAGGATTGCAACAATTTGATCCAGCATATTCATATGCAAAAAGTCTGTTTGGAAAACGTTTACATTCGCTGGATACTGTAGTATATATATAGACTTTTTTTGTGAATTACACTGTAAGAAATACATAGTAGATTTTAGACTGAAAGAAAATACTGACTATAATGGATAAAGGAGAAAGACTGATTGTCCTTCTCAGCCTAGGGGTAAAGTCTGTCATATCTACTTTTTTTTTTTATTAAACAATTTGGATGATCGATTTGTAGACCGTCAACTTGTGTCACTGGAGATGTGTATCCTGGGAAAAATTGCTACAGATTAAAAGATTTTTAAAAATATTTTTCTTTATTTAAAGCTTTTGCTGGAGCAGTTATATTGTTGTGGCTACAATTGAAAGGCTTGTCCAAGGTTCTTTTGTATACCTCTGGAACCACTGCTTCATGACGTGCCCCTTCTTGGAAAAGAAACTGGGTTTTATCACACACCGTTTTAAAAACTTAGAGAGGAAATAACGAGAATGAAGAGAAAAAAATGGCCTGCTGTTTGTTAGTGTGTGTAAAGAGTTAAATTGTTAGTGCTTGTCTTGTAGTGGGGTCATATGCACCATTTGAGTTGATGCCGAAGAGCTTGATTTTGGTCTCATCTGACTACAACACTTTTGTCCAGTTCTCTTTTGAATCATTAAGCTGTTCATTGGCAAAATTTAGACCAGCCTGTACATGTGCTTTCGTAAAGAGGAACCTTGCAGACACTGCAGGATTCATAGTGTAGTGGGTTACCAGTTGTTTTCTTGGTGATTATGGTTCCAGCTGCATTGAGAGATCATTGACAGAATCTTCCCATTTAGTTCCGGTATGATTTCTCACCTAATCATTGAAATGCCACGGCGTGAGATCTTGCATGGAGCCCCAGGCCGAAAGAAATTGACAGTTATTTTGTGTTTTGTCTATTATTGAAGAACTGTTGTCACCTTTTTACCAAGTTGCTTGGCAAAAATCTATTTAGCGATAATTAACTGCCTCTGTGGAGATTCCCACAGAGATTCTTCCTTCTCAGAGATTCTTTAAGAGATTCCCTTAAATAGGAGTGTTCCTAATCTCAGCTCTTTACCTGTATAAAAGACACCTGGGAGCCAGAAATCTTTAGCGGATCAAATACTTAATTCACTCATTAAAATGCAAATCAATTAATAACCTTTCTGAAATGTTTTTTTCCAGATGTTTTTGTTGTTATTCTGTTTCTCGCTGTTACAATAAACTTACCATTTAAATGAGATATATATTACCTGCAAATTCAGATTTGATCCACTATGACAGTTTTTAGTCATCAGTTTTAAAAATTGAGCTTCAAAGTTACAAAATACTCGAGTCCAAAAGGTTTACCATCCGCCCCCTTTCACCAGAAAATGTACAAATTAGTACTCTCATGCTCAAAGTCAACCTTATCACCAGCTTACTCAATTCCCAAATGACAGCAATCTTTTTAAAGAGACATGGATGGAATGAATGGAGCTCACGTCAACCACTCTAACCTCCTTCATTATCCCTGGAGTGACCATAGGTAAATTCAACCCCATCAGTGCCCCCCTTTACGCTTGTCCGCCGATGTCTGATAACATCAGACCCCCCTGCTATCAGAGCCCAAGACCCTCCAAGCTACATCACGACCTTGTTCCACAAAGCAACCCTGCAGACACATTGGAGACAGCTCCCTAAAGGCACCTACATCCAACACAGGCCTGCTTTTATGAGGCTAATTAGGCCACAGAACATAACGAGGCTCTGGGTAGGAAAGTGCACCCAGCTGCTTATAAACACCAAACTGCGGATTAGAAACAATCTGCACGCCATCAGCTACTCCACACGTGTAATCACAGTTTAATCTGCTGAAAATGGGGAATGAAGGCAAAAGAGTGATTGTGGAGTGCTTTAACTAACAAACACATGAGCCTGTATAATCACAGGACAATAAATTTCATTAAAAGTCTTCCTGCAGTAGTGATGATACTAAAGATATACATGGACCAAAAGGGATGGTTTTGTTGTTACATTAAATCCATGCATTGTTGTATTTTAATATTCTTATCCACTCTTGGATTGTATTAGAGCTCTAAATAAATTCCCCTTTAACTTATTTCCTTCCCTGATCGGAGATCCAGCAGTGGCAGCTTGGTGGTGCTTGGGAGTAAACCCTGATCTGATCAACACCTTTAAAGCGCTACTGCATTGTGACTTCTATAGACGTTAAAAGGTGTGCAAGAATTAGAACACCTAAATCTTGGGATTGTAAAACAACTTTTAATAGTTTTAACATTGTTTGTATATATAAAAAAGAACAAATGTTTAAATTGTAATTATGTTGATGTTCTTGTCCTTTCTTTAGTAACAGCACCTGCATGAACAGTGATTAGTATTATTTTCTTGTGTTTATATTTTATACTCATTGCTTTTCATAGCGTTTAACCACATTTCTCAGGAGTGTGATTGTGGTAGCGTAGTTGTTTTCTGAATCAAATAGCTTTTCAGTAGTGGAGCTGTTTTGTTGATCGTGTGGCGCAGTAGCATCCACACAGCTACATTTACTGATCCTGGAACAGTAAGTGACGTTACCGCCTTTCATGAAGCTGTGTGGCCGACAAAATACTTCTGTATGAAGGTAATTTCTTCTTGTTTTGTGTTTTATAAGGCTTGGTAACCAGCTTTTTAAAACATTTTTTACTGCCACATTTTGCTCCGGGTGGTGACATCACGTCACTGGGCTGACATATTTACTTGATAGAAAGATGGCAGAGGGAGAGAAATTGATCCAGAGGGAGAGGAATTAATCCAGAGGGCGAGGAATTGATCCAGAGGCAGAAGTCGCAGTGGCCATACCTTACAAAAACATCATAACCTGAAGTTGTTTAAAAATGAATATAAAAAACTAAAAAATAACTTAGATGTACATTTGCCATGTTGTTATAGCTTAGCTTGCTACATTTAAGATTTTAAATAACTGATAGCGTAACTCACTACATTTTTCAATTAGCTTTGCCCAACACTGATTTTACTGGCTTTTAACCCCTTTGACCTCTAACGTCATTCGTTTCCTTTTATTCATTTTCGCACATTAGTATTAGAATTGCTAATTGCTATTATTGCCTTCACAGCTTACAGAGACAGAGTCATCCATCAAAGTGGGAACAATGTGGAAGTGACCTGAAATGACAAACGTACAGTTTACCTCATATGTCTTAATCATGTGTATGAGAATAATGTTTCCCTTATAGATACATCTGGGAAGTATGAGACAGAGACACAGAGGCAGACACACAGGTGCGTCCCAGCTGCTTAAATGAAATTCCTCCAGCTACTAACAATAGTGCTTATTTTGATCGCTTATGAATGGAAGGACCCTTTTTAGATTTGGCCTACTGAGCTAAAAAAGAAAGCCCTCCGTTTTCTTGTGTCACCCTGCAGGAATGTCATTGTCCTCTTCTCTGTGTGGGATCTGAAGACATTCAGCTGCTATCTGCATCAGCATGAAATAGTGCGAGTGTGAAAATCCATTGTTGCATCTTTTACACATATCCTGTTGAGCATGAGGTCACAGAGCTGGGATTTGTACAATGAATTGTTCAGAAAAAAAATATGTTATAGTAGGATCCAAATTGTTGCTTTATTTCAATGGCAGTTACCGCTAAGCTTTACCTTATACCACAGCACTGCTTTATTTCGATTAGGCAGATCAGCAACTTATTGTTTTATATGAAGGCCCTTTATACAATAAGTTTTTGTTTACAAATTTAAGTTGATGCTTTTTATAAAGCAAATAAAATGTGTGTAATGTTTAATATGGTTAGGTAAAAAGTTTTATTAGATGTTTATTAACTATTTTTATAACTGGTTTATTACATACATATAAGAACACGTAAGTTTTTGTGTTGTTTTATATAATTATATAATAAGTGGTAGCTCAGTGGTTGTCAGCTTAGATCTTAGCAAGAGCCCCTGAGATAAGATTGCTGAGCTGTATAAAAGAAATGCATGTAGTTGCTCTAGATTAGGGTGTCTGCTTAATGTTGTAATGGCTGATAAACTGTGACACAGAGAGAAATAATGTATAATAAGTGGGGGATTAATCTTCTAAATATGAAATTAAGCTGTAACAGTTGAGAGGTAACGTTAGTATGGTATAGTATTTACAGTATAGTTGCTATGGTATAACAGGAACAAAACATTTCAGAGGATTGGCAGAAATTTTGTAGAGTTGTAACAGTTGCTGTTCATCACTTCACTGCATTATTTGATTATTTTCCTAACAGAATGCCTTCAAGTGTTTCATCTCTTAATTAGCAGATTTTAGTTGGTTTTATTTCTAAATTATAGTTTTTATTGTATCTTTTGTGACAGACAAAATATAATGTTACCATAACAACCATAATATTTGCATTGTACTATTAGTTTCTGAAATAGCAAGCCAAAATTCTATAGCCACAAGTTTAAAGCCTCTTTCAAAGTATAACCATAATAAGCCATGTAAAAGTTGCTCAAGAAGATTTTAAATTTAGTGTTACATTCTTATTTATTTTATGTGATTCTTTATCTATGATGGGCCGGTTGTTCTATTCCAGGGTGTATAGAACCTAAATGAACATGTGCAACCTCAGTGGAATAGCAATGCTGTAAAGAGCTTTCCTACAGGGACTTAATGACATAGCTATGATAAATTGTGTCTGGTTAAATAGCGATGTGTATTACAACCCAAAAGGTGTGTGGCAGAACTCATAACACTGACTTTTCCTGCTGGATGGTTACTGGCAGCGAGTGCCAGGTCGTTATGGCTTTCAGTGCCGATTTGCGCCGCTGCCTGTGTGTGGTCTGCGGATGATGTTCAAACACTCCCAGCTGCACTCGTCCTATTGGGCTTGTTCTCATTTCCGGGCATGGGGAGTCGTTCTGGCCACTCAGTCTTGCAATATTTTATCGTCCTCCCTCAGAAATGAGGGATTTCTTTGACCACACCTCACTGTTGTATGCAGGGAATAGTTATGCTGTCTGTAATGCCATGATGATTGCCAGCTTCTTAAAAAAAAAAACCTTAAGCATAAAAATCTGTAGGTGTTCCTTATAATTGTATTTTAGTTTGTGTTATATGTTTCCTGTCAAATGTTTGCATGACAGCTGTTGTTTTTCGGAGTCATGTTGGAACTGGGTTTATGACAGTGATGATGGCAGTGAGTTGCCACTTCCTGTGCAAATTTCTGGAAGGTTTAACTTCTTTACTCCAAACACAGGGTGCTGATTAAAATATGTAGTAAACAACCTGAGTCCATTCTTCTAATCAGAATCCACGTCTTAATCAACCTCAATAAACAAAGTTAAAAAAAAAAAAACAACTGGCAGTGACTTCTTTAGACGAATCTGTATATATTGTGAAACAGCTGGACTGTGTGGGGGGGCTTCAGGAAAGCTTTATAGATTTTCGATTTCATCATAAGTTCATGCGTAACCTTACAACTGGAGATGAAATGTTCAGCACTCCTTCCTGCCGTGCCCGCTTCAAATCTTTCTCCTCTATTTTCTGAGAGCTGCACAGAGCTTAAGTCAAGTCCACATGATTGTGCATGTGTGATTGCAACATTCGATTAATTACCATCAGGAAATGTACAATGCACATCAATGCTCTATTTGTACAGGCAGAAGTGGCATGTCTCCAGAGTGTGGAAAAAAAGGGCTTGTTTTATGGTTGCCAGGCAAAGCTAGGTCCAAACAGAGACGTGCGATTTGATACACACTTAATTTCCTCCAGCTCACAGCTCTTTCTAGATGAGGGGCGCCCTCGCAAGCCATATCCCCCTTGAGAGGACAGGCGGGGCCGCAAGTCTTTTCCAGGGTATTTTCCAGTCGTCCATATTGACTTGGCAACGCAACAGAGAGACAGACAGCAAATGAATTTTGAGCTTGTTACAAGCCAAAATTTTAGGATTTTTCTCTTCCAAACCACAGGGAAAACTACTCGAGCCGATAAACAAAGTAAAACGAAGCAAAGATTCCCGCCTGATGGACGTCAGTGGTATTTATGAATGCGTATGTGTGTGCGCTCCTGTATCCTTGTGTGTGGTTGTGCGCATCAGCTGGTGGTGACGTTGGACTGGAGCTAAGCCTGAGTCTGACACACAACTCAGAGCTGGAGGCTAAAGGTCAAGCAAGAGGCCTTATAAAAGAATTTATCACCTTCAAAAACGACAAACGTAGGTGATTAGTGGGGGATGGAAATGATAGCAAACACACCTGGCATCCACCTGGTAGTGTCACAGCTTTCTTTTTGTTTTAATACATTAGGGAACTTAAATCTGTGCTCCGTTTATTTCAGCGCTTACTGCTGGCACCAAGCTAGTGTGTGTATATAAATGTTAGGAAAATTTTTTCCCCTTTCCCACACACTAACTAGCTATAGCATGACATGAAAGCCACCATTGAGAAAGGGCTAGGAAGAATGCCTGCATCCTTCAGTACACATGAAGTTTATGTAATGGTTTTAGTTTGCTCATACTGAATTATACTAAAGGCAAGACCACAAGCATAGTTCCTAAAAAGTTCCTAAAAGTCCATGATTTGTTAGTTTTGCTTTGATTGTCAGACGAGAGTATCACAATCCTCTCCAAAAATGATATGTCATGATGTATGTCAGCATACAGTGTTCTGAGTTATAACGTTAACTGAGTTCTCCGGTTACAGGGTTCCTGAGTACAAAATCTTTTACAAAAATATCAGTGTACTGTAATGTATTATATGTATAAATCACACTGACTGTTATGTATAAATACTGTATGTAAAATATACCAAATATACTTTGAGTAATCCCTCAGAAGACACGATCAGCATTTGCGTTCATGCCTAATTCACATCAAGGATTTATCACACAACCTTCATCCGAAATGGCACATGACTACTTTCCATTGTGTCTACACATGCCATGCTGAATTTCCTCAGCTCTGATTGCTAATCAAGTAGTATCCAAGGAAAACGACCAACTAAAAAGAGCTCTGAAACTGCTCTAAATCTGCACACGGCCATCAGCTGGTCGATATCCAAACCAAAATGCATTTTGGCTGCTTCGCTAAGTCTTTAAAAACACGTCTCCTTACACTCCCGCGCTGTTTAGGTCTTTAAGCCCACAGGCCTTGACGCACATCTAGAAACAGATCGACATAGCTCACTTGCTTTGTAATAGACGTTTAACAACCCTTGTGTCCAGGCAGGCTTTCTTCCAGGAATACAATCGTACATTCTGGTGGAGGAATCATTCCTTTTTCCCTAAAAGCTGGAATGTATTGTTCCTCTATATGAGGCCCAAGGGAGCGGTGGAGGATTATGGGAATATTTCTATAAACAATTACAGCCAATGTGCTGAGCTGGGCCAGCTCTATTTTGACCCCTTGTTTCATGGATGACGTGAGATATTAATAAAAACCAGAGACACTCTGGTGCACCATAAGGATTGTTTTCAGGTGCTCAGTTAGGGTCTCTGGGATTCTAAAGCACGACAGTACCTTGTTATTTATTACTTTACCAATTAGTATTGTGTTACATGGTAATAAAGCAGAAAGTAGAAGACAACCTTGAACCAAATCTTAATCAGTGTTGAAAAGTTAGTGATTTAGCTACAATTTGTTAAGCCACATCTTTCATGTGATACATATGCTAATGATTGTGTGGGAGTTTAATGAGTCTAAACCTAGCAACTTTTAGTAACTTTACTATGAACAGAGGTAGCAACACTGATTTTATTTTTAAAACTAAATAAAAAAAAAAAAAGATTGTAAATTGAAGAGTTTAGTCCTCCCAGGTGTCAGCTGTATCATGAGCACTAGTTTGCTGTAATAAGCCCATTTCCATAATCTCATTGTGCTGTTTGTTGTATGTCTTGCTTAGGGTTTAAGAATAACGCTAAATGACGCAAGAAGCTCTGAAGCAATTACAATTTTGAGCTTAAGCAGCTCAAATGAGCCTGAAGGCGAGATTTGGCCTGCACTTCGTCTTGCATGTGCAAGGTCATGACAACTGTAATTGCCCTGCTCCCACCCACACAACACTTGCAGCGTAGCAACCTGTGCAATGCTGCACACAGTTCTGCAGGAGAAAAAAATAGTACCATTCCACTGCTCTATATTATATAAACAATTAGGGATATGCATCGTCTATATGATCACAATACCGCGCGATATTAAACAGTAATTAAATTTTCATGTTTAAATGTATACCATTTGGTGAGGATTTTTTTGACAGGGGAACGTGCATGTGTTTGCACTTGGGTATAAGTGAGTTTACAATGAATACTTCCACTACTAATAATAACAATAATACAGTTCTGATGGAAATTACCATCATTTAGTAGGTTGGTTGCAGGGGATTGAATCTTGACTGCTGATTCTTTAACAAACTCATGTTTTCAGCCTTTTTTAATGGGGATATTCTGACTTTTATGTATGTAAAAAAGGAAAAAATCATTTCAGTTCAGAAAGATTTGTAATACATGGTTCCATTTTCAGCTAGTGATTTTGGCCATGGATCTGGAACCTATCCTGGGAACACAGAGTAAGATACACACATTCACACAATCGATTTGGAATAGCTAGTCTACATAAAGGCATATTTGTGGGAGGTAGAAGGAAACTGGAGAACCCAGAGAAACCCGCACAGACGGATCATACACAAAACCTCCACAGTAACCTAGGGTTAACTCAGGATCAACCCTAAAAAACCCTTTAGATGTCAAACCTCTTTCATTTTAACTGGAAGTCTAGTCTACAAACTATATTACAAAATCTGCAACCCTTTTAATATTTTTTTCCATATTTTTTGTGTAGCTAATTTTATGTGCATTTCAAAACTAAGGTAACTTTCTAAACATTTTTTTTCTTCCGTGTTCAGTTTCATCAATACATGCATAGCCTCAGCTAGGAGATCAGCACACACACACACACACACACAGTATTTGCTTTGCGAGAATATAAAGAGAGCACCCTCACATTTCAAATAATACATTTTTATCATACTAAATTAACCCTTTAGCAATGAGAAACTTAATTAAACAAAATTTCTTTATTAAGTTACTAGCAAGTATTTATTTAATTTTCCTGCAAAACTCATAGTCTGATTTTAAATACCTGAATGTCTTTGTTTGCTCTTTATGCAGATTTATAGCAGCTTATCCATAACCAGCTGGGTGTAAAATATCCATATCTATGTTTACTTTGTGTGTGTATATGGACACGCACACACACTGGGGGATTTAATAACGCTGAAGCAAGGAACAGTGTGGAAAAAACAGGATCCATACTCCTTACTTCCACCTCGAAAAACACCTGAACTAATAAAGCTCATGGGCTGCCGGTACTGTGGATTCCATAGCTTTAAAGCATTAAAGCAAGACAGTGAATAAACTTTGTTAGTAGATTGCTGATATTCGTACTTTTTATCGTAAAATTGTGAAAAAATAAAATTTTGGATGTTACGATGAATGCTTTTAATTGAGAACTGAGGATTAATGTCAGAACTGGCACCAACCTTACTCTCTAGTGTTTTCCAGTGTTTTTATAGGTACAGTGATAAAGTGCACACATTTTCTGCATTTGCAAGTGTTTTCTGCATTTGTGATTTATCCTGTTTATAGGATACATTAACATTATTTCCTTCATGTGAAATGGAAGGAATCTTACAATTATCATTCAATTTTATTGTTTTCAATAGTTAAGTGATGTAGTTTAATAGTGAATGATATTTAACTATAGTATATAATATAGAAGCGTCTTGTTGGAATAATTGGGATTGCCTGAGTTACTCCTTTCATTCAACCCACATTCTTGTGAATGAACAATGCACTTCTGTCTCATCCTTTTTTACTGCTTAGCAAACACCCAGTACAACCTGGACCTATTTGTTTGGTGTGGTGGTTTGGAGCATGTCTGTTTGATGTACAGTAATGCCCCAGTTCCAGCTTATATAAAAAAAGGACACTGCAGTATATATATATAACTGGCGCCACTGTGTCCTTACTCAACCCGGTCATTCAAGCTTCGTACAATACTTTAAAGCTGTAATCGTTTAATAATTGTGTGTCAATAGAATATCTCACTGAAAGAAAACTGGGTGTTGGCCAACTAACTTCCATGGTGGAAAATACCATAGATGATTGTGTTAATTTGGTTAATTAAGTTAAATGGTCCCTGTGTAATTAGTAATTTTATAGATATATACTCTTAGTTTAATTGCGTTAAAGAGTTAAAACCTCAGCGTCTGATTTATTTCATTTATACAGATAGGAAACCTAAAATAGTCAATAAGCAGCCATTTTATGCACACACAAGTGGCAAATCACAAGCTCAAATGCAATCAAATTTCATGTTAATTTTATGAACTGTTATTTTTTCATGGTTGTCATGTTGTTTAATGGCAAGAAACAGAAGATTACATTTACTTACTATAATTCATTTTATTTAAAATAAGATGTAGATAGCAATCTACTGTATACATGGCAAACTAGCAATGCTCCGTCTATTGTAGAAGCAACTCCATCTCCACCACTTCCTGCTGCACTGTGGAATAGATTTTAAAAGACAGATTAAGTATCATCCAAGGATGACAAATGATTTTTTTCAGAAACAGGAGTTCACGGTTTTTACGATCTCAAAGCCATCATAATTCTTCCAGGGTTTTTTTTTTTGCAATACATAACTGCACAGTTACAGGTAGCAGGAGTAAATGAAGACATTAGCCAGAGTTTACGTGCAAAAAGCTGACAAAAAACATCATTGTAAAGCTCACACAAAATGCCAAGAGTAAACTGGATTTTTCCTCAAGACCACAAACTGGACAGTTTGGAAATACAGATTTCCAGGTAACTAAAAAACAAAACTAAGCAGCACATTTTACTCGTGTACACAAAGAGCATTCCCTTGTGTTGAAGCAGGTCTGTCTGCGTGATTCACTGTCTCTATTCTTTAATGAAGTGACAAAGTGATATCTGGAGGCCTGGCGTCTGCGAGCCCCCCATGGTGAACCTGCTTCAGGTGATTGTTTGCCTTTTTTAACAGACACGCTCTTTGTTGAAACAGGAATGTTTATCAGGACAAATCAAAGCACTGGCTGTGCATAACAATTAAAGTAATGAAGGTCCTTCAATCCGTCACATTCTTCATTCTGTTTGCTTATTTAGATCATGAAAAAGGACATGCCTTTGGACCAAAACACTGAACTGCTGCAAAATTTCACGGTGCAGAAAATAGAGTATGTAACGTTTTTTTGGTTTAAGGCATTTTATTACTTCATTTTTCATCTATAACTTTCATATATGGCTTCATTTATCAGTGTTTAAAATAATTTTTGTGAACCAAACAGAGCTAAAAAACAGAGCCAAACAGAGTTCTCCTAGTGCTTTGAGGGTTTTCTCCTGGTTCTCTACTTTATTTCCCAAGTACAAAAACACTTATCAGATGACTGCCATCTCTAAAGGTTCGAATGTGTGTGCTGCCTGTGATAAGTTGGCACCCCTTGCAGGGTAGCCCTGTCTTGTGCCCTAACATCCTTTCTAGAATAAGAAACAAAGAAAATAACAGAGATAATTCACATATGGCCACATGTATAATGTAGTGCAGTGGTTAAGTTGTTGAAATGCTAACTGAAAGATACACAAAGAAACTTCAAAGATCCCACCAACGGGCCCCTAAGCAAGGCCCCTAACCTCCAATTGCTCAGTTGTAAAAATTATGTAAAATATGTATACCGCTCTGGATAAAGGGCCAGTAGTGGTAACTTGTCGGTGCTAAGAATCAAATCCACAACCTCTTAACCAGTGCGCTACCACTTCCCCGGAGTTTAAACATGAACTATGTATGAACGGTTTACTGATGGAGATTTAGTGCAAACCTGTTTGTGGCAATTGTAGTCCATCAAAGCAAAACTGTCTGTATCTATTTTAGTCCTAAGACACAGTCCACAGTAAACTCATGTATTATTGTGTTGTTAAGCACAGTCATCCATTAAGCACAACATTGATTGGATTAAATGATAAGATAAAGCAATCAGACAATACTGAGTCTTACTGCATGTAAAGTAACACAAACTTAACCGGAATTTAGTAAACAGCACATTTCATCTGTTGATGTTTCTGTAAAGGCTTTTCAAATGCTTTTATTTATATCATCTTTTATAAATAAGGGACAGGGTATAATGTATGTTATAACACATTCAAAATTTTACATCTAAATAAGTTACCAAGAACAATCAAACAAGCCGCCACAATGTTTTAATCCGATTTAATTTTTTTTTTTGTCACACATAACTGCAGATGTGGAGAAACAAAACATTCTTAAAAGCAGAGATTTGGGGCTCTGTTTTCGATTTAATAAAATGAGTGGTTAACGTTTTCATCATTTGGAGTTCGGTCCCCAAAAAAAAAATCACAATTACTGTGAACCTTCATAAAACAGATTTTTCCAATTAATTTGATTTAATTCCCATAACTCAATGAAGTGAAATTCGTAAAGGTCAGGCGCTCTGCAGTATATCACCTCTGTGCTCTCTGTGGGATGTGCTTTCTTTAAAAAAACAACCAGAGATCCATCTGGCTGGTGTGTGTTAAAAGATAGTTGGCAGGGACGAAGTGCCAGGGTGATTCATATCAGTGTTTAACCTTTGCAAAAGTCTGTCTCCTTTAACGTCATGTAAAAAAAAATACCTTCTGGCAGGTTTTGGGTTCTTATTGGCATGAAACACTGTCAGAAATATTTTTAAATGTTACAAGTGAGTTATAAAAAAAACAGCATTCGGGTGCCTTAAACTTCATCATGAACGCAGGGAGATTCTCCACCGAGATCCAGCTCTTTAATCTTCTTTACCTAAATGACTCTTGAGAAAGCCGTTAACAGTGACATCAGCCGGCGTCTTCATTTCAGCCGAGTCTAAACGCACCAACAGCGAAGTGCGTCTGTGATTTTTGCCTTGAAATTGCAGAGTCAGTGAAGATTTCAATGGTTAGTTACTAACCGAAAATGACATGGTTCCCGAGGCTGGTGTAATTACGTGATTGGAGGCTTGCAAATGTGTAGCGCATGGCCTTTGAAAATTTGTGAGTGTCTGTGTGTGTGTGTGTGTGTGTGTGTGTGTTTGTGTGTATGTGTGTATTAAGGGACGGTGGGTTGACTGTCTGGGTGTGGGGGCTGACATGTGGCACTTACATAAAGTGGCAGACCAAACAGCCTGTGTGTGTGTGTTTATTTGAATCAAAAATCCCTACAAAGATGTAAAATGTGTGAGGTTTTGCTGGTCCCCAGGAAGAAAACAACAGCAACAATGATACTAATGTAAACATTTGTTTATGCATTAATTATGTTAGTGCAACATCCTCACAAAAATAAAAGAGCATGAGTGTGTGTGGTGTCCTGCCAGTCCTGCACAAGTGTTTCTTAGGAGAGACAACAAGCAGGGCTGTTATGACTCGCGGGCTGAGGAATGCAGGTGCAACATCTTCGTCTAGACGGAGTGTTCGGATGATCCGTTGTGTTTCTGCATTTGTAAGCCGCCTGATCTTCTGACTTGAAGTGAAGACATCAGTGGCTCATTACAACACGGAAACAAATATCACAGAAACAATATGTTGACTTATAGGATTTTAGTTTTCTTTTAATTTTTTTTATATATAAAATTAGTGCTGGAACTGGAATCCAGATTCTAATTTAAATCATATTGATCCAACAATATTACCATATCATTTAAACAACTTGACAGGAAAATCTGTAGAGTAATGTGAAAATGTGGACCATATGTATTGCTGCATCAGATTAAAGTGCACACTAATCTTTAACATTAGTATACGGAACACTGACATTATTACAGAACTTAACTCTGACTTTAGTATTAAACTTGAACACTGACATTCGTATTAAACCTCAACAAGGTCAATAGTACTAACTGAACGCTGACATTAGTACTGAACTAAACACTGACATTAGTAATTAACTGAACACTGACATTAGTGCTGAACTGAACACTGACATTAGTACTGAACTGAACACTGACATTAGTGCTGAACTGAACACTGACATTAGTACTTTACTGAACACTGACATTAGTGCTGAACTGAACACTGACATTAGTACTTTACTGAAAAATGGCATTAGTGCTGAACTGAACACTGACATTAGTGTTAAACTTAACACTGACTTTAGTGCTGAACTGAACACTGACATTAGTGCTAAACTAAACTCGGATATTTGTACTGAACTGACGCTGACATTAGTGCTGAACTGAACACTGACATTAGTACTGAACTGAATACTGACCTTAGTGCTAAACTAAACACTGACTTTAGTACTGAACTGAACACTGACATTAGTAATTAACTGAACACTGACATTAGTGCTGAACTGAACACTGACATTAGTACTGAACTGAATACTGACCTTAGTGCTAAACTAAACACTGACTTTAGTACTGAACTGAACACTGACATTAGTATGTAAAACTGAACCAAGTACTAAACGTACTACTGTAATTAGTACTAAACTTAACACTAAATTCAGTACTTAACTAAACACTCTAATTAGTACTAAACCGGACACTCACTTCAGTACTGAAATGAACACAGATGTTCGGGGGTTTTCCGACTTTGCAGCCAAAACACAGATTAAACTACTAGTTCAGGTTTTCTTTTTAAAACTAAATCCGTTATACAAAATATTATTTGCATTTGTTTTTTACTAGGAATTATTTTTACAAGTAATAGTTTTTTCAGTACTTTATTTTGAAATTTATGATTACTTAAACCGTAATGATGGATAATGTTTTGTAGTTATACATTATCTTTTGCATGGTTATTAATTAGCTTCAAAAAAACACATTTTTTCCAATTTTAATAAGTTGCATGTCCTTGTTTGATCTTTGCAGAGAGCTACGGCAATTCATGCATGTAGTACAAACTTTCCATTCGCACTGTGAATATTTGCATTGTGTGTTTAAATACAGAAAAGCTATGCAGGTTTCTTTATAGAGCTTTAACATATGAGTCACTGCTGTTCAAGACAAAAGTAACACAACAAACATGTTTTAAAATATGTCAACCCGCAACATTCATACTGACAGAGTAAAAGAACTTTTCGTGGGAAAAGAGTGCTGAGAAAAGAGTGCTGGAATGTCCTGACAGGCAGAGACATTTCAGTACATTCTGCACTAAGCCCCTTTCTAAGTTCACCCTACTGTATGTCTATGAACTATGACAAGCAGTGTGACACAAAGGTGAAACAAATCTCTGATCATTTTTCCTAATAGATTTTTGTGGTCTTGTCTGTGGGCTAATATTATTCTTGACACGTTCCGAGTCGTTGCAGGGGGCTTTTGTCAGGGGGGTTGTTGTCAGTGGTGTTCGCTGTTTTAGTGATGTAACCTGCATAATTCTCCCGAACTCTGGTCAGATTATATTGCCGGATTTCTTTGAAGATCCTCTAATTATTTGATGTCGAATTCAGCTGGCGAGGAATGTTCCTTAAGACGCACAGTCTGTTGTTTGAGGATCGTGCTGAGAGCTCATGTGCAGATCAAACTAGAACAAATTCACAGCTCAGGATTTGGACCAAAAGTAAACACGCCTTTACTTGGAAATAATACTAAAGAATTGTAATGAATTTTCTTATATGTTTTATGAAATCTGTCCTGTTATTGGTCATTTATATATATATTAGTTTTCATAATGCTTCTTTGGAAAATTGAATGTGAAAAGTGGTATAAAATGATGATTCATGCTGCATTATACTTCATACTTCATAATAATTGTATATAATAAATGTAATTATGATTGGAGCAGGTAGAGTTAAGGGTCTTGTTTAACCCAACCTTCTGATCAGGATTCAGAGCAGAGCTTTAACCACTGAGCTGCAAACTCCCAAACTAACCTATTACTTACAACGCTTTTGGACAGCCATTGTTTTCAGTTTAAACCTGGAAGTGAAGCAACTGTTGACATAAACATGCGTCATATCCAAATACGTTTTCAGGAATGAATTTTAGTTTCAGTTGTCCCAGCTCTTTAAGTTTCAGTTGTCCCAGCTCTTTAAGAACTGTTGTGCTGACTGAAAATACATCAATGCTAATGTTAATCAAAACTACAAGCTAGCAAATGATGTCGTCTAAGCATCAGTTTCTCTAATATCTGAAAGTATACTTTTTCAGTATCTTATCTTTACTGAAATTTGCCACTGTTGAACCCCTGATCAACTCGGAATCCTAATCCTTTTTCGTTTGGCTTATTGGTTGTTTTGTTTTGTGCCTCACTTTGAAATTATTATGGATGACGGGATCTGCTAAGCAAATACATAAAACCTTAATAAAGTGCTTCACTTTTCTAAGAAGACCTAAAAAGCTAATTCGTTACTCTGATGTCTTGTGGTAGGCAGTATTGACAATAATAGGCATAGCAACTGTGAGTCAGAGGTTTAAAAAAAAACAAAAAACAAATGAGACACACCTGAGATGAATCCTGACACATATTTAGAAATGTTTCTGGGATTTGTTGTACAAAATGTTCCAAGGTATATTTCTATGAGAACATATTTTATACACACTTTTACTGCTTTAATAATTGTAATTGTTTTCAAATGCCTATTCAAGAAAAAAAACTAGCAAAATGACAAATTTTAGCTTGTTATATTGACAGCCTCCTAGCATGCACCCCATTTAATACATGCTGATGTGCATGCTGATGCTGATTACCTGTTCATTTCATGGATATCTGTATGAATGTACTGAAAAAATTATCTGTGGTCCTGCATGATGGTTGCAAAAAGATGTTAGATTTTTTTTTAGTTGTGATGTCTGTGGCTGATTGCACTCATCATAGTCACTCATTCCAAGATGAGTCACAGATGAGAAAAAAAAAACCAAGAACAACATACCAGAGGTATAAAACAAAATACACAGATGACATTTAAATTCATGCCTAGGATTCATGTCTGTTCAGGGACATCACATGTGTTGATGCTTTCTATCAGAAACTGGCAACTCTCCTGGCATATGTCATCACTCTCCTGACACACAGATTTAAAAGCTTAAAACGTATCTTATAATGCATTATACCTGCTAAAAATGTTTCTGAAGGCTAATTTAAAAACATTTGCTCTGGCTGGCATTCTGGCTAATCAATGCACATCATTGAATATGTTATTGTTTCTATAGTAACTATTCATTGTATACTGTGTTCTTGAAGCAGAAAAAAAACCCATTTATGAGCAGAATCCCCATTTTAACTGATTTGTATCATTTAGAACTTCAGCAGATCCACTAATAGAAAGTCTTAGGGACAGATGTGTTTAAACTATATAGAACTCCAACAGTTTTTACATTTTATGGGAATTTCTATGGGACCCAAAAGTTTATGGCTGAGATATGTAGTGTGATGACTATTCCCCTGTGCACCAACACTACTATACACTGTATGCTTTTAACGACAGCCTGTTAAAACAATCTAATGATAAAAATAGCATTTAGGAAGATAGAAGTTCTTAAATGAAATAACTGTAGAAGAAAGAAATTAAAATATACTTAAAATATATCAGACATTACTGATAATGTTTAGGTTCAGTGATTAAAGTGTTGGGCTTCTGACCAACAGCTTCACCAAGTTGCCAATGCTGGGCTCTTAATCGAGGCCCTTATTCCTTAACTACAAGACTATATAAAAGCAAAGTGACATGAATGTAAATTGTTCTGAATAAAGGTATAGATTAAATGCTAAAAATAATTTGTTTCGCAGACATTTTTCTACGTTTGTCTGTAACCACAAAAGGAGTGTGTAGAACAGTGGTAAAGGTGTTGGACTGTTAACTGGAGATCAGGGTTTGATTTCTGGCACCACCAAGTTGCCACTGTTGCCACCGCAATTGCTCAGTTGTAAAAAAGCGATAAATGCAAGTAGCTCTGGATAAGGACGTCTGCCAAATGCCGTAAATGTATAGAATGAATATATATATTAGTCTGTCTTTTTACATTAAAACTCTCAGTGCTTCTTCTATCTTATGGCTGTGGAATCTGTATTAAAAAGAAAATGTATAAAGTGTTTTTACAATATGTATTTTAAACAGAATAGGAAAGATAGATGGCTGTCATCTTTTGTTAAGTCTTTGATTATAGGAATGCTTGTCATAAACCACTTTACAATCATCCTGTGTGTGTCTTTTAGAGTTCAGGTAAGCTGATCTGCTCACCTTGTGGCTTCGACAGCTGCTCACTCCTAAGGGAGAAAAAAACCCGCTCTCCTATGTGCCCACATTACCTTTCTGCTGTAATATAATAAGCCTTATAATAAATACTGAAACAGGTTTGGTTCAGAGGGGGTCTCAGAAACATCCTCTCTAAATGCGAGACTGTACTTTTGACCTCCTGCAGTTAATAACAGTGACATGGTTTCTTGTGTTCCCTCACAGCTCTTCCCAGGTCAAGTGTTCTATGGAGGGTAGTGTAAATTAAATGCACATTGCAGAATAGGAAAGGTCTGGAAAATGTTCAGTGTTGTAGTGCAGAGACATATAATTAAATATTATTTCAGATGTTGCAGTGACACAATTTATAATCTGTCATGTTGCTGTAAAAGGACACAGAATAACATGCTGCCTTTCATATTATGCCGCTTTTCAAAATTTATGAGGGAAGAAGGGCTGCGACTGAGAATTGATAGAAAATATAAAATGTTTCGGTAACGATGTTGTTTTAACACAATACATTCAGATTTTAGATTTTTTTTAGTCCTCCCTAACAAAGTGAGGACTAGGGAGGATTTTAACTTGCCGGCTATGAAAATATTTAGTGAATTAACATTTATTCATTCATTTATCTTCTATACCCGCTTATTCCCTAATTTGGAGTCACAGGGATCTGCTGGAGTCTATCCCAGCCGTCACTGAAAGGGGGAAAGGCAGGAGGGGTTACACCCTGGACAGGTCGTCAGTTCATCACAGGGCCACACACACACTCACACTCACTCCTATGGGCAATTTAGAATCACCAATCAACCTAACATACATGTTTTTGGACTGTGGGAGAAAACTGGAGAATCCGAATTAAAACCATGCAAGCACGGAGAGAACATGCAAACTCCACACAGAAGTGCAAACTCCACACACCCTGCCAATGAATCGGACCCAGGACCTTCTTGCTGTGACCAACTGCTGAAGGAACAATAAGTATACTATAAAGCATGTTATAAAGGAATCTGCACAACTGAGCAGGTAAAGGTTAAGGGCCTTACTTATGGGCCAATCAATGGCAGCTTGGTGGTCCTGGGACTCAAATACACACCTCTCTGATTAGCAGTTACCCATAACTTTGCACTGGAGGCTAATGTCCACAAAGCGTCTCTCCTCTAGTTAAACATTGTGCTCAAGATGTCAGGATTCATTATGATGAGAATGTGTTCTGAACACATCTATGCTGAGGAACAGACAGACAGAGAGTCTGCTCACAACACTGTAAAGATTAATCATTCTAACATTTTGGAGTCATAAATCCTGTTATATGATCCTCTGTCTCCTGTCTAACATGTACCCTTTATGGGACTTCAGATACTTCCTTAGTCTTTGTCCTGTAATATCGATTAAAGAATTGTGCACTATATTTGTAGACTGACTCATCTATGCACAAAATAAATGTTTAAAGCTAAAGCTGAGTCAACACAATGTTTACCTTGGGTGTGTTATAACACTGTTTGGAGAGATTAATCCAAAAGCAATGTCTTCTGGCATTTAAAAAAAATGTGAATTTGATGAAAAAAAAATTCAGAGGATCTCTGCTGAGTGACACAATGACTGAAATGATTTATAAATCATAACTAGGCTTGATAATATAAGACATTCTCTCTCTTCCTTTCTCTCTCTTTCTCTCTCTCTCTCTCTCTCTCTCTCACACACACACACACACACACACACAGATGCTTACTGCCATAATTTTAGTATTAAGAAGCTTCCCTGTCTTTAGTGGGTAACAATTTACTGCCTCAGTCATCACTCCCGAGTGTCCTTGGTTTTTAACATCCTATCTTTAGAAGCCTTTATGTGGGACATATAGTTTATTTTTAACTTGTCTTCACCCCCATAAAGGCCCTACTCCACTACCTCACCCACCTTTAGTCCTCACAGTGTACTGTCTTATTTGAACAGTATTTTTTATGAATTGCACACTCTTTTAGACTTAATCATAATAACCGAGTAAAACAGGACACAATAAGGGCTTCTCTCTGCGTGTCCCCTCCCCCTTTGCTCACAGATGAGATGCACATGTCTCACCAGAGTTTATTCTTACCCCTCATTAAAAAAGTTAGGGTTCAAAACCACTTAATAGTGCAGGATTGCGGGACAGGAGTATTTCATCTAGTTTGTAGAAATATATGCAGATGTGGATGTGGAGACACAAAACATTATGACTGAGACAAACAGTACTGTGATGACAATGTCCCTGTGCACTAAGCTTGTGGGCTAATTGAAAAAACTATCTGTCATGGTTGGTGTGGTAGAACTCAAATTTCTTGGAGTCCTGACCCCATCCCCTGCAGACCTCGTTACTAAACATCAGCGTTTAAACACACTAAAACTATTGTGGCTAAATGTGAAAATGCGTACATCCTCAAAGCCACAGTCTAAAATTGAGTAAAAAGCCTTACTAGAAGTGTGAAGGTTATTAGAGGGGTAAGAGTGAGATTAAATCTGGAGCAGGATATGCATATGAATGTAATGCTCAAATTCCCTAATACTTTTACATATAGTGACATGTAGTGTATGTATTTTACCATATACCATACTGACTAAAAAAGCTCTGTGCTACATTCTTGATTGGTTATTAATGAATTTTTCTGTATATATTTGAGCTGTCTCTGCCCTAATTTAAAAAAAAATAATAGAAGTTATCTGCTTATCATCCCAATGTCTAAAGCACAAACCGAAAAATGTAATTAGGTCATAATGACCAATAGATTTTAGGCATTCTTAATCTCTCTGTGCACTACATAACTTAAAATTATTCTACTAGATAGCTTTAATATCCATGTTGACTGTGATAGTAACCAATTCACAAGGAATTTCATTTCCTGCCTGGTCTCCAGGAATATGTGGCCCTTCATAACCCATTCTAAAAGCTACACTCTGGACCTTGTTTGCTGTTCAGGTGTTACACCTCTGACCTGTACAGCAACTGCATTACTTATATTTGATCATAAACTGCTCTCTTTTAATGTTACTAATACACTCTGTAGACTGAAACCATTTCATGACATTTCGGAATATAAAAAAGCTCAACCATCTTTGTCTGCTGCAATCACAGCCCTGCCAGACACTGTCCACTTTCTCTGATGATCTGGTTTCCTTTTATAACTCTAAATTGTGGCAGCTCTTAGACACATTTGCACCTCTCAAAACTGACACAAGACTTTATCCTTTACCCACTCTGTGCACTGGCTTACTCCTGAACTCCGTCAGCTAAAAACTAGAGGACGGCGTCTGGAACGTCTTTATAGACAAAGTAGACTTATGCTACGTAAAGAGCTGTATAATAAACATGTTCATCTTCATGAAGATGCACTTTCTGCTGCTAAATCTGAGTTTTATGCACTTTTAATTAAGTCTGAATGTAGTAATGCTAAAGCTTTGTTCTCCACTATAAATCGTTTACTGAAACAACAAAAACAACAACAGTTGCAATTCTCAGCTAATTTATATAGTAATTCATTTTACAGCATCTTAACTGATTCTACTCTTAGCTTTTTTTCTTTTGCCATGCTTTCTGTTTTAAAAAACTAATTATCTGTTAATGGCTGCTGATGGCGAGTTCCTAACTATTTTCCTAACTATCGGTCTGGAACCGATTTAAAAATATCCGAATCTATGTGCTTTTTTCTAGCTTACACAGTCATCGCCCATATCCGATCTGTGGCACACTGAAGAAAAAAAATCTGAATTAGGTCACTTGTTACCTACAGTGTTAATGCAGCCTATGTGATAAAGAATATATGCTAAGTGTGATGTATGTTTGGACTCAAAATTTAGGCCACCATTACAAAGAAAAAAATTATTTTAAATATTTACAACAACTTAACCTAAATTGCATTTAATATTTATATATTTAGGTATATTATAGGGTATTTAGATTATACATTTAACATGTTCTCTTGTTACATTCATTCATTGATATGTTGCTTTATTTGCATTTTGGTGTCTGTTTTCCATTATTGCCTACAATGTTTAAACAATTGCTTCTGGGGTTGCTGTTATCCATAGCTAATAGAGCAATTTAGCATAGCATTACACCTTATTCTCTAAAAAGCTTCCCTAACTCCACATGTGTACACTCTGCTTAAACCGATCACCTTCCAAAGCCTCAACTTTTATGCTCATACCACCTGATTGCTGTGTTGCTTTCTTCTTGCTTTCTTTCTTACTTCACCACTATTTCTATGCTGGATTTTGAATATTATGGTGTTAAATTTCACTAGCCAATGTAAGTAAGAACAAAGTGGATTTACTGATTTATTTTTAGAAGCTGACAGTGAACCTGAGTGATGACCTTTATGTTCCAGATGCATTGTTCATTTTGTGCTTTGAGCACTATTGTGACTTAGCTAACCATAAGTGTCCCCGTGCGACACTGTTATTGCACACAAACAGTAGCTTAATACAGAATTATTACATCAAACGTCTTATTACCACAAGTATCATTAAAACATAGTAAAGACACTTACACATCTAACTCCTCACTTGATAGTGCATCTTATTTCACAATTAAGAAGCCGCACTGCTGTTAAGATGTTGTGAAAATTCATCCTCACTTGAAAGAGTTAAAATGTTCGAGCTTGTGATCAGAATGACATAGCATTAAAAAAATTGCATGACACTAGAATGAAATGAGCGCCCAGGAGCCTCGCAAGTCCCTGAGTGTGCGAGATTACATGCATGGGCATTCCTCTATAGCCTCTGGAATTACAGGCTCATTCAGATATACTCACCTGTACTCACTGTGAGCCCCAGGCTTTACTGTCACAGTGCAAAGTTAAGCTTTTTTTAACTGATTTTTACCGTTTAAAACCTGCAGCTGAATTCTGATTTATTGCATACAGTTTTATTCAAGGTTAGATGATTTAAGGTTTTGAAGCCAAGTTTTTTTTATAACCCTACGACAGCTATGCCTTGTAATTAGGCAAAGTGTTGATGCAGTGATTGAAATCATCAAGAGCCTGCAATCAGCAGCACTTTATAAGACCTGAAAAAGAATAAGAGCGAAATCAGTGTCCTTAGCTGATCCTGATAGAAAGGCAGCAAATGTCACTAGCCCAGGTATGCTCACACGCAAGGGTTTCCCTCAAAGATTAGCAGTTGCTAGGCGACACCACCAGGGATAACAAAACAGATGTGTTTCATGACGTGTGTTTCTGCCTTCAGCAGTGAGTACAAGGTGCAATCCCATGCAGTGCACTATAGCCTTAATAATTACACCACATCAAAGTTGGGCTTCTTGTTGTGCAGGCATTTCAGGGTTCATACTTGTTTAGTTATCTTGTCTCATCTTTTTTGTTTTTGACCTTTTTTTTAATTTGACGCACAACAGACCCAGATTAAGATCTACTATCTGTGCATGCCATCACACCATCGTATGGCTGAATATAGCAACAATGCAATCAACGACAAAGCGCATAATGACCTCAATTCATTAACCTTAAAAACATCTTTAGGCTCCGACTTGCACACTGTACATATTCCAAGTCTGAAATCGGAGAACGTGCATACACAACTTTAGCTGAGTTAATATAAGATGTCAAAGCTTATTCAAACAATTGCTTTTAGTTGACTAATGAAAAGTATACGCACTTTTTGACAGCAGAGAAAAACATTAGTCTTTAATGAGGCCGATTCTGCTTCAGGCAGCGTTCGGCATGAAATATAGATTGTGGAATGATTTATGGAGTAATTGTGAGTACAGGCAATTCTCAGCTCTGTCAATGAATAACATCACCCAGCACTAAAATAACAAAATATGCATTTGAGGAATGCATAGAAAGAAGAGCGTTCCTAACCCTTTAATATCCTGTTATATTCATTCATTTACCTTAAAGTGTATTATTTATTAACTAACCAGCTTACAATTATATAATACTACGAAATTTTTGAGTAAAAAGTGTACGATGTTGATATGATTGTTATTCCTATTTACGAGACTTACAGTATAATAGGAAACATCCAAACTCAAAAATAAGCCAGGAAGTGAACAGTGCCATCTATCATGTTTTGTATGTATTAACAAACATTTATTTTTGTCCTGTGTCTTAAAAATGTCAGAAAACTACAGCTATAAATGTTCAAAATAATGTATTTGTATCTAATGGTGGGGTGTTAAGGTGTCCACAAACATTTGGCCATTTAGTCTTTGATTACACACTCATATTATTATTTTTGCCATTAGGTTGTTCTCTGCTTATGTCCGTCTTATAAAGTTTTTGTTTTTCAGATTTCCTAATTGCATTTTAACGGCATGTTATCATACACAGCACACACTATTCCGATTCACTGTCAATCCATGGGTAAAAATCCTTCCCATCCTTGTTATTGGGAGAAGCCACTTCTAGCATTTATTCACTGTGTGTGTTTGTGTCTGTGTGTGTGTGTGTGTGTGTCTAGACCACGAGCAACACGCATACCACAGTGAGCCACAGAGATTAGATATTGCCACAATACTCTAGGAACTAGGAAATGTCCTGCAATAGAGCCTTAATACCTGTATCAGACATGCAAACAGCTTACCACTACTCTGAGAGATTTTCTCTGAGATTTTAGTCTGAGGATCATTTGCCTCCACACATATTAAAAACACTAGTTCTAAATAGTTAAACCATGATGATTAACCTTTGTGGCTAGTGTAGCATTAGACAGAGTATTATTTCTAATCTACTGTCAGAGCCGCTGTAATGAATATGTATTCGCACCTTCTGACTAATCAGCATGGAGACCAGTACTGAAAAGTGCTTTAATAATTCACTGTAGGCTTCTGTATCAATTTCTCTGAAGGTTGATGTTTCATTTTGGATATTAATTTATTCTTGTGGCCATTTTTCATCTCAGTATGCAGCTAATGTTTGTTCGATTAAGCGTAAAAAAAACTCAGCCTAACATTTTTATCCCGCTCCAGGCAGTCTCTTGTCTAGACAATGGATCTAAATAGCTATTTCCGGTGTGCTGAAAGATTCTGTAAAATGACCATCCTCTGAAGCATCAAACGCACACGAGGCTCCCGGTGGGAGCTGTTAGACAGGAACATTAAAAGGCTAAAAACAGAGGAGCTTAATATTTAAGGCTTGTGTGTATGTGCATGTGTGAGTAATTGATAGTCTGTCTGCTTAAACTAGCTGTCAGTGGAAGGGCTATAATTTGGTCTCGTTTCACAAGTCTCCACCCACCACCACTTCCACCTCCACCACGCATCATACACACCAAGAGATGAATCAAAGATCTATTCCACAAACATACACCTTAACTATTATGTTTTTATGTATTTTATGCAAATGCAACTGTTGCGTCTCTGACATCAGAAGAGTTTTTTTAAATTGCATAATCACACCTCAGCGTCTCTGTGTGTTAAGACTACAAGACCATTATATAAATGCAGTCTGAGGAAAGATTACAGAGATCCCAAAGTCGTTACAAACCACAGTCCCTTCTGATATGAGATCAAACCAAAATGCAAATGCAATCGACTGACAGTGGCATCATCAAAGTGCTCGCCTTCCTGTGCTGTGGGTAAATATGTCGAACACATCAGAGAGCGTGTAATGACTTTTTCCCTGTCTTGATAGGCTCATCGTAGGTGGTGATTAGTGCTGTTATGATTTCCGGCTACGTTTGATATCTGGATGTTGTAAACATTCCCCTTCCTTGATTAATGGCAAGCTGTAATTAAAGAGGTGTAAGTAAGTAAGTAAGACACATTACTCCTGCAATCTGGCTCAAGGCGAACATTGCTGGGAAGTAAAAAAAAATATTCCACAAAACAACAGCAGATCAATAGATATCCAAGAAATACAGTTGTGGAAAATTTAACATGCGAACTGAAAAAAGTATTCCAAACAGAGAAATTAGCTGCTAATAACATAGCTTATAAACTTAGCTTAATTTTTTTTTAAAAGAACCAAACTCAACTGAGAACTCTGAACAGTAAGATTATGAAATAATTCCCTTCTATTGCTGTGTCCTACACTTTATACCCAGGAAATGTTTACTTTTTTGTGTGTACGTATGTATTTAAACTTGATTTTCTAAGGAAACAACATGCGGCATCATAAACGCTATGGGAATGACCGCGGTCTGAAGCACAAGTGTAGTCAAAGTCCACTGAAACAGCTGAAACAGACAGTTCAATGAATGAGTAACTTGATAGTGAGTTACCAAGTAGCATAAAGTCGCATCCAGCAGCCTACCAAGTAAGCTTTAAAGGCTAAAGTAGTTCTGGCAAGGATGCCAAGGTATGTCTAGGAAATGTGGCATCTTGTTCCCTTATAAAAGAAAGTGGGCTGTGTCAAAAATGCTATAAGAACTAGAATGCCCGTGGCGCCATAGAAGGGTGTCCCTGGCCAGGTGTGGGTTATAGAAGCTGACAAATGTACATTATGTGGAGTGGACCATCTTGTCACATCACAGATGTCTGCTAGAGAAACCGCTGAGGAAAACGCCTTGTAGGCTGTCATACCTCTAGTAGAGTGTGCTGTAAGCCCTGAAGGAGGGGGCAATCAGAGGCCTCATATGCCTGATATGCAAGGTCCAAAATTCGAAAACCTTGATTTCCATGTAGGTCTCAAGAAAGTGGTTCCCTGCCCACTGACTGGGCATCCAAAGCAGTGGGGTAGGCAGCTGAACTGTTCTGCACCAACCAGGGAGTTAACTGGTTCCTGCTGTTTCTGACTGCATCATGAAACAAAAGGTGCAATACTGTGCAATACCATAAGGGCGTACTGTTTCCTTATGGCAATAGCCACTAGAACTCCTTAAAAGCTAGCCGTGCATGCTCCAGTCCCAAGCGGACAAGGTCCAGATGTGTTAGTTGCCGCTCATAATATAACAATAGCAGGGAAGGACACACAATCTGAAGTGCTGATTATACCTTTTTTCACATGGAGAAAAACTAGCTTTTAATCGCAATGACAAAATACACTATATATACAAATAATCTTACCAATCTTACTGGTATGCTCCTGGATGCATCTTTATGCTTCCTGTTTGTTTACGTCACTCATCGTGATGTGTTGCTCATCCATTGGACTGATTATACAAGTGCTTAAGTTCACGGAGAAGCGTTTCCATAGCGTTTTTGACACAATCTGAGTTACTGAAGGGGAACTATTTTATTTGACCCAAGTATTATGTTGTGTTAGAGATAAATAAACAATAAACTTACCTACTTGCTATAACTGTACTGAAGAGTTTGTTAAACATTTTGGTAATGACTGAACTAAAACAAAATCAGTGTAAAGTGCCAAGGCAGGTTCAGAGGCTAAGTGGGTGATACACATTCCTCATCAGCTGAACCTGTGACCCCTGACCCAGTGCTGTAAAGGTCAGAGTTGTTGGCAGGCGGCACTGCGGCCCTTCCCTTCACAGAGTCAGGTTGACACCAGATTGCTCAGTGTTCCTCCGCACTTTCTCTGTTTCCCTCTATTGTTCTTTTGACTTTACACTCCCTATAAAAGATAGCATCGGTGTGTGTGTTTAGTCCTCCATACGTCTTTCGTTCTGTTTGTTTTTCTCTACCAAAGCGAAACTCCTTGGGATTAATTTGTAATCTGAACCTGTCCTCTCCAGCCGTCTTACAGGGTCAATGTCAACCGCAGTGCGGTCATAAATTATGTCCGGATTTTATTAGAACGTCCTGTCTGGTCTGTTAAATCAGTGTTTATCATGTGGGGGGAATTCCACACAAATTAGTTTTATCAGCAGGGACTAATGAGAGGCACGTGTCTAGCAGTGAAGGTCTTTTTATGCATGGTCTATCAGATCCTTTCTTAGTTCTCAAAGTTAGTGAATCTGTGTTGCTCTCTTCATCTTAGTTAGCTTCAATTTGCTAAGCTTTAAAAGAACAAAGGATTGAAAATAACAATAATATTTAATTACATTTTTTTTCTTAACCCAAGTAGATTTGATTAAAACATGATGGTTGACTTTTTAATAGCACATTTTCACTGTAGATATAAGGCAGATGTAGTGTAAAGAATAAATCTAACCTTACCCACTTTTTCCCTCCACATCCAAAATACGTGTTTTTTTAATTTATCACCATTATACTTTTACAAAGAAAATAACAGTACCCCCCACATTACTGCAAACTTTGGGGAGTGGGGGGAAAAATTAGTTTATTGTATTGAAATGCTTTGGTCTGGCACTTAGCTGCACCCAGGCAGGTCTCAATGTTTCTGCTGCCATTATTTGATGCATTAAATGTTATTTTATGTTTAATTAGGATAGAGCATTACAGAAACAAATATGAGAGTATCTGATAAATATTCTAATGTCCTGAGCTGCAGACGATGTTCTGTAATGCAGACAACACCATATTTTTCATCAGCTGCTATTCTGTGATTGCAGTGGCAAAATTTGTTTTATGTCTGTGGCATAGAGCTGCTGATTAGAGGCCGTGTGTGAGAAGGTTATACAGTACATTACTGTTGCCTGGCGGGTGAGAGACCATCTGGAGCTTTATAGTACAAAGAAGAGTGACAAAAGTCTTACTAGTTATAGTAATATAGATTCATTTTTCTTCGCTGTAGCAGCGAATCACCTGTCTCCACCTAACCCTATTCTCTACATCAATTAGTTCTGTTTTGTTAAACTAACTGTACATTATTGTTATGGAAACATGGCACTACACACAATGAAGTCCATTACAAATTGAACAAAAACTGCATTATTTTACAAATTAATTCTTAAGTGTGTAATGTTTTAAGTGTATAACAAATAAAGATAAAATGATTTTGAAGGACTACTTCATTGTACAACATTGTATTCTATACTAACAAAAAGCACAAATATCCATGGAATATTATTACAGTGCTGGATATTAAAATATTTTATGATTTATAGGTTAAGTGCCATGCTGGACTATCACTTTCCATCAAGTTTAGTATTATACAGTGTATTATGGGGAAGTGGTAGCGCAGAGGTTAAGGTGTTGGACTGCCAACCGGAAAATCTGGGTTCAATTTCCAACACCACCTGACCAACCCCCCAGTTCCTCAGTTGGGGCATTGGCAGCTCAAAAGGTTAAGGTGCTAGTCGCTGATCTGAAGACCAGAAACACCTGGGTTTGAGCCCCACCACCGGCAAGTCAACCACTGTTGGGTCCTTGAGCAAGATCCTTAACCCTTCCTGCTCCAGGAATCATAGCTGACCCTGCGCTCTGACCCCAACTTACTAAATATATATAAATGTGATCATTGTGAGTCCCTCTGGATAAGTGAATCTGCCAAATGCCAGAAACGTAAATGTTATTCAAAATGCTATTTTGAAGTAGAGTCATTTGATATATTCTGATATATAAATATGGGGACACTTTGGGGGAATATCAAAACTTGTAAGGTGGCTAAACAATAGATTTTGCGTCTCCTGGTGATCGCCAAGCCGAATTTGACTTTGAATGCAGATCTGACACCGATGTTGTACTTGAAGAGCTTAAATTGCTACAAATTGTGCTGTAAATCTTTCAGATAATGCAAATTAACTCCAAAAATTACAACCAGGCCATTAATTAAAGATACTGGATCTTTAGTATGTAACTCAGGCCAGGTGCACTGCCATATGGGACATCTTTACCTTTCTAAAAACACTAGAGACATAAATAACTGTCTAAATTTTCATGAATAACTCTTAGGATTTCAGAGGACTTATTACATCACTGTGTTAAGGGTCACAGCAAGTTCTACAACTCAACTTTATGAGGAACAGCATATTATTGCTCAGCGTCAGTTATTGGAAATACTCCCATGAGTTACTGGCATTGTATTTTTGTTGATTGAAATTTTCTTTAATTTATGCTGTGAATCTCCTGTTCTACCACATCACAATAGTACCTGACTGGAAAAGCCATTAAAGGTTCACTAACTAGCTGTGATATTTATGGAACCAGAATGAGATGCTTGCAAAAACTTTATGTGGCCAGTTAGGGCTTTATTCTACTCTTATAGTTTGGTATTTTAACCCACTTTTGTACTTCCTAATCAGATCACCCCAACTATATAACAGCTACCAGTCGGCTACCAGGATGAAGCTAACGTGCAACCTCTGAGACCCATGATGTGAGTTTACTGTACCATTTCCAAATCTTACTCATGCTTAAGAGTAATTTTTTTGTTTTAGCTTATTACTGTTGGAATGTTTTTGGTTTTTTTGGAATTCATTAGTTTTGCACAGGGATGACGGTAAATATCGCTTGGTTAAACTGGCAAATCATCTTCAGCTGCTAAATTATAAGTTATAAATCTATATTTTAGTTTCTTAATTAAACATCACCGATCCATAATTACAGATTTACATTTGTATAAGCACAGAGATGACCCCACGCCTCATTCTTTTATTAATTTATTCTATTTAATTTTATTGGAAACATTTCGCTGCGTGTCATATCATGTATTTCCTGTAGACGACAAATAAAAGTCGATTTAACGCTGGTGCTGATGTAAATTTGCGTTTGCTTTAAGCAAAAACCCAACAGCACCACCTGGTGTTCACTTGCAACCATTACAGTTTTAAGTCCTGAGAGGCGCTAAAAGGAAAACTAACCTGTCCTGAAGATGTTTGGTGAACGGTTACAGGGCACATAAACTTAAGACATCTTTCAGAAATGTAACAAAGACTATCAAAAGAAAAAAACATACATGTTTAAATATGATTTTCTTTTACGATTCTGTTAAATCAATTCATGCAGTGGATCTGCTGTATATATTCCCTATTTTTAAATTATAAGATAAAAAAATGAAGTCATATTTGAGCTTTTACTTTAAAAACTGTTAATCACTGATATTTATGGTGCACAATTAAATGGACAGTAAACACATCTATAACTGCCAGTACTATCTGAATTACAGAAAAAGTAACCAAAAAAAAATGAAGTTTTTTCCAAATCTACTATTAATAATGAATGTGTGTTCAGTGTATGTGTGAGAGAACAGGTGGCCTTTATTTGTTATGATTTATAGAAATATGACATTGTCGAGAAGGAAAATCAATAATGTCACTTTAATCATCAACGTTACAACACATCAATTAACATTAAACTAAACACATATCAAAGTAGTATAATAAAGTTGAGGTTTTAGGATGAAAATTATATTAAAAGGGTACACATGAAACGGTCCTGAACAAAACAAAAAAAAGGAACCTCGGTCTATAAATAGAATTGTATATTTAGCATCTGTCGAATTTGGGAATCTGGAGAGATTTAAAGGTCAAGTAGTTTATATGGTTGGTTTAGGAATATGCAAAATTTTCAACAATTGCATGTCATCATCCTGCAAATGATCCACGTGAGGTTTGCTTTATTTGGTCCAGCTGACTTTAGGGATATCGTAATGCTCAGTCAGTGTGTCCAGATGTCTGTTGAACTCCTGGGGAAACAGAAAAATATAATTAGATATTGAAAGTGACCTGGTAAGCTTTCGCTCTCTCTCACACACATATGCATGCATGTACTCTAATGGAAGCAGATTCACATACTCACTGACGTTAAGGGAAAAAAAAAACCAAACAAACAACAAAAACAAAAAACACCAGTGCGGACATTTTGGAGCTTATATTTACTTTAGACAAAGATTTCTTTGACTGCTCATCTGCTCCAGACTCAATTTCCAGTGGGGGCAAAGCCAAATTTTTTTGAAGGGATAGATGAGTTTCAAGATTTAAGTTAGAGCATAAACGAAAATCATAAAATGAACTTGCGCGCATGACGCACCATTTCTGTACTGCTTTTGTGCCGAAAGCATATAACATTTGGTGCTTTGTTTGAAAAAAAAAAAACAACAAAAAAAAACCCCACTTTGCTTCTTTGTTGTATAGAGCCTCTAGAGCCACCCCACACCTCGTATCAGTCCCAGACTGATCAGGTATTATACCTCATTAAAAAAGAGCAGGAAATGGTACATGACAATATATTTATTTATTTACTAATTAAAATTGTAAATTCACTTTAATCTCTAAAGCACAATGTTGTCTATGACCTCAGCAGGAAAAAAATATTCAATTGTGAGGTATTCCAAGTGCCCCTCTGCAATAATTTGTCAAGTGTAAAAAAAGCCTTTCTGCAGTCTTAGGTCTGGAAAACTTTGGTGATAACTGCCTATAGCAGAGTTTAAAAGTGTTAAAAGCATTAAAAGCAAGTAGACAAAATTAATTGCAGGAGACTGAATCCAACAAAAGAATTTGGACATTAGGAACGCACTCCTACCTCAACCCTGCGCTTGTGTGTCTTGGAGGCTTTGTTCAAAATTCTTTCCATTTGCTGTTTAAAAAAAACAGAGTAAAATAAACCAGTTGTTTTCATTTTAACACTGTTCTAATGAATCAACTTACTATTTGAACTATTTTTCACTAAACAGCACGGAACAACATTTAGCTTTCTATTTTTCTACTTAGTGTGACCATAGATCACAGATTTAAACAGGGAACATAGTTATCACTGTATCATGACACCAGCTACATAGAAAAAATATTCATTGTAATCAGAGGGTATAAAAAGACCATATAAAAAAAAAATTACACACTCTTTTCTCCTGGATTTTGTCAAAGGCAATTTGAGCTGGTGTTCTTTTGTCAACGTAAGACTTTTTGGTTGTTTCCTCTTCTGTTGAGGTGGTCAGCACCTGCTTTTCCAAACGCTTTAGCTCCTTGTCCTTCTTCTTTTTCCTGTTTAAATGATATGACAACACAAAGTAAAGAAATTAACACTTAGGCCCATGCTGGTATTGAGAAATTATCAACAGCAGAGTGATGTAAACAGGTGAGGTAAAGTACTCATGTAGTAGGTTTCTTGGAAGAAGCAGCTATAAATGTTTCTCCCAGCCTTATGTAAGGAAAAATAATTACAGTTTTCCCACCAAAGAAAAGACTGTGGATAAAGGAGATGGTTGGTCCTGACAACATACCAGTGGATGTACTGAATGGGAGACAATGTATAGGAGAGACAGCAGTGTTATTTAAAAGTTCAACAGAAACATGGTCCTAATCTTTAAGAACAAGGCTAATGTGATGGTATGGGAAATAGTAATGGAGATCTGTAGGCAGCAGTATGGCTGACACTAGAGCACTACATATGCTATTTTTGATGGAGAAGTTTGAAGACAGTTAGCGAGAGCTGCACTGTGTCTTTGTAGACTTGGAGAAAGCATATAACAGGGTGCCGAGTGGTAAATCAGGAGTAGCAGAGAATTATGATATGCATGGGAGGAGCATGACAGTGGTGAGATGTGCATTAGGTCAGACAGTGAAACGACATAAGGGTGAGACAGCATCAGGGATCGGCTCTGGCCCCTTCTTGACAATGATGTTTGCAGAGGACATTGTGATTTGTAGTGGGAGCAGCGGGCAGGTGGAGAACAACCTGGCAAGGTGGAGGCTTGCGTTGGAGAAAAGAGGAATGAAAGTCAGTCATAGCAAAAAGAAATATATGTGGGTAAATGAAAGGAAGGGAAATAAAACAGTGAGATTACAAGGTGACGATGTGAAAAAGGTACAGGAGTTAAGTACTTGGGGTCAACAGTCCAGAGCAACAGTGTGTGAGGGGTGAGGAAGCGAGGGCAGTGAGAGGTGAGGAAGCAAGGGACAGAGGCACTGAGGAAAAGATAGGAGGCAGAGTTGGAGAGAGCAGAGTTGAAAATCAGAAAAACGGCTCAAAGGGCCGAAAGGGGGAGATGATAACATCCATTTTTTATATATCTTGTAATCTCCAAAAGAGAGTAGTTTGGGGACGGGTTTTTCAGCGTTTATTTTTTTTTACCTCTTTTTATTATTTAAGCGATAACTTAATGAACGTGGTTTATAGTATAAATCTATTTAATACCCTTTCCTTAATTTAAATTAATTATATAAGATGTTAAAAAATAAATCACCGCGACGTGCGATTTAATGACAATAATAACAGTTACTCAGGTTCATCACTAAACTGTAACGGTAACAGAAGTCCTGTTTAATACCCAACACAAACAGTAGCGAAACCTAACTGTTAGCTAAATGGCTAAAAACAACACAGCTAAAATGCGTGTAGCCAAGCTAGCTAAACGCATTTTACAATGCAATACACCGACTACATGAGTATCAAGCCCATTGGAATTTATATAAATCCGTATACAGTTTAAATATTACACGATACATTTTATAGTATTTGAGATTCCGCGTGGCTAGCGAGACTATAGCCGAAACAAGCAGCTCATTAGCAATGAAGACAAAAGCCAAAGACTAGGCTAGACTAGACACTAAAACATACCAAAACACTTCTTTAATTAGTTTATGTTGACAATAACAAAAAAACACGTACTTTTTACCAGCAGAAATATCTCCAATTCCTTTTAACTTTAACGACCCTTTCTGAACTGACACGTACTCCGCCATGCTGTTAAAGATTCTTCTAGCAAAAACAAGGCGGAAGTTTTTGTATACTTAGCGGAAATGTTAGTCAACGTCATAGTAATTGTTACATTGATTTTATTTGAAAAATACAATGATATGATAGTCACCATTTTGTTTTAGGTGCCATCTATAGGCTTAAGTATTATATATATATATATCTATATATTATTAATTATATACGTCCAAAAATTTATATAACTATGAGCATGCGCAATACTCCTCAATGGACGGAAGTGCTTTGGTCACGTGCTAATGGTTTACAGCATGGTCCGGGAAAATGGCTCTCAGTAACGTCCTACAGTCTTTAACCAGGGTTCGACATCTATTTAGTTCACATACACCACTTTGTGCGTGCGCTTTAGTGAACAGTTCCATCCATATTCGCGGATATGCTAAAAAAGCTGGTACGATTTTGTAAAGATATATATTTTTAATGCGTTTTTAGATAACTAACGTAAGCTAAGGTCCTAGTGCAAGTGCATAGCTATAACCTGACCTTGGCTCGCAGAAAATAAATAAAGAACAAGTAAAGAAGTAACAAAGGTTGTTTAAAAAAACATACAGACACATACTGTTTATTCTATAATAAAGTTTTTTCGTTAAGAAATAATAACGACTGGAAGATGTTAGTTCAGATTTAGATGCACCTAAATCATCCATAACACCGCATCCAATCCGGTGGTCACTAACTTCATTTGTCTTTAATTGTTTCCTTAGCTGCTAAAGGAAAAGGAAAGGGCATGGTGAAGGATGTGCTACAAGGTCCAGAGGTGTGTAAGGACCCAGTGAGGTTAACTTCTCATGCTGTGGGAGTGAACATCTACAAACAAGGAGAAGATCCACTACTGAAAGCCAAAGAGGAATACCCAGCATGGTAAAGCATACTGTAACATCAGAAATTTCTCTGGTGTTACATTCACCACAGAACTCTCACATTAATAGATGTACTGGTTCTATTCAAGTTACTCAGTTAAAAGACACAAAAGTGCTTATTAGTAAACATTAATTGAATTGAAGTTATTTAATCTACATCTTGCACATGCCCCACTTCTTGCCTTTGGGGAAACCCCTGTTGCATTATTTTTTAAAAAACAGTTTTGGATTGCAAAAGACTGTTATATAATATACAGTCTGGTTGTTAGCACATTTAATACATCCATGTGCCTTGGACAGCTTTTTGGTCTTGGCCATGGTGGAATCTGCTTGATTGCTTCTGTGGGCAGCTGTCTTTTTTATACACACAACAAGCTGACATTAGATTCGCTTCTGTTAAGAGATTTTTAATTTACTTGTATAAAAGACACCTGGGAGCCAGAAATTTTGCTGACTAATAGGGGATCACATACGTATTTCACTCATTAAAATGCAAATCAGTTTATAATTTTTTAAAAATGCGTTTTTGTCTCACCACTTATGCCAAGATGTTTTTGTTGTTATTCTGTCTCTTACTGTTAATAACTGTTGAACCCATCATTTAAATTATAGACTAATCATTACTTTGTCATTGTACAAAATTAGCAGGAGATCAAATAATTTTTCCCTCACTGTATAAGACATCCAAGCAAGAATGCCAAAAGATCTGGAGTGGGTGCTATCTTGTTCTCTGATGTCACATTTTTTTGATGTCTCCAGGTTGTTTGAGTTGGATCTTGGGCCCCCCAAAAAACTCTTTGAGCTCGATCCAGAGAGCCATGAATATTGGAAGCGTTTGAGGAAGGAGCACATCTGGCGTTTCAATAAACTGCATAAAGGGAAAAAAATCTGATCATGTCCGACATGTTGATTTAAATTTAAGAAACTTTAATACAGACTCACTGTTGCAAGAAGGTGAAATAGTTGGATTGCCTCAGTTCATTTCATGAATAGAAGTTTTTGGTTCAGCTGATGTGTTAATCATGTGATCTGTGAGGTTTAGTGGGAACATGCCAAAAACTGTGATTATTTAGCATCTTGCCTCAGGAGCGACTATTACACAGTGTTCTGGAAAAAAAAAATACATCAGCGTTGATAGACTTTTGTATGTAAATAAACTGCTCACTGTTCTTCCTAAAAGATATTCTCTGTATTTTGATGTTTTTTGGTGATGGTGGCTGTACATTTAGTCAAAAACTGGTGAATGTAGTTAATTTATTTCATAATCAAAACAATTGTTTTGTTTATAGGGCATAATCGTCCTAAAGTTGATTACATCTGTCAGAGTAGGTAATTTTTTTGTTTAGTTAATTAATCAGTCAGTAGAGCTTTGTATACATTTACAGTGATCGTTCTCCCTACCCGCAGTATGACTAAATCATCTGTTTGTTTTTCTTGATTTGTAGTTGGATTTTCACGTTTATTAGTTTACGACTTAACTATATAGTACACATCAACTAATCATAATGCAGTTTTACGTAATCTTGTATCTTGCATTAAAATAGCAGTGCTTCCTTACAAATGTCTCAAACTTTGGGTTTTAATGATGTTACTGTTAAACACTACCTAGTCTTGGCCTTAACTTCAGATTACACACATCTATATGAAACTTGAACTGAACAACACAGAAGAGGATCAGTTAATGTTGGGAATGATGTGACTTTTGGGGGGAAAAAAACCTATGGTTTAATACTGCAGATCTGTTTTTGTAGCTAGATCAGCATCCCATTTTCACATCTTTGAACATGATGCTGAACAAAAATGATTAGTTGCTTCACATTCCATTCAGAAAAACAATTATATGCTTATTCCTCTCCACTCGTTTCCCTTTTTGTATTCATCCCGAGGCATCCAGAGATTGTCCCGGCACTGGTAGACCTTTAGTCAGTAAGAGGCCAAACCTGCGAGGATCCTGAGGCATCCAGAGATTGCCAGCTACAGTTGGATTATGCCTTGTGAAGATTTGGGGTATTAGAAGCGTTGATGCCAACCCTATGTGGACTTTGTGGATGTCAGTAGGATGTAACTTCATCATACAACCCCCACCGACTGTATATGATTATAGAAAGGACACTGCTCATAATCACACTACCTGGTGTTTAAAATAAAATAATTCATAAAATACACTCTCTGGTAAAGAGTTACCCAAATGAGGATATGTTCCCTCCCTTAAGAGTCTGGTTCCTCTTAAGGTTTTTTTCTAGTACCATCTAAGAAAGATTTTACTTGCCACAGTTGCCCCAGGCTTGCTTACTAGGAATGTTTTTGATAACATTTTTACCTTTAATCATGGACTTTTGTATTGTTACTTATGTTCAGAACTTAACTTATGCTGTCAGCCTGAAGGTTGTATAAGACCAGGCATTTTTTTTATACAATACCACTTTTTATTGGAGACTCCTTTCAACAAGGGTAAAAGTAAAGATCCACTAAACCACACTTTATATCAATGAGCTGCAGGCGTTTTAATGTGTGTGTGTGTGTGTGTGTGTGAGAGAGAGAGAGAGAAGTGGCTGCTGGAAAAGTGGAACAGAGCTTCAGTACAAGCAACTAAATGTTACGTAAGTAATTTATTCATATTATTATGCTGTTTCCGTATAATTCAAGGTGTGTGTGTGTGTGAGAGAGAGAGAGAGAGAGAGAGAGAGAGAAAAAGAGAGTTGCGCTACTGCAGGCGGAGTAGGTCTCACACACACACACACACACCCCCGGACTGCAGTGTGTAGGTGCCATGCAAATGCGTGTTAGAAAGAGGAACTGGCAGTCTGAGAAGCTCTTTACAGAAATTAATAACGCGACAGGATTCAGGATCTTCAGCTACTGATTTTTGTAAAACTTTCCTCTATCGATCGAGTTTTCATTCCATGAGACGATCCGACTGATAAGGAAAGTAATGGATCTGTTTCTGTTCATGGTGCGGGATTTTTCATAATTTTATTAATAAAACAACAAGAAGCAAAAAGTTGTGTAAAGGCCTGTGTGGAGTGAAGATACTTCCGGGAAAACCTCTGTACGACACCACAGGTACCTTTTCATTTCAAACACCGATCACACTTCACGTTTAAAAAGTTTATAACGAATCTGTTTATACGTTATCCGTTTATGTAATGTTTAAGTTTATTGTAGAATTATAATAAAAATATAAGGGCACCTGACACATCAAGCATGTGTGTGTATGTGAGTGAGTGAGAGGGGGGGGGGACAGCTTACCTGGTTTGTACATTTAATTAAGCGTAAAGTTCAGCGTTTTGTTTGCAATTAACTGTTTGTCCTTTACATTAGCGACACATGCCGTTAACCCGAACCGAGAGAAGATCGTTAGGCAATGACAAGCTCTAACATGAGACTCATGAGACACTCACGCATCCCAAGGTGTATTATAAAGCATAAATGTTCCTAATGATTAAAATCTTTGTCAGGTTAAAAGTATTTTTTAAATAATTTTTTTACTTGTTTAGGAACGGCAATGGAAACAGTTAGTTAGTTCTTGTTGCTTAAAGAGCCATAAATCTCAAAGAACCATTAATGAGGTTCATAAAACTTTTCTCAGAAAGACTATAGGCCAGAGGTGTCCAAACTCGGTCCTGGAGGGCCGGTGTCCTGCTCTAACCCTAATCAAAAACACCTGAACCAACTGATCTAGATCTTAGGTCTACTTGAAACTTTCAGGTAGCCGAGTTGGAGCTAAATTCTGCAGCCCTCCAGGACCGAGTTTGGACACCGCTGCTTTAGGCCTTCTTCTGTGGTACATATCAGAGATGATATATTTTCTGTGTTGCATACGAACATATTTATGACATGAATTAATCCATCTAATGTAAGTGTCTGCCAGGTTCCTGTAAAAGAGGAACTGTTCAGGTGGCTGTTGAATTAAGCCAGGTAATAAAAATACATATTAATTAAATTAGATATTTACAGTTAATATCAATATTTGTATAAATTAGAACACTAATCTAAGAGGTTGATAGGAGCTCTTGGTACTTTTATATGATTGACCAATTTAATTATCACATTCAGATCGTTAAAAGTTGGTAAAAGTTGTATTTCATATTAAAATGAAAATAAAATGTGTTTTTAATGTTTTCTATATGAAAAATCCTGGTAGTTTTTTTTTTTTAAATTTCACCACATAACCTATCCACAGATTCTGTTTCACCAGTCAACATTACCACTTGATAAATATTCTGTTTATTTGATTTATTTATTAACAGTCACATTTAGGTATAATTTAAGGTCTAGATATTAATACAACTACATTGTTTATCTATTCAGGATATTTGTAATAAAATTGGGAAAACAGAACCAATGAATTGATTTTTTTTAATGTGGGCACAAACAAGTTCCCCTAATGCCACAGAAAAATGAAAATGAGGCAGGAGACAATAAATACACAGACTTTAACAAAAAACTTAAGGGCAGTTTGGATGATACTTGTTACTGGTTAACATCATAACCACAACATTAGCTATATCTAAAAAAAAACTGCAAAAGCTAGCAATGTTGCATTTTTACCTTCTTAACCTGATCACTTACAGCTGATGGTGTTTGCCAGCCTTCAGAATAGATTGTAATGCCAGCTTTAGCTATTCGCCCTTATTATTGCTCTACCGTGACCAACTCTTTCAGAAACAATATGATGGAATCATCCTTAATTGCTATTGATGTGCCCATTTGAGGGGAACAAGTGCATCTGCATGTAAAACAGAACATAAATGTAAACTTGTATGAGTAAAAAAAAGATGTAATGTTAAGGTAGCCAAAATTAGTTCCAGCTCTGTAATTATAATCGATATGGGAAACATTTTCATGGTCCAAATTCTTGCTGATGGACAGCAAAAAAAGTTTACAAAAATCAGCAATTCTTATACTGACCTCTAAGAAAAAAATTTTTTATGTTGACTGTAAGCTAATTTGGGGACAACATTATTGAGCGCTTATTTATAAATGGTTTATACAAACAATCAAAAAAATCTCTTTTCATTAGCTTTTTGCAACAGACTTCTTGTTTTGTATGGTTTGTTCACTAGCTCTTCCGGTTCCTGGAAAACACTGTCATACATTTCACACCTATTTCCATTTATTTATTTCCATACATTTCAAACGTCGACTATTTGATAACAATCATCTGTCAGATATTCCTTTCTGTGAAAACTGGAGGAGGCTTTATTGAAGTGCACCTGTATAACCTGTAAAGAATAATAACAACAACAAAATGATACATTTTCATTATGTAAAGTTAGGTAAGGAACAAATTAATCATTTGTGTACATGGTTTCTTGTCATAAAAAGCAGAAAAAAAAATGTTTTCACAGTGTACTGCCAGTGTTCCTGGTCTATTTGTATACATGGGTGCAGGGATGCCACAAGCAGTTTGGGAACTATAAAAAAATATAAGGTTGGGCCCCCTTCCACACCCATTCCGCATTGTTTGGGGACCCCAAAAGTGCTTGGGCCATTGGAATTGTCCTTAATCACCCCTCCCCCGTTAGTGACACCCCTGCATTGGTGGTACACACTGATGTAAGCTGTTGTGTTTACATTGATGACGTTCAAGTGTTTTCTTTGACGCACTTAGTGATGTCCATAAACATGATGTGGCACAAAACGAAATGTCATTGGTTTCTTTACCTGTCAGTCATATGTCCTATTAGCCTTAGCCCTTTAAAGAAGCCAAGGTCTGGCTGAAGGTCTGGCTATGCGTATCTAGCGTATGAGGATGTATGACTAAGATTTTAAAGAAAACAATGATGTTTCGTTTTGTTTAATAAATGTGTTATACATCAATTGATTGATTAACTTGCCAGAAAGTGTGGATGGCACTGTGAGGGTTGGTGTTGGAGCGCATAATGTTGATGCTGTTTGGACCTATGAATTTTTTGGGTTTGCTAATATGACCATCAACATATTTCTATTCAGCTAAGTCAAATCTTTGCTGTACCATAATGCAAAACGTAATGGCTGCATTGCATTGAATTTGCTCCAACATCTTTACCGCTACACTATATTTCTTATTGATGTGATGTTGTTCCACATGGGAATAATGACTGAGAAAAAAGGGCCTTTTATTATTTTAACTAACAATGAAACCTGATTAAGATCTTTTACGGCTGCAAGTGGTAATTGTTTTTTTATTTTGGTTAATAATAATAATTCCCATTTAAACCGTTTTAGCAATATCCTTGTCCTGGATTTTACAGGAATGAGAATACAGTAACAACAATAAACCATATTAACGTGTTTCAGGGTAGATATTTTACTCAGTCATGTGTTTCCTGTTGATGTCAAAGTGTGTTAGTGCTTGAATGCATCAAAGAGAAAAACATCACAGTGTGATTACTCTATGTGCACCGACATTGTGTACAGCTTGGATATTAGACCAAATGCTAATAGCGCTTTGTTTTACTGATCTAAATTCCATTGTGTTTTTTAAAGAAATGTCAGAATTTGACTGGTTGATCTTGGTATCAACCAATTCAGTAATTATGGAGATCAATTCTTCATAACATAAGTATAAACAGATTCGTTATATGTAGATAAGAAAAGAACCTGTTTACAGTATCATTATCTTTTGTTAGGAGAATTATAGTTTATACTAGTTTACAGTACTGCTACAATGCAAGCTGTTGTGTTTATTCTACAGAGTTGGGATGAGACGTGACTCACTCAGGCTGACTCAGTATCAACAAGATGGGCTGGGTGGGGCAGGTTAACGACATTTACGCTTCACATCTTTCAAAATACCTTATTTTGGTTTGTGGAAAAACCCTAATTAAAGACAAATTGACCTAGGGTTTTCTCATTATAAGGATAATATACATAAAGATTACTTATTTATTAATTACAAACCTGAAGGTAACTCACAGTGTGCTAATTTTCTGTAATTAATTTGTATTTCATTGGTACGTATAGATGTTTAAAACACTTTTTATACAAAGATCACAGTAGTTAAAGAAAAAATGATTAAACCTTTATCGTTATAAAAAGTTACCTTGAAGTTGTACTTGTTAAAAATACAAAATTAATAGTCTATTATTAGATTTCACTGAACCCTGATTATCAAACACCATCACAAAATAACATTTAAATAGCACGTTTTAACAGATAGTCGTATCATCTAAATTTTCTATAGATCATGCGGGGAAAATCTTTATTTAAAAATTCTTTTCATTAATTTTTTACCTTGATGATAAAATATTGGCAGATGGAGTCACTTTAAAGAAAAGAAACAAAAGTAAAATGTTTTAAGTAATTACAAGACTTTAATATTTAGCTTTAACATTTTCCCTGAGGGGCTCAATAAAGTATCCTGATTCTGATTCTGAGATCATAAGCATGAATAGTATTTATCATCATTTTGTGTATTTGATCATTATCATGTTTAAAAAATCTGTAGGCCTGGTATTTATCCAGGATCAAGTACAGTCAAAGTAACCTGTAGTTAACAGTTATTTGTGAGTGGGAAAACTGTATGTGTTTTTAGATATGTTTCTTTTTTTGTATAGTTGCTGGGCTTTTAAGGGGAACATTACTGAGGTATGGCCAACTTGAGTTTGGGCTTGGAGACCCTGAGTGAGGTGATGCGGAACAGACTTGCAGAGATGCTGGACAACCCACATTGTGGCTGGAGGCAATTGGCAGCAGTAGTTAAGGAGCAGCCACAGTTCCGCTACAGGTGAGATGTCACTTGTTTCTGGTCAGTCACACTATTTACACATTGTGCATTTGTGCTTTTGGGGGTGTTCCCAGCATTTACTCCAGTTTCCTTCCTCAGTCCAGAGTCATGCTCTGTAGTCTCCAAACTTTACGTAGTGTGTAAATGAGTCTGTGGGGGTGTGTTTATGCCCTGTAATTTGTTGACCCTGCATCCCTGCTTTGTGTCCTAAAGCCTATAAAATAGGCTTCAGGTTTCCCTTGAACCTGTGTAGGATAAGCAAAATGAAAAAAACTAGATGGCTTGATTATTAATTAAAATAAATGATAGTGTAAAAGAAAATTTTGAAGAAGAATCTATTTTACAATGTTTATAATGTCCCACTTGGTAAAACATGTTGGTGTCCATGTTTTTTGGTGTTTACATTCCTGTCTGTGTGCAGTGAAAAGGAGATGACCAGCTGCTCCCTCCAGGTGCTTAGCGCTCGTGGCAGTCCTGGCCGATACCTGCTCGCTCTGCTTACTGACAGGAAGTGCTCACTTGCCTACTTGCTGCAGTGCCTTAAAAAGATCGTACACCACGAAGCTGCCAGTTACCTCACAGCATGCGGTATTTACACACACCCATTTGTCTTATCGTCCATGTAAAGACATTCTATTGACATAATTATTAATGCAGCCAATTAAAGAGAGAATCAGTATTTTTTTTGGTAAATTTTTTACATTGACATTTGTAACATTTAGCAGATGCCCTTATCAAGAGTTACCTACATTTATCTCCTTTTTCATGCAACTGAGCAATTGGAGGTTAAGGTCCTTGCTTAGGGGCCCAAGAATGGTGCTAGGAATTCCAATCTTCCAATTAGCAGTTCGACGCTTTAACCACTTTTTAAAAAACATTTGAACTACATTAACTTCACTAAAAGTAAAAGAGTGAATAGAGCAGCGGGAGTTTCAGGACATGCTGCAAATGTCTCAGAATAGATTTCCAAATATTAACACATAACTAATAGAAACAACAAATCAATTATTAGGGCATAAACAACAAATACAGCCTTTACTGTTGCTGTGATCTTGTGTGTGTGTTTTGTTTTACTTTCAGTGATGCCTATAGAGATATTGACTCATCCTCAGGATGTGCAAGTGCCAAAAGGCAGCGCAGTTACACTCAGCTGTAGAGCCACCAATCTACCGGGACTCAGCTACCAGTGGTTCCGAAGGGAAGAAGAGGTCTGAACTACAGCTGTAACTCTATGCTACTGTTTATTGATTTGAAGAATGTGTTCCATACATACATCCATACTCGTATCTGGTAGAAGCTCTATATATCTGTACCTGCATCCATTTACATACCACGTTAATGCTCCAAACATCTGTATATAGTTCCTTTGTTAAAATATATTAACCCTACCACAATGCCCCCAGAAACACTTGGAAAATCCCCTAATGTGAAAAAATCTCAAAGTGTCAGCATGATCTTTAGATTTGGGCTTACAGTTCCTCATTCTCTGCTATGTGACTCAAGTTTATAGCAGAATAGAAAGGCTTAAAAGTTCTTATCACTATATCTATTTTTGTAATATCCTCAACAGATGCTTAAAGCAGAAAGACAACTTTCTAAAAAAAACTTACTTATGACATTTGACATCGTCCTTGTTTGTGCATCTGCTGGTTAGGATACAAATTTCTTAGGAATCCAACAAACATTTTATGATTTGTATTGAGACTCTACATAAAAGTCAAAATCTTCCTTTTGCACATTTTTTAAATTGTATGTATGCGTTAAATACAGAACATGTTTTAACTTTTTAAATAATATTTTGATATTCAATTACATCCTTTTTTTAAAGTAAAGTGTTAAACATGGTGTGTTCAGAAAGTAGGACAGTGTGTGTAGTCTCATTTCAGGAGGTCTATTTATAATAGGATTAAAACGACACGAGGTTCTCACTCTCACTTGCTCACACACACACACCTACACTACCACATAATAAAATACAATACAATTTCAACACATTGTATCAATAAACAAATTATAAAATTGTGCAATTTTAGCTTGCAACTGCAAGCCATTGTTTTATCACCTGTGTCTTGAAATGAAAACAATATTATGGTCCTAGAACATTTTAGACATTTGATTTAGAACGATCTGCAACTGAATTTTATTTGAAATGCTGCTGAATGAACTAACTTGTTTTCTGTGTAGCTGCCCGGTGGGAATTCACCAGATCTGATTCTAAACCCAGCTCAGGAAGGCGCCTACATATGTCGTGTCAGTTCCGGGGAAAGTTTCACTTTTAGCACATGGGCCCATGTCCGGCTGCTGCGCTCTGCTGGTTCAGGTGCCCCTCTTAATAACCTTTTTAATAATTTTTTTATTTCCAATTTTTTACCAGGCTTAGGCTAAGTATATGTTTGTCTGATTTTGTTGTAGGCTCTGATTTGAGCTTTCCATCATCAGTGAGTGGATTGTGTATAACGCAACAGCCCAGAGCTCAGGTGTTGTCGGAGGGTGATACCTTACATCTGGAATGTTCTGCACAGGCAAACCCACCTCCACAGTTTCAGTGGTACCACAACCAACAACCTTTACCAAAGGCCACCAGACACTTTATAAAGGTATACATGTATCAAGGGGTATCAAGAAGATCTATCTATCTATCTATCTATCTATCTATCTATATATCTCATGTTGTGAGACATCAGTAAAATGTGATGCCTTGTGGTATTACCTGGGTTACACTAAAAATTATATAAACATCTCATTTTGTTTTTTTTAAAGTTAATAATACACAAAAAAATGCATAATAATAATACACTTTTAATATACTTATCTAAGTAAAATTTTTAAAATAATTACTTGATAATTGTGTAATAATCTGTAATTGTGGACAGGATATTTAGCTTTAAATTTTTACATAAAAAATCATTAAAATAGTATGTATCTGTGATGTTTTTTAGATTCCGTGTGTAACCACAGCAGACAGAGGCATCTACAGTTGCAGAGTGTACAATCTTTATCACGAGATGTGGAGTGACAACATTAAAGTAGACATTGGTATGAAATATTAGACATCATAAAGACAGGTAGCAAATAAGAAAAAAAAAACAACTAAAGGGTTATCATAGTCAAGTGTCTTGGGAAGTGGTAGTTCATTAGGTCGTTGGTTTGATTTCCAGCACCATCAACCTGCCCCTTCTGGTGTCCTGCGCAAGACCCTTTACAATGAAATAAATGTAAATCGCTTTGGATAAGCGAATCTGCCAAATGTTAGAAATGTACATGTAAAAGGACCACTCTAAGGTGCCAAAACAGCTCCGGTGCTTTTTGGTAATAAATCTACAAATGTCTGGAGAAATGAACACCATTCTACCAAAAGATATTCCCTCATTTGGTGTTTTGATAATGATAACACAGTACACAGTATTTTCAGCTTCATCAATCATTTCATTGTGCACTGTGGATTGTGAAAAGCTTATCCTAAAAGATGCTTCATCCATAGAACATGATCAACATCAGTGGAACTCTAAATTAATTTGCATTAAGAAAGAGATACATAAAGTTAAACCATGCATTAAAATACAGAAATGCCACCCAGCACAGTAAAGAAGCTTCTATATGAACAAATGTTACTGTTTTCCTTTAGGTCCTGGGTCCTGCCATGAGGAAAACTGGGAAACAGATGATGGTATTCTGAATTTTTTTAATCACCTTTGCTTAGTTATTGTTTTGCATTTATATAGACTAAATCCACATTTTGGGTGTTTTTTTTTACTTTTCAGATAAAGGCAGTTTTCCACCACAACAGATAGGGGATTTATACGGTATTTATAACTCTTTTTATGAGCTTAAACCTAAAGTACAATTGCATTCAGAAATGATCACATTACCAGACACTGATTTTTGTTATTGTTTTTAATCATTATATTTCTTGTTTGGTTTTAGCCACAGACAAGGTTGCACTGCTTATGGGAAATATGAATTACACACACCACCGGGAGCTCAGAGCTCCCATGGCTGACGTATACGAGCTGAGCAACCTTTTGCGTCAGCTTGACTTCAAGGTGGTCTCTCTGCTCGATCTCAACTGGCACGAGATGCACCGAGCTGTCAGCGAGTTTTTGCTGCTGCTTGGCCAAGGAGTATATGGTAAACATCTGCTTATTATACACTATATGACCAAAAATTAGCAAACACTTTCCTAAAATACCCACATAAGTGTGTTCTCCCTAAACTGTTGCCCCAGCTTCGAAAGCACACTGTTGTCCAGAATGTCTTTAAGTGTGGTCGCTTTACATTATTTCTTTATTGGAACTAATTATCAAAGGTAAGCAATTTGGCTTAAAAATTTTAAACTACATGCATGGCAAACTTGGACTGAAACAAGGATGGCATGTGGTTCACAAGAGCCTTCATTACTTGTTGGCTAGATTCGTCTTGGTGTAGTATACAGTGACTTCACCTTAGTCTTAGCTATAATTAGAGTATATGAAAACTTTTGTGTACTTTTTTTGTTGAATAAGTATTATACACCAAGTGTAAAGAAATTGGTTTCTATATTTCAGCTAATGTCCCCCGGGTTTAACTTTAAAAATGTCTTGATGTTTGATTCTGCCTGTATGGTGCAGGGCTGCTTTACTACGCTGGACATGGTTATGAAAATTATGGAAACAGCTTTATGGTGCCTATAGATGCTCCAGCCTCGTACACGTCAGACCATTGTCTCTGGGTGCAGGACGTTCTACAGCAAATGCAGGAACGTCAGACTGGTCTCAATGTCTTCTTGCTGGACATGTGTCGGAAGCGGTAAGTTTTATAAAAAATTAACCTAAATCTAACCCTTTTAGGGTTTAAACAGTGTGAATATAAACAAAAAGCATTAAGCAGGAAATAATCTGGATTTATGAATATACGGGTTACAAAATAACATTTTGGGACATGTTATAATAGGAAAATAATCTTGGACCAAAAACCTTAAAGCAATTGATTTCTTTTATACCTAAGCAGTTTGTCAACGGTCATCATTTACATTCATTAAAAACAGCACATTATACATAATAATTAAAGTTTTATTTAATGCTGTACAACATTCATAAAACAGGCCAGTCTCGGTTTTAGTGTTGATTCTTTTGTTCTTGCTCTTTTAAGTTAGTAAAATATGTCAGTATTGTAAAATTACATAGGACACAGAAACACCATTGTTCTGTCCTATTTTTGAGAATGTACTCAATATTGCAAAACACCCATCCTAAAATCTTCATGTACAACCTGTCAGTGTTTTTTTAAATAACATTGCATTTTATACATTTTTAGTCTTAGTAATATCAAGTGTCTGCTATAAGTGTCTAAGCTGCCATAGCAACAACATTTGAATAGAGGTCGTTAAATAACAGCTGTCATTTGAGCTATACTACTGTATGTGCTGCTCTATAGTTTAAAAATATAGTTATTAATGATAGAAATACATTGTTGTATAACTATATTGGTAAACTATTGCAAACTATTAAAGAGTAAATGTCATTTTTCCTGTCAGTCTCTGTTTCTACTGTATGTATAACTGTTTCAGAAACCTGAATGATGATATCATCCAGCAGCCTGGACTGCTGAAAGTCACAGCAAACATTGTGTTTGGCTATGCAACGTGAGTTCTTACCAACTTTGTTTATATAATGCGTTTGAATTAAAAAATATTTTAACTGAATGTTTGACTCTCTGCATGCAGATGTGTTGATGCTGAAGCTTTTGAGGTGAACAAAGATGACCTATCTAATGGTATCTTTATGAGCTTCTTGAAGAAGAGACTGATGAAGCAGGAGAAAGTTACTGTCATGCTGGACCGAGTAGCTGAAGGTTCTGGACTTCACCTTATAACATTTATAATCAGTTTAAGTTCAAACAAGCCTCTTTTCTTTATCCTTTAGCGAAGAAGATAATATTTAAACTTTACGTTTGGTTCCATTTTTTTAAGGTCCATGGTAAACAATACATACACACATTTAGATCATTTACATCTTCAATCAGAAAATTTTGGATTAATGACAGTTTAATGGCAATAACTAAAATATACAATTTAAATAAATTTGGTTGATGGCTGAGTAAACAGTTTAAGTTAACAACACTGTTAAAAACTTGACTTTTTGTCCTATTATAACCACTTGTTTTGTATTAGAAACACATGTTCTATAGTTGCTTTATAGCATTAAATATAAATTAAAAATGTATTTAAAAATTGGGCATATTTTAGTATAAGAGAAAAATAAATAATATTTGAAAATATTATCAACTTCTATGAGTGAAACATAAAAACACTCTTCCAAATATTATATTTCATGAGCTGGACATAAGAGCAGCTGTGCTGTACTCTGCTGGACTAAAGAAACACTTATAAACATAAGCAGTAATGGTTCTTCAGAGTTTAAGGTTTAAGCTCTTTTCTGACACATTGGTTAATTTTAGTTTTTTTTAACTGCAAATGTCTGTTCATGAGTGTTTTGTGAATGATTTGTTTATAATTACAGATATGGGCAGGTACGAGTTGACCCGTGGTCGGCAGGCCCTAGAGCTGCGCAGTAACCTTTCTGAGCGTCGCACTCTAGCGGATCGCATTCAAGCTCCAGAGTGTCCTGTGATGGCATCAACACGTAATCTGCAGTGGTCTATAGCACATGGTAAGGTCATATCAGTTTAATATTATGTAGTTTCTTAGCTAAGGCTAGTCCATACAGTTAAAAAATAGAGAGGTCCACTTTTATAGTTCATATTGAACAGTTCAACCCAGCATGGATGTATTAATACAGCCTCCCAAATCGGAATCTATCCTATGCTTGTACATGCATAATAACTTATCGTGATGATTGTTTGGGGTTATTTTTAGTCTGTACTCTGTACTTATTTAATTTACGTAAGCCTAAATATAATTTATGGCTATTAAAACGTTATCACAGTGTATAAAACTGTTATATTTCATGATTTTTTTTTTTTGTTCACTTTATGGAACAAACCGTCTGTATCAGTTGTACGAGTGTGCGCTTGCACTGTATTGGTTTTATGTTTGCCTTGTTTTTACAACACACTTACCTGAAAGTGCACCCTTAAACTCCCTTTGTTAGAATAGCCTCCATTTGTGTGGAGTGGAGAAAAATAGATGGATTAATAAAAAAGACTAAGACAAAAAGTTTGCCGTAAATCTTCACATATTTCAAGATAAACATTTTTTAATTATTATTACAGCATGTACTATTTCTTTAATTTGTTTATCTTTATTAACAAGTGATACATTTATTAAGTTATTTGCACATGTAGTGCATATAAAGTTTTAAAAAATGTAAATGTTTTCACAGTTGCATTTACACCATCTGTGATGATAGAAGATTCACACAATTCTTTACAATTTGACACGTTATTTTAAATACAGTTTTAAAAAAACACTGACACTGTTAAAATGCTATTTTTTTTGGTGTAATAGCTTTGCCAGAGAGTCGTGTACTTCAGTTTGAGTGTGGCGTAGAGGTGCAGATGGGTTTTGCAGCCGAGTTTTCTAACATCATGATTATCTACACCCGGATACTAAAGAGACCCCCAGACATCAGTACCTGCTCTGCTCAGTTGTCTGATTTCACTGAGGTACGTTCAGCATCTGTACTTTAAACCTTACAACCTTACTACAACAGACAGTTTTATTTTCATCTGTTGGACACAATGAGTCCAATATAGAATAGGAAGAAAGGGGACATGATGACATTAGTGTACTACATCTAAAGCTTCAACAGACTATTTCTTAATGGATAGTCCAGTAAGTAATAAAGAAATTCAGCCCATGTCTATAAAATATGTATCAAGGTATTTACAATCTACAGAATGTGCTGTAGGAAAAAGTCTCCTTAGCTAAAGTGTTACGGGCCCCTTAATTAATTATTTTCCTACAACAGCAAACCACATCCTATTTTCTATTCCTTATCTTAATAATACCCCTGCTCCATTTTTAGAATGGTCATTAAAACAATTTGTCATATTTTCTGCTTGAGTGCATAGCTGCTCATAGGAAGTGTTGTTACCATTAGTAAACTTTCGACATGTCTTTTGGAAAATAAAAATAGGGACAAAAGCAAACACACCTACACTGCATAAACATTTGCTATTGACTTCCATTGCATGTTATATTGTTTTAGGGGCCAGAGATCGACCTTAAGCGTACCAATCAAGCGAGTCTCAGAGATGCTGGGAGTTTACTGTTAGTCATGAACGATCGTCTACCAACAGAACAGCCACGGCTCTTCACTCGTCTTTGTGCCCTGCAAAGACTGAAGGTCATTACTAGTTTGCCTTCTCAGCAATAAAAAGATGCTTCTGGCTGTTTAAATGGCAGTTTTTACAATCAAACATTTCATTTTTTAAATGCAAACTGTATAAGCATACCAGTCTCTGCTTTTTAAATGATTTGAGCTATTTTTACATAAATTTTGTCTCACCTGTGTTTTTGTTAAACTTACAGTGAGAGTAAAGTTGCAAGACATTCAGTAATAATTATGCACAGCTTGAAAATGAAACGAAATATATTCTATATAAAACACTGAGATCATTTTATTTAAGTCAATGCACAGCCTGCAGTTACCTCATAATGTTAAATTGACATCCATTCTGCCATCTATGCAACTAAGAAACAGACTATGACCTCTATGACATTAACTTTTTAAAATTATCATTTAATTTTTACTATATCGTTTAATATAACAGGAAAGTTAATAAACTGCATGTAAACATTACTAATTTAAGATTTATTAACTGTAATATTTTGTAATAGTTTGACACTGCGTTTATTTTTGGTACAGAGCGAGCTTTCATTCACTGTGTGTCTGCACTATCGGTACCTTCACCTTGATGAGGAGGTGCAGGAACGGCAAATGGTAATCATAGGTAAACCTCTGGTTTCCAAACTAAACCTGCATGAGACACAGAGATGCTACGGTTCATCTGCATCATTCTCATTGGATCCTCAGTCTCTAAACACTTTAGCATGCTCATCTTTTGCTCAGGACCTGCAGGCCAGTTTGCCTTCCCTGGATGCCAGCGCTACCTTCAGTGAAACGACTGAGTCCTACGTTTATGCACATGCTGGACTTTTTGGTTCTGATTCAAAGAAGCGAAATGAACCTGAGGAAAATATTAGCCCTGAGTTTTTAATGCCAGAGGAAGCCAAAGTGTCCAAAAGTTTCACTCATGTTAGTGCTGACAAACCTTTTAAATTTAGCAATTACCATTCCTTCTAATGTAAATGTGTGCAAGATGACTTCAGGGTTTTTTTTCTGTCCTGTGGTGCTGTCTTTTAATTGTTCAGGCAAAAAATATATATATATTTGTTATATTTATGAAGCAAGCTCTTAATCTGAATGTATATTAGACAATGTCACAAATTAGCAATACTTTTTAATAGTAATTTTATTATTTTCTTGTTATAATACCGTCAGGCAATAATATGTACAAGAAAATGAATTCCGTGGATGCATTACATTTTATAAGTTGTGTGCATGTAAATTTATTGATTGAGTTGTGATACTTGCAATATTTTAAACTGAACTAAAAAATGATATTTTTTTGTGAGGGGGAAATAGAGAAAAGGGTGGAGTGTAGTGATAGAAGGGCAATGGTTCAGTATAAAGGAAGTACATTGGACGTATGTTATTTTGGAATTAGTAGGTAGATCGTTGAGTAGAGGGAATTGTTGGGAACAGAGGGTATTTAGGGGTCAGTAGTATGGTTAATGAAAGCATATTCCAAAAAAATGTATGGAGATAAAATGTTTAGGGATAATTGGTTAAGGCTGGGGTAAAGGAAGTAGATTTATTGGTAGAGGGTTTAGAAAAAGGGGATAAACGGGTATGGGATTATTGAGGGTATCTGTTAAATGAAGAGAGTGTACAGTATGTGGGAATTAGTGGAGCAGTTGATGGGATGGTTTTTAGCGTTCAGTGGGTACAGGATGAGTGAATAGAGTGTATTTAAGGATTACATTGTGGGTGGTTAGGTGACGTATTTACAGGTTAGTCTAGAGGAAGTGGATTTAAAGATTAATTTATATTTGGTAATTAAAGAGTATGGATATAGAAAGTATTTTACGGACCTACTTGGTAAAATGTTGTAGTTACTAAAAAATCTTAAATAGAGATTGTGTAGAGAAAGAATAATGTGGTCTGTGGTCACAGTCGCGTTAGTCTTTATAAAATATTTAGTTTTAAGTAATTGACACTTAATATAGCGTGATAAGATAAGATAATCTTTATTGATCCCACAGTGGGGAAATTAAATTGTTACGGTGGCTCAGATACAGAAAAAGTTACGTGCAAAGTAGGAAAATAGAAAAAATGTTCAATAGAAAAGTGCAAATTGTGAGAAATAAAAACAATTTACGATAAACATTTTTAATGTTTTAATGATTAAGGGGTAGGGGTTAAGAAGTAGCAGATATTAAGCAAGTAAGCCTGGGTGTAAAAATAAAAATGTATTTAGAGATTAGCGCGTAAAATAGATTGATTAAACATTTGCTTTAGATGTTAGTTTATCGTAGGGAATGGAATGTTTCACAAGTGACCATTTGCGCACGCGCAGTTTTTGGTCCTGTCGCCATTTTGTCGCGTGCAAGATATTTTGGACGGTAGACTGAGCGCTAGCGCACGCACAGTTCTGAGTCTGTGAAAAGCAAAAACAGACCGTGCAACTTTGTCCGTCAGGTTTTTTTTAGTAATGTCTGAAAACACGTCCGCAGTAGATTCTGGGGTCGGTGAGGCTCCTGAAGGCGCCGGGGTTCGAAAATTATCGGAGCTGCGAGTCATTGATCTGAAGGCCGAGCTGAAAAAGCGAAACCTAGATATCAGCGGGAACAAGAGCGTGCTGTCCGATCGGCTAAAAAAGGTGAAAATCACAAAGCTTAAGTTTTAAACTGTGTCAGAAATGTGATTTGAAAATATACACCAAATTGTGCATCTGTAAACAACTAACGAATCTAAATCTGCAGAAAGGGGTCTTTTATGTGTCTATGTGCCGAGTGCGGCCCGTTTGGTTTAGTTTTGCGCATTTATTTTAATTTTTTAAAGACGAGGTCTTCATTTGTTTGTTCGTTATTGTTTTTTTTTTCACCTAAAAGCATGTTTAATTGCTTGCTTAGACAGTAATGTGCTAGCGTGGCGGGCTAATGTGTCCACGCTTGTTGAACAAAAGGGTTTTTTTTATTATTATTTATTTTACGCATACCTGATACATTTTATATAAAAAAAATAAAGAAACATAACGACTTTGCTTGCAGTGAATGTAGGAAATTGCACAGCTAATGCGATATATGTATGCTTCGATATCAGTAGGTAATCTTAGCAACATTAGCTTACGTGACACAGATTAGCGACGCTTGCTAACTTCCGGTTTTCTCTGATGTGGTCTGTAAACAAATTTTACTTGCCGGTTTTTGACTAAAAATCCTGTTTATTGTCAATTGCCTTATGTGAGATTTTTTTTAAATACCCCCGCATTGTATTTACATTAAAAATACATTTAAGTACCGTTAATGTTTATTGATATTTATATAAATATAACAGTTCAGTAGAAATAAGCCTATAGAGACAACCTGACATTAGAACTAGCATGAGAGGATTTTTTGCCTTTCTCATTATAAATATACTGTTTTCCCCCTTACTTTTATACATACAACAGTTGTCTAACATTCATAAGTAATAAATATATTTGAAAATATCCTCCCCAGTGAATTAGTTACACGTAGGATTTTTATCTAAATGCATTACCTGATGAATGTCACAACTGTTTTGTAATGTTAAATGATTTTTGAGGTCATTCATGTTTAATTTTTTAGTAAAAAGTTTAATTTGGAACAACTTTGTTTTGGCATTACGTTTAACGATTCTTGCTGTCTAGTGGAGAAACAAATGCTACATTTTTTTTTTTTGCAGGCTATTGAGGAGGAAGGAGGCAATCCTGATGAAATAGTGGTTCAGCTTGAAATCACTCCTAAAAAAACACCTAGGAGAACTCCAAAAGGTAATATTTTGCAATTTTTGTTTGTAGCAATAAGTCGATTTGGTTAAGAGAAGTATTTACTGATTGCACTAATTTTTTTTAAACAGGGAAGAAAGCAGAAGCAGATGAATCTGAGGACTGTGCCCTGGAAGAGGAGTCTGTGGATGGCCAGGTGCTTTAAAATGCACAAATTCTCTACCGGAAAGTTCTTGACATTTTAAAGAGACTCTAACAGACTTTCTTTTTGTCTGCCAGGATGATGCCGATGCACATGTTGAGAGCGTTCATGACATGGATATCATGGACATGAATGTTCTGGATGAAGCCGACGTAGATAATAACATGATGGGTGACGATGAATATTACGAAAATGAACTTCTAAACACATTTTCAAATGAAACTAATGCAGACGATTATGCAGACACCGATTTACTCAAGTCTGATTCAGAGGGGGTGAGTGGTTAGATTAAGGCTTTGGGTTGCCCTCAATCAGATGCCTATAAATTATAATTACAAATTGACATTGTTTTTGTTGCAGGAAATGGAAACTAAAGTTGCAGACTCAGAAAATTGCCCAAAACTGAATATTCAGGTAATAATGCAGCATTATTATAAAGGATGTCTTACTTCTTGCTCTCTTATTTAAGTCACAGTGTAATTTATTGTTTTTGTATTTCCTGCTGCTCATAAATTAAGAAACTAAAAAAAATCTAAAACTAATTGACTAAATGAACACGTGTGTTGTTACTGCTCAGTACTGATTGATCCTATTTCATTTTGTAGGATTTTGAGCCACTGGAGGAGCACAAAGACATGACAGGTACTGACTGTATGGAGGTGTTTAACACTTAGGTCATTTCAGGGTATATGTTAAAGCTCGATTAGCAGTTAATATTTCTTCCTAATCCTGACAGAGACTGGAAATCCAAAGGTTACTGGCTTTGTGTGCAAGTTATCACTATTTATATTGTTTTCTGAGGGAAAAAAACCCTGATTATTCTAAAAAAAATGTTTGCTAAACAAGCTTGTGCACAGAACCAGTAAAGATTAGTTGTTAGTTAGTCAGGCAATGTGTTGCTAGCTTTTGCAAGTGCAGTTTAATTTCTGCCTAAAGAAGACTTCAGAAGAGAAAATGAAGAAATGGATCACATTGAAGTGAAAGTCACATATAGGACTCAATGTTTGTTTTTATGGATTATCGCTAAATGGACGAATTGCTTGATTCAAAAGAAAAAAATGGCTTTTTAAAGGCAACAAAAAAAGTCTCCATCTTCTATCATGGACACATGAACGGCAAAACAAATTACCAGCGATGGACACTCGGGATCTGTGTGCTGCCCATGTGGCGCTCCACACGCTTGGCATCAGGTGAAACTTAGCCAGGAAGCGGGTTGCTTTTTTGACTTTCTTCTGGTTTTTCCAGTCTCTTTCTAGGCTTAACTAACTGTCTTATGTGAAGCAGTGGGTGACGTCCTAGTCCAGTTCCACGCTAACCAATGCAATGTCTCAGAAGTGATTAAACTCTGTGCCATTCTATTCCTGTTACATCCGTAGAAAGTGAGAAAGTAGCCGAGTGTTGTATATCAGAGCCACTTAACGCGGAGCTGACTGAAGAGGAGAACGCTTCCGTGTGGGATGGTTCTCGCAGAGAAGATGAGGACAATGTGTCTGACCTCGGTAGAGCTGAGGAGGCCGGCAATGTGGAAGGAGACATTGACGCCTCAGAGCAAAGCGAAGTCCGACTGCCACGTGAGGACCAGCAAGGCGTTAAGGACAATTCGCCGGGTGCCGAGAGCGTCTGTGCTCAGGGTGCTAACGCAAATGAAACAGGCTTGCACAAACTCGAAAGCGCCGATTCAGAAAGTGTGGCGAAGGCCGAGGGGACAGAGGAAGACATGAAGACTGAAGAAAGTGCTGCAGAATCTTCAGAAGTGAAAGAGTCCTCAGTAGAGGGTGGTGATCAGAAAAAGAGGTTTGTTGTTTTCTGTCTACTAGAACAAAATTGGCTGTTAGAATCTTGTTACTTTGGCTCCTTTGTTAACAAGTTTGGGTGCTCTTGGGGAGGTCTAATGGACTGCGCATTTCGTTTTCCATTTTATTTTTATACCCATTTTTCCCTTTTTCCTCTTGTTAACTATTTTAATGGTTTGATTGCCATCTGAGATGCCTTAGTGGCATGCTATGAGAAATTTTCTCAAGTTGTAAAGTCCACATTTAAGTATTTTATTAGCTACCTGAGGCTGTGTCCTTACCAGGTAGGTATTTTTTCGTAGCTTCATTGTCTTCACACGCATTAACTTTTTAAATGTTACAATTTATTTGTTTTGCTTCTTTTTTACAGCAGTGATGAAAAATCAACTAAGCCTGACACAAAAGATGACAAAGGTAAAGGAATAATAATAATTTATTATCATTATTGTTATTATTATTTATACCCCTTAACATGAATACTTGAGATAAAAATGTGGTTTTTTTAATTTTTTTTTTATCAAACCTGAGAAGGTGGTGCTGCGAGTAGTGGAAAGAACCTGTGGGTCAGTGGCTTGTCATCAACCACTAGAGCGACTGATCTGAAGAATCTGTTCAGTAAATACGGCAAGGTTTGTGTTATTCTTTCTACTCTGGAAAGTGTAGTTGTAGTTTATCACATTTTATTATTTGAACTTGGTGCATGATAAGCTTATGTTTATATGTTTATTCCATTATTTACATGGAGCCATTTAATTAAGCCATGTAATGTAACAAACACATAATGTTGCAGCTGTAAAGACTACGTGATATGATAAGAAGCGGCCGAAAGGTAGCCTATGGTAAATATTTATAAAAAGACGGTTATGCAGGGGTGGGCAGTATGAACAGAATCCTATTTTAAAGTATGAGTAATTTTATTTCACGGCAAGTATATGTTTCTTGATGTAGATTTAATAGGTAGTTATTTTGTGAAATCGACAAAAAGGCATTTATAGAATAAATATATACACTGTAAGTTACATTACATTATACTTTTTCCTGTTATTTGGGCTTTGATAAATATAATAAATGAAATATAAACTCCACTGTCACATTTCACAATTGTGTGGACAAACCTTATTATTGTAAAAATTGTAAAAGTATTGTACAAATCTTTAATCTGAAAATATATGTAAATACTTAAAGCATTTGACCAACTACCAGCGTTTCCCCTCAGTCTGAAACACTTTAAATTCCCGCCATTTTTTCAGGCACTCTTCAGTTCTTGTTAGTATTGACTGACAGGACGATGTTTGGAGGAATTGGTGCACTACAATATTAATACTCCACATACTGACAGACAATATGTATAGAAACACATTTTCCTTCCTATGAGGTTCCCTAATGAGCAGGGTGGGGATATATTTTGGTAGCCCGGCTGGATGAAACAATATCCATGTGACATAGTGATTTTGCAGGCCCTGGTCTTGTTTAAGCTCATAAACGCTACATGTGAGTTAGCCACACCTTTCATTTGCATGTTTCTCTGTACACTTAATTGGAAAAAAAATCTTACAGTTGACAATTTAGTTTTAGGTAACAATATATACCATCATACCCTATGCTTCTGGGTTATAGAAAGCTGTGGCTTTCTAAGGGATCCAACACAACCTATTTAGTCACAATAATTATTTATGCAACATAATGCAGGCATGCGTATCCGTTTTTACCAACATAGCAATGACTACTATCTTTTGTTGTTTTTTTTGTTTTTTTTCCCGTTTCCTAATTAAGTCAGATTGCTTTCCTTTAAATAAAAACAAACTTTGGACTTCCTCCATTAACGCTAAATACATGTTTTTACATTACACTATATTAGTTCCAAAGTCAAAGTTTTCTGCACTAATTTAATTCTGCGCTCTAAATTTGCAGGTGGTAGGCGCTAAAGTGGTGACGAACGCGCGGAGCCCAGGAGCTCGCTGTTATGGATTTGTAACAATGTCATCTATAGAGGAGGCCACCAAGTGCATCGACCACCTGCACCGGACCGAGCTGCATGGTCGTATGATCTCTGTAGAGAGAGTGAGTGTACTTTAAGGCACCCTGGACTCGTATTGTTCTGTTAAGCTGATTGACACATAAATCTAATGTGTAGTGACATTTTTCAGGTTTTAAGAAGAATTTACAATATACAATACACACATTTTCAATAAATCGTTCCAGATATTAGTAATTTAATAATTTTAGCCAATTATCTTCTTCAACATTTTTGAGTTATATACTAAGCTTAGGTTTGATAGCTAATCACATTTTCATTATCATATCTACTATCAGTTCTACTATATTCGTTATTGTTACTTTACAAGTTAATTATTTATATTTTATTTGCTCTCTTTGTGCGTGTCCTTTTTATTGATTTAATGCTAATTGAATATTATTAATGCCCCCGCCCCAGGCCAAGAATGAGCCAGCTGGGAAGAAAACTGCAGACAAAACAGACACTAAAAAGTCCAGCAATGACCAAAGACAGTCTCCAGAGTCTAAGACTGAAAAGTAAGACAATTGTTTATTTAAATAAGATGGTATATAATTAAGCAAACAGAGTTTAACAGTGGTGTTTTTTGTACATTCGACAGTAAGGATGAGAAAACTGAAGGCTTAGATGATAAAGGTAAGTGGAAAAGTGAACTGGCACTCTCTGATATGTGGTGTAATTAGTAATGAGTATTTTAATGGCTGTTTTTGTGTCACAGCTGGAGAGAGGACCGTTGTCATGGACAAATCAAAAGGGGAGCCTGTTATCAGTGTTAAAACCAAAAGCAAAGAAAGGGTAAGTGACGCATAATTTTTACTTATCCTGGTTAATTAAGAAAGAACAGTGACCTGATGTTATCATTTGAAAGTTTTACATCAGCAAATATTGGAAAGGTTCTGTGATGCGGTATGAATTACTGTAACTGCCAGATTTACATTATTATAACGTAATTAAAATCTTTTTTTGTTTGCTCTTTCATATTTTTGCATTTTTTTAGAGCACCAAGAGTCGTGATCGCAAGTCATCGAGCCGAGAGCGGAAGGATATCCTTTCATTTGATCAAATCAAAGAACAGCGAGAGCGTGAGAGGCAAAGGCAACGGGAAAGAGAGATTCGAGAGGTGGAGAGACGCAGGCACTCTGGGTATGCATCCACACAAAGACAGGGTCATTATATGTAGTGTATGAAATTTACACTAAATATACTTTTGCATATGATTGTTTTTCAGCGGTGACCGTGACAGTCGCAGCGAGCGTGAGCGCATTCGTCTCTTTCGAGAACGTGAGGAAAGAGAGAGACTGATGCGTAAGCGGAATTGGCTGGAGCTGGAAAAACAGAAGCTGGATGCAGATCGTATGGAGCGCGAGTTCCTGGAACGTGAACGCATGAGAATAGAGTATGAGCGGCGACGTGAGCAGGAAAGAATTCACAGAGAGCGTGAGGAGCTGCGACGCCAACAGGAACAGCTTCGATACGAACAGGACCGCCGGCCAATTAAAAGACCCTACGACATGGACAGCAGGTACTCAGTACTTTAAACAGCTGCATTATATGCACATATTTGGCATGTTTCTTAATGTATGGTGTTTTTTTTTTCTGTCACATATGCACATTGTATATTGTTCTATTGGATTAAATATCTGGGGTGTATCTGCTGTGTGTAGGAAGGATGATTGGCCAGTAAAAAGGATGCCTGTGGACGACCGATATGGTCGCTCAGATTTTGGTCGTCAGGATCGCTACCAAGATTTTGATCACAGAGATCGTGGTCGCTACCAAGACGACATGTTTATGGACAGGTACTTTTTTTGTGGTTGATACAACACTTGTATTACAATAGTATAATTATGAACATCAGTGACGTTTTGGTTATGTTAATCACAATTTTTTTTTTTTTTAAGGAGAGATGGTCCTAGAGGAGGCATGCCTGGAGACCGAGATGGCCAAGTAAAAAAACTTCTCATTACATTTATAGAATTTGGCAGATGCCCTTATTAAGAGCAACTGAGCAATTAAAGATTAAGGGCCTTGCTCAGGGGCCCAGCAGTGGTAACTTGGTGGCACTGGGAGTCAAGTAAGCAATCTTCTGCTTAGCAGTCCAACACCTTAATTACTAAGCTACCGCCTCCTATGCAATAAATTCTTCGTAATTTTTAATAACTTGCCAGTGACTGTAGGTGGAACTGCATTGCTGGCAAATAACTTTATAAAAACCCATTTGAACACAAATGAATTCAATGTTTCTCTCTCTTTGTGTGTAGCACTTCTCTGATCGGGACAGGAACAACAGAGACTCTCGCGATAACTGGGGCGGTAGTAATTATGACAAGCGGTCAATGAATGCCCCAAGGCCAATCGCTGGCAGGTAAAAACTGTTTACTTTATTATATCCCTGTGAATTACATGAAAGATTAAATTACACTTTTTGAAAACTTTAGTTACTGTAAATGTACTTTTGGTGTGTAATTTGCTTTTTTTTTTTTAAAAAATATATATATATAACTCAGAGATGGCCGAGACTGGGAGCCCGGGCGTAAGATGGATGGAGACAGACCCTGGCAAGGTACATACAGCTTCAGTTACACTGCACTGAGATGATGGGAAATCAGTTTTGATTTAATGCATTGTTACTTCTAGGAGCAGACCGGGGCATGCCAGGCCAGAGTAATATGACCCGAGGAGGAATAGCTGGGTAAGGAAAAAGTTTAATATTAATTTGTGCTTTAGTTGTTGCATTTTCTCTGTCATATGCTTTATGAAGAATTGCAGCTGTTGATATGTAGATATGGTTGAAATAATAAAGGTTCTTGGTACTTGCAATGTATTTACACCTCTGTGTCTGTTCCTAGCCGGGGTGGGTACATGCAGTCGGGGGCATCTCAGTCTCTGTCCGGAACCATAAACCGACCAAACCAGATGATGCAGAGTGGCAGCAGCATGCAGGGAGCTGGGGCATTCGGCCGGCGTTACTGAGCCATTTTTTCTGCTCATCAGCTTTTTTGTTCTTAATTGTGATCTTGTATATAGCTTCTAAAGCTTTGTAAATTAGTTCAGCTTTTTAAAGATGCATTCTGTTGACCGTATAAAACTGGCTAAACTATTACAAAATACAGTGTCAAATTTTATGGGTTTTTTTTTTGTTTGTTTGTTTTTTCCTTTTTGGTCCTCTTCAATTTTTTTTTAGAACATCTTGCATTTTCTAATGCTCAGGAATATTGTGTGATGCTTAAGTCATGCTGCAGATAAGACAGGTTTCAGAAAGACAGGTTTCAGAAAGATATTTTTTTTTTTTTAATTTTTTTGAATGGATGAATGTTTTTCATTTAAGTTTGGTTATGTGGAATTGTTTAAATCTTGGTACATTGTCTTTGTGTTATTGACAGATGGCGCTGTTGTGGTGTTCTTGTGGTAACACTTCTTACAGTTGTGGTTGTGTGCATGCCTGGATACTTCCTGGTTGAAGAGTGAATAAAGTTGTTTCTTAAAACATTTTGGTTTCATTTCACGTGCATGTCCATAATGAATTAATTTCCTATTTAATCAAACACCAAAGCAATGGTTTGCTAATGAACAGTCAGCTTTAACCAATTAAACACTTCTCTTTTTATTAGAAGCAATTTGAATCCCACTGTTTTAACATGTGACCTTGTGCTTGGTGTTTTTATTAGTTGTGCTCTCTCTGAATGCAGATGCGTCTTCATTTGCCACTTTCTTGGAAGTATTTCTGATTTTCTGATATGATTTTGCATTTTCTTTTATGGTTTATTAAATGGAATTTCACTTTTAACACCTGGTATTAAGAAAAGAATATTGGTTCTTCATTCAGTAGACAATTCTATCACAGATACAGCATGACTGTTTAAACCATAATCACTTGCTTATGTGTTTAAACTTTTTCCAACAAACGCTGCAACTAATATTAGGACAGGAATACATATTGTCAGTTGCCATGTGGGATTTATTCTATTTTTTATTTTTTTTTCATCCTAAAAAAACATCATGTGAACTGGTAGCTCTGGAAGTTTTTAGGTTGGCTCTTTCTGATCCTGTGACTGGAACTCATTATCCGGCAGGCTTTGAATAGCATAGGAGAGTTGTTTTGGTTATGTCATGCTTTAAGATCAGGCTGTTTTTTGTAGGCCAATTAGAGTGGAGCAGGATGTTATAGGGTGGAGCCAAGATCAGGCTTACATTTCTTTGGGTGAATTTAATTATATTCTTACTGTGGGGTCTGATGGACACTTCATGTCACATCATTTCTTTTATTATGATGGCATTTAAACGTCTATAGCTGTTACTCTTACTAGCATTGTCTATATTGTTTTAAAAAAACTATGTTGTTGGGGTTTTTTTCCATTTTTTTAGAGTGCTTGTGTTGCATGAAAAGCAAAAGGCTCTGTATGTAAATTCAAATTATACAGTGGGTGAAGAAACTTTAAAAAAAAAAAAGATTTTGATCCTGCAAGTGAAGTCCTCATCCCTCCCTAGTTCAGGACAGCTTGCCCGCTTGTACCTCTATGACAACAGGACTGATTATTTGAATTACTTGAAACCAAATACAAATGGACTTGGAACGCAGTTTCCACAAACTGTTTTGCACACAGGTTTAATTAGTTCTTAGTCAATAACTTTAACACCTTAGTTTTCATGTTAAAATTATAATTTTTTTACACAATTGTATTTTTTTCTGCTTCTGCTCCTTTCGGCTGTTCCCTACAGGGGTTGCCACAGCAAATCATCCACCTCCTCTAGTCCTTTACTACTGCATCCTTTTTAATCACACACTAACTTCTTGTCCTCATCTATCACATCCACATACCTCCTCCTTGACCTTTACTTTAATTTCTGCCTGCAGCTCCATTGTCAACATCGTCACACCAATTTTTACACCATCCTCCTCTGCACATTTCTAAACCATCTTAATCTGACCTCTCTGAATTTGTTCCCTGAAAGCGCTCTCCTCATTTTTGCCTCCTGTCTCATCTTTAGTTCCACTGTCTCTAACAACATAGCTGCTCTCACCATTAGTCTTTTACACCTTGGCGGATGCAGTTTCGACAACATTGTGATCATGTCGGAAATGAGCTCTCACCTGCTTTTACCTTGAGTTTGTCGCTGTTTCCTGTAGTTAAATACTATTTTATTTTGCTTACAATAAAACTAACCTGAAGACAGTGAAGATAAGAAACTGGCCTGTTTCCCAGAAACCTGGATTTCAAGGTGTTTTATGTGACAGCACAGGATGTATATAATGCATTTTAGCTATTTTGTTTAAAATTTATATGTAATAACTTGTTATAACACAGTAATACAGCGCTGTACTTCATGCCCTACAGTTGTTGTCTGACGGAAATATTTTAAGTGTGCCTAAACTATACCACAAAATTACAAAACATTCTCGGAACTATTTTTTTTCTAAACCAGATTATATGGCTTTTCTTGTCATTTTGTTTGTTTGTTTGTTTCTTCCTTTCTTTCGTTTGTTTGATTTCTCCTTCATGTTTTATGTATATCTTTCATACATGAAGTGCATGATTTTTTGTTTCCGTGCGCATTTCCCCTTTAATATTTTGTTTGTTTTACATGCCAAGTTTCAGTTTACATATTAGTCATGCCAAATTAATAGCATACTGAACTGCTCCTTCAGATATTATTAATTTATGCACATATTAAGCAAATAATCACATGCGAAAAAGGTGGAAAATATAGAAACTTTCTGAGCAGCAACTGACTCAAAGATTATCTCACCAATGCATTTGTTTATCATGTTATTAGAATTTTTAAAAATGTATTATTCATACAAAGTCTAAACATCTAAGGCTAAAACTAACATCTAAGGCTAAAACGTCTACATAAGCTCATGCCTCAAATGTAATAATAATGAGATATTTGCATTTCTAGGATGAGACCCTGCAATGATGTCATTAGCATGTCTGAATTTGCCTGTGTGTGTTGCTGGGGTATGTGGAAGTACATGCATTTCTTTCTTCGCATATGCTGACAATTACTTAAACCCGTGAAGTCAACATGGCCTCTGAAGTGCTGAACATTCTGAAGATGTATGTGGTGATTGTTTGTCTGGCTGTAACAGGACACTGTGCAGGTACGGCCTGGTCTCATATTTACACATGATACTGATTTTACAGCTGTTGGGACTGGAAAAGGCCTCACCTTAAACTTAAGCGGTTAGCACAGGGTGGCCTGTCTGCGCATGCCTTTTACAAATATGCTTTCTGTTCTTGTATAGTCTTATATTGTTTATATCATATTTAAATGAATAATGTTAGAATTTGATGACTTCTATATTTGGACTGTAATTCACATTCAGCTTTATAATACTATACATGTCCTAACATGCTATCAATTCCATTGTATCAACACAGACATCTTTAAGTAAAAAAATGTACTGGCTAGTTATTTACACACAGCTATGTTTTAAATGCGAGTACATTGGTCATTTCCAATTCCAGAGGATTTCATGGATATCAGGCGGTATGTAAAGTACTACGAAAGCCTCTCTTATGACAAAACCGCATTACTGCAGCAGCATCAGCGAGTAAGGCGTCACCTAGGACCAAAAACCCCGGTGTTGCGTCTAGACTTTGAAGCTTTTCAAAAGTAGGTACTTTTTTTTCCTGACACTAATATAACTCCTGCTGAATGCTGTGTCACGAAACTGTGGGTTATTATAGGATTTTTCGTTTACGACTCAAGCCAGACTCTGATGGATTTGAAGAAGATTTCAAGCTCCTGTCCAAAAACCAGGCATGGAACGGTGACCTCTCCCACATATATTCAGGAGTGCTGGAAGGTACAGCAAAGAATACAGGAACATTTTCTTAATGGTATCTGTAGTCACGGTTTCAGTAAATGTTTAGCCTATTTATATACTGACAATACAAAAGCTGAGCTTTTAATTTGCAGTAATTCAAGTTATTACCACTTATCTTCTTTTATACTTTTTATTGCCCTTTTTGGTATTCTTTCATTTTTTTCCTAAGCTTGAATAGAATCAGTTTGACTTTCTAAACGCTGCAATCATCCTAATATTCAATGTGCTACCACATAGACGAGGTCGGCTCCTTATGCCAGGGGTCGCTTATTGAGGGCCAGTTTGAAGGCTTCATTAAAACCTCCAATGGGACCTTCTATGTGGAACCTATGCAGAGATACACATCTGAGTCAACTGATAATCACTCTGTCATATACCACGAGGATGATATCGGTAAGTAATGAATTTGTCGTATTACACTGCTGCCTGTTGTTTTCAGTTACTAATAACTGGTCACTATTAAGATTAAGTAAGATTAATTAACTTTAAGATTAATTAATGATTATTGTTGTTTCATAAAAGCAATCCTCCAGTTGGACCAGTCGCTTTTTACACTAAGCTACTCACAATTGTATCCAGTATTCAATATGATGACTTCTAATGCATATAAATAAACAGAATAAACATCTTAAATATCGTTTAAACCAGATGATAAAATCATTTGTTTACAACTTCAGGGATTTTTAGCTTCTCCTTCTTTCTCTCTCTCTCTCTCTCTCTCTCTCTCTCACTCTCTCTTTGTCTTTCTTTCTCTCTCTCTCTCTCTCTCTCTCTCTTTCCTAGTATGTTTGCTGTTTCACGGTTGCGGTACATTTGTGTTAGATAAAGTAGGGGGTTTGGTTATGCTTTAAGATGTGGTATAGATGAGGAATGTGATGTAGATGGGGTGTGGATGGGGGTTGTGGTGGCATAGTGGTTAGAGCGTTGGACTGCTGTTTGAAAGATCAAGGTTCGATTCCCAGCACCACCAAGCTGTCACTGCTGGGCCCCTAAGCAAGGCCTTTAACCTCCCAATTGTTCAGTTGTATAAATGAGATAAATGTAAGTTGCTTTGGATAAGGGTGTCTTCCAAATGCTGTAAATGTAAATGGTAGGGCAAATGTTTCCACAAACATAGTTATAGGGTATATTAATATAACAGTTATAGCTATAACAGTTTTTACCTGATCTGAACATTTGGGTTTAATTTAAATAAAGTTTATCTGAACATAGCTGCAGATTATTAACTCATTAATAGTCTTCAACTCGTTTTGAGCCATTTGCTCATCTTTGTTCATCACTAATAATAGGTTTTTAATTTAATCTTAAAGACAGTTACTGATCTTGCTTTATAATATTCTTTGTACCACTGATAGTGCTATTCTTAATTCACTCTAAACTCTGAGACAGTGTTACGGGCAGTGGTAGCTCAAATGTTTAAGACACTGAGTTGTTCACCTGGGTTTAAGCCCTAATGCCACCAGTCTGCCACTGTTGGTTCTTTGACCCAAGACCCTTAACCCTTCCTGCTCCAGGAACGCTGCATCGTAGCTGACCCTGGGCTCTGATTTCACTGTGCTGTAAAAAGTATATGTGACAAATAGAGATTTAAATTTACATATTACATCAGTAAATGACATTCATTCATTCATTTATCTTCTAAACCCGCTTATTCCCTCATTCGGGGTCACGGGATCTGCTGGAGTCTATCCCAGCCGTCTCTGAAAGGGCGAAAGGCAGGAGGGGTATGCCCTGGACAGATCGCCAGTCTATCACAGGGCCACACAGACACTCACACTCACTCCTATGGGCAATTTAGAATCACCAATTAACCTAACATACATGTTTTTGTACTGTGAGTGGAATCAGTAAATGACTTTAAATTTATATGAAATTCCTACAGGTTCAAACTGACTTATAGAAGGTTTCTGTTAGTAAATATGTAAAAATTAACTGGCATTAATCTACTGTGTTTATAGTTAATATTAGCAGCTGATTTATAATACCAATAATGTCAGTGTAAGTTCCTCTCAGTGTGTGTATATGTGTTGATCTTTCATTGTTTTGTGTGCTGAAATTTATACTCTATATACTCTACATGACATGATGGTCATACTCAGTCATGTGATTGTAGTCACACATTTCCCAGGCTCAGGCTAGTTACTTATACATTACATAAAAATATGTACACATTAATCACCATAGATCATTTCCATTGAGAAACACTAAAAGCTTATAGTTTAATGTATAACTTTATGAATTTGCACACTTAAAGCACATGATGCTGATTTAAATTTACATATGTCCTTTAACAGGCCTGCTCCTATATATACACACACATCAGGGTTAAACCTGGTTTTTAGCATATATGAATGAAACACACAAAGACTTATTTACCTTTCACACTTTGCTGCCTCGGAAACACTTTGACTCTGATACAGAATTCTACCATCTATCAAATTATCATCTATGATATCGTTTTGTATTAAATACGTATAAACATTTCCATTAAAAAGAGTTTTCATTGACTGTTTCTTGATTATTTCATGCAGAGGCATGCCGCCCTCATCCATAGTCTGGAAGTCATTTTATAAATAGGTCAGTGGCTGGATGTAACCCTGTACCTTTTATACTCTGGTTCCAATTCCAGGTTAAAAGGGGCAGCTTACTCTGTTTCATTCAGTCACACCTCTGCCCTGTTAGTACAGTGAGATTTCTGTTGGCTGGTCGTTGCAAACTGAGATGGCATGATCTGATCACACCAGCTCTTTATTTGCACTTTCAGCTCTATATCAGGTCAGTGAGTCCAGAATATTTACCCAACCAGATTACTGCTGTGAGGTAGTTTAAATTACTACACAGTTGAAAATGATTTAAAATTATAATTTATTAAACTAATTTATCTGGAAAAATTGACAGTATTCTTTAAACATACTTAACAAGCAAATTTATAGATTGCTTAATATGTTCATCTACTAAATAACTAAATCTATGGTTGCCGTGTGTGCTAAACATCCCAAACATTGTCCTAAACATATATCTTAAACATTGATTATTATTTGAGTAAATGAGTAGTTTTGCCAGCAGTAATCATAACATAAGAATAAATAACCTTTTAAAGAGCGGGTTTATTAATTGCAGACTTTATGCAATTATGTATATATTCAAGAGAAAAGATTAAATCAATTAACTAACCTCAAATGTTAAATATTTTAATTGTGTACAAACATAAAACAATCTTAAAGATACAAATTTACAGTATTTTAGTTGTTTTTGTGTAAAATGATAAACCTGATCATGGCCCGATTTTTGTCTTTGTCTTCATATTTATAAATGAGTGATGTAGTATTTAAAATACATAACAGGTTGATGCAAGTCTATTAAAATGTTTGTCACCAGTGTACATTAGAGACAATGTCAATTGCTCTATTATCTACAAAGTCTATGATAGTTTTTTTTTTTAAACATTTATTTAAAGTACCAAATTTCCAACAAAGTTACTTTAGGACTAAAGTTTATTCTTTATCACTGAAATTTGTTTCTATGTGCTCAGACAGCATTCTTCAAAAAGCCCAAAGGTCCTTGCCAATGTGCCTCAAGGCCTTTGTAATACACTAGAAAAATCCCAGACGGGTCACACTTTCTACATTTATCCAGCAGTATCACACTGCCAACACGAAGCTACTTTATTAAAATCTCAAGCATCATATGGGCCAAATGGGTTAGAACAGGGCCAAGAATTAAACACAAATTTGATGTTTGTAAGTCAAAGATTTAATGAAAACCATAAATTTGACTGTTTTAAATTAACGTTTTTAGCTAACAAAAACAGCTGCTGTCTCCCTAATTATAATAAATATAAATATAATAAATATAAACTAATAACCTGAGTGTATCTGGCATAAGATCATCTGCTGTTTGAATATGAGCTAAATTGTGTTTTATCGCTAGCTTTATGAGCTGATTTAATGAACATACAGTAATCTAAATTTAATGTACTGGCAGAGCATAAACTCCCTCAAAACCTAAAGTGAAGCTCAAAATATTTTTACTTGTTCTCTTGTAGAGAATAAAAATTCTGATCTGGTCCACACCTACTATAATTTTAATTCTATGACAGATATAGATATGTCCAACAGTAAACAGACAGATCTGCAAATAGTGATGTTGTGTTAAACACCTAGAGTGGAAATTATTATATGAATTTCTTGTTAAATTGAAGAACCTGTTATGAAACAGTTTTCTTTCTAACTTTACCTACCTTGAAACTTACAGATATTTTATACCATGAAAGTGAATAACTAAAACTAAAATGCTGTTTTAATAACATCTACAAGGTAACAGCTACAAGGTCCTAAAGGAAGGCTATTTTATTTCATTCTGTACTGTACTGCTCTTTGTTTTTTTATATAGAAATCTATAAAACAGCAAAAAGAATTAAGTCGGCCACCAAGGACCTGCATCTAAAATCGAATTTAATGTATAATGACATTTTATGGTCCTTATTTACTTGCCGGTTTAACTTATGACTGTGTGTGTGTGTGTTTGTGTGTAGCTGACTTTCCTATGGTAGGTGGCCATGCTGGATTCTGTGGTACAGACCTGTTACAAAATCTCTTTCAAAGCCTCAGACAGGTCAGACATGATGTCACTGTCATACACACATATAAATAACACTACATTCAGATTTGGTTTCACACACTCCACTTCCATCCTGGGCGTTTTTATAGCTAAGTGTAATCAGCTTCATCAAAAAGTCTTGCCTATAAGCCGGAACCTCCACCCATAACTGTCTGAAACATTCAGGATGTCTTCTAATTTTAAACTAGCCTGGAGACACTGGTGTCCACTCGTTTTTTCCAACCACTGTATATTGTCATTATGTGACTCAGTTTTATTTCATTAAAACATGCCAACCAAAAACAAATAAATCCACACCTTTTTAGTAATAATTCTTTAATATTTGTTGTTTGGTTAGAATCGGCAAAGAGGGAGTCTGTACAATATTATCCTTCTTTGCCTTCCCTTTGATGCCCTCATAATTAATGTTTTTTACAGTTTTCTTGCTATTACATTGAGAAAATATAAACTACAACAGTGTATAGATTGTTAAAAAGCTATTCTTTTTTCCTATTTTCTGTAAGCAGGACAATTTTTTAATTTCACTTTTTAGAATTAGAATTTTATGTTTTAATCATCATAACATGGAACGATCATGCTAACCCTGACCTGTAGATATGGTTTTTCGATGCTAATGATTTAAACAGCAGTTATTGTTCATGAATAGGCTATGTGGTCATTCTAAAATATATATATATATATATATAAAACCCATTGTTTCCAGTGGACTTTAATGACAATAACAAACCCTCCGGTCGGGTGACCTGTCATTGTTTTTTTGTTTTTTATCACTTCTGAATATTGCCTAAACACATGTGGAAAGTTTCCTTGTCCTGCTTGTCTTATATTAACCTCTTTGTCAACCCACAGGATGAACCAGTTCCAAGGTCAAAACGTACAGTAGATCAGTCTAAAACCAGCTGTCTTCTCCATCTGCACGTGGACTATTTGTTTTATCAACGGTTTGGTAGTATAGAGGCAGTCGTTGCCCAGGTAGATCCAATACTAATACACACACAGGTACCAACCCCACTTTTGTAATGATACTTAGAAAACAGTGTTCTCTTAACTAAAATGACAGAAAAAGAGGACATTAGGTAATGTTTGCATGCTTAAGATAAGACCTCAATATGCTGATTGGCAATGTGGCGTTAGGATCCTTTTAGCCGCATTCACACTATATGAGGTCACTTATCCACGCCTTTTTTTGGTTTGGACATTATGTAAGGCTTTTTCTATTGTAATGATATTAGATAAAAGCTCATTCATGGGCGTCGTGCCCACTCACTAGCTCAGTGTGTACTCTATCCGTTTGTTTACCTTACAACAACACAGCTTTCATTCATACTATTACTCTTAGAGGTTAACCATGGAACTATCTATTATGTTTTTTTGCATATGTTTATTTAATTAAGTAGACAATATTTTTATATCTTTCAACACTTTTATTGTTAATTTACTTTTTCAACATTTGGCTGATGCTCTTATTTACATTCCTGGCATTTGGCAGAAGCCTTTATGCAGAGTGATTTACGTTTAATTTATTTATATAAATGGGTACACACAATTGGCCTTTCTCTGACCCAGCAATGGTGATAGTGGGAATCAAACCTACGATCTTCTGGTTGGCAGTCCAACACCCTAACCACTAAGCCACCACCTCTCCACCTTTTTCAGGGCTAATTCAATCTTTGAGCAATTTAGGGTTAAAGGCCTTGATCAGGGGCCCAGCGGTGGCACTTAAGTTGTGCTAAGAATTGAACCACAACCTTTTAAACAGCAATCTAACACCGTAAACACTAAACTAGCATGCCCCCGGTATAGTGTTTAACTTTTTCTTTTTATCTGCTACCTTTCGCAGATTAATTGAATTGTTATCATATATCTTACTTGTTTGATAACATTATCACCTTTTTAATAGCAGTGGCTGGCCACCATTTTTGCACTGATAATGATGTCTCAATAAGACTTCACTGTGTAAGTGTTGAGTCATGTTGGTTTGGACAGCGATACAAAACAGCCAGCAAAATTTATTGCAATCCTAGACTTAGTTATGGTTTTGCAATTCACTTTAATCCCTGTGGACATGCTTTTATTAGGGACAGAGGTGGACTGTATTAAGGTTATTCTTTGCTATTTTTTAGTTATGTTGCAAGCAAATCTCATGCAATCTTCTTAAATCTTCAAGAGAGAAGAATAGAAGTTCTGTAATAAATACATTTTTTATTCGCTTTTATATATTTTGTTATAATTTCTCTTATTTTTCAATTCTTTATATAAAGTACTAAGGGCTTGAACAAGTGAAGAAAAAAAATTATTAATGCATAATAAAAAACAGTAGATTATATATCTCTTCGCCTGCAGGTATTCCTCGCCTGTACTTGAACTCCATCATTCTTTGCAGGTTGCTTCATACATGAAAGCAGTGAATAGTATATTTCAGAAGGCAGAGATTGACGGTATTGACGTGATCAACTTCAAGGTGAAATCAATGAAGGTAATATTTCTTTTCATGCTGCTTATATTAATATTTATATTTTTTCTTACTAAAAATGTTACAAATCCGTTAATCATAAATACAAATAGAAGCATAGAGAGTTTTTTTTTTAGTTCGATGTAGAAGAAAACCCAGATGACCCGCTGCAGGATACTTTTATTGGCCCAGAAAAGCTACTGAGTCTTTATTCAGAAATGAACTGGGGAAACTACTGCCTGTCCTACCTGCTGACCAACCGTGACTTCAACGGTGTTCTTGGTCTGGCTTGGGAAGGGAAGCAAAGTAAGATGTTTATGAGTCACTTTCTTTGTCACTTGGCCTTTGAATATGACTATGTAGCCGTTTCAATTGCTTGGGTTTGTAACAATATTTACCTCATGCTGAATTAAAAAAAGATGCTATAAAAAGTTTTATGAATGAACTGCAAGAAAAAGGGTATAACTTAAACGCACACCTTATCATTTGGTTTAATAAGATTATTCAACATTAAAAACATTGTCTGTAAATTACCCAAATAACTTTGGTACTCACAATGAAATATCGATACCTGTTTTTTAAGATGTGGGATGGCAGGGTTGGTTGCTAAATGCTTACGTATCAGCCAGCAGAAAATGTTTAGTATTCACTTTTGTTTGTTAATTTAAAATGTTTTATTATATTACACTCATATTATAAGTACTAATTTTCGCACATTATTTTCCTACCACTAACCCTGACATTCTGCCGCTGCTTCCGGAGTCTTTGTGCACTGAAAGTTCTGCTAATGACGTCATAAGAACTATCAGTCTTTGGTATCGGAGTGTTTTTAGAAGTAATAGCATTGCATCCCTAATCTATTTCATTCGTGTCCCTAATCTATTTCATTCGTGTTCATTAAATAACATTCTGATCTAAGATAAATGTATTTAATGGGGATGGTGAGAAAATTCCAACTTTAAAGTGTGTCCCAGTATACAGATCCTGAGGGAATAGAACAGTTTGTGGAATGTTCCTTTTGTTTGTAAATGTTCCTACGGCGACATTTAATCAAAACGCTGCAAGATGATAACATCATCTACCTTTATATACTTCCTTCTGCAAACTAGGATGATAATGGCTTTTCTAGGAAAACAAATGCGGTGATGCCAAGTTCAGAGAAATAGTCCGTATGGACATCCTACAGGACTGATAAAGGAACTATTCTACTTATGCAACATAATTGAACAAATTAGCCAGATGCTTCATAAAGTCCCTGGCTTGATTACTCTCTGCTTTCTCACAGATCAAACAAAGTCTTAATGAGCAGTTTTCTATTTTTATATTTGGAACATCGTCGTTAACATACCAGGACTTGATATCCTCAGTTCCTTTTCCTTTTTTAAAGCCTTTGTCAGAAAATCCTTTGAGCTTTATGTTTATCCACTTATCTATTCTGAGCATTACATCCTAAAGATGATGAATGTAACACTAATTTTTATTATAGCATAGTGATTATGCTATAATATTTATTATATTATAATAAGTACTTAAACATTACAATATAATGCAACAGAGTAGGCTCATCCATGTGAATGGAATATTTAAGACGGGTACTTTTATAACACGTAATAGTAATATGTTTTTGCAGGGCTATAAATGTGAAAATTTATTTTAATTACTGATTTGTTATTTGGGTATTAGATTATGACACAACAATTGGGTAAATTGAAGCCAGTTTATTTTTTTATTTAGCTATGATTTCTATTAATTAATTTATGTAATTAGTGTTAATATTTTTGCATATTTTTGTTCATATAAAAAGACTATAATTTGTGGAAAAATACAAATAGATTAAACAAAATATATCTCTATTAATCTTGCATAGTTAGGGAAAAATTAAAGATTAAATTAAGGAGTTAAGATGGCTTTAGTTTTAAAAGTTGTTATAAGGGTTTTACTAGGTATATAAAATTCTTGTAAAGATCATTTTTAGTGTATTATATGCACTTTTAATATGATGTCATTCAGTAAGTTGTTTATACAAGATAGGAAACGTAACATAACAGCAGCTTATGTAAAATACAAACTTTTACATACATTTTGAACCTATAAAACTATGAACCTTTTTCTCTGTATGAAAGACACAAAATATTGGATGTGTTTACAGTTCTGTTTTAGTGTGTTAGATTTAGGGATTTTTGTTTCGCTGTACAGATCAATGACATTGTTAGCTGTGTTTTGTCTTAGCACAAGTTAAAAGTTAACTCGGACAATTATTCTGTTGTCTGCTGTAATGTGATTGGTTGAAAATTCGTGTATAAGCCATCACGTCTGGCCTGATGAGAAAGGTATGCAGCCTGAACCATCATCTTTGCCTCCCCCTTTCTCAAATTTAAACCTGAAACAAGAAACAAGAAATGACTGCATTCCTTATGCCGGATTAATCTCCATGGTGATACACTCGTATGGACAGGTTATGCACAAAACATGTCATAAAGTTCTTTCAATCCAATGAATTTGCCAATGCTTTTTTTTTTAGGTTTGGTTGTTATACATGTGATCCATACATCCAAACTTCTCGAACTGTTGTTTTGTGTTTTGGATGAATAAACCAGACTAATCTGAATTGGCACTGGAATGTAAACCTAGTGACCTCCCATGAACAATGGCTCTACCACAACAAAGGCCACTCATAGCTATGAGCATTTATTTACGCTTTGCTGTGTAATGCTGGTTAACATGAATCTGAATCGCAGTGGCAGAAGCTAAGCAGTTTTGAAGCAGCAATTCTTGACACATTCATTAATTCATATAAGTGGAATGTGGCACATTTATAACCCAGCTTGTCTTTAGAAGAAATTGTTGGAGGCCGCATTGCTTGTGGTTTCTTTTCTTTTGCTGTGTAAATGCTGGAAAAAAGACCCAAATCCCAAATAGTTCTAAGGATTCAGCTTGTTACATCTGATTCTTCTCACCAGGTGGAAGAACCTTACATTTTAAAAATATTTTATGTTCATTATATTGAAAATTGATGGTTTAGCCTGAATTTCACAAAAAAAAAAAAAAAATCTTTCTGTTTATCAACTAGCGATCCACCGATGTTTTGACCGCCAGATTTTTGAATAATTTGAAGCTATCTGCTTATTGACGGTAGCATTAAAAAGGCTGATTTATTAATTAACTGCATAGACACAATGAGTTTCATGTCTGTTATATAATGCAATGTTTTTCTTTGGGTAAAAAAATTTAATATAAACCTATCAGTATAAATTGAGCAAAAAGTCTACTAATAAACATTCTAATGAACATTACTTAGTCCTACACCTTCCACAGAAGATATAAATTTATCAAAATACAATAAGACTACATAACTTACCGATTACTATTGGAATGTAAAGAGACTTTTAACCAGCAGAACAAAAAAATGTTTTAACCAAATCACCTTCCCTTTTTTTAATTGTCTTAATTCTGTAAAATATGAATAGAAGTAGTCCGTGATTACAGACTAACTTTCATCCAACATGTAGATTAGCATATTTGTTAGAATTTATTGTCATAAAACCAACTAACTGTGACTCTGTCTTAGAAGGGCATGGAGAGCTCTAGGAGGAATCATACATTTCAACCCCCTCACAGAATTTTGGAAGGAATAGCATCACTGAATGGTAGATCTGTTAGCAACACTTGGTGGCTTTCTGAATGGCTATTTTATTTATTCTTTTTAATGTAAATCGTTTCAAAAGAAAAATTGCTGGAGCTGTATACTGTGCAGCTGCTCTTGGACATGATCTATTTCTTGGACAGAGAGTCCTAATTCTTCGAATAAAATGTGATGAAATAAAAACGCTTAGCCAAGAACAGAGCCAGAAATAATGAAAAAAAAGCAAAAAAACTCAGTTGAGACTTCCTGCTGAGTTCTACACAGAGTTGCTTTTACACAATACAGTAGGACGTATTAGCTGTGCCAACCTCAGTGTTTAACTGTAACTCAAACGGACAGGCATGAGGGAATAGGGGTTGCAGTTCAGCATCTTCATACCTTTTTTTCTGTCTCTGTCCTTTGTAGATAACTGGGGTGGGATCTGTTCTAAACCTGTACATCTGCAGGATGGTCAAACATCCAGCCTAAACACTGGTTTAATCACCCTAAAGAATTTTGGACAGTACCTTCTGCCAAAGTTTGTCCAGCTAACTTTCGCTCATGAGCTTGGCCACAGCCTGGGAGCTCCTGTAAGTCCAAAATCTTCTCACTATCAATCAACAAGTATAACCTAATTTTAAATTGTAATTTGTAATTTTAAACATAAAATTGTTCTTGCTTAGTTACTTTGGGTATTAATTTTGTATTTCGTACAATTTTTTACTAGAATCCAATAGTAGAATCAAGAATGGCCTTTGTTTGTCCACTGTCCCGTGAGGGGGCCTTTTCCCACAGATGTTGAAACACTTTTTTTACTGAACCTGCGTCATTCACCCTTGTGCTGTTTACGCTTCCTGAGCAGGCCTCAGAAGTTTTCCACACCTTTTTTTGCCTGATCTGCTGTCTCAGGGTCTTTATAAATTAAGTAACTTATGTCAGTAGTAGGAACTCATGCGTAACTAACATTAAACTGTTTCCAGACTGAATTATTTAAGTGTGGAGCAGATCAGAGGATTTATTTCACCTATGTATACGAGTGCCCCAGTTCACTTATTTCTCTCTGTGGGATCTTTTCACAGTTTTTTGGCAAAAAATAGCAAACATACACTAAATGACCTACGGTATGTGGACAACTTACCAGCACACCACTTTAAGTGTGCCTTTCTCAAAGCACACAGTTGTCTAGAATATATGTTGTAGCATTACATTGTTTCTTCACTAAGAACTAGGAGCCCCAAACACTTCTAGCATAACTGGAAGTCCCTGTGCACAAAGATCCTGCGCTAAAGTGTAAGATCCTGAGTGTTTTGCATAGAGCCCTGACTTCAACCCTACTGAATATAAAAATTTAAAATAAGACATTTAAACATACATATGGATGTAATGATCAGGTGTCAAAATACTTTTGTCCATATAGTGTATTTATTCTTAAATGATCACTCAACTCAAAAAACTATAATTACTTTGCATAATTACGTTGCATAATACTTTTCCCTATTATTTTTTCTGTTTTATCATTTTTTTTAATGGTTTTTTATTATTTTTATAAGAATCTGAAACAGAAAAGGATGTATTTATACTAATTAATTCATATTCTATACCCGCTTATTACCTAATTCGGGGTCACAGGGATCTGCCGGAGTCCAGCCCTCTCTGACAGGAGGAAAGGCAGGAAGGGTACACCCTGTACAGGTCGCCAGTCTATTACAGAACCACACACACTCACACTCACTCCTATGGGCAATTAAGAATCACCAATAAATCTAACATACATGTTTTTGGACTGTGGGAGGCAAGCACAGGGAGAAAATGCAAACTCCACACAGAAAGGCCCCTGTCTGGGAATCGAATCCTGGCCTTCTTACTGTAAGGCAACAGTGCTACACACTAAGCCACTGTGCTGTCTATATTTATATTAATATTACTTTAATTAAACACAGACCCACATCATTGAACACTTATTTGAATTCCGATGGTAACAGGATGCAGAACTAATTTCGGGTGTCAGTATTTATTCAACCAGCTTTATGTCCTTTGTTAATTTAAACAAGTACATTCATATAAAGTGTCTATTTCAACTCAGTCAGGCTTTAGTGTCACATTCACTGTCTCTGTTTTCTATGTAAGCATGATGAAGGTTCGGATTGTGGTGGTCTGGGAATCACTGAAGGAAAAGGATATTTCCTGATGTTTCCACATGCTGCAGACGAGGTGAAGGAGAACAGCGAACGTTTCTCGCCATGCAGCCTCCGCCATATAAGCCGTTTGCTAAAGGTCAAGAAGGACAATTGTTTTGTAGGTGAGACAGCAAAATCTCAAGTCAACAAGAAGAAGCTGCTAGATCAGGGATGGGCTCCTCAACACTTGGAGAGCCACATCACTGCATATTTCTGTGGCTCGTTAATCCAACCTATTCGATATAACTCCTTAATGAGTTGACAATTAAACAATGAGTCGAACCTTTGTAGAGCTTACTTCTGAGTCTGTTGGCCTTTATGTGAATAAAAGACACCAACAATATTGGAAACATGAATTCAGAACACCTGAATGCCAAATCAGAAATACAATAGAAGATTTGGAAACAGCAACAAATTTAGAACCACAACATAAAATCTAGTAAACTTGTGATAGCCAATTCAGAAATTTGACATAAAAATAATTTTATTTTCTGAATAATGCCACAAATTTATGAATTATTACAAAGCAACCACAGCAACCGAGTGTTTTTTGGTGAAATGCATAGGCCTAAAAATAAATGAGAACATGATATTCAAAAACATATTGTTTCTGTTCTAGGTTTTTTTAGCTGTTTTCTTGTGAAATAAACTTCGACTAGTTGCCAGAACAACATCACCGAATTTCAAACAGAAGAAAAGTATCTGAAATACTTTATTTATCACTTAGAGTTCCAGTTTGTTTAAAAACTAAATAAAACTAAGAATGTATATTATACCATTTATAATATTATAGTTTTATTGAATAGACTCATGATATTCTTAGTCTGCAAATTAGTAAACCAATATCATTGTATACATTTATAGTGACTTTGAAGCATTTTTTTGTTTGACACACTGGAGGCCATTCACCAGATACCATTAAAGCAAGTATAAATGTTTATGTAGATTTTTTTCCCTTTTTTGGTTTCTAATTTGCTGGTTGGTTGTGTTGGTTGTCTACAAATGTTTGGCTTATACAGAATGTGTGTGTGTCACTAGTCAGCGATCAGCCAATCTGTGGAAACCGGATATTGGAGAAAGGAGAGGAATGTGATGTAGGACTCAATGCAAGTGATCCGTGTTGCTACAGTTCAAGGGAGTCAATAGGAATTCAATGTCGCCTAAAACCTAACAAGCAATGCAGGCTGGTATTCCTTCCCACTGGTTCTTCCACACATTGCCGACCTGAAGAATTGTCTTCAGCATTTCTTTTAGATGTTTCATAGGTTTTCTTTATGCAGTTTTAATAATGAATATTTAAATATTTGCATTCAAATAAAAAAAAAAATTCAATGATTGTGACTTATTTTTTGTATCTGTTTTTTGTGGTTTTTTTTCCTCCCTCAGTCCCAGTCAGGGTCTGTGCTGCAGCTCTGGTTGTGTCTTTAAAAACTATGGCCTGCAGTGTGAGAAAGACTTGGAGTGTCGGATGAAAAGCGTGTGTACAGGAACCTCTGCCACATGCCCCCAACCTGCTGCCAAGTCGAACCTGACTGTGTGCAGTTTGGGCACACGGGTTTGTTATAACGGGGTGTGTCCAGCATTAGTTCATGTCTCAGTCTGTGTCCAGTATTTTGGTGTGTAGGAGAATAAAGAAGAGTGTGAATTTGGGATGTAGTGTATGGCTCTTTTGGGGAAAGGGAATTCTAGAACAATGAGCTGTTTGCGTGTTGGATGAATTGATGGAAAGGTCATAGCTAACCCTAGTTTGGCATTTAAGATTTTTTTTTTTTTGGAATGATGCACAGGAATGTTCACGCTCTCTGTGTGTGCTACATGGCCTGGAACAGTGTGACTGCCCCGGGCAAAACAAAAAAGAAAAGTGCCACTTGTGCTGCCAGCAGACAGGTAATCGCTATAAACCCTGTTCAATGCTTTATAAAGAACAACACCAATATTTACAGTGATTTACATTAATGTCTTCGTATACAACTGAGCAGTTAAGGTTCAAGGCTTTACTTAGGGGTCCACCAGTTCCAACTTGATGATTATGGGACTTAACATCCCCTAAGCAGCGGTCCAACACCTTAACCCATAATAGGATAATATTATCCTATTATTTTAAATGTCTTTTATTTCCATTCATGAACCTTATGTCATTAGGAAACCCCAACACATGTGCAAGCACCACTTCCTCACTGCTCTCAAAGTACTTTAAGGGACAGCGAGTGGCACTGCTGCCTGGATCTCCATGCTCCAAAAACCAGGGTTACTGCGATCACTTTCAGACCTGTCGTCTGTTAGATGCAGACGGCCCCATCGCCAGACTGAAAAATTCACTTCTGCAGCTGCAGGAGTTTGATGATGTGGCAGACTGGATGAAGGTTTGACTTGATTTAGAAACGTATTTTAAAGCACAGCACTGTTTTGCATCGTTATCTATAAGCAATATAAAGTACACAGTTTGTAAATGTGGATGTAAGACACGCAGACAAGATTTAGCTTTAAAAAATCTGAATAAATATCCAAATACAACTCCAAAGTATTTCTGATGTGGTACTGTAACAGACCCCTGAAGAAACTTTATAATTTTGCCGGACCTAAAGCCGGTGGACATTTTAGCTCAGTGGAATTGTTTTTTGATTTTATTTTTATGTATTAATTATTTCCTGCTCTGCTTGACAGGCCCACTGGTGGGTGATCCTGCTGGGCATCCTGGTAGTCTCAACAGTAATGGCTGGCACTGTTTATCTGTTTGGACACACACTTGAGAGTGCCAATGAAGGACAGTAGGAACACTACTACACACACACACACACACACTGCTGTTAAACTGTTGACAGAATATTTAAGGTTCTTACTTTTATTAAAAGCATTTATTTTTAATTTTATATTTGGCTTGTGTTGTAGTTTTTCCTATTTTAAATGCGCACAAATTGTTTTTCAGCTATTTAATTTACAATTGAAATGGCTCTATCATTAAAAATCAGATCATTACAGAAACCTTCACCATTGCAATGATTAAACTGTTTTAGTTTACTTGAGAGTGTGTACAATCGATTTCTAACTGTGTAAACTATCACTACAGAAACAGGTGCACCATCTTATGAACTGATGTTATTATAAATCAATTCACACTTTCTAACCAATCAGAATTTAACATTACTGTAGTTATAATGTGTAATAACACAGTAATACACAAATAATTGTTATTGTTATTATAAAAACTAAAAACTAAAAACTAACTAAATTTCATACACTTTTTTCATTGTTTTTCTTACATTGTTATTAGTGACACAGGGAAAGTGCAACAAGTTTTAACCAGTGGTACAGCCAGGCAACACTCAGCCTAATGACAGCCTAGCTAGACAACTAAATCATAACACTAAGAAAATTTAAAGTGCTTACACAGCCAATTGCCAAATCCAATCCATAAAGCAATTAAAAGACTAAATAGACATTTATTTTTGATAAATTTCCCCAATGTAAATGTCATAGCTAGGTTGCTGAAGGTTTGCTAGATCGATTAGCACTATTATAAACAAATTATCCGTTAACTGGTTTTGTTCTATGATCTTCAGAACTGTGAAGTGTGAATTTTGCTAATGTTCATTTTATTAGCTTAATTGTATAAACCTTTATCTGTCTACATCACCTTTACTTAATTATTTATTGAAGACAATCGCCGTGGTGTCGGGGTTAAGGCGCTGGTGTAGTGGGTCAAGGCGAGTGGGGTTGAGTCATTTCCAGTCCCACCTCATCTCTCTCTATCTTCCCCATTTCACCCCTCTGTCCTATTAATAAAGGCAAATAATTTCCCAAAATAGATCTTGGAAAAAATATTTATTTATAACAATATTTTATTTTTATTTATTTTTTTTTTTTTCAGTTTTCACTTTCAACTTTACTGAAAACATTTCTATCAAATTCTCCTGTTAGAATCTTTGGCATTTTCACATAACCAAAATGTATGCAATTAAAACAATGAATATTTCAGTAACACATTATACAGTAATAAACTGTCTTCTGTGTTACAGTACTGTACCATTATAGCTGCTCTCTATTTAGCTGTAAATACACATTAATATAAATACAGACTTTATTAAGGAACTGTAAATATTAAATTTTTTTTATATGAACATTGCCCTTTTCTGCTTTAAAAACATGAAACTATCACAGCAATATACCGAGTACATTTATAGATACAACTCAGTAGAAACAGAGCAGCTATCAGGAGTGTGCATTCTCCTGCAAAGGTTAATGTATAGATCTGTCATTCAGTTTAAATTCCGCTACAAAATGCAAATTAGTTGTGTTGTATAATTTGCTCCTGCTTCAGAAATGAATTTGTATTTTTTTGTCCAGTTTTTGTGCGTTATAGTAAGAATAATTACAAAATATAATTAAAGAGGTGTGATTTGTTAGATGAGTATTACCATGTTTTATACATTATAATTGCTTTTGCATTGTGCTCCACACATAACACACTTATTAAACCTGTTACAGCTGAGCTTAGTTATGTATCAGGTGTATCAGTTAGGGTCAAATTACTAACTAATTAAATTCAAGTTGTATTAAATAATATATATTAAAGAAACCTATTTGAGGAAATATTATAAAATAAAAAAGACAAGAAACAGAAATCTCTGGAAATTGTTTTTTTGTTCTATAGTCATCCCTAGGAATGAACAAAGTACCGAAACTATATTTGAACTGCTCATAGAGTCGACACCTTTAATGTTTTGCTTTCACTGGACATTTAAACCTGAACAACCAGCCATTTCTTGCTTAAAAATATAAAAGCAAAAGGAATCTGGTGCAGTTTGCATTTTGAATGTAATAAAAACCTTCTAATACTTATCATATAACATATTAGGTACCAGAATATTAGATGTTAAAAATTAATTTAAGTCAATCCAACATAGTCTAATATATAATCTGTTACTGTAATTAGTGACTACATTTTTGTCTATGAACAACAACAACATTGTCAAAATTGTTTTTCTTAAAATATTCTGCATAGTTTTGCATAGTGTGGTGCCTAGCTATATGCGGTTTGTGCATATTTTATGCATATTTCTGATTGGTTTAAATAGTTTAACTTTCTCTATGGTTCTACAGTTACTGTGCGTTTTTCCCACACTGGGCGTGTGGAATTTACTGTGGCCTATGCGAGACTGGTTTCCTGAGCTGTGACTGTCCATTCATGTCCATTCTGAACCTAACCTTTAATATTAAAAGTTACGTCATACCACACAAAACATAACAGTAGATGAATTATTAACACATGATGTCCTGTGATAAACTAATATCTCTAATTTAGAGGCTCCTGTTTAGGACAACAGGCACTGATTAAATGGCACAATTGAAATAGGCATCGTTGACCCACATGTTCATATGCTTACTTACTTCTAGTGGTAATTTATCCTAGCTAATCAACCTGCTAGGTTGGTGGAAGGAAACCGAACAGATTTTACTGTAAATAAACAGGGCATACCACGCCATAGTGTTATTCTGCCCCCTTCTGTGCCACCATGTTTAGATATACCTCTGCTATTAATGGTGTAAATGAAGTGCCTGTTTTCTGTGAGATTTATTTATCATTTTTGGCAGGCACAATCAGGGATTTAAAACAGTCAAATGTAAAACTATAAAATTAGGTTTTCCGAACAGAGAGGTTATCAGGACAGCGGAGTTTTGGCTTTGCAGATTTTAATGTACTTTTGATTACATTTTACATCCAACATGCTAACTGTAAAGCTCATTTACGATTGATTGACTCTTTTTTTGACATTTAAACCAGAGAGCAAGCCAGATGTAGAAATCAAATGTATCGGTCCACCCAGGAATAATCTGTCAATAAATCCAGTCCTTTGTCTTAGTAAAATGTTTTAGTTAGCAGAATGCCGTCTGTCTGTTTAAAACTATTTACAATAAACACAGAGAAGTGATTGAATAAACTTTCAAGTGGTTGCACCTCGAAGAACAATCTGTAAAATGATTGTTGGCTTTACATGGTCTGTCATGTCATGCACACGCAGCTGCAGTTTACACGCCTGGAACGATTTTGTGACCTGGACAGGACAATAAATTACACTTCTAAGAGCAGCAGAAGTTCACCATCTTGACCTGGGAGACATGTGTGCTTCTCTGCAGCTTAGCAGGTTGATTATAGAATTGATTTACAAGCTTAAAATACAAAATAGAAGGTACCGTATCCACTGTAAAAGCAGTCTGTAGTGCGTTAACAAGAAATGGCTCATCATTCAAATTGATTTTAGATATTATTAATCATTAAAATAGTTTCTATTGAAAAGAGAGGATCACCTGTCACCTGTCAGATTAAAAGTACACAGGCCATAATATGCTAATAATATGTTTCTAGGGAAAACATATAACATAAGTTAAAAAAATAAATTCAAGATGAATCTAATATATCTAGGAGTTGGCTAAGTACCTAACACTGACTCCTGGCAGTTCTGCTTAATATCCATTTTTAAACATGCACATATCAAGTGAAAGTCCTTCTGGATATAAAATTATTTAACAATTAATTCAACTGAATTAATTTTAGTTTTCTTTCAGCCCAGAACAAGAAAAAACAAGTTGAAATGAATCACTATGTAAAAATGACTGTGTTTATATCACGTGCAGTTGAGTCACAGTGTTGATGCTGTAGTGTGGTGGCTATGAGTCTGTGTGAATGTGTGTGCGTGTGTGTGTATGCAAGACCATTTGGCGTGTGCCAAATGCTGTAAATGTAAATGTAAATGTAAATGTATGCATGTGTGTGTGTGTCTTTGTATTTGAAGTGATGGAGCAAGTGGTCTTTATAAGTTTTTGTTTTCATCCAGAACATAAAGTCCTGCCAGGACCTGAACTGAGTCCAGAATCCTCTTTAACTTGCCAGGTTTTCCAGGAATTCCGTTTAGACAGCCTAATAAACGACATGTGACACGAATCCATGCCAAGAATTACCTCCTGTTTGTTAGGGGAGCTATTTTTTCAGCAACACAACTAATGGACTGCGGATAAATAGAACACAAATTACACAACATCACATCCTTTTTTGTTTTACTGTTTTATTCAGAGATGGAATGTCCAAGTAACAAATGCTTGTTTTATAAACAACGTGAGTAGAATTGAAAGATGCTGGAGATTTAGAAGAAATTAGGATCTATAAAATGTTTTTTTCAGGATTAGTGGTAATATAAATATTATCAAGGACATAGTGAAACTATATTACAACCATGCTAGTATATGCAATGGATAGCACACAATCCAGACTAGCTGAGGAGGTGTAAATAAAGACTGCTCTAAAAACTTACTATAAAGTTTTTATTTTCAGAAATTTTGCTGGATTTGTTTTACTTCGCTCTAGTACTTCAATTTTTTAACTTTTGGCTAACATCACAGACTCCGATGAATTAAAAAATGAGTAAGTGTGTAACTTTATAAACTAAAACCTAGAAGCTGACACAGAATTTATGATATATTTTTGTTCAAAGTCTTAAAACACTTAGTATTTAAAAAGTTATTTTAAACTTCTGAAGAAAAACAGATCTGGACAGTTTAGATGCAGCATATTCTTTATTGAAATATATTCATGCAGTGCATTGCATATTAATGTGATTGTAAATGTTGAGAGTATGCATTGTTTATACAAGGCTTATGTACAAATATATACAATTAATAAATAATTCTGTCTTTTTATGGCTCTTGTAGGCAAAATTGATCCATATTGATGTTTTATAACACTGATTTCCTTAGAGCTTGCTTTATGATGCATGTTGGGAAAAGTCTTAACAGCACATCTGGTAAATTGTGTAGTTTAGTCACAATCATAAAGTGTTTCAAAGTATGTTCGAAATTTCTTTAATGTTCAGCAATCTGGCAAATGACCACATTATAAGGCGTGATGCAGTGTAAGACGAAAAACAAACTGAATTTAGACAAATGAATATTTTAGGTTTTGAGTAATTTTTTCATAAATTGATAATAATTGATCAAATTAATTAAAAAAATCTGTTAGTGATATAAAGTGATGAATAAATCAAGCAAGAAGCCTATAAAGTGACCTGTGCCGAACACAGTAACTCAAACACAGATACAAAAACAATTTCAACTTACACATTTCCAAATACAGAACAATGAAACATATTTACAGTGATCAGTTCTATATATAGATTCAGATACGAGAGTGTTTGGTCCCGTGATAGCAAGTGGTCAATATTATGACTATTTAAATTCAGTACAAAATAGACTTCTTGATTAAATTCCTGAATGCGGTTCTGCAGCGTTACATGTGTCTAATCTATAAATGTCTCTAAATGTAAAATGTGATAGATACAATGTAGACTTTATAGACGTTTTTGTGTTTGTCCTAATTTGGGTATAATTATACACAAAAGCTAGTGTCACTATTAAAGACTTTAACAATGTCAAGCACTTCATTGTGATCAAAGACACTCAGTGTTTAATTGCTATTTAGGTAGATGAACAAAGAAAATAAACACCTGTTTATTGATACAGAACTACACCTTCAGAGTCAATCAGTCAGTGACTCAGTGAGTTGATCGGTTAGCGACTTAGTAAGCTGACCAGTCAGTGACTCGCTGGTTTGATGGGTCAGCGACTTAGTGAGTCGATCGGTCAGTGACTTAGGATCAGTAACTGAGTTTTCAGGGCCCATTAAATCAATCAATCAATCAGTCAGGAATTCAGCCAGTCATTTAGTCAGCAAATTAGTTAATCAAGAAATAAATCACACAATCAATCAATCAATCAATCAGTGATTCTAAAAATTCAGTAATATAGCAGATTTAATCAGTCATTTAAATATTTAATGAATCTACAGTTAGTAAGTGACTCTGAGTATATTAAGAAGTGACTTACAAAGCTGATTGCAGTCCTGCGTGACACCCACTTTGCCCTATATTGTCTATTACTTTTGCTTTAGTTTGACCAAAGCTGACAGAAAGTCAATACACACATTATAACAGTGTCACAGTTTACTACATATACGTACATATATATTGCATAACAATAAAGGTCTTTTTTATCTTTTATTTAAAGAAATAGTTGGGATCTAGGCATGTGTGTGATATTCCTATTGTGCACATGCCTATTTACAGCCAATAAGGAGTGGTCGGACTCCTGATTTTTGCTCTACTCTCAGCTCCAGTGACCTAAGATCACGTTTAGCTAATTAAAAATACTGAGCGGAAATTGAAATTTAGGCTTTTACTACTCAGCAGTTATCACAAATAAAAGTTTCTTACAGGATGTGCTTATAGGTGAAGGTCACATAATTGCTTTAATCATGCTTTGTTGTTGTATGTACAGAAACTGCACCATCTTTCTTCCAGTCCAGTCCCAGCCGGTGTCTTTTAGTTTCTGGCAAAATGGTGAAGATTTGAGGGTATCTCTAATCGTCTAACGCAGAATTTTTGAATGAACTGCCATGCATCTTTAACTTGTGCAATCTGTCAAGTTAAAGACATAGACAAACATGTCTGTTTATTATTACCATACCATATCCGATAGTAAATGTAGGTAAATAAATCACACAATGTTACCTTTCATTTTTGCGACTTGACTGAGCTTCTTTGTCTTTCACAAATACGGCGGCGTCTCCCCCACGGGCAAGGTAAGAGAACTCACCTTCCTTGGCAGTAAAGAGTACTCTGAAGGGGTAAAAACATAGCAAAATATTAGGTGTGTGTAAATAGCTTACTAAATCCAGAGGCAATAAGATTCTTTATTATATTTTCGTGTAGGCCGTGACTCCTATACTCGCCACTTCTCACATGTTCTGGAATGTCTTCCAAATTATATCCAATAAGCAATGTTTCAAAGGCAAATAAAAACTGTATCCTAAATTTGACTCATGCTCCACTTTCCCTTTTTCCCATATTAATTACCTGGTCTGTGTTTCCCCAGATTTGATGCGCAGCTTGCGAATGTGGAAAGTGTCTGGTTTCCACCAGGGCCAGCTGAGGATGGTATCCTTCTCCCAGAGCAGCTTCACCATCAGCAACTCGCCAATGTCCACATCCGTAGTGAGTAAGAAGGAGATAGTACTGTTGGTTTTCAAAGCAGGCCTACAGGGTTGAATTAATACACAATTAATACACAAACACACATACACACAAAAAAACAAAAAAAGAAACACACAACCATGTACAAACATCTATTTTCTGATCTGAAATCAACTTGCATAATAAATGGGATGTTCTCCTTCTCTCCGGAATAGCCGTACAGGGAAACCTTCATGGGTTGCTCTGTATAGCTTATCTGTCTCTCACTGAAGAAATGGACTTTAACTTGGTAGTGGAAAACTGTATGGAATTAAAATAGATATTCTCAGAAACAGAAATAGACACGAGAAATTCAGTCATATATCGACAGGAAGTAATCGTTTTTTTGTTATAGGAAACATCTGCTGGCTTGCAGCCATTATTGTAGTGGTGCAGGTGCCTCTGTTGTGAAACAAGCCTTTCATATCACAGGATATATTAATAATGACCCTCACTGCAACAATTCCTTTGTAATTTTGCTAATAACACCGCAAGACAAGTTTCACAAAAGACCTCCTGTTTTCAGGTTATAACATAACCAACATTTTAAATCAACCCACATATTATACAATCTTTTTTTCACATTTTAAACTTCACATAATAAAGCACAGAATACACTTAAATAAAGAACATAATTATAATTAAAGTAGACACACACAGCAATTCTTTCCTCTTGTAATAAAGTCAAGTTTAGTTCTGTAGTTAAAAGTCTTTTGTACTAAAGTTAAAAGCCTAACGTAAAGTACCTTTGTATGGCATCATATCTCTGGTCTTCATGTACATCTTGCTGCTTCGCACTTTGCGCACTTTGTTGACTTCGTAGCCCACCTTGTTGCACCGGTTCTTGCGACAGCTAAGACACATACCCTTGTTGAAGGTCTCCTTGGAGCTACAGCGGTACGCCATGCTCTGCTGCTTCATGTTAATCAGCGAGTCGATGAAGAGGTGAATGGAACGCTCATGGGAACATTTAACAATCTGGTCCATATCTAGTAAATACAACAAACAGAACCGTCCTTATTATGTGCGAAATGCTAACAGTGACACAATGCTGTCTGTTAACTGCAACTTATTCTGCACTTTGTATTGTAGAATATAAGTAATACTCGCCTAACAGTTTAAACAGTTTTATATTTTTTCCCAAATCTGACCAAACCCACCTATTTCTACAACAATTCTGACCAATTTTCCACACAAAATTTCCAAACCCATCAACAAAATGTCTCACTTTTGTCTCACTATTGTTTAATCAATATTTTGAAAATTAACCCAGTAATAAATCTGCTTACTTCAACGCATACAAGTGAGCACATGTAATGCTATTAGTCTATTAGCATAAAATAGAAAGTAGAGGTATTTATAAAGGTATTCATAGAGGTATTCATAAAATGAATACGTAGAACGCACCTGGAAACTCTACTATTTTTATGAACATATAAGCAATATAATAGCTGTTTTAAAATAGCATTTGTATTTAACACTTTAATAAAGGTCATTAAATTTGTTGTGTAAAGACCACGTACTTCTCAACCCTTTAGTAGCCACCATCATCATTGTGTTCTGCAGATCACATCCAGGCTGGAATGTTCCTCCATTGGGGTAGATGTCCACATGGCCCACAGGCCTCTGGATGCCAATGCTGCGGTCCGGAGAGCCACGTGTGTTGGTGTGCAGCACGTCAACAAACTGGGCATCATCTGGGGAAAGTGTGCTCTGGGCATCAGCATACTCAAAGCTTGGGCCGGCTGGATCCATGCCTGAATGAACAGAAATAAAACCATTAAATCAGGTAACTGTCACAATGTTTAGCAAAACACAATGTGGAATGAAGAACAATAACCTATTATAACCTGTGGTTTTGTGATTATAGTGTGTATATTTTGTGTTTAAGATAATGAATTATTATTTATTTAAAACTGACTGTAGTCCAAACGTTTAAACAAACTAGCAGAATAAAAACCTGGCCAGTAGGACAAGCACATGTTAATAAATTACCTGTAATCCTACTGACTTTGTTCCTTGTGAGGAGTCCTGCAATACCAGCTACATGAGCACCCAAACTGTAGCCCAATAGGTGAAGCTTCTCCCATGGATATTCCAGCTCAGCCTTATAGCAAAAAACAAGCAAAACAGGAACTTTACTCACAGGTTTTATTCATTGTTTTTCATCATTTATTCTTTATTTAAACAGTTTATTTGGATGTACCTTCGGTGTATAGTATATGGTGTAAACATCTGTACTTATTCTTTTTGCTAGGGTGGCACGCTAGTCTTTTGTACCTTGAATATGTAGAACGTCCTGCACCTGGAAATGTGGCTACTCTACCTTTGAATAGACTTAATTGGACACGCATCTCTTTTTGTAAATGATAGAAAACAGAAGATACAAAGGATGTACTGTTGGAGACAAGTGATAAAAAGAGGTAGAGTTCAGTGCCCTTTTTTAAGCGAGTGTACAGTAAAAAGAACAAGCCAAAACTAGATGGTGAATTCTGAACAAGATGCACAATTCAAAACAAAAGGGACAATGTAGAGCTGTGCGAGTTCAATAGTCATATGTATTAACACATTTTTATAGACACCATAATAGATTTTTATATGATTTCATAAAATACAGCTGGTGTGCTAGCCTATATATTGTAAAAACATTTTTTGCATTGTTACAACGTCAACTCCTGGCTGAAAGATCAGGAAATTCAAATAATATACTGCATTTTAATGCTATTATACAAATCTATTTAATGGAGGCTGTGTTATGTCTCTAACCTGCAGCCAATTGACAAACTTGGCAACATCCTGGCCCACGAGTTTGGTGTATGCGGCTGAGGTTGGGTAATGTTGCTGTGCCCGGACAAGCCAGTCCACCACAATGACGTTTGCCATTGGTTCGCGTTCATACAGCGCCATCACCAGTTTGGAAACCCAACTTTCATACATGCCAGTAACCTAAACATGGATCAGATTATCAGTGAAAGGGAAACAACTTCACGCTTAATTTGCTTTAGCACACTTTATAAATAAATGCACTTACTGTCCAGCCATGAATAACTATAAAAGTCTTGGCGTCTGAGTTGAAATTACACTCTTTCAAGGTGTCCTGCTGACCAGGAACAATGTAGCATAGGTCATCCTCCGGCTCTTCGATTGTTCTCAGAGAAAATTTAGACTCAATGTCACTGAAGTCTATCATCCAGTCTGTAGAGTTGCTAGTGATGTTATCTAATCAGGTACAAGTTGACAAACAAAATTAGAATACTTAAAAGATTTAAATGGTTTGGCACTCCTATTACAACATAACCATCTTCCTTGAAACTTTTCATAAATGCTGCTAAGCAACCACTGGCAACCACTGCAATGTGCAACCAGTGCATTATGCAATTTTAAATAAAACTGCAACAAAATGTGAGCTAAAAGAGCAATAAAAAACAGAATTCATAGAAAATAGCAAAAATAAAATGTAACGCACTGCACACAAATTTAATTTATTCCATTCACAAAATTATAATTAAATAGAATAAAATAAAGCTAATAAAATAGTTTTCAAACTGAAAGTTGATTTATAGTTGTTTAAATGATATTCTTACTGCATTTCAGAGAACCTGATTTATCACACTGACTCACTGGAAGTAATACATAGTTTACTCTGTTTACACTGATAACTGCCAGAAAGAGGAGGCACAATTTCTCTACATCATTTTATCTTTATATTAAATGAGATGATAAATAATAAAAGACTATAAGACAATCAGGAAAAAATAAAACTTACTGAATGTGCTGGTTTCCACTGTTGGAGAAATTGTAGTTGAAAGACTGGAAGAAAAACATAAAAAATACATCCAGATGATGTGCAAAACAACGCTTTTTGTTCCCATTTTCTTCGAACAAATAAGTGTTAAATTTTAACTCGGGTTTTTTTTAAAGTATTAATACAAAATGCACACTAAAGTCCTATTTAGTCCGGGTGATACTGAGATCTGAGCGCGGATGTCTTGTGTGCTTTGAGAACTTCCACAAGTTTGAAAGAGTCGCCGGTATTAGCGGTGCTTTATGCTTTAAGCGGGACCTTATATGCGTATGTACTTTCTATTGGACTATATGCTATTGGACTACAAATCAGCTGTTATTTTATTGGCTCTGCTGGTGAAGATGGGTGGGACATAACCAGCAAAAACCAACACGTCCACCCCTACCGCCCCCACTGTTCTTTAAATCATTCACTATTGGGAGACATGTAACCTTTAAACCTTGAAATTTATAAAAAAAAAAAAAAAAAAAAAAAAAAAATATATATATATATATATATATATATATATATATATATATATATATATCTTTCTCTCTCTCTCTCTCTCTCTCTTCTCTCTCTCTCTCTCTCTCTCTCTCTATATATATATATATACAACATATATTGTCTTTCTTTAATTATAAATATTGAATGCAAAATAATATGCTGTGATGAATTCATTTGTGCTTTACAATTATCATAAATATCAGCCTAGAAATAAAATCAGTTAAAATAAGTTTAGCCAGGTTCTTTGCTATTGATATAGATTGGCTCGTGTTAAATGCACCAGCAACAGTGCATCGGTGGAAAATGCATTGTGAAGGCTGATCTGTAATGAGAAGCACATTCAGATCTTGGCACTCAGGAAGGGAATGTCATAGAGCTCAGTCTTTGTGTTTGGGGAGCAGGTCAATGGGTGTGTGAGAAAACACTGGAGGTGATTGGCTGGACAGTGGTGAGCAGAGCATAGACACACTGCATAGTCAAGATATTTTAACCCCACCCTGCTTAAAGCTGTGGGTTGTTAGGGGTGGGGGTTGGTCTTGTTATATGAGCATGTCGGGGTTTTCTAGTCTGACCATCCACCGGTTTGACTGCATACTGTCAGGGATACTATGTAACTGAACATGAACATGTGTGCATGCAACATGGAGTATACACTAACCAAAGTAAGATCAGAGTCGTATGTTTGATTTTTGTTGCTCTGATTAGGACCTATTTAATTTTGCACTGAAGTCAGCAGAAGTAACAAATATCTTTAAAATTGAATTTTGTTATTTTATTTGTAATTTTATATATTAATGTTAAAATAAAACACTTTTTTGTAGTGACTATTATTTAAAAAGCCACAACCTTTCGGCTGTCAGCCTCAACATAATTGTAAAATATCAAACTTAAGCTTATCTCTTCTTTAACTTGAGTCTAATATCTGGCAGGTATGTTAAGGTTGATCAGAATTGTCCTCGTTGATTAGAAGACGAACTTGTCTGCCATAATACATCACCATTGGAGAAGACAGGGTTTTAGGGGTCCCAACAGTATCAGCATATCTGTCCTCATAGCTTACGGTTGCAAATGCACATCATTCCTGTAACTATTATTAAATTAAAAAAAGAAATAGACATTTTTTGCAATAACTAAATAATTTTAAGCTAGATGTTTAAGGGGGGTTATATCTTTGTTTACAGAAGCTATGCCAGTGATTGTGAATCATTTCATCATCCTAGTAAATAAGTAAGCAAAGTAAATATCCTTTTCCCAAACATTGGAGTTCTGTCCTCTGGATTTGTTCTGCGTTCAAAAAGATCCCTAACTTGTGGCTGGAAACTGGCCACAACTAAATTTAAGATACAGTCCCTACTAAATTGGACTGTAAAATTTCCTTCCACATTATGGAAGTAAAACCTTTTTCTTTAAGAACCTTAAAAAACCCTGTGTATATATATGCACACTGCAGTTTCTACCTTATGCATTAATTGACTTTAGTCTTGTAAGGACTTTGCTTGTGATACTTCTGCCGAGCACCCAAGACCACAAGTCTCAACCACACCTGCTTAGCCAGCATGAAGCGAATAGCAAAAATTTCAGTCACATGGCATCACGTTCAAGAGAGAATGAAAAGAAAATTGTTATGGTTTCCAGAGAACACACCTAGTAATATGCAAGAACAGGTTCACAGGAGTGGTTTTGGCATGATCGGCATCTCCAAACTGTATGTCCACACATTCCATTAATTTATCAAATCAAATCGAATTTATTAATTTATTTCAGACTTAATTCATGCAACTGATCTAAACAATACTTTAGAACACCAATTTTGGCTGGGTAATAAAACACCTTCTGTTCTTTAAACACAGTCTAGTCAATAAGAACATTTTAGGTTATTTTTTTCGGCATTCTACAGAACCAAACAGCTGGTAAAACCATTAGGTCTAGGTACTGTATGTCACCACTGTAATGTACTGACATGTCCTTGTGTGTGTGTTTAAGAAGGAGAAAGAGCAAGTTGCTAAAAAGACGAACTAGTTTGGAAATGTTAGCTTCGCAAGGTTATTCCCGGTGGATGTAAGATGTAAGAAGGGTGTCGTTGGCAGCAGTGAGTGGTGTAACTTTTGTCTGGCTGCAAAACCCCAGGGCCCTAAAGTGCAACTATTCCTTAGTAACTTCTCTGTCAACCATTCATATACAAAGTGCAGAGTCAGCAATGGAATACAACAAAAAGTATGTACCACAATGGTATCTGCTGCTGTATATAGTATGATTCATATTTTATTTATTATTCATTATATATTATTCATGCTGAAGAATTAAATTACCATTCCTTTTTTTTACATATTTTATTTACAAAGCTTTAACATGCGTCTAAAATAGTATATAAAACCTCAGAAAACCTTTCTTTCCTTAGATAAGGAGGTATCAGTCACAAACAGCAAGCACCAGTCCACAATTTCAAACAAGAAATAATAGGCCACCCAAGTCTGTTCGGAAAACGTACCAATAGTAAATTAATTGATTGGCTACACTTTTTGTTAGAAGATAAACTGTAGCCTCTGAATATCATCTTACAAAATCTTGCATGCAACTGGTTGGTATTTGAGTTTTATAAGTTAAAAAAATAGGGTGCCATTGAAGAAACGGCTGCATGACCTTGAAGGCAGTCTACTCCTCTATCATTTCTGTGGAAAGCTGTTAAACAGCTGCTGCATAATGAAAAGCACCTGTCCAGTCTCTGTAGTGCGCGGCGTTCTGTGTGCTGAGCTCTTTCCTTTAATCAGGCATAGCAAGAAAACTTTTAACTTTAAGAGAACTTTTAAACCTGTAGCAGCTATTGCAGATGTACACGCTCAAAATATTCCAGCATTTACCTGCAAAAAGCCTAACATTCCATTTGGCCTTAGAGTGTACACTCATTAATGCATTTATAAAGTGTAAATATATTTGTTTATCCAAAGGATGTGGCTTCTTAGAAGATTATAAGCTTGCTAATAAAGCTAATCCTTTCTCTGTGGCTCTGATCTCAAATCCAGAGAATGTTTTATAATCTTCTGTAATAATATCCTTTATCCTTTTACAACACAAGTGTGTTAATCATTCAGTTTCAAATAACTGAAAAGCTTTAGTGAGAGCTCTGTGAGTTATGTTCCATGTGTATGTGTGTGTGATTCCATTATTATACCTCTCCTTTGCTCTTCCCTATTCCCCATCGTTGTAGAGCCCCCCCTCTGTTAGAATCACCACATATGTTCAGCCACATGTTTCTCACGACCTGACACACACACACACACACACACAAACACACAGTCACACACAAAGAACAGTCTTATACCATTGCCCTGCAGCAGCCATGTTTAATGAATACCCTTGTGTGTTTTTTAACAACTTTATATTAAGCACAATAATAATAATAGCACCAACAATAATATATAATAAATAATACATTATACTCATAATATATATTTATTTAAATAATATGAATTATTCAAATATTATTATTATTCTCCTTTTGGCTGTTCCCTTTCAGGGGTCGCCATAGCGACTCATCAGTCTCCACTCAACCCTATTCTCTCCATCCTCTTCACTCACACCCACTAACTTCATGTCCTCGTTTATCGCATCTATTATTATTATTATTATTATTCTTGTTATTACATTTCCATTTCTCGCATTTAGGGGACACACTTATCCAGCAACCTACATTTATATCTTTTTTTATACAACTACAAAATGGGGGTTAAAAGCCTTGCTCGGGGGCCCAACAGTGGCAGCTTGGTGGTGCCAGAAATTGAACCCCGATCTTTCAATTAGCAGTCCAACCCCTTAACCACTGCGCCACCACTTCCCCCCGATTATTGCTGCTGTTAAAGCAATAGAACACATGAGGTGATTTAAAATGGTGAAAAAAGGTGATTTCTGGAATACAAGAACTATTGTATACCTGAAGCCTTATAACCATAAAGCGATAAATACGAACTGAGAAGTGAAGGTCAGGAATTTTAAATAAAACATTAAAATATTGAATGACATACTAAATGAAACAGTCATGTTAGACATGAAAAGAGACATGCATGTAGTAATTCAGTCACGCACTGATCATGCTTAAGCCACCGTGTGGCATCTGCTTCTGCATGCTCTGCTGCCCAACTTTACCATGGCAGCAACCCACAGGGGACCAGAAGTTCACCATTCCCTCCTTCTCTTTCACAAGGCCACATGTCAGATATTCCTATTGCTGATGGCAAATGTTTTCTTTTACAAACGTCTACCGCTGTATTACAGTACAGCTCTGGCTTCTGCAATGCCCCCTTATTCCTCACAGTTGCAGTCTTCGAGTGCGCAGATTCTTTGGAAATTCAATAGTTTAAAGTAGAATGTTTGGACAGCTGAGAACCCTGAGAGCTGGATTGTTATGGACTCCAGTCCTCTAGTTTAACCTCCCTGACATGTTAGTGTTTTTAGTCTTATTGAAATATGAACACGTGATGGTGAGTTCCTGCTCATTTTGAGGCACATTAGCTCTTGCTTTGTCATCTGAGTTGGAGATGCAGCAGTGTCTGCAGGGTAAATTACAAGCAGATTTTGAGAAACAGCTCCTGTTTTAAAGCTTCATCTCCAGTGACATTATAACTACTTTAGCCACCAAGCAGAAACATTCATTTAAAAAAAAAAATAGCAGTGTAAATGGTTTTTTTTTAACTTCTCCCAGTAACATGGCTGTAGCATTATCCAGTGTACATACGTAGCTTTATTGTTTCACTTTTAATTAGATATTTTACAAAAGCTGCATTAATATTTAATGAAAAAAACGTATTGGATAAATATATAAGTTACTTTGACTGTGATCAGGATTGTATATCCACCAGTCAAGATGTTGGATCCTTCTGAAAGTGTTCTTCACAGTTGGACAAGCAGTGTGGCTGTGATTTTTATCATTAGTTTCACTATGCCATCTGCTGGTCATCTTAAATATTATTAAACACTGGTTCAGGTTCAGACCAGGAGACTTTTTTTTTTTACTAATAATAAATAAATAAGGATTCTTAGCATACAAAACAGATGAAAATTAAAGTACAGCCTAATGGGTTTCATGACTTCCTGCTTTAAAAAGCTAAAGAGACAGATTTATTACCTTAGACTGTATCAAAGCCTTAACACAAACAAATCCTTCCAAACAATATAAATGGTTAAAATAGCACAATTATAAAACAGATGTGGTGCAGCTGTGGCATTATAAGAGTTGCTGTTATTAAATATTAGTTGACACTTTTGACTAATCATTAGCACTATTTTAACGTCGCGCTCCTGTAATATAGCAGTACTGTATGTAAGTGCACAATATTTACCACAAGAGGGTGCTGTTTGAAGCTGTTGATATAACACCTCACACTAAACGGTGTTTGCGTTATTTAGACCTAGGGGGTCACACAAATGGACTGCGCTGGTAAAGAATTATTCCCAAAACATCTTATAGAGTCGAAACTGGAAGTCGATTCTTGTCCTCAAGTCGAATCCGAATCTCTGGCTATTGGAAGTCGAAGAATCGACTCCCTAATCACACTACGGCACATCTTCCATTGTGTCTGATGTTTTAATCACAGAAGGACAGTTTGATTCAACACATACATGGTTTTTAGCCTGCTCTGTTATTCTCTTTCTATTATTTTAAATTAAAAAGAACATAAAAATGTATCTACAAATACTGTCATTCATACAAGCAAAAGTTAACCTGTTCTAAATAAAGACAATACACTGGGATTAAATATTGGACTTTCATGTCTACATTGAAAAGAATTTTTTGGTTGACACATGGTGGAGTTTTGATGCCTCAGCAAACACACAGACACACACACACCAAACGTAACCTGTAGCCCACCACTGACATTAATTATAAAATAAAAACTACGATCAAAAGGCTTTTGGCTTTTTTTGGCTCTATCTGAGACACATGACTCAAATCTGCTTCTCATAACAGGGTAGTGTGGGACACTAGAATAAAATGATGGCCTTTTTAATATTTATAAGCTTACAGACTTCTGAGCTTGTTTGGCATTATTGTAAATGACAGTGGAGAGAGAACAGACCTGTCCTACCTAGAGAGAAACTTTTTCTCTTTTATTCTTTTGGGTAATGGCTCTAGGTGGCTGCGGAATCTTATGGATTTAAACCTATAATTCCTCAGCAAGTGAGTACATTAGAATAAAATCATAATATAAAAAGAGTAGAAATAACAACTTTATATTTTCTTTTAAAGTCTTTATATATGTATTAGTGTCGTTCCATGTTTTAATTCTCACTTAAAATAATAATGTTTTTATATTATATTATTTATGTTTTCATTTGAAGCCACAAAAGGAAACTTTTTATTTAAAACATTTAAAGATATAAAAAAACACAAGATATAAAAAAAATTGTGTTCCTAAATAAGCTAATAAATAATTGTGATGACAAGTAATATAATAATGATTGTAGTAAGACAGTAACATAATGATAAAATAATCTGTAATCTATATAAACTTTCCATTGACAAATTACACTTACAGAACACTCTGTGTGTGAGAGCGCAAGAGAGAGAGGGAGAGAGAGAGAAAGAGAAAAAGAGAGTTCTGTCAGTCAGCTCTTGTCTCACACCAGCATTTCCCAGTTTTTTTACCATAAAAGGCCAGAGTGAACCAACAGTGTTTCCTGTGGAAGGAAACGTCTCTCCCCTCTCTCTCTCTCTCTCTCTCTCTCTCTCTTACTCTCTCACTCTCTCATCCCCACCACACACACACATACATCATACTCTATTTGTTTCGTTTATAACTTTTTCATACCAAGGCTCTTTTCCTGTCCTCTCCATGCTATCTAATGTGCACAGTACACGACTAATCCCATAATTTTTCCAAAAGAACACATAAAGTATAGCTATAGAGCTAAATGATTTAGTCGTGATGCGACTTAGTCGAGTTCCTTTTTTGATCATTTACTGATCTTCTGGTGTCTCATTTGATAGACTTCTTTTACCCTAAAGTTGATTTACAAGATAAAAAAGATAAAAAGTTTTTATCTAGAATGGAACTATGGTCTTCTGGCATTTCTGGTATTTAACCTTTCTGCCCTTCTGATTACTAGTGCAAACAATTTGCCAGTTGTGTGACTGACCTTTATTCTGATCCCATCCCGTGTATATACAGTATTAAGGTTTGTTTGTATTTTACAGTTTTTTAATTTGTCATGGCAACATTAATTTGTATGTTGTATTTGGGAAAACTGAACCGGTTAGTGTGGTAATAAATATTTGCACAGAGCTTACTGTGTAAATGTCTGGTAGGGCAAACGATCTGTTTTGATGGCTTTGAGTGCATTTGCTATGAATAGTTTTGCTTTAAGTCTGATAAGTAAGTTAAAACTAGAATGAATTCAAAAACCGAAAAATTATGTATAGTCATACTTTTTACTGACACCGAGATAAAGATCGATCCTTTTTTCGTCTGTTTTTTTTAAAGAATTGAGAATGTTAAATAAAATTAAACATTGCTGATGTAAGTAATTATTTAAGAGCTACAAAAACAGTAACAGGTACTTATGTTTGTAAAAAAAAAAAAAGTTGACTTCTTCCACAATTAGGGTGTCACTTTAAGTAAGGGAACATTGAGCTATGGTGTACTGTGGGATTTTTTTTAAAGTTTCAGTGCACTGGAATGATTTTACACTTGAGACAGTCTTCAGCTTCAACAATACAGCCCACTGTGACTATATTTGTGCTAACTGCTAATTACGGAGACAGCACACATATGCCTACTTTCTAATAAGACTACTGGGGTACTAAGTACTAAGACAGTGGTGCAATTTGCACTTTTTTTATATTATTTAAAACGGAAATGCTTTCGTACACCTGTACATGCCTGAGGGCTGTGAGTTTAACATATGTTAGTGATAAATGTGTGACCCAACTTCAGGTGTACAACTCAAACAACGTCATGACATTCCCAGGTGTAAGATGAGCTCATTCACCACTCAGAGAGGACAAGTGAGGACAGATAGTTTTTGTCGTCAGGGCCATAAAGTGATTCAGCAGCAGGCCAAGACAGCTTCTGGGTGTTTCTTTAAAGAAACCATGTTCTTTTTCTAAAAACATTTAAAATATAAATAAGAGTTATACAGAATTCTAAACGATTCACCGGTTATATTAAAGCGATAATTTCTACACTACAAATTTATAATACAAACAATGGTTAAAAAGACATATTTGGTGTTAAATATTTTGTGTTAGCAACATGGCTAGAAATATTCCCAAAAACCTTTTGCTACATTTCCTTTTACTGGTTAAAGTGAAACAAATCTAATTTCAAGCATTCATTTTATGCAGATCCTGAGGTTTCTTAGGCCTTTGTGGAAAACAAAGTCCATTCCTTTTTTATTAGAACAAACCCCACTGTCTTTGTCCTATAATCAAATACTGTTTTAAACTAGTGCCTAAAAATACTATTTGTGCGTGTTTGGGGGACTACAAATGTGAACCATTAAGAGACTTTTTGTGGTTGGTATATTAACCCAGAGTTATTTAAAATAATCAACTGATATGATTTCAAATGAGAAAAACAGGTCCAGTTTTGTTTGCACCATAAATTACATCTAACAATTTATTTATTAAGTTGTTTTTATGATTTATTAAGATAGATGTTTTCTACATTATGGATTTCTAACACTATACTAACAATAGTGAAAAAGCTTGGGTAAGAGTATTGGCATGCCATAAGTGAATAAAAATTGTAAATTATGTAAATGCATCAACAACTGTGACCTTTCATTGTTTAAGCTTTGAATCTGACTATTTGTTAGCGCCTAACTTTTATAACATTACATTTTTGCATCCTTTGAAAGAATAGCAGTAGGCACAGCAGTCCTACTTCTAAAATCTAAATACCTTATTTAGATTTTAAAATCTATACCTAGATACTCTAAAATCTAAATACCTTATTTAGATTTTAAAATCTATACCTAGATACTTAAAATCTATACCTTCAGTTACCTGCTGAAACAAATGTTCCTAATCCTACTTATATATGTCATTACCTTCAAATCCACACCGTGTCCTTGCCCAGAGTTAATTTTGGAATCAGGTTCTCAATGTCTCACACACAAGCCTCTATCACTTTAAAGCAAAATACAACAGCTCCAAATAAGGACAAGGGATTTGAGCTCTTGTAAAGGATTCTGGTCCAAGTCATTCCTCTATCCAAGTGGGCTGATATGGATTCAGGGAACTGGAAAAGGGAGGAGGCATAACACTGTGTCTGGTAGGGTTCAGAACGGCAAGATCGGGCATTGTGGTCTGTCTCAGCACCGAGTCTGTAGCTCTCCTTCTCTTCTCTCTCTGAACCTGAGGATCTGCACTGACTTTTTCACTTATTGCTGGGCTTAGTTAAGGTGAGATCATCATCATGGAAGCCATTAAGAAGAAGATGCAGATGCTGAAACTGGACAAGGAGAATGCCATTGACAGGGCAGAGCAGGCTGAGACAGAACAGAAAGCTGCTGAGGAGAGGTGTAAGCAGGTATGGGGACAGATGATGTTCTAGTTGTGTAAGTAAATCATTTGGTGTTAGAAGTAGCATAAATACATGGTGGCTAAGTTTTAAATTGCTGTTTTATTATAGCATTTTAAAGACAAAAAAATAGAAAAAAACATTCTATCTTAATTAATGGTATTAAAAAGAAATCTGAAAGGCACAACCCAGGCAAAGATCCTTCATAAAGAATATAATATGATGAACTGTGCTGTTATTGGAAAACCATTTACGACAGAGTGGCTTGCATTCCCATAACAATGTTTTATATTCCTCTTTTACCACAGTGATTTTTCCAAAATTTCAAGGTATAATTTTCAAACAAAAATACATTATGCTCCCTTCCAGATTTTTCTCAAAAATATTGAATAAACACCTTCTTACAAGAAGCTTATTATAAGTTATTATAAGTGTAAGCTTATGTGAAGAGTCTGCCGTACAGGTAAATAATAATAGTTTTAAGATTAATTTTATTTAGTACTAAAAATACAGTATTTTTAAAGTTGAAATTATTTAACACCATTTAGACAAATTTAACAGCACTGTGGTATAACATTCTACTAAATTCACTATTTTTGGTGGATACCACTCAACATTCCAGGCTACTGAGTGCACTCCTGAGTGAGCAAATCCATTGGCTCCCAGGAATCTTGGCAGGTTCTTGTGTAGCGCTGCAGGAAAGCAAATAGACTCAGATTAGCAATGAGTGTTTGTGAACATGGCATGCCAGCACAGTTGTTAACCTGGGCTAAAAATATGTCACATTATCAACACACAGATGTGGTAGACCTGTTTTTGCTCTACTTACTGGCAAGAGAGTCTTTGTGAATGGCTCTCACATGTATTGCCTACTTATCTGCCGTAACCTCCCTTTTAGTATGTAGTTCAGTATTAGTTGGCTTATGACTCAGAGGATCACTGAGATCCCCATCAGTTTCACTTCCACTAATGACCTAAACAGAAAAGCCACAGAGAGTCTCAGAAACAAAGAGTAAGAGTGTGTTAAACATATTTTCATATTTGTGATCACGTATTATCATGTCTAATTCTAATAAAATCAGAAATCTAAATAATTAGGACTATGTTACTCTTTCTCTCTCTCTCTCTCTCTCTCTGTGTAAATATATATATATATATATATATATATATATATATATATATATATATATATATATATATATATATATATATAATTTTTCCCTATTTTATTTTGCCTTTCAGTTGGATGATGAGCTGATTGGCCTGCAAAAAAAGCTAAAGCAGACTGAAGATGAACTGGACAAGTATTCTGAGGCCTTAAAAGATGCCCAGGACAAACTGGAACTTTCTGAGAAAAAAGCTGCTGATGTAAGTGAGATGCCTTGTAAGACTAGGATAGAAAAAAAAACTCACAACACTACAAAAAGTACAAAATCCCCCCAAAAAAACTTAAACAAACTGTAAACAAATAGTTGGTGATTATTTACTTTTAGACAGACTTACCATTTAATTATTAGCAATTAATTTATGATTTAATTATTATTAATAGTGATTAAACTTGGGATTTATTTAACAGAAGAAAAAGGGTAAATCAGAGACTTTTGTAAATCACAGAGTCATATGACTGAAAAGTCATGCAGCATTACTCATTCATGATTTCACAGCTGTTAATGGATGTGTGTTAATATGAACACCTCTATGTCATTCTTATTGAATGATTTAATGATGGATCCTGCACTACCAGCTGTATACTAGTTTAGATCAGACTACGTAAACGTGAGAAGCAATGAATGTAATACATGTTTGCCCTCAAAGCATTCCTGCCCATTCTAGTGATGGGATTTTGATACATTTTAGTAAGTTGTATCATTTGAATAAGAGTCAGATCATCTTTTTTCCAAAATGTTTGTAAAATGTTTGTAATATTGTGAACAACGAATACTATGGGCAAACTGTTTTATAAAATCTACATTCATAAGTTTCTAAACATTTATTTTAAAGTTATAACAAACAAAGCACTGCACCTAAAAATACCTAAAAGCAGCATTAATAAACTGCCTATAGTAAATGCCTTCATTAAAGAAAATAGCATGGGTCTTGCTATTATTTTATTTGTTTTAAATTGATTTTAGAAGCTATTTATAAAGTTTGTCTGAAAATGCTGGACAGGTTATGCCCACAAGAGTCAAAGGTGAAGTTAAATGATATGTCACTTGTTTGTGGTTCATAAGTAACGTAGGTAACACAAATCAATGCATGTGTCATCAAAGTGGGCTTTGATAAATAAAGTGTGTGTCTGATGCAAAAGTCACTGATCTATAGTCGGGGCTAATAAGAAATCAGCCTTAGCCTTATATATTCATTATGTCTTTTTACTTATGACCTTCACTGGTGTTGTTTTTGTTTTCAAGAAACTGAAATATATGTCACAGAGGCTATTTGTAACAGCAAATAAGACACAGTCCCTTATTTCAATGTGTTTTCTTTTAAACAAAAGAAGTGTATAAGCATGCTAGCCCATTTATTCCAGCTGGCCCATATCATGTGTCTGACTGTTTACAGAAGCTTATTGTAGTGCTAATTCTGCCAATTCTCACAAACATGGCTGAATATATCAATATAGATGTTAACAAGTAAAAAGAATATCTGGTGACTTTTGCTTTGTCTATGTTCACTGTTAACTTTTCAGTATCTAGTAGCGGCTGAAATATTCAGGATTTAGGAATCCTAGTATTTCTCTGATGTGTATTTTTCTAAACAATCTTGCCTTTTTAAATGTATTTAAGCCACAGTGTCCTCCTAATGCATACTAAACATATTGTGACGCATAAAATGCATAGGAATATAAACGGCACATATAGGAAACTATCCTTCTGCTGTATAAAAAAAAACCTGATTCCGCAAACTGTGCTAGTTTTTTACTTATGTTAACCCACTGCAATGAAGCCTAAAGAGTCAGAAATCACTGCGGTTTCCAGTACTTTCTTTGGAACCTAGACTTAGAAATCTGTTTCAGTCCTCTACCCCACATGTCATGAATTAAGCAAAACCATAAACTAATTATACATCTGAATATCCAGTTGCAAAAGAGGAGGAAAGAGGAAAGAAATTCCCTACAGCAAACAAAACCTTTCGACTTTAGTGGATAAGCAAGGCTTTTTTTTTTTTTTTTGCATGCCTGTTACTGATAAGCGTAAGGAGCAATAGGGGGTGCGAGAGGGGACGTGTAGCACAGCAGCCCTGGAATTTAAAGAATCCAGCCAAAACAAACGAAGAAAGGCCACACTCATGCAAGGAAATTAGGACCCCCTTGACTATGTTTGCTTTTAAATACAATAGTAAACATCTCTACCTTAACATATATATTTATATTACAACCATAGCTTACAGTTATACTGAGGTAAATCCCAATGTGCTCCGAATTTCTTATTTTTCATTGGTTGGAAGGTTAAAATCCAGTTTTAAAAGTTTAAAAGTGATTTTAATTTTCATTCATTATTGGTGGTTGATCTAGAGAATTAATGTGTGTTATTGTGTGGTAAATACAGTGTTTTGTGACAGTCATAGGTAAGCCTGTGACATAGGTTTTGTTGTTAAAGTTAATGCAAACCTATGATCTAACTGTGTTTCTCTAAATGTTATGACTGCACTAAAATCACTTAAAAGTTAAAGGTCCGTACTAAAGGTAGAATAGATCCTCTCCTACATTTTAAGGTCATAATAGCCTGGCGTTAAGGTAACAGCATCACAGCTCACAGCAGTGAGTTTTTATCAGGATGTTCAAACATGTGGTGATTAATTCCTAGCAATACATTTCCTTTCTTCGTCATTCTTTTACACTGTAATTATAAATCCTATACTGAATACAGTAAATTGACATCAGAACATTATAAAAGTTGATAAATAACATTACAGACTGTAAATGGTGCTTAATTCAACAACTGGATTTCAGTTAGTAGCCCACGTGTTAGTCCCGCCCATGTTTTACGTTTTTGCGAGTGCAAGATTTCTATTGGTCCTTTGCGGTGACGTTTGGCAGCAGGTTTTCCGTTTCCAGCCGGTTTTATGGCTGGATTCAGTGCGTAACCATCCGTTACATTCTTAAAAACCCAGTGAGACAGGAACTCTATCCTAACAGACTCCTTCTTTATTATTTTTGTACTTTTTGTACCTCGAAAAGAACTTAAAAGGAAATAGAAAGCGATATTAGTCCTGTCAACTTTTAGCAATTATCACTTACACACGCGTCCAAGTGCAGTTTAACGGACTTTTTGAATACGACTGTATTTTTTGTAGACTGTGAAATTATTTATTTATCTACCAATTAAGTTCGGGGTTTTTTTCCGTATTTTGTAGTACAGCCTTTTAACTAACACACAATGTCAGGTGCAATGTCTTTGGACGCAGTAAAAAGAAAAATCCAGGCTCTTCATGCGCAGGCGGACGGCGCGGAGGAGCGCGCGCTGAGTTTACAGAGAGAGCTCGAGCTGGAACGGCAGCAGCGAGAAAACGTGAGCAAATGAAAAACGTCCTCAATTTCTTTTCCTCTCTAAAGTCATTTAAACCTTTTTTTTAAAAATTAAATTTAAGCCTCAGGTTTGTGCATATAGTTCCTTACGATTTTCTTATATGCAGCATGAATGGTTCTAGAGTTTTAGGCTCTTAAAGGAACCACCCTTTCAATAGAAAAACATCTTTGAATCGAGCTTTAGTTTTTTTTTTTCTATTTTAATAAACGCGTTTTTCTGTCCGATTGCCAAAACACTACACTAGCTTGTGTTTCTATGGTTACTATACATATAGTTCGATTTTAGTACACTATTTACTAGGCTTGTGTGCGGTTTGGGACGGAACCGTTCAGCCCACGTCTTCATTCCAATAGCACACTGTGGCAAAAACAAATCTTTCACGATGTGCAGAGTCTTGTGCTCGATTCACGTTAACATGTTATACTGTTTTAACTGTGACGTATGTTAAAGGAATGAAACTTCACAGTGTTTGCTGAAAATGTTCTTGGAAGGTAGGCGTGAATGAGTGATCCGCACGTATCGTTACTTCCTGTCAAGTGGAAATACTGGATGTCAACCAGTTCTTACTTCTGTCCTACAGGATCGAGACCAAATGTTGCTGTTTAATAACTGGATTGAATAATTTGAAGTTTCCCGTTAGATAGTGGAATAGACAATGGGTGGGAGAAGTGGTGGCTTAGTGGTTAAGGTGTTGGACTGATACCAGAAAGACTGGGGTTCGATACCCAACACCACCAAGCCACCACTGTGGGCCCCTGAGCAAGGCTCTTAACCCCCAACTGCTCAGTCGTATAAAAGAGATAAATGTAAGTCGCTCTGTATAAGGGTGTGTGCCAAATACTGTAAAGGTGTGATTTAAACTTTTAAATCACTATTAGGGAGCATTACTCTTAACTTTACCGGCTAGTATTACTGTCGGTGCCATAGCAATAAATTTATTTTGTAAATTGCTAAAAAGAGCAGCAGCTCTCAGAGCGGGTGTGGTGCCATGTATATTATTGGTGAACCAGTGATCAAGGCATTAAAATTGCTGATTGGATGTAATGAGTATAAATCCCAGGATCACAAAGCTGCCACTCTTTACTCCATTTTAACCTGTTCAGTTGTGTCCTGTCTGATTTTCCTAAAAAAAGAATTATGTTAGTTGCCAAATGCCTCCAGACTTGACAAAATAGTCCACTGAAATAGTAAAAAAAAAAAGAAATTTAAAATGGATGCCTATTAGACATAGAAGGAAGATATAGACCTTGAATACATTAGGGAAATTGGTAGCACAGTGGTTGAGGTGATTGAATTGGAGAATTGGGGTTTTATTTCAGCACCACCTAGTTACTACCATTGGGCCCCTGAGCAAGTCCCCTTAACCCCCAGTTGATGTATAAATAAGATAAATGTACGTCGCTGGATAATAGTGTTTGCCAAATGCTCTTTATTCAACCTGACTTTAAATGATCAGGTTATAAATTTGTTTGTTGGTGATCACAGGTGAAATGTTGAGTTTTAAAGTGAATTTTGATTCAGTCTTGATACCCGCTGCTCCTAACAGAGTTTACAGTGTGATTTTATTTGTTCCAAATATTCTCTCCAAAGCTTGTGGTAAATATGTTGATATTTCTGACTACCATTTTGAATTTGACGTTCTACTTTTTAATTAAAAAACCGTTGGCCTTACAAATTCATAACCTATGCATCAAATTTAACTACATAAGGATATAGATTAATCTTATACTCTACAAACTAAACCTGACTACTCTAAATATGGAGTTAAAGGGTGAAAATCAGACCACTGACATGCCTTTGTCTCACTCTGGACAGTTGTGTTTCCTGAGGAGCTGATTTAGGATGTCATTCCTCTTCCACATCTGCACTTCCTGTATACCAAGATCAAGATGCAGATAGCTAGGAAGTAGACTTAAACGAAGGGCCATTTAGATGGATAGAGATTCAAGATAGTTGGTTTTTAGAATATTGTCGGGATATGGTCCTGAAAATTTATTTAAAGTGCTGGTTTTTGGGTTACATTCTAATAAATTCTGCTTATTTGGTGTGGCGAATTTTGTGTGGCAGTTAGGATTTTGTTAAGTCATGTGTGATCATTAAAATATTATACACAGATCAGTCTTAACGATGAATAGACAGGGCCCTTATCCAAACTTACAAATGTGCTTGAAGTCACATCATTGAACAGCTAAATGCTGGTACATCCAATTACAAATCAAAGTGTAACAACCCACAAAAACTGTTGAAAAGAAAAATATACATTTTTTTAAGATGTCAACTGCTAGGCATTTGAGAAAAGGAGGGTCTTTAATCACCTATTAAAGACAGCCAGTGTCTCTGCTGTTCTGACATTGATGGGAACCATCTTGGTGCAAAAACAGAGGAAAGTCTTAGTCTTAGAAAGTCTTATTAACTCAACTTCAAGGTATACTGGATGTGTAAGACATTATTCTGTTAGACGAATCCAATTAGAGTATAAAATATTCTGGCTCTTTCAAGCTTTGTAATGACACTAAGTGGGTGTTAATTTTTAACATGACGTGCATCTATCCATCATAAAACCCACACGGTTACAGCCTTGTATGGATAATTTTTGATAATGGTTAGGAGTACTGAAATATTATAATATATTTATATATTGCAACTTGGTTATAAATTATGGCTGTCACATGTACTTGGCCTTAGAAATTCTTCCATTTTTTAATAATATCACCTATAAAAGCTAATAGCACTAAAAATGAAGCTCATTTTAAGACAGGTTGTATTTTTCTTATGCCACAGCAATTTGGCATAGCACAGCAACTTAATATGAGCATGTGATTGGCTGGGGGATACTGCCAGAGCTGCTGTGGTATAAATGAGAATGTATTATAATTATATAGCAGAGGAGTTCATCTGATGTAAAAAAAAACAAACAAACAAAAAAAAACTTCAATTATTACTTTTTAAGATTAAAACATGCAACTTTTGTATGTGCCAAAACCTAATCACCATTTCTCAGTCTCATCACTTCTGCACGTATTCTGTTGGTCACACATGGCTTCATTTAGCCATTGTTTCCAAACGGATTGCTCTCATGTCTTTCTGGCCCTCCAGTGCGGTCATTCACCAGTGCATGTGTGTTTTACCATATAAGGCATGCATTCCCAGACATCTGGGAAATGCAGTGACTAAGGAAAGGAGTGTTCTGACCCTGCAAGGGAAAGAGGGAGGGACATGGATGTGGCTGGTAGAGGATGTAGAGTGTGTCTATTTCCTGTGTGCATTATTTTTCCCTCCTCTCTTTGTCACCAGTTTCCTCATCTTCCCTACCTTGTGTTACTATGCTCATATTAAATAATATGTTACATTTTTAAGCACTTTTTCTTTTAATTATTGTTTTAAGAATCAGCTGGAGGTATTCTAACAGTGTCTATAAAAATGTTAACCAACTTTAAGTTCTTAGAGCCTGGTTTGAAAATGTTTAGAGTGTCCGGTAATTGTGGCTGATCATTTATTACCCAATACATTTATTTAAGAAGTGATCCTTGAACATACTAATGACAAAAAAGTACCAGACTCACTAGTGAAAAGTTGGAAACTGGCTTACTGATTATGCAGTACAAACTGACTCAGGTGAGGAGTTTTTCCACTGATTAATCGACATGTGACATCTACAGTAACACTAATATCACAGTGGGGGTGTGATTACTGGTGTTTAATTCTTTTCCTTACTTACCTTCAATATAAATTATCTTATAAACCCAGTGTACATTTTACTTTCATTTTTGAATTAGTGGCAATTGTCAAATGGTGTCATTTGCTTAGATTATATGAATTGATTGAAACCTTATTACATTTACAATTTGTCAGACACCTTTATCTTACATAACTTACTTTAACTTACATTTAAGGGCTTCGATCAAGGGCCCAGAGGTGGCAGCTTCGTGGCCCCAATCTTCCATTTGACAGTCCAACACATTAACCACTGCACTACCACCTCCCTATTATTAAACCCAGCTGCATTCAGTTTTTAATTGTGGTTTTCCCCCTTTTTAACTAAATTACTTTTTTACTTTAAAAAATACTTTAATTTATGATATATTATAAATAATGTACTTTGATTAAATATTTAGTTTTTAGTTTCTCTAGCAGAAAATTACGTTGAAATTCTAACTGAAAGTAATACTGACTGCAACGATTTTAACTCCCAACCAACAGAGGGTCCCCTCGCCGAAATGCTAATGCCACTTCCGGTGTTACTTCCGGCATCTAGCTTTATATGCTAGCACCATAGACACCATGTTGCAAAGTATTGTTAGCTAGCGTTTCTGATGTCGTTATCTTTGTTATTTTGGTTTAGATCTTTGCTATGTCCTGTTTATGATTTCTATTTTTGCCTTTTATATTTGTTTGCTGCGTTTACTAGTGTTTCTCGTTTTCGACCTTTGCCTGCCTATCAAATACATATTTATATTTGGGGTGTTTATTTAATAAAGCCTTTAACCACAACATGGATTCCTCTCAGTCGTTTTTATCACACTGACACTGTTTTTCATATTTAATTCTGTTTAGATGCTTTAAATCGACCTAAATAAGGTGAATGTACTTTACTGGAGTGGCAATTTCAGGGATACTGTAAACGTGTATATGGCGATGAACTTTTGTGTGGTCTTGTAAAACTTGCTCTACTGGTCGGCTTTGCTTACATGCCAGCGTATTCTCGTAAATGCTGTGTCTTCTTCTCTGTAAGCACTAAATTGCAGTCTTGCACTACAAATCCACTCTAGTTAAACCGTGCTTTTGCAGGTCAAAGCAGATCAAACAACTATTTGACAACAGAAATATTAGTTGTCAATTTTTTTATTGTAATGTTGACTTAGTGTTTCAGCCCAATATACAACACATATATATGCAATATTAAGGTTTGCTAATAAACTGCAAGAAACTAGCGTTGCTGCAACTTCATTTTAAAAAATGTCATTTTTTAAAAATTATCAGCTTATGTTAACTAAAAAAAATAAGGAAGAGTTTAAGTCAGTGTCCTCATTCCTCCCAAAGCCTAAATAACTCCTCGATGAAGGGATGAAAAAATTCGCATTTGTTCTAATTGTTTTTAGATGACTCTGGTTCATTCTTACTCTTTCTTCAGCTGGTAATAATCTATATGTCAAATAGTCAAACCTTTATGTCAGTGTAGAAATGGATATGCACAATTCAACCATGCTTGACCACGGTGTGTGTAATTACATGCTAATAATCACTATAGAACTTGCTGATTGTTTATGTTAGCTTGGAACTGCCTGCAGGCAGAAATTTGCCACAGAAGCTTTGCTGTGTCCCTTTTCTGAGATAAAGCATTGTTCGACAGACTCTCTGAGGGCAGTGCTTGTTGAGAGAGTAAATATTACTTTTGTTTGCATTTTACTGTGCATGAAATAGAGGCAGAGAGTCTTATTTGTCTTCTGTTTATTGATAATTTTCTGGTTTGAAGAAGGAGGATTTAAAGGACAGTGCTTTGCAGTTGCAAGAGGCACATGCAAGAGACAATTTGGATCCTGTAGGTGTGGCCTGTTTAACTTTATTTAGTTCTGACAGAGGTGTATATATTAATAATATGTAATATGTTGTCTATAAATATAAATATGTGTTTGACCATTATTTCACAACAAACTCTAGGACCCAGTTCTAAAGTGTATGAAACTATTTTGTGATGTTGACGGAATGCTCATTGATCAATTACTATTTGCCGTTTTTTTTAATTAAAGGTATATAAAACATTCATCGAGTTATTTTATTAATAAATATAAATTAAAAAATATATATATAAGTGCAACAAACTAACTAAAACGTAATCTTTTACTTTCTAGCTTATATCTAGGAAATATTCTAAACATGCTGTTCAGTAAAAATCCACCAAAATATTTTTTTGCAGAAATGTTTAGCAGAATTGTATTCAGTTAGTTAGTAGTTTGTATAAGATGAAATGCTTCTCTCTTAGGGTGGCACGTTATTGTCTGTTTACTCTCTTCACATGGTGATCCATCAAATCCTGACCTCTGACTCTGTGTTTCCAGGCTGAAGCTGATGTGGCAGCTCTGAACCGCAGGATCCAACTGGTGGAGGAGGAGTTGGACCGGGCGCAGGAAAGGCTAGGAACAGCACTGCAGAAACTGGAGGAGGCTGAAAAAGCAGCAGATGAGAGTGAAAGGTGAGAATATTAAGAAATGTCATATGGCATAATGCTTCTGTTGATGAGTAACAGCTTTTGTTTATGAGATAAAACCAATATAGCATTTTCTATTATTACTGACAGGAACAGAATAAGCTGGTGGTCTCTTGCATTGCTATTTTACCATATCACATGGATTTCTTTATCGTTCTTTGAATAGATTCAAAGATTTCAATTTTAAAGTTGAACAAAATGTTCTATATTTAAGAACAATAAAACCGTACGTTTCAGAGCAGTTTTTTTGGATAAGTATCATTTAAAAACTATTTTTAGGGACAAACTATTTCAGGGTCAAAATGATTTCTGTTTCATTTTCGTCTTATAATTTCTTTGATTGTGTAAAGCTGCTTTGTGACAATGACCATTGTAAAAAGTGCTATACAAATAAAACTGAACTGAATTGAATCGAATTTTAGGTCCAGTTTAATTGAGTGACCTTTGGGGCTGGCTTGATATCTTAGAATAATGTTTACAGGTTAAAGAGTTTGCAGCTCACACTGAAAATGGATGTTAGTGTCTCTTTTTTAAAGGGCATATCAATATCTATATTGGTTGTCTGTGTCCACCAGAGGTATGAAAGTGATCGAGAACCGTGCAATGAAGGATGAGGAAAAAATGGAGATACAGGAGATGCAGCTAAAAGAAGCCAAACACATCGCTGAGGAGGCCGACCGAAAATATGAAGAGGTAAGTATATTCAACTTAATTAATTACTTTAATTAATTTGCAATAACATGAAAATGTATCGTACTTGTCGAATTTGCTTAGGTCCAAAAAAATTTAATTACTTAAAAACAAAAACTGTAAATAACTTGTGTCCTTGCACAGAAACATGCACACAGTGATTTAGTGAGCTGTTATCTATTCGGTTGTGTTAGCTAACTGCACATGAAATAACCTTTGGCATCTTCACCTTTTTTTATTGAAATAAGCAAAAGAAAGCTGTCTAAATAAATGAAAACCAAATTAAATAAGATCAGGGGATTAAGCTGCCACTGTTGGGCTCTTAAACAAGGCCCTTAACCCAATCTATATGTTCACCTTGTGCTCTGCGCATAGTCCCCTAAGAAGCTGGAATATGCAAAGAAATGTACAGTATATTGCTGCATTATAATAGATATGTGACAAGTGAAGGCTTTCTTCACTTTCTTCTCGTAAAGAGCAAGAGTAAGGCTAGCTGTTGACACTTTGCTTGTCTGCTTGCATTATGTTACATGCATTTGGTGTTAGCTTGAATTAAAATATAAGTTTACATAATCTTGGCTCTTTACAGTTGATAAGAATAGCAATGAGGTAACAACATTCATTATCAGTGTTAACTATCGTTAATTATGTGTTTAAAGCCTGACAACAATTTGACAAATTTGACTACTGTCTCTGATTAGATAGCGCCTGACAAATTACAGGGAGTACAGCATATCACTATGTAATGCTGCCTAAAGGCGAGACATTCAATCTGTTAATTTACATTTTTCGTTATCCATCTATGCTTAACATCTGGCAATCTTGAGACAAAACTATAATTAGCTTTTTAGTGCTAGCTTTCCAAGTTGCTTTTCTGCATGTGGCATTATATCACCTAACAGCATTTACACCAACAAGGATTTCTGGTCTCTGCTGTTTATGCTTCAGGTGGCCCGTAAACTTGTTATTCTAGAAGGTGAGCTGGAACGAGCTGAAGAGAGAGCTGAGATGTCTGAATGGCAAGTTATCAATTTTCTTCCCTCATTATTTTTTTTATTTATTTTTTATTTTTTTTTACAATTTTATTCCTGGCTGATCTGCTGTGGTCTGCGGTTTTTTGGTTTTTTTTACAGCAAAGTCGGTGATCTAGAGGAGGAGTTAAAGAATGTAACCAACAACCTCAAGTCTCTGGAAGCTCAGGCAGAGAAGGTAAGATTGCAATTATTTTCAGTTACTATAGACCATAAATGCACATACGTATAACTTACTGCTAATAAATTCAATAAATATCCTTGTCTTCTCTGTTTCAGTACTCAGAAAAAGAAGACAAGTACGAGGAGGAGATTAAGGTGCTCAGTGACAAGCTGAAGGAGGTACAGTGCTGTATAGAGAACAGTTCATGGGGAATTATAATTAGGTGATGTTGTGTGTGTAATAGTTTCAGTTGATCATGTATCCTGTTGTGTGTGAGTAGGCGGAGACCCGAGCTGAGTTTGCAGAGAGGACCGTGGCTAAACTGGAAAAAACCATTGATGACCTGGAAGGTACAAACATTTTTCTTTTAATAGGCTGCTGCATCGATAATATACGTTGTGTACTATCATGTGATGTATTCTGTACAACAGGTATATCTGTTCAACATATTACAGTCTCTTAATGTTTTTGAAACACATATTGTACATAATGCAATATGGGATGCTTTTCAATACTTAAAGCTTGTTGAAGCCAGTCAAAGAAGAACATAGCGATACAATGTGTTCCTCTACAAGTACCTATCTACCTATACACTGGTAGCTATAAGTAAACTTTAAGTTAATATTTAGCAGGATTTTTCAACAGCACTACATTCTTAGTGTATAGTAGGTCTCTGTAGAGTAAATTTTTCTACTTCTATCTTAAAATTTAGTGATGCTACAACATCAGTCTTTAATATTCACATATCTGACATAAATCATGTTGAATATATTTCTGGTTTAGATTTTTTTTAGGAGAATTGACATTATGAAGGTACAACCTATACTATTCCAACAACAGGAAACAGTGCTGTTTAGAAGATAAAAAAGTTTTGGCTGCAACTGAAACTATAATGTTTTAAAGTGCCTCTACATGCCGTTTTCATTCCTCTAGTTCTGAATGACTTGCCAAGCCATCTATAGCAGTCATAAAGAATTTTAATACAACACGGCAGCATCTTGTTTTAATCTGGTCTGGGAGTTTCGCATTTCAGCATGTTGGAGCGTTTCTTCTACAGGCTATGTATTCTGCTGAATTTATGGAATCAGCTGAGACAGGCCAAGCGTTTATGTAATCTCAAGAGAAATAAAGAATGTCTGCTGTCAGTAGAAGAGAAACATAGCTTCCTGCTAAAGGCTTAAGTTTGATTCAGCTGCATAGCAGTACATATGCAAAAACAAGCTGAGAGCATATTTCCTAGATGGAAACTTTATGAACAGTTCATTGCTCATCTCTATGGGATTTGCTTAACTTCCCAAAGTGAATAACAGCAGCTTGATTTCCATATACTGTCTGTGGCTCTGAATTGTTCCACATATATTTTGCTTCATCTGCTAAATCTCCTTTCTTTCTCTCCCTCTCCTTCTCTCCCTGTCTGGCATATCCTGCGCTTGCTTTTTTCTTGCTGATCTCTAGATGAATTGTATGCTCAGAAGCTGAAATACAAAGCCATCTCGGAGGAGCTGGACCATGCTCTCAATGATATGACCTCCCTGTAGATGTTGCTTTCTTTTTTCTCTTTCTGCCTCTCTCTCTCTCTTGCTCTTGCTCTCTGTCTCTCTGACTCTGTGGCTGACTGAAATATTTTTCTGACGTCTGCTGTTTTACAATGCAATGAAAATAAAGGGAGCTTTTTCCTGTTTTCCACCATGCTTTTATTCATACTTCTATTTATTCTTATTTTTGTAAAAACATTAGGGCGTATCATTGTACACAGGCACACACACATTTACAACCATATTATATACAATAGTACTAATAATTACACCTAAGTACATATGTGTATCTATTATAGTGTTAACTGTGTTTGACTAGGTTGTCATATAAAGTCAACAGTTTGTTTTGTGTGTTAAGAGTCAACAGGTGAGGTAAAGTTTACATTTCGAGTGTACTCCCTGTGTGTTTCCTCTCACTTCTAAATGTCTTGTCACCTGCTGCATGTGTTAAAACTCAAGCCATGTGCATGTTGCTATATAGAAATGGAGCCACACTTTTCACTGTGCATGCAATAGAAAATCTTACAGCTGAAGAGTCATATTGACTCAGCAAAGAAGAAAAAAACGAAACTATTTCAGTTCATTTTAAGTGCAGTGTGTGGTGCATAAAACAATTCCAAGCACTAATTTTGCTTCTCATTGTTCCTTTTTGTAGAAAAATTAGCGAATGCCAAAGAAGAAAACCTTGGAATGCATCAGGTTCTGGATCAGACACTGCAGGAGTTGAACAGCATATGAACAATAGGAGAGAGGAGTTTCATTCTGATACATTTCACCAACAGCTCTATTTTTCAAATGTAATTTGTTTGTTTTTCAGTCTAAGATAATTTCCCGCGCTTAGTTAAATGATGGGGGAAATCCTCCATGCACATTTGTATTTGATCAATTTGTGCTAACATTCCAGTTCAAACGTGAAACCTGCGCAGAAACGTTACAGATCAGGTCTGCCATTTAGTGGAAATTCGAATTTTTTAAACATGTAATTTGGATTGTTTTGTATTGTTAATTCGATTGATAAATTGTGTTAATTATTTTTATTTGTGCCCTGAGATAACGATAATCTCCTAAATGGATGCTTGAGGGATTAAAGACATTTTAGTGTGGCTTTTTATATGCAGTTATTTTTGACAGAAAAGTCAGACTACACTTGATGTACCTTAAAGTTGTACTTGTAGTTGAAGTGTGATCTAATGCAGTACTGAGCTCAAGACATTCCACTATTAAGGACCAAAATTGCATTTTTTTATGCTTCACTTTCTGTTTCTTGACGACCAAAATTGCCTTTTTATGCTTCACTTTCTGTTTCTTGAACGATATTTCCACTTTGCATGTAATAAATTTGTAAAAAAAAAAAAAAAAAAAGTTTTATTAAATTTTTTTTTGTTATTATATTTCTGGATATAAAACTACATTATTATATATAACGAGTTGCCACTGTATTGTATACTCACAATTCTTTTCTTTAATGGAAACACAGAAGGTAAAATTTTATATACATATAATATATAAATATATATATATATATATATATATATATATAAATATAGATAGATAGATAGATAGATAGATAGATAGATAGATAGATAGATAGATAAATCTTAACCCTTGATTGTTCGATTGTATAAATGAGATAAATTTAAGTAGCTCTGGAAAAGGGCATCTGCCAAATGCCGTAAATGTAATTGTAACTATTAGTAGCAGCATTTATTATCAGCATTTTTCAATTATTGCTGAAAGATTTTTTCATTATACAGCAGCAATTTCGTCATTCTGCCAGCAGTTTTTTCTCTCTCAACAAAAAATACCCAGAAAAAACCCACTTAATCCAAATTGGAAACTTTAAATGTGCAGCTTAAACTTTGAGTGCTGACAATAAAATCTATTTTATAAATAGTAAATAAACCTGGCATTTTTCAGCAGAATAACGTTTTAGGAGTACGTTTTAGGACCCCGTGGATTAGATAGTCTTTGTCTGCCAGGTACGTCCCAATAAGCTGCCACAATAACAAAAAAAAAAAGTATTAAAACCAATGGGAACAGCAAATAATTTACGTTAGATCAGAAACTACAATCGGGGCTTCTGGTACAGGAAATACATGTGAAACGAAAATGCTGTGAAAGTCTCCCTACAGAAAATAATAGTTCAATCAATGAGTTTTTGTTTAATGTCCCTGTAAGTAAGCTGCTGCTATAATATAATACGACCTTAGAAGAAGTGCATGAATGTGAACCTGAGCTGATTGCGTAGTACATAATATTCTGATAAATCACAATAAAGAATTTAACATTTTAGTGTGTGTATGTGCGTGTGTGTGTGTAAGAGAGAGAGAGAGAGAGAGAGAGAGAGAGAGACACTATCACATCATCTCGTCAATGTTTCCGGAAACGGTGTTCGCGGACGCAGAGAACGAACGAAACGAAACGAACGAAACGGATCCCGCAGATCTGTGGTGCTTGTACGCGTGGACATGTTGACACAAATCTGAAACTTAAATCTATTCTGTGATGAAGTGAGTCATCAATTGTTGTGTGTAAAGTCGGTGTGAGAAGCTTGAGCTGTGTTGTGAACAGGTGTGTTAAAATCAGGTAAGAGCTCTGGACTTTAAGGACGCGCACAACACTGAGAAGGGAAAGCAACTTTTACCCTAATTTTTTTTTTAGCGTGTTTTAGGAAGTAAATGTGATTAAGGACGGATTCACTGTTACCGACTCAAAGGATTACTTTTTTAACAGCGCAACTCATTCCTCTTATAGCATAGCTATTAAGCCACAAACGGCATAGACTTATATAACGTCATAGTTGTATTATTTATTATTATACGTGTTTTTTAATATAAACAGAATTGTCTTCATCATCTTAATGCATCTTAAATCTTTTTTTTTGTTAGACCATATTTTAATGTGTTTAACATCATTTTTGTCTGTTACAAAACTCTGACACAGGTGGATTCCTTCCATTAATTAATAAACATAATTTATTTCCCGTATTAACAATTACACGCGATTTTCTGTGTCATTCTATGGACGTTTACAGAATATAAAACTGCATTTTATTTAAGAAAACATTGCTAATGATCACCACCAATACAATTTTTTATTGTCATTAGTTTTATTGAATCAGTTTGGAGTTAAATCAAAGCTACACCCGTGTATTAATTTAAATGTTTACTCACTCATTCACTCATTCATCCATTCATTTATTTATTACTCATTTATTACTCATTCATGTCCCAGTGAGTAACAAAAGGTATTGCGAGGAGTGATTCAAAGTGTCAATTCTGAATGTGATGTACACACAGATCTACAAACCCAATATTAATTGGCAGGTTTTTGTTAGGTAAAAAAAAAAAAAAAAAAAACAATAATAATTTCAGAACCACTGCATTTTATTTAATTATGTTATACTGTAACAATTTTTTTTAACTGAGCTATTTAAGTACCTTAGTTTTGCCAAAATAGTCAAACTGTATTCAAATGAACTAAGAAAACCAGTTTGACTGCTTACGTACTTTCCTTTTTGTATCCTAAATGCGTCACAGCGCCATTGTCATTTTCACTTTATTCCTGATTAATCAATTTTTTTTTTCTCTATATAACTTAAATCTAGCTAAGATGATCAACGCAATCACAACCTGCAACCAGAAACATAATACAAATACCTTAGATATATTATATATAATTATACAGAACTGTGTTGTTGTTTTGTTGTTTAAACAGGGTACAAATTGAAGGTGAGTCATGGCTGAAGCGGTAACACCCGACACAGTCATCTCCTGTTTTACTGAGTACCAGAAGAATCACATTGTAAAGGACATTCCAAAATGGTACCATGGCGTTATCTCTAGAAAGTAAGCCATTGAAACACTGCTTTTGTTCCTATTAATACAAATAGTGTACACAGGTACACAACGTTACATAAACAGGCTGTCTCACATTACATCACTATGAATCGAGCATATAAAATAAACAATAACACAGTTTTTAATGTGCACTTGATAATACATTTTAACTGACCATTTAAGCTGATTCTTCATTTTTCATTAATCAATGTATAAAATAATGCTTAAACACTATTAACCCTAATTTACCCTTTAGAATGCTCTTGCTTTTGATACTTATTCTAATAAAACATTTTGAGTTTAAAAATGTATGTACAAAGTAAGTCATCTCAATCATCGAAAATGGTCTAAATCATCACAAAACAACTTGCGCAAACTTCAGACACCCAGACACAGATTATTTTTGACCAACTTCTTCTTTAAGAAGGCCCAGACACTGTATATGTTTCACAGGCAGGCAGAGGAAATGCTCATGACCAAACCTCCAGGCTGCTTTCTGATCCGTGTCAGTGAAAGCAGAATAGGATACACCCTGTCCTACAGGTTAATTACACACTTTATGAGCCACTTATTCTGGCATGTTACAATAATGGACTGGATTAAATAAAGTCACATTATTATATAATTTATAATAGTGCAGCCTTTTTTTTGTCTGATAAATTTTATTTAAATTTTTTTAAATTATTTTTGAATTCTTTAAATGTTTGTCCTCATGTTTAGAGCTAAGGATGTCTGCAGACACTTTATGATCGACATGCTTCCAGGAAACCAGTGTAAGATTGTAGGTGAGAATCTGCAGCATTGTTCTCTCCATCATCTGGTAGCCTTCCACAGCCGAACTCCGATTCCTCCCTACGCTCAGTTACTCACTGAAGCCTGCAATCAGGTCTGATCTTATTTTAATCATATTATTAATAACCAGTTATCCAAGAAATCATTCACGGCAGTGCAGACATAATGGCTGCTCTCAAACAAAGTTAAACTAATTATGAATTAAGAAAATTATACAAATTACATCATCAAATTAGACAGAATTCTTTCACTTTTCTAATCCATTGCTTAAATGTAACAGTGTGGACTGACAGACAACTTTACTAGGGTCATCCGGCCAAACCTTTTTCACCTAGGATGACAAACAGAGAAACTACACCTCTTATATAACAGACATAAATTCTCCATCACTTAAGTTGAGAGGCTACACCTCCTTTACTGGAATCAACAGGCTAAGAGGTTACACATTTTTTTAGGACCGATAAACGTAAATGTAATTTCTCTTTCATTGAGGCTGAGAAACTACATCTTTTACTGTGACTGATGCATTTAAAGGCAGTTCCTCTGTCATTGAGCCAATTAGGCTATGGCAGTTTTACACGAACTGACAGGACTTTCTTCATCTGAACTTAAAGAAATAGAATGCCCACCACCCCCATTTTGCAGTTACCGAAAATTGAAATCAGTTCAACCTTTTTGTAAATGAACATTTGGAGTGATTTGTGATCACTGTCTTTCCCATGCAGGCTGGTGAAAATATCTCAGAAGTCTCACCTTCTTCCCTGCCAGCACTCTGTGGTGTGTCTCATTTCCCATTTCCAAACCGGAACCTAAGCAAGTCATCAGCTGTTTCTATAAGCTCATCCAGGCTCTATCCCAGCCTAGAAGAGGAGCTTAGTGATTTTAACGTGGACAGTGTTGTAAGTGATCAACACAGGTTTGACAAACCAGTGCCAAATTATTTTAAAGTGGCTTTAACCAGCATTTTGTCTTGTAGCATTTTCTTAAAATGCAACTGAAGGTAAACAATGATTTTAAGTTAAACAGCACAAACAGTGCAAAACACTGAAAGCTAGATGACTTTCTAGATGAATTTTTACTTCAGATAGTAAATTAATCTTAGTTAATCTCTAGAAAACATCTTAAAAATATTGGTCATTAAACAACTGAAACTAAACTGACTGCTAGGTAAATTAATGCACCAATTGTGTGCATCTGTTTCCTCGTCTGCCTTTAAAAAATAAATCACGACTTGTGTTATTTTTGAATTCTGTAATTTTATAAAGTCCTCTAATAGAGTATCTAAAGAGTAGGACAATTATACCACAAATACACTGATACTTTAAAATTGCTGATACATTTTCAAACCTGCACACAGTAGAAATTTTTTCCAAATTTTTCCAAAATGTTTAGGCAGAATTTTTCCTGTTGACATATGGGTATAGCTAATTTTAGTTAAGGATTGTTACAGCACAGCTACACAGTAAAATTCATTTCTCCGTCTTTGTACATTGTCTATTAGGAGAAAGCAGGCTGAGATATTATCAATTATACTAAATATAAATATTAAGCCACACCCACAAGCACATTTCTTATTCATTATTATATTTATTGCTTGGTTTTATTATAAGACACTGCAGTTATTCTAACCTGATATATATATGTTTTACATTATGTTAACTGGTGCTTTAGGTATATTACATGATCAGTTTTATTTTTCTATTTTAGGAATCATCTCTAAACCTTTCACCAAAGTTCAGAGAAAATGTAATCCTTACACCGCAAGAGATTACCACTACCACTAGATGGCACTCTGCAAACGCTAAAACCCCTAGTGAAGTAACGCATTCTACAAATCTACCCTCAGCTTGCAACCTGGGAAAATCTCAGGAAAAAGTGCTGCAAAAGAGTCAGGCAGAGTCAAAGCACACTCGCCCAAGACTGATTCAGTGCAAGAACATCTTCAAGAAAAAGAAAAATCATTCAGAGGAGCAAATGCACATGGAAGTCAATGAAGCTGATGTCACAACTGAACCTGCAGCATTGCAGATAGCCGCAAACACAGATCAGGATGAGGTGGACAATGTTTTTGATATATTACCAGCAGAATACCTGAATCCACCTCCGTTTGCTCCTGGCTACTACAACATGAGTTAAAAAAACAACTTAGAACCAGATTAAATTTTTTAAAATCTTTTTTAAAATAAGTTTTGAATTTTGTCACAGGCATTTACATACAATTTACTATAGTTGATTGTTTAGCGTCACACAGGATGCATATTTACTTATACTAATGTAGAATGCTCAGTTCCAATCGTACAGAGATTGTTTTGTTTCTTCCCTATAGCAACATCTATTAAAGAAAAGTTTAATAGCTAAAATGATGTACCTTTTTAATTATTGTTTTATTTTACAATGAAAAATGAATAACATTAAGAAAAAAGTTTCCAGCATCAGCACTTTAAATTTTTTTGAAAATCTTCATAACTGAGAACATTGTTTTTTAGGTTTCTGATAAAAAAAATTAAAAAGCCATGTGGTTTTGTCTTTAAACAACTCTACATAGCTTATATTTCTTCTTATATAGACTCACAATAAATTAACTGCACTGTAATGTACAACAACAGGTTTATTTATCAGGACTAGGATTTCTAAACACCAAACCCACCATTCTTTATTTAACAAAAAAGAAACCCGCAAAATCTCTTCCTAGGCAAAAAGTGAAACTCACAAAAGTAGTTAGGCCAACTGATCAGGTAGCAGAGCTGAAGATGTTGAGGTTTTCTTCGGGAGTGATGAGGTTGGACAGGATTAGGAACGAGTTCATCAGAGGGACGGCTTATGTTAGATGTTTTAGGGAGGATGTAGAGAATAGGGTTAGGTGGAGACAGATGATTCGCTGTGGCGACCTCTGAAAAGGGAACAGCCAAAAGGAGAAGGAGAAGATCCAGTGTGCGGAGGCTACTGAAAATGACATTGAAGCTTTTGAAGCGCCAAAGCTTTTCAACACAATACTTTAACACTAGTGACATCTTGTGGTCAAAAGGTTGAATAGCTGTCTTAAGTACAAAAGGATACAAAGGATTTTGTATCCTTTGTAACCTTTAAGAGGGGGTCTCAGGAGTGACATGTAGCTTAAGAGAGAGAGAGAGAGAGAGAGAGAGAGAGAGAGAGAGAGAGAGAGAGAGAGAGAGAGAGAGAGAGAGAGAGAGAGAGAGAGAACGTTACTACCTCAACTTAGTATACTAAGCAGTCACGTGACTGAGTGCGGAATTGAAGCTTCGGGCGTCACTGATCGCTTTAGTGTGTCAGACAAATTAATGCCCTGTACAGTGTGTTTTTATTTATTAATATTGTGACACGTTTCAATTTCTCGAAACAAGCTTTTTTTTACATATGTTGGAAAGGCATCACAGAGAAAGAATGCTCACCGAAGGACAGAGAAACAGAGTGAGTGTGAGAAAAGCATAAAAAAAGATGAAGAAAAGCCTAAAAAGATGAAGAGACCAGGGTATAAAGTCACTGACAGAAAGGGGACGCTAACACACACACACACACACACACACACGGAAAGAGAGAGAGAGTGAGTGAGTGTGTTCACCGCGGGAGTTCTCAGTTGCCAAGTCCCGCGCCGCTGTAACTGGGTAACCCTAGGGTTGTTTAAACACACTCGAGATGGTTTATTGTCCCGACTTTCTTGTTTCTGATGCTATAAATTCCGTCCAACGGTTAATTCCTGCTTCCAAAAGTTTTGCGCGCCGCGCGACGAAGATTCTAAACACAATTTGACGGACGCGCGTGTCAGTTTAAATAAACCAACCGTCGTCAAGGAAACCGAGTTATTAGTTAACTTAGAAAAAATGCCTGTGGGGTGCTGGTTTTTTTAAGTAAAATGTTTTTGTAACATCTGTTTTAAACGGTGCTTTGGCTGCAGAATGGAAGCGGAGTGTTAGCGGCGGAACCGCGGTGATGACGCAGGCCGGTGTGTGTGACAGGAACGGAACGGGGGTGCAGGAATGGACAGACGGCTCCAGATATCAGGGCGAGTTTCGAAATGGACTGAAACACGGCGATGGAACTTTCACCTGGCCTAATGGAGAGGTAGGCATAACCTTCACTAATGAACACTGCCTGCTACATGTCTGTTCAAGCTGTTTGGATGATTATTGTAAATGTATCAGTGAAGCACATGAAAAAAAAAGAATATACGTCTGACAGTGAATAAATATTAGTAATCAGGTAAAATAATAATGTTCGCTAGTTAGAGATATACACTTTTATTTGTACTGATTGTTTAGCCATTGCCATGTCTTTCTGACTGCTGAATGTTCACTAACAGCAGCAGTGACCAGTGTTCATGTGTTTTATGTGTGTAATATCACGTGATCATGTGTGTTATCTGTGTAATATTTATGAAATGAGTCTGGCATAACTTTAAATTTTACCAAAAAGTTTATAAATAAGGTTTTTTATACTTTCAGAGAGATAAAAAGAAGCTGGTAGAGAATTTTTTTACTTTCACTACTTTCTGCTTTCGCTACTTTATTTTTATTTCTATTTTATTTCACATGAAGCTTGAAATAGAAAGTGTGTATTTGTTGTTAAGTATTATAAAGGCTACTTCTACAAGGATTACCGTCATGGCAGAGGAAACTACTTCTGGCCGGATGGCTCTCAGTTCATGGGAAAGTTTTATCTGAATCGTAAAGAGGGCTATGGTGTCCATCTTTTTCCTGATGGAACCATTTTTAAGGTAAACTTCACAGCCAGGAGGGACACAGGCAGCCTTTATATACATAATAATTCTCCATCCAAATCTATCCACACATATGGTTTTTTACATATGCTGTTTACACTTTACATTTACAGTTTGTTAAAAAATCTTTAATAAAACATATGATAATGTCAGTTTATGTCCTACACCACACCCCATCATTGTTAATTTGCCTAAATTGCATAATGCTAATTCAGTGAAAAAGTGCTAAAAGAGCTGCACTTGTGTTCCTAGGGTCTGTACCATGCTAATGAGCGTTTGGGACCTGGAGTGATGACATATCCTGATGACCACCAGGATGTGGGTATGTGGTATCGCCAGTGGCTACTGCGATTCTGCACCAGTGTTAAGGGAGCCTTTACCTTAAAGGACTTCCCAGAGCACATGTCTCGACTTCCACAGCAATTTCGTAAACAGGTATTGATGGGCATTAATAGGAATTGCTTTATTCAAGTTAGTTTAAAACAAGTTGCTTCCTGTTGTCATTTATGTATTTAATTTATTTTGTTTATGTGTCTATTTTGGCTAGATCCAGTCTCCACCTTCCCTTATAATGGGCTCTTGTATAAAACGTTTCTTGACAAGTGACACATATCTGGGTGATGCCTCCTGTGTGGAGAATGAGAAATTCATCCTTCCCCCAGGCATTGAGCGCTACTCCACTGACTCAGACCATCTGCCTGTACCCCAGGGCTTTCGTCAAGAACTCAACTTGCATTTTTTCGAAAGAGACAATATCAGCAAGCCTTTGTTTTCTAATGAAGTACCTCTTGTGCAGAGAATGGAGGCACACATTCAGACTCACAGGTCCAGTGCAGCTGTGAGACATCAGCATTATAACTAAACTCTTACTATTTCACAGAGACCATGGTGACTGTGCAAATCTTTAAAAATGTATATATATTTAATGTTTATATATGTGTGTATTCTACCTTGTTGCAGTTTTGAGATTGGAGAGTTGGACTGGAATGTTGCAGCTGTTCTGTCTATGACCCGGGATCATTTTGCATCTAAGGGCCCTCTAGAGCTCAGGTCTGAGAGTCTAATTAAAGAAGCATCACTTGGTAACCTCCAGAATGTCCAGAACACCCTTAGAGATCAAAAAGTTCATCCAGATGTAGGTGATATACGGGGACATACTGCACTAATTGCAGCAACGGTATGAATAACTGACTAACTCATTGTATGTTTTATAAAATGACTTGTTGTTTTAGATAAAGTGCGGTGGAATTTGAAAGTAATCACTTGTAGGCTTATGGAATTTTCAGATTTATTTATTCTGAAAATTCCCTCTTACTTCCTGATAAACTGCAACATTATGTTTTATATCTTCTGGGCTCCACCCAGTACTACAGTATATAACGGGAGTGTGAGATATTTTACCCTGTTTTTCCAGGCATGGTTTCTAATGCACCATAATTTGAATAGTTTGTGACAGGATAAAAAGGGTAAAAATATGCATGTAAAGACATCACAAACATCTTTACAAAATAATTTAATCAGACAGGAAAATGTTGTTATCTGAATATTTTCTGGGGAATTTCTGAAGTATTTTTATTCCTTTTACACCACATTAATTTACAAGACAGCCTTTTCTTTACTCTTCTTATTTAAGGATTATAGATAAAGTTAACATTAAATAAGTAGGTATTTCTTATATTGATACAGACAACATCATCCTAAGTGCAAAATCTTTTTGAAAAGTCAGAAAACCCGAAGTTACAACTTTACCTTAACATGTTACCAAGCACAGATACCTATGATTTTTGTAAATGTGTTTATTAAAGCATCTACACATCCATTTGTTAGTTGTTACTAAAATAGTTAACATTTATTGATTTAGTGATTTGTAGCTACGTTACAATGAGAGATTTTGTTGCAAAAAGATCATTGTAACAATATGGCTGGTTTCCAATTACCAATGTTCTATATATGTCAGAAAATATGTTTCCATCAGATGGCAGCACTTGCATGTGTTATTCAAGCAAGAGGGTTTAATATGGACATATATTCTTTTCAGTATTTTCTCATTTTTCTAAAAAAATGTGTAAGATAAAATGTTATTTCTCTTGTTGCACAGGTCAATTGTCATGATAATGTGATTAACTTGCTGCTGGACAGTGGGGCTGACGTGAATAAGCTGAATTTTGAAGGGATGTCTGCTTTAGCTGTTTGCAGTGTCCTTTACTATCCATTGCAGTCTTTACAGGAGACAGTGGCTGAAAAGACATCTCAGGACATCACCCCAGAACTAAAGGTGCTCTTGATTAATGTCCATATCCCAAACTTTTAAGTAGGCGGAACAATAAGGTTTATAAGCATTGACTCTTACTCGTTTATTACAATCACAGTGTAGTAAATATTTTTGCATATTTTTTGTTTGTTTTGCTTTTCTGCATCAGAGTCACAAAGTGTGTGATAGGCAATAGCAACAATAAATAAATAGATATTTTTTTTACTGCTAAACACATGCAGTGTCTGAAAGTAGAGGTGAAATCTCATATACATGTCTAATCAGATTGTTTCAGCTCAATTTAAAACAATAAACAAACAATAATATTAGTTATTTTGTAAAATAAAATTAAAAAACAACAAACTTTTAAGTTTTTCTTATGAACTTTATATCAAGTAATCCACTTTTTTGGATTGTGATTCCAGGATTGGGACTATGTTAAATACAGTAATATGATTGATTACCTAAACCATTTTTTTTTTTAACCTGTTTTTGTTTGTTTTTTAAGCAAAAAAGGCATATAGTAAAAGAATTGCACCACAGAGTAAACTATAAATAAGAAGCATTATGAATGGGTAAAACTAATTGTATTGTTAAAGAATGTGATATCATTTTCTTAAAAAAAGTTCTCTGGCCTTATTCTGCAGATCAGTGAGCCCTCGCCACTAGCAAACAGCACACTAGAGACTGCTGCTAAGAAAAGGCTGAACGATGAGGTTAATACTGAACTGCTATGCACAGAAAGTCAAGTTATAGATGAAGTTAGTAAAGATGAACAGGTTCCTCAGCAGACACAACATGGGCAGATTAGGGTGGTGGAGGGTAAACTGTACAAAAATGAAACAAACCCTCTGGAAGAAAATATTCCAGAAGACCCTTCTGACTGGAACCAAGTTAAGGATGAGGGTGCAAATAAGAATGAAATAACTTTCAGAAATAAAAGCCCAGAAAAGGAACATGGCTCAAACGCTGCCAGTCCTATGGATAGTTTTCACATCCACTCCACAGAGGTGACCCTGGAGCAGATGGCTAACGTCCTGTACGAAACATGCCTTGTGTCACCCACAGAAACCCAGGACACAGTCAACAGGGTAGCAGTCATAAAAATCAAGTGAGTGTCATTCTCTGGCTCGCATTAGGATGTCTCAGATCTGTTTGTACAGTGGGTTGTATTTATCAGCTTGAATATAAACAAATATATTTGTAAATTGTTAGCATTTTTGTCTGCCTTAAAATTCATCAGTACATGTGACTTTCTTGTATTGTTTTTGCGAGACAGAAAAGAGGCCTACTGGGTCACTATGAAGCTACTGCTGGAGCGAGGAGCAGACCCAAACGTGTCTAGAATTCCAATGCCAGTCATGTTTCTGGCTATAAAAGCAGGCCACGTTGAAGCTGTGCAGAGGCTGCTGGAGGCTGGCGCTCGCACAGATATGCACTTACCAGCTGAGGTAAGACTTTATCTCTACTCACATGGTTATAGTCATAAAGATCTCATAAACCTGCCACTCAAATAAAATGTTGTTTACACTTATCAGTTGTGTTAGATGTAGGTTGGAGTTAAACTAAGCAGGAGAGCAGCTTTCTATAATCCGGTTGGGCAACTTTCTTGTACCTGCAAGCTAAATGTATCAACATCTACTGCACTATGTCTGTGTTTTTGTCAGGCCACAGGTCATAAAGAAATTTTAAAACTAGAAATTGTACTTTTCATTTCATGGTTGTATAGCAAAAGGGCCTGTACCCGCTTCATATAGCAGCTGGACTAACCGGCCCTGAGGGTCCCAAGATCACAGAGCTTCTCCTCAAGGCTGCTGCAGACCCCGATGTAAAAGCACAAGATGCCAACGAAGTGTATAAACTAGACAAGGTTAGACTATATAACACTAAACAAAACAGCAGTTGTGTTTTTAAATCGGATACAACATTATAGAGGAACAACAAACTTGCTAGAAAAGGGCATGTGATTCTGGTTCATTTAACATTTAACATTCCGCTGTGCAACAGTTATGATCAGTACTTAGATCAAAGCTCTTGCCAGTAATAAATAAATTAATTAGGAACCTCACTGCTAATGAATTATAGTGTCTGCCCTGCAATATGTCTCACAGATTTGCCTTGAACAGCCATAGAGTGACTTTAGCAGCAGGTAAATTAGTAACTGCTAAAATTTGAATTGATCTTTATTACAAGTATCAAATTTATTTCAGTAATTTGGCATGTTAATGCTTAAGTGATTTAAAGAGAAAGCTTTTGAGTCTCATTTTTAAAATATTCATTGCAATATTAATTGTAGCAGGTTTATTTCTTACTGTCTGGGCTGCTATTAGATGTTTATCTAAAAAACTACACATTTTCACAGTCATCAAAGGAGGAGATGGTGAACGGTGAAAACATGTCATTCCTAGGTTGTAAACCCCCAACCAACATTAATACTACCTCAATAGAGGTGCCTAACGAAGGAGGAAGGACTGCACTTCACATTGCCTGCCAAAAAGACACAGATTATACAGTAAGCACATAATATTGGATTATCATGGTGTATGGAAACGACCTGAGAATGTATTCTCATAAAATAGGATGCATGTACAGAATAAGCCATTAAGATAAAATGTAGTTATGGTGTATTTATGACACAGGATCTTTTACATAATTATAAAAATCATATAGCTAACTGATGATCAACTGATCATGTAAATAATGTCCTGTTCTGTAGAATGCCAAAGATATCGTCGCTCTACTTCTGTCCCACAAAGCAAACACCAATCATCTGTGGAGTGGCCATTCTCCCCTCTCCCTGGCCATCGCTAGTGGCAACGACCTTGTGAGTCACCTTAAATAAAACAATTACCAACTGACCTTCTATAATGTTTTATATTCAAAGCAGTTTACATGTTTTCTTCATGAAATACAAGCTACATACTGAACAACTACAACACATTCATTCGAATTTAATAAGGAAAGGACTAAATTTATGCTATGCAAACTCTTGAATTTGGTTTTGATTCCTATCCATCAGGCTGTGGATGAGCTTCTAGCTGCTGGAGCGGATCCTAACCTGCCCCTTACTGGTCGAGTGGGCAACGCACTGTGTGCTGCTGTCAACATCCACTATAACGCTGGACCTAGCATGCGCAGCAGAATTAAACTGGTACTCTCCTGACATAATATACATATTCTAGTACAACATAAGTTTCCAGATAAAAAAGTACTGTACAAATAACAAATAATGTTTTATATATATATATATATATATATATATATATATATATTATTTTATGTCATTGAGGTTGAGAAGCTGATAAAAGCTGGTGCCAATATCCTGATGCCTGTAATGATTGGTGAAAAAGGCAGGGGTGCTGTAGGAACAGCGCTGGATTATGCTCATTATATGTTTAACAAGGTACATACAAATTTCTTACAGAGACAGGTGCTTTACTCCACCGATCACATCAGTAGCCCATAGGTCAGTGAAGACTACCCGATAGACCACAGCCATACTGAACTGTAATTTTAGCTTACAGCTGTAGTATATAGTACAGCCAGAAGTTATGATGTGATAACCTTATTTAAAAATGTAAAAGCTGCATTAGATTGGTGAATTAAGTAAAGAACTTAAATTTAAAACAGAAAGATTGATCTTAAACTAGTCAATCTTTAATTTAAAGCAAGGGTATCTATTAGTTTTAGTCCTATACATAATTCTAGCCACACTAGGATAACAGTTTTTTTAATCCATTCTCAGTATGTATCATGTTGTTATAAACAAAAAGAAAGATTGGCTGCATAGTGATGATGCATGCTGAGCCAAACAAACAGAAAGGCGGTATAGATTTTCTTGTATGGGACAGTTTCTCACAAATGTCACAAATATTAATGAAAAAACAAGTCATTTTAAAAAATACTGTCTATTCTATAAAATACAAACATTTCAGTCAGATGCCTCACAACAATAACACCAGTATTTCCAAAACAGAAAATATTTCTAAATCTATAAATTTATTGTTCATTTCAGTGTATTTCATGCAATGCTTTTTAGTATAGCTTTCAAAAACATAAGTTTGTATGAGATTTTTCAAGAAGGGTTTGTCTGTTTGATTTCACACTGATGAATTGCTGTATATTTTAAATATGTTAATCAGTACATAACATTTTGTCTTCAAGTGAATAAAAGACAACATTATGCAAATTGAGTCACTGATCCCTGACTTGTCTCTGCTGTGAGCCAGTGTGACTGCAAATGCCACAACCCACTATACGACAGCAGCGATTAATCACAGCGGAATGCTTTTGAGCGAAGTCGTGTACCTGTGATAAAAATCTGACAAACGTGAATGCACATTTACTAAAGGAAAAATAATTGTAATATGTATTCAGTAATGTCCACCGATGAATTATAACACTCCAAATATTAACTTTACTATATACTATCATAGGCAGGTCTGTTCCAACTTTATCTCTACAGGATTGGCGAGTTGCCCATATACCTTACCATGCTCTAAAACAGCAAGAGAGGGAGGCCTACAATGCTCGTGGTCAGCTTATCACTATGATGGCAGAGCTCATGAGACAGGCTGCCACCAGCAGAGAGAAGCAGCGTATTGAAAACGAGAAGAGCCAAGGCATTTACAGTGAGAAACTCTACAGGCTACACCCCACACCAAAGAACGGCGCTTTAAATATCTGAACTTCATTCACAAAAAAAAGACTTTGTTTTATTGCTGGAGCTGTGACTGTAGATTCAAAAAAAGAATAGACAAGAAAGACGATGCTCAAAACAAACTAACAACATACTGTTTTTGTGGGGGAAAAAGTCAGGACTCTGAATTCAAATAATGTATGTGGCTCTGTTTGTGTGTTTGTGTTGGCTGCAGGTGTTAGTCAGACAGACAAGTTTGTCTTTACTAGAACAGGAGTCACACCTCCTTCAGATAAAACAAGAGCTACAGAAGAGCAAAAAGAATCCATAAATGTGTCAACAGTTCAGGAAAGGTACATGCACACACACACACACATGCAGATAGCACTTCCCTCAGTTTTTCACACTGTGCCATATGATGCAGCATAAGTTACAGTACAGAAACATCACTGTTATTTTTGTTCTTTTCTATAGATCACTAAGCAAAGGTAAATCTAAGACCGCGACTGTGAGGTAAGGCCATGTTTAACTTTCCAAACTGAAAAAGCAACTGATGCTTTACATGCTAGGTAATACTTTACAGACCATGTGTGTGTGTATTTTAGGAAACCCTTGTTTAAGTACTGTTACCAATGTGGCCGTTCAGCATGGGTGGTGTTGACGCCCTGTAGCCGCTGCCACGAAGTGTTCTACTGCAGTAAGGCATGTAAGCTGAAGGCCTGGAATGAACGCCACAAGCAGGAGTGTGTTCGTGTGCCAGGTTGGATTCCTAAATAAAATCCTTTCGGTACCACTTATTGAGTTACTGAGTTGTATAACAGGGATATAATCAAAATAGTTTTTTTCTTAGTCCAACAAAAGGGCATAGGACCATAAAAAGTGAACTATTTAGTTTATTACCAATCAGTTATGGGAGTGTGTATGCTAAACAAATCAGCAGTATGAAAAAATATTTTAAAAAACAACATTATTTCAAATATATTAGAAAGCCATGTGATCAGCAAATAAAAAATAAATTATGGCCTGCTTTTAGAGAGAAATTAAACAATAATGGGCCACTGTAAGGTGGAGTTACTGTTACCACTCCATTTTTAATTATAACAGCACATCCTACATTAAAATTGCTATTCTATTGCTATTACTACATTATTATTGCTATTTAAATATATTAATAGGCACCACATAGTAATTATACTATTTATAGTCCTTCCAGAGCATCTAATCTAAAATTTAGATTTTGATCATTTAATTTTGACATTTATGAACAGTCATTGATTTACTATCATTAAAGGCAGCACATTACAGGGAAACTGCAAAGCATCAACTTTCGTTATCAAAAGACCTTTCTGGATACAGAGGGGAAATAATTTTCACCTAAGCTCCACCTCCAGAACAAGTTGAAAACTTTTACTTTTAAAAACTGAAAAAGAGTCAACTGAAACACACAGAAAGCAAGTAGATGCTTCTTAGCACATTAATAGTAGGGTAATCTGTTGCTGTTAGGACTCTTAACCATGTATGTAATATATGTTCAAGCACAGTGCAAAGAAAGACTTTACACACTCCAATGCTTGGGAACAGAATATTTCAAATGTATACATAAATGTTCCAATATAAACTGACACTAACACTGTGTTGCTCTTACATGCAGAATAAATTAATTCTACAGCCTTTTTTTTCTCTTCACAGGAAGTGGACGTCCTGTGGTCAGTCACATGTCTAGTGGCCAGCGGTGCCGTCTTTCAAGCAAGTTCCCCAGGAAAGGCACCATTCCGAATTTAAAGTTAGATAAATCCTACCTAAGCAAGGCAGCATCACACACTTTTACACATGAGTATTACCCTGAAGAAAATTACAGTTTTAATTGATCGTGTAGTTAAATGAAAAACTCACTGAAGCACAAAAGGAGAGATTTTCATTGTTACAATGAACTTGTATTTCAGTTCCTCCTCATAATACTCAATAGGTTTTGGTCTTTTCAAGGTTGATTCCCTTTTTTAAACTTGTCCATTTTGTTTACAGACTCTTCAGTAACTGACCAACTAAACTTTTACCATGAGCTATTGGCATTTACAATTAATACACAACATAGTAGATTTTCTAATTAATGCAAAAAAGATGGTGATTATTTATAAAAAAAAATGTGATATAGTGTCCTGTTTATTCAGTGTACTTGTTTTTGACCTGATTTACCCTAGTGAACCTGTACATATTGCATTTATTTGTCAAAGATTTTAGCCTTTTCATTTCTTTACACAGCCCTATTGTGCTGCAAAATGTCAGAAATATCAAACATTACATTACACAAACTGCTTTACACCCACGTTGACAGATATTTATTGTTTTTAAATTTATGGCAACCAGCAAAAGTAGCTAAAGTAGAATGACAAACAGAAAGATTCATTGACAGTTCAGAGGAAGCAGTTCAACTGGATTTAGTTGTTTTATCTCAACTATTCGTTTCAAAATTGGAGAAGAAATGCTTCATTCTTATCTGCATGTCCATGCATCCAAACATTTATCCCCACTTTTTTGACCTTTTTAAAATTAGTGAAGTGCTGAAAATGAAAGTTTTTATAAATTAGCATTGTAAAATGAAACAAAGCACTGATTCACTGCTTGGACAGCTTGCTTATAAGGTTTTTGAGTCATGTGCACCATTACAAATAAAGCTTTTCCAAGAGTTTGTTACTTTTTTCATTTAAAGGGACAAAGAAAGACAAAATCAGTTTTAAAACTTACATACAAAAACTTAGATACAATTCCCTCAGTCTCTTGAAGATAAAAGGTCCAATCAGCCACACGATTTTTTTTATTTGGCAATCTCGTTAGCTGACTAACTTATCAGTTTTTCTTCAATTCCCTACTAACCCCTTTTGAATCCCTAAGGTCCGGTTTTGGTGGCAGGACTGTTTTTGTATTACCGTCTGAGAAGCAGATTGATCACGATTAGCATCACTATTACGAATGCAGATGGTACAAAGGAACTCCCACCACCTTTCACTTGTTTGTCCTCTGGGCTGTAGGCGTCCAGTTTGGGTTTGTCCAGTTTCGGCCCAAAGACTGGCGGCCCACTTCGAACACAAAGCTGATCACCGCACATGCCACTGCCGGAACCACTAATGTCATCACCTGGTTAAGAGAAAAGTATAAAAAATGATTATGAGAAATTAAGAAAAACATTTCAAAGATTTAATGGCAGTTTTATTGGTGTATAATTTTATCTATGTTAAAGCTGCTGTTAAATTTCATTTTATCTTTTTTCCCAAACTAACACAGTAAATTACTATAATACTTTTCTTAAAGCAAGAAGAAAGAAAAAGAGTAATAAATGACTGAATTTATTTAATTATATTAAATTATGTATTTACAAAAATTGTACCACAGTTATAGCGTTTGTTTTAATATGGTTTTGCCCTGTAGTAACAGCTCATTTACAGTAAATGAGCTATTTAAAATAGAGAAATATAATAACTGATATGATTAATTTTTGCCTTATTAAAACAAATAAAGGCTTGGCTATACTGTAGCTGCTAACTTGCCTTTGGGATGTCCCACAACATTAACTGAAAAGACAAATGGCTAAAATCGTTATTCATTGTAAATGTACATTTTTAATCAAACAGCTTTGATATAGGAGGAATAAAAGATTTAACAATATGTAATAGGAAAATACTTCACTAAAATGGATGTAACTTTCCTCCTTAAATCTCCTTTTGCTACTTACTCGTGTCTTGAAAATCCACATCGTTGCCATCAAGGGCGTTTTTCAGGCGATTAGAAATGATCTTCAGCTGCATGATTTGTTGCCGTATCTTCATGTCAGGCTTGGTGATGTCAATGTCCACCTCAGGATTATTGACCTGATTTGCCAGACCGTCTCCCATGAGCTGGGGGAGGTACCTGTGAAGACACAATCAATCACACACAGATCTTAATAATGTGCTACAGACATTATGGGATTCAGATTTATGTGCATAATTAAGAAAGTAACACTGCAGATTCAGCTTACGCTCCGCTACTGCTACTTCTACCTCTACTGCCTGAAAAGCCAAACTATATTCATATTTTTCCAAAATTGAATCGTGACATTAACCATAAAAACCATAAAATAGCCAATAACCATAAAAACTATAAGCATAGCAGAGCAAAACAGAAACAACAAAAGCAGGACGAAACTTTGCAAAGAGCACGTTTAAAGAGTTTATGAGTAAAAAAGACATTTAATTTGTATCAGTAGACCTTTGAACAGCTATCAAATCTTTTTTACACAATTGTACGCAATTGCCTATCCTGCAATATAGAGAATAGTTAGTTCGTGTTTATAAAATAAACCAGGATTTTATTTCTAAGTATGAGACCACCAGTCCTGTCATCAATCTGCATTTATTACTTTCACCTCAATTAGAATTGTTTCAGGAACCATTCTTTTTGCTGGCCTTGTCTGGCCTCTGGGGGTGACACTGCACACCCCTGATATTGACACTATCATTTTTCTTACTTTTGTCAAAGTACGCACAATGATCCATGAGGAGTGCAGCGATTCAGTAATTCACACAACACCTTTAGAGAGCTTATTGATGATGGCATTTGGTCTCATCCACAAACAAATTCATCAGATGCTATTAATCATGTCTGAGTTCTAGTCAATAAGGGGCAGTTCTGTAGCAGTGCAAAAAACCTGCAGAACAATCGATGCATTGATATGAAGTGTAAAATATGAGGAAAAGTTTGAGGCTGGTACTCAACTCTACTGGGCTGCAGGCAATGATTCGAAAGTGCTTTTAATGAAGATTAACTAATTATATGGAACATAATTGGTATGATCTGATATAAATAATTCCACTTGTTCTACTTTGGTTTAATTTTATTGGTTTTGGTTTAAGTATGCAATGTTCTTTAGTCCTCAGGCCATGTTTCTTTAAAATACCAGAAACATGGTCAACATTCAGTCATTTGTTCTTTTGGGTAACTTGTGCTCATCCAAAGGTGATGCTATGTCACTTGAATTGTCACTGGTGGCAGCTCCATTTTGTAAACCTGCAGACAATGAATGGCTTTGCAACATGCTAATCTAAATACTGGGTAATTTTTATAATTAACACTAGAAATAAATTTTCCAATAACCCGTAGATTTTTTATGACATTGAATAAAGTTTTGAGTCTACACTAAAGCCCAGGGTTGCAAAATATTGAATGAAAGTTCACTAAGTTGATCAACATCAGGGTTGTGTGTAAAGCAAAATCATGAAACAGTTCCAGTTTACCAGTCAGCACCTATAACAAAACGAAAAAAAAAACCCCATCATACCGTGCTTTTGCAATGCCGTTCCAACAGTCTTCATCACTGGAGGATCCGGATGCTGCTTTACTGTCACAGAGAGCCGAGGGGAGCTGAATCCAGTACAGCTGCATCTCCTTCAATTTACTAGATACATCAGAGACCTGCAGACCCCCGCACACATGTCAGGATATTGACAGACACAAGAGTAATGGAGCTTTGCAAGAGACACACACACACACAAACCTGCACTTCGAGTCTAACAGCTGCTGTGGAACTGGATTTGTACTCCACTGCTGTAACACTCTTTTCCTTTTTTTTGGGCTCATCAGACACTGAGCTCTGGGTTCCTTCTTCTCCACGCCCTCCACATGCCTGGAAAACCTGACAAATAGATATATAAACACGCATAAACTTAATTTAAAACTAAATGCAAGATAACATTATATTTGGCAATGCATGAATATGTAAATATAAAATGCTGACCTTGTTTTTGTAAAGTTCCATGTTCTCCTGCATGTGCAGCACAGCTTCTGAGATGCGAACAGGGATAGAATGCAGCACCAAGTCCATGCTGGGCTCAGAGCCGAAGGTTGCAGCCACTTGCAGCATAGTATCTTAAAAGGAACAAATAGGGAAAAGATTTTTTTTTACTGTAAAGGGGCTGTGTATAGTGTCTGGGGAAGTGGTAGCACAGTGGTTAAGGAGTTTGACTGCTAATTGGAAGATCAGGGTTCGATTCCCAGAACCATCAAATTGTTGGACTGTTGGACCCCCGAACAAGGGCCCTATTCCCCAATTGCTCAGGTTGTATAAAAAGAGATAAATGTAAGTCGCTCTGGATAAAGGCTTCAGCCAAATGCTGTAAATGGATTTCCTAATAGGAGAATCCACAAAATGGCTGTAAAATCTCAGTTGTTTTGGTTTTTTTGGCTTTTCACAAAAAAATAGACGAAAAGCTTTACTTTAAAATACACTTTTACATTTCAGGAGTTTGTCACAGGCCCGTATCCAGACCAACTTACATTAATCTTATTTATACAACTAAGCAGTTGAGGCTTAAGGGCCTTGCTCAAGGGCCCAGCAGTGGCAGCTTGGTGGTGCTGTGAATTGAACCTATGATCTCCCGATCAGCAGCCCAGCACTTAACCACTAAGCTACCACTAATACCCTAAATAGATCAATCAGTACTAGGTAACTTATGTATAATGTGAACATTAGCAAATATTATTTATTTCAACTCTTTTTACTTCAGGTTACCTATTACATGTTATAAGTAGGACAATATGCATCATTATGCATGTCTATTTTCATTATGCTTAATTATAATTCACATCTTTTTCTTTTATAACCTTACATTGTATTTATTTGTAATCCTGTTTTCACTTAAAAACAGCTATTTCTTACTCCAAATCAATACTTTTACCTGTAGCTGCCTTACAAAAAATCAAGTATACACTTATGCAATTGCATACAAGATTATGACAGCCAAGTGTTCAAATAAACATGTAATAATTCACGTCATGTCCTGTCATGATGGGTTTTCTCCTGTAAAATTGCTGCAAATTTGTCTCAATTATGCAATTATGTCTCCACCCACATGAAGTGGGTTTAAAACGGTTATTAACAGCAGCTGATAAACAGCTTTGGAAGGAGGCCAAACGATTCAATTATTAGTCTCGCCATTGAGATGAGCGTTATTTGAATGACTTTGAACACCCTACAGAAGGTGTGGAGCTTCAGGTAATAGCTGCGTGTGGGAACTGTAGGCAATATGTCTGTGCGTCACTTACCGATGAGATTCTGCCACTCTGCATCCAGGTCAGCCTGATTAGCCAGACAGCCCTTCATGACGTTCTTGCAGTAGTTGGCACAGGGTTTGGCCGAGCTGAGGCCGCGGCAGTGTGGACAGTACACCAGCTTCATGATGGCACGGTTACACTCAGGGCTCAGAGGAACCTTAACACACACTGCATGTTATCAGCTTCATTGTCACTAGCAGCATTATTATCATCAACAGAGCATCGTAACATGCTGTATGTAATCAGGATTATATAAGACCATTTTTTAGTTAATAGGACAGGTTTATTCACTTTTATTAAATTTTTATTCTGTTATTGTTTTTTTTGTTTTTGTCAAGCTATAGGTGTCATACAGTTATATACAGTTAGTCTTATGTAATGTGCATAATATTTTATCTAATTCCATTTGGCTGTTATAAATGTTTTTATAAAGTATATAGCAGCTGTAAATAGAACAGCTAATGGAAAGTCTTATAAAATGAATTTTCAATCACTGCCCAGTCACTTACAGACTTTACCAAAACGCCTGACCACACGTCTTTTGGCCGAGGTGTTTGAACACAGTGATAGTTGGTTTAGATCGACGTGATTTCAACGTGATGAGACATAGCTGAGCACTGACAAGCTGCCATTGAGACAAGTGTGACTTATTGATATACCTCACTGCTTCTCATGACGAGTCACACTATGGATTGTCATGAGCAGCAAACCTACAGTGACATCCTAATGAAAGTCAGCCATATTAAAAAACATCAACACATCACTGCTGGTTTGTATACATTAAAGATCAGGTTGACGTGATAAATAAAAAAAATAGAACAATCGGATTTACTTTAATTTAAATACACTCACTGCACTGAAAGGAGCACAAATTTAGAATAAAGGAATAAATAGCCAATCCGAGCTAAGAAAACAGCTGAAGTGCAGCAGAGCGCATGTTAGTAATAGCTTATAATACTGACAATAAAATGATGTGCTGAAACAACAAAACTGATGCATAACAGTGAATGGCCAAACACCCAGACTAACGCTGTGAATTTATAATTAGAAACATTTTAAAGGCCGGTAGAAAATTTTCTGTAGTGTTGCTTTATTAGTCTAGCGTATGCACCATCATGCACAGATACACCCCCCCACCCCCACCCCCCACCTCATCAGTGTAAAGGAGCCCATGCCGCAAGAATCTCCAGAGACCGACATGGCTGCTTTGTCGCTAGTATCTAAGAGCAGAGAGAGCTGTCGCATTGCGGCCTGTTCTCATTTATCAAGGGAACTGTGAGTGCTGGTTTAGACTAGGAAGGACAGACTAAGAGGGCCTGAGCTTGATTTTTCCTATAGAGCTCCAGCAGGTGTAGGACACACGGCTGCATTCTGTTTAAAGGTTTTACACTCTGTCTTTGTTATCTAGACAAATGAAGCTATACATGCCTAATCCCAGTAGGGTTGCCAGATAGTCTGAGCCAGGTAGTCCCAGAACGGCAATTAATTTCTAATGATGTTTTTTAAATCTTGATGTAGCATGTGTGACAAGTTTTAAAATATCTGCACTAACGATAATTACTGCTTATATATATATATATGCTGATATGCTTATATGTTATAGCAGTCTTAAACATTAAACATTACAATTGTTTTTTTCTTTTAGCGAATGCAAGGTGCAATTTGGAATTTCCTCATTATTTGGGATTGCAATTTACCCTGCACGCACCAGATAATATAACAAGATATTAGGAATTAAAGGCTGGTTGAAGGTTTAAAAGAGAAAAAGAATGAGAGCAACACTGATTCTGACTCTTTATTATTCAAAAATTGGTGTGCCCTGTAATCTATGCTGAATAAAATTGAATTCAATCATTTACCTTTTTTTTTTAGTTTAGAAATAGACAACTAGAAATCAGTATCTGAGCAAAACATATAAAGTGAATTTTCAGTATCTACGCATAAAAAATTACCCACCATACCTGAGAAACCTTCCTCACAACCTCTCCAGCCACGTTGAGACCCTGAACGAAGGCACGAGCAGCAACCAACACACGCACTAGTCGAAGCCTGAGCTCTCGTGGTGCATCCCCAAATGGACGCAGGGTCTCCGTCTGTTTGGATGCGCACTCAAGAAAGTCATCAGAGACAAGGGACGGATCAGATGTTTTCAACAGGCGCTCCAGCAGACGCATCCAAAACTCATCAAGTGCCTCCTCTAAATTCAGTGATGTACCACGATAATATTGGCGCAGATCAGCGTAGAGGTCACGAAAAACCCCAGCATTAGGTGCGTAAAGAGATCCCAGTGCCTTGGCGAATGATCCCTCTAGCCAGCTTTCAGACCTGTCCAGTAGGTCCAGAAAGTATGCTGTTCAAAAGAAGTTGGAAAACAGAGTTAGTGTCTGCTCCAGAGAGAATCCAAAGGTCACCAGGCTCAGGGTCAATTCAATTTAAAGAGCTTTGAGAAAGTTTTAAATCAAATTCACAGGATATCTTTTTTATTCAGTCTACATTTCTATGGAGATTTGCACTGAAATGAAGTTAGCCATAGAAACAGGCTGACTTGAAATTCAGCTAATCTGATCTATAAAGAGCTCCATCTGGTGCTGTTTCAAAAAGGATCCATCAGCACTCATGTGTGCTAATATCCCTAAGAGCCCAAAATTGTTCAGACATTACACATAAAAACATGACTAAATAAATAATTAAATACAATGTTAAATTTAAACAAATCAGTGTATTAGAACCAGAACAAATTAGAACCAGTCTATCTTAGAATATCATATAATAAGTAATGAGGTCTGTATTTTGTATTTTGACTATGTATTTAGAAAGTCTATTTTGCAGGTGTATCAAATATTTTGTGTTATGAGGGGGTATCAATAAAATTTAAGACACGCCAGCAACCTTGTGTCTTGGAACTTTCTGATACCCCTAATATTTCTGCCCAATATATATATATATATATATATATATATATATATATATATATATATATATATATATATATCTATATATATATATATATATATATATATATATATATATATAGAATAAATACCTATATATATATATATATATAAGCATTTCACTGCAGGTTGTACTATGTACTATTTCACTGCAGGTTGTACTATGTATGATTATGTATGTGACAAATACATTTGAATGTGGTTCATCCCTGTGAAGCAGGTGTTACTATAGAAACAATAATTCATATAATAAAGAGTAAATAATATAAAACTGTGATTGCACTGTAGTCTGTGGTGCTGATGAAATCAGATATGAGAATTCAGCAAGCTGTGGTATAAAAATATATTATTAAATCTCTATAACTCTTGGCTGCTCCAGACATACATCAAACACACACACACACTCACTCACTCACTCACTCACACACACACACATTCACACTCATTCATTTTAGGGTAGTAACTGAATAACAGGATGCATATCAAAATTCCGAGTAAAGTTTAAAATTGTGTTAAAATTATTTTTGTCAACAGCCATTAAATAAACTGGAATGAAATGTTCAAATGTTTGTTAATTGTATTTTTTTTTAACAAACATAAGATCGAATATTTTTTTGACTGACGCTGTTTACAAAAACATTTCCACCATCATAACGTAACAGCTTGGAAAGTTTTTAAAGCGCTCATATTAAACACACGTGTGTGTTTGGGGAGCAGATGAAAATTTAGGCGCTTTGTCCTCCAGCTCAAACACACTCCCACTGGAGAAACAGCGAGCGCTGCATACAAGCTGTCAAACAAGCTTTGAACCGATCAAAGCCAAAACTTGTTTTTAGTCTAACACTCAGACGGCATTTCAGTAGTTCAGCATTGGGAGGATGAGTAATGCAGTGTTTGAAAAGTACTGCTGTTTTTGAGACTAAAATAAATTTAAAGGAATTAAATAGAAAAAATATATGCTTATTACACACAACTGCTGTGAGACAATTACTGCTAGTTTTTATATTATTAAACTAAACAAATAAATAAATATTTTGGATTTTCTAATTGTGTAAGTTTATTATTAACTTCTAAATCTAGAAAAGTTTTTATTGGTAAAAACTATAGTTGATATGTAAAGCAACCAATTATAGTTCATTTCGATCAGTGTTATACTGTTGAGAGAGAAACTGTGTTTATTTAAAAAAGCTGCTGTAGCAATGGTGTAACCATATCCAAAAATTTGCCAGTCAGTTTAAAGCATGTGCTGACATTGTTTTAAAAATTTTAAATACTTTTTTAAAAAATTTTATAAAATTCTGGCTATTTTGTGGACATGATCTATAGACAAATTAGAACTTACTGTGGTGATAGGGAAATTTGCTTTTCTAAAAAAAAGTTTCACACATCACCAGTGTCTCTGGTAGAATCCAACCAATCTGAGTAACTTAAACTCCTAAAAGTGCTCCTACGTTTCTGTGACATATGCATCTGACATTCAGTCAACACTTGCACAGCTGCATGTAGCATAAGAAGCCTGTCGTGTGTCCTAGTAAAATGAGCAGATCAACTCGCATTCACACTAACGAGTGACAAGAATATTTCGTGTATAACAAAAGATAAAGCTAAGATCTTTAACTATTACTAAAAATGTAACTTTGGAAATAACACAAACCTTAAGCACCACCCACACTGTTCAAGAAATCATTTCATATTGAAATTTATTGCATTAAACCTAGTTTACAGCTGTAAAATGTTGCTGTGATGTGCACAAGAACCCATTTTTTGTGAAGTAAGACGGTTGTAATAATAAATCAAACAACACTAAACAAATGTCAAAATTCACAAGATCTATTTAGCTATCTATAATTTGTTTAGATTTGTAAATCTTCTTTATTAAAATAAAACTTGAACTAAAACTGCCACCATCCAGTGATGTAACTGTCAGTTTGATTAATTGCTGCTGTAAAATTCAAGAATTCAAAAATCAGCCATCGATAAAAAAAAAAATGATTAAAATTTGCATTGTTGTGTACAACCTGCGTAGCATTAGTTTTCTACTATTTTTTCACACATTATTGTTAAGTATTTTTTAATTATATTGTATAAAGTATTTTTACATTAAAGCAGCTATGAAAATGCACATTTACATTTTGATTTTAATCAGCAATGCTTCTGTTCAGAACAGAACACTGCTTACCCGACAGACTATAAACGCCCATTACAGAACTAGCAAGGATAAAATATACACAATACTACTGAGAGTCTGGATTTCTGAATCATGAAAGCTTTCCAACATAAGGGCTCCTGCTAGGTTACTGATCATTACCGCTGAATATGTTACGGTCAGTCTATCATAGCTGATCATATTTTAATGGGTTGCTGCTGGGGAAAGCCATGAAAAGCCACATGTTGAGAAAGAAAGGGAACATTTCCGTCCTAACTTTAATCTGCACTTAGTGTGACATAAAGCAGGGGAGACTGTGTGCTTCAAAGTCCTCACCTTTCACCCTTTACTGTTCGTTTAGCCAGGTGCAGAGTGTAAAAATGCTAAGCAATAACACATGGAAGCTTTGATGATAGAATATATGAAGATCAGTGTTAATCGTGTGTGTGTGTCACTGTGTGTTACTTACTGTCAAAGCTTCTGTACTGGGCATTCAGGGAAGCTTGAATGGACCTTCCCGCCTCTCTTACTAAACCCTCGAACTCTCTGCGGCTTAGGTTTGACAGTGTCTCCTCCATGGCGCTCGTGCAGCAGGTGTAGCCTTGAGGACACACTCTTAGATGCTCACCTGCCAAAAAAAATGAAATGAAAGTTTTGGAAGACATTTACTTCTACATTTACTTAAAATGCAATGTATTAGTTATAATTTAGCAGAATCTCCATTTCAAGGCACAGAGGCCACGCCTCTTTTACTGGAACAAAAGAACAGAGGCCACACCTCCCTCACTGGAACACAAGCTGAGGCCACACCTCTTACAGTAAAACACAAGACGAGGCCACGCCTCTTTAACTAAAACACATGCCTAGGCCACATCTCTTTCACTGAAACATGAGGGGTGGTCACACCCTTTTTAATAAACACAAGACAAGGCCACTTTTCTTTCACTGTAACACAAGCTGGAGCCACGCCTCTTTTACTGGAGCTGAGGAAGAGAGGCCACACCTCTTTCACTGGAACACAAGTACAGAGTCTGCGTCTTTATCATAAGAAGCATGATATAATGCTATATTTCATGACCCCAAAGCAGAGTATAACAATAAATGTAATTTTATCATAATGCTTTAGCACATTTCTGGAGAATTTTTATTGTTAAATCCAGAACAGACATGTGCACATGTAAATATGCACACACCCCAAGTTTTCAATGCCATGGCTAAGTTCAGTCTGAACAGATCTGTCACACAGTTATCCATCATACTACAGTTCTTTCTGACTTCAACCTTTCTCTTTATAGATACATACACAAGCACACATACATGCTATATATATATGCTATATTATATTATATATCTGAAGACCAGAAACACCTGGGTTCAAGCCCCACCTCCGGCAAGTCAACCACTGTTGGGTCCTTGAGAGCAAGACCCTTAACCCTTCCTGCTCCAGGGGGCGCTGTATCATAGCTGACCCTGCGCTCTGACCCCAACTTACTAAGATGGGATATGCGAAAAATGCATTTCATTGGCTCTGTACATGTACCTTGCACAATGACAATGAAGTTGAATATATATATAAGGTAGGTCACTGAGATCATCCTGACGGCATCAGCCTCCGTGGACCTGCATGACATTTTGTGAGCAAGTTTCACATCAAAGTCTAGCTTTAGCATAGGGCCTGGGGAGAGAAAGCAAAAGACATGCTCACTGTCATGCATTTTTGATAGAGTTAGAGGGCAAAGTGTGCACTATTTTATTTATCTACATTTTAGCAAAAAGAACAAAAGGGAAAAAATGTCTATAACTTTTACCAACAGCCCCAAGAGCTGTGTTCCATTTATCTGCTGCTAAGTGACGAGAGACGTTATGATTATTTCCCCTGGAGTGCATTCATCTTTTTTTCATAAAACAAAATAAAAAAGAATATATACATGTTTGAAATATGTTTAAAAGCACTGGGCCTTGAAATCTATAACATATTAAAACACCACTTGAATATTGTTTTAGATTACACTATACCTTAGAACTCTTGTATTCTGTTTGACAAAGTATAATTATTTACATAATTTTGTATGAACAAAGTATACAACGTTTTCCTGTTGTGCAATTGGTTTCTAGCATTGCCCAGACCTATTACAGTGTATGCATACCTAACTACATGTAAGTCTCTCTCTCTCTCGCTCTCTCTTTCTCTTCTTCTCTCTCTCTCTCTGTCTCTTTCTGTCTCTTGCTTTTTCTGAGAGTCCAGTCATCCTGACTCCTTCCTCCTGGTGTGTCAATCCCTACTAATAGAGCTCTCATCCAACCCAAATTCAGTACAATTAACAGAAAACGAATAACTTTTTAAAGTTACCGGCATCATAAAGGTAACTGGTTTAGCAAGATAAAATTCTGTGACACTGCTACTATGAATGATATCTGTAATCATTCATGGAGTCAAATGATCATGGCAGGGTAGAAGGGGAGGCTCAAGTGATTGTGTGTCTGTCAGTGTGATTTATCACATCAGAGAGTTAAATAGATTTTATGAAGATTATATTAGAAAAGATTTACATTTCCATTAAATTAAAGACCCACCGCTCAGCTCAGCCGCTATGTGCTCTTGCTAGATTACTTTAATTACCAATGCTTTACAGGAGAAAGGAGAAAAACTGGATGTTGAAATCTGATATGATTTTTGCAACTTAGATAAATTGTATAAGAACTTCAGCACTTCGGCTGTCTGGCTGCCACATTTTCAAGACACCTAAATATAGCAGAATGTAAAAGATATGTTACGTGAAGGTATTATGCTAATTTTGTATATTTAATTATATATATGATTTAAGAAACAATGTGATAAAAAGAATATAACTAAACTATACCTAATTCTATTCACCTAATATAAACAATTATCATAAACATGTATCAAACTGTTGTGACATTTTTGCTATTACTAAGTCATGTCACATCACAAATAACATGAAGACTTTTTTTTACAGTGCATGAAAAACTCTTGTCTAAAGACATGACAGTCTCGTTGTCCTTTTTTTATTGTCTCTTTTTTGCTATCACAAGGTTTTTTTTCCTTTCTCTCTCTCTATCATAAGGGTAATTTGTTTAAATCAGCCCCACTGCTGCACAGCAGCACTGCATGGGAGCGGTGAACACATTAGCAAATGCATAGGCGTGAATAAACCAATAAGCGGAGCCTGAGATTACATTCAGTGCTGCGATGCACTGCCGCTAAAGAGACCACAATCTCATTAAAACATCTCATACTAGTCCTTCGTGCCAGAGCTTCCCCATTTCAGTCCGTGAACACTGCATCAATGTGGCCTGCATATCAATACAGCAGACCAGCCGAGACCAGACACACACGCACACTCTTTCTGTCTCTCGCTCCATTGCAGAGCTAGATACATGTTCACAGGCCATTAGGATTGTGACACAGATTTGAGCATTGCACATTTTATCAGCTGCAATGTGACAACTTACAAAAGACTAGCTGATATTCGCCCAAAGAAAAAGAAAGAGATAGACAGAGTAAGAGACTAAGAGAGAGGAAAAGAGAGAAAGAGGAAGAGAGAGAGAGAGAGAGAGAGAGAGAGAGAGAGACAAAAAGCGCGCCTATACCAAGACATCATATTTTCCTTTTTTGCCCAAGGTGTGGCTGTAATATTTCTGAGCGTGACTGGAATAAATCAAGATAAAGCGGTTCTTCTTGTGGCACGGTGTCAGTCTTGACCCATTCAATGGCTGCAGAGTGAATGATGCATCTGTCAGGTGTCCAGACACACAGAATCACTGTCTGATTAAGTGGACAAAAAAAATCACAGGTCGTTTACAAGGTAAATACTTTACAATAGCCTATTTGTCACTAAGACGGTCAGACAGACGAATAGACAAACACACAGAATGGTACACTGGCTCTTTTCATTTCCAGCAACACTAATGTGACGGTGAAGCTTTTCGGGTTGAGCTAACAGCAACAGTTAGCTTCAGAACACCCACTACAGTAGCTGCAGAGTTACTGACTATGCATCTGAAGGACCTGGAGGACGACTAAGAGACATGTGTGTCCCTATAGAGCAGAACTCAGATCAGGCTGCTCATATGCAACCTTGTACAGCTAAATCCAGACAGTTCATGCGCTTGATAGTATCTTGGCATACAGTGAAAATGAATTTAGAAATAGTTACACTGATAATATGAGACTATGCCAGTAAACCTAATTACACTGCAAGACTTTTTTTCCCAGGAGGCAAACTACAAGGGGGATAATTGTACAAATTAGATTTTATGCTTAACTTTCCTTTCAGCAGAGCCTTTAACAATTCCAGTTTAAGAAAGTGTAGAGGAGATGGCAGAGGCGATGGATTAATGGATTAGTAATCCTCATGAGTGTTGACAGGGCAGATAAAACCACCATCATCTGGACTGACTTCTGACAAAATACCTGAACACACTTCTTTCAAACAGACACAAAAAATCCCACAAAAATGTCAAGAAAAAGTGTCAGCAAAGAACGAACTTCAAAGCCTTCTCTACTTTTTTATTATTTCAGTGTCTTCGTCTTATTTTTAAATCCTGAGAGGATTTAAGCTCAGACAAAGCTACCCCAGCCTACGGCATCTGTTTACACACCATGCATGAGCGCAGGTGTGTGATTGGGTATAACGCAAGATCATGACATAACAGGTCAATCTGTGCAGGTAAAAAAGTATAAGAAAACAGAGACAGTGGAATTACCAGAGGAGTAAAACAACTACTATATGTTACAGCAAAATATGTACAAACAAACAAACAAATACAATAAGGCAAAAAACTATTTGAGCTCCTGCTGATTTTGTACGTTTGCTCACTGACAAAAAATGATTAGTGTATAATTTTAATGGTATCTTAATTTTAGCAGTGAGAGACAGAATAACAACAAAAACATCCATAAAAAACGCATCTCAAAAAAGTTATACATTGATTTGCATTTCCATTCATTCATTCATCTTCTATACCAACTTATTCCCTAATTCAGGGTCACGGGGATCTGCTGAAAGGGTTTGCCAATGGATGTTTTTGTTGTTATTCTGTCATGGTACATCTTAGACAGGTCGCCAGTCCATCACAGGGCCACACACATTCACTTTTTTGGCCAGTTTAGAATCATCAATCAACCTAACATGTTTTTGGACTGTGTAAAGAAACTGATTTGCATTTAATTAGTAAAATAACTTTTTAATCTCCTATCAATTAGAAAGATTTTTGGCTCCCAGCTGTCTTTTATGCAGGTAAAGAGCTGAGATTAGAAGCACTTTCTTAAAGGGACTCTCTTAAATGTACTTTCTTAAAAGGATTCTCTTAAAGGAAGTGCTCAGCCCTGTACCTGTATAAAAGACACCTGTCCACAGAAGCAGTTAAACTCTTGACCAAGACCGAAGATGTGTCCAAGAATGTCAGGGACAAGATTTTACCTACACAAGGCTGGAATGGCCTACCGGATTATCATCACATTTATGGTGGAGAATTTGGTATCCGATTGACTGATTGATTGATTGCTTCTGTGGACAGCCAGAAATGTTGCTGACAGACAGGCGATCAAATACTTATTTACCTTATTATTGTCAGTGGGCAAATTCACTGTAAATAAATCTTCAACAACACAACAAATATTCCTTTGATTCCTTTGAATTTCCAGCTTGTTTAATTCTTTATTTGTTTACATCAGAAACATCTCTACAAACTGTAAAGACAGACAAAACACGGATTCGAAACGGAGCAGGACCCTCTAGCACTCATCACTTCTCGCAGTGTCCTACTATACCCTAAGATGCAAGGTAGGTCAGCAAAGGAAGTGAAATGAAGTCCTTATAAATATCAGAACAAGCGATGACTGAAGATGTTCCTCTTTCTCAAATACCTGCCATTTCAATTTAAAAGATGTGGCTAGTTTTTTCCTACTTACTTACTAATAATTGCAGCTAATTTTGTATTGTTTAACAAAGTAAGTATTTTTTTTTTTTTTAAGATTTATTTATCCAGACCTACAGGATGTGGAAAAGTACCTTCTTTTTTTTCAGCCTTACAGCCTCTTCTTTTGTAGTGACCTTACGTTCAACCTCGTCTGCTCATTCGTGCTCTAAATGTCTCTCTCTTTTTTTTTCTCCCCCATGGAGAGACTGTATTGCAGAGAAGGTCTGGCGTCTTATAAGTCCCGCTGTCTTGTTGCTCTGACACTATAACCTTTGACCCCTGTTTCCTCTGAAGTCTCCCTGTGGGCATGTTCTGTTCAGTCACTGATTTTATGTGCAAATAGAGAGGACTGCGTGTGTCTTATAAAACGTTAAAAACACACTCTCTAATTGATTTTTGGGAGCCTGTGCTTTAAAATTGAAAACTAGACCATGGCGTTATTCCACGCTGGGTACAACAAACTCACAAATGAGACACTTGGATTTTACTACCTGTATGCTTGTATGTAGCTGTAAGCGTTCCAGTTAAAGGTGTGATTTAGAATGTAATAGGCCTTCTTCCGTATGCATGTATTCAGTTTTATGGTCTGTGCGGATACAAAGCGACCCGAGGAAAGGGAAAGGCTTAAGCGGGGATGTCTAATGAGTCCCTCTGATTTTGTAAAGGAGGCAGAAACATTAGCTTTGTGCACAAGAGAGCGCCATTTGCAATCCCTGACGCTGCTTAGTCGTTTCCTTTATGTGTGTTTAAGCATTAAATTTGGGTGCAGCTATGTTTCGTTATGACAGTGAAATTTATATGCCATCCAACAGTTGCTTCGAGATGCTAATTCAAGGTCCAGTGCAGGATATGCAGCATACTGGCAGCTTGTTCCTCAGGTCAAATATCCAGGAAAAAAACCCCCAACAAATTAGCCAATTGAGTACAAGGGTTTTTTGTTCGTAATAACATGTTGGCAGCTTGGAACCTGTTTCGTCCCGCCTGTATTGGAGAAATACTTGTCAGACGTAATAAAATGACACTTATAGGCTTTGGTTGTAACTCGTCACATTTGTCAGTCTCGCGTATGTCGTATAATAAGTTTAATTATTAAGTGTGATGCAATCTGTAAAGATTAGAACAACATGTACACAAATCCAGAAACAGTGTCAGTAATTGCATTATTATTTCAAACACCTATTGTCTTTACTTGCTTATTCCAAATCAGGGTTACAGGGATCTGCTGGAGTCTATCCCAGCTGTCATTCGGTGAAAGATAGGGGTACATCCTGGACAGGTCACCAGTCCATCGGCGGGCCACATATAGGCAAACAACAACACAAAGACACTTACTCCTATGGGCAATTTAGAATCACCAATCAACCTAACATACAGTATATGTTTTTGGGCTGTGGAAGAAAAATAAAGTACCTGGAGTAAAACCAAACTCCACACAGAAAAGCCCCTGCCTGGGAAAAGAACCTGGGACCCTCTTTTTGTGAGGCAACAGTGCTAACCACAAAGCCACCATGCTGCCATTACAATTTCAATTGCGGTATTACATTTTGCCATTAAATACCTTTTCTGATTTAAAAAGGGGAAGTGGTGGCTCATGGTTAAGGTGTTGGACTGCCAACCTGAAGATTGTGGGTTCAATTCCCAGCTCCACCAAGCCACCACTGCTGGGCCCCTGAGCAAGGCCCTTAACCCCCAATTGCTTAGTTGTGTAAATGAGATAAATATAAGTTGCTCTGGATAAGAATGTCTGCCAAATGCCGTAAATGTAAAAAAAGTCAGGCCAAAACTGGCTTTTGCTACTACTGTACCATGTAATATACTCTCACTGTCTATTATTACTAGTTTATAAGTAATAACCCTGAGCAGTCCACCCTTAAGTTTTGTATTATTAAATGATTTAATTTAATTATAAATAAATAAAATAAATATATATTGTGACTGTAGTCAGAAGGTTTAATTTGAGTTAAAAATGAATTCATGACATAACTCTATAATACCAAAATTGCAATAAAACTCGACAGATGGACATTATAAGACATTACAACCATCCACATTTAAAAAAAAAAAAAGGTGTATTCATTCAGCAAAAATTATTGCATATAAATCTGCTGTCTGGACATGCAGGTCCTTATTTTGGCAGTAATATACAATTATAAGTTGATTATTTGGCGTCAAATCATTTTAAAGCTGCCTTTCCTGCATGAAGATAGAACATGTAGGCGGCTTGCCTGGGGCTTATGCTCTTTCTATTAATTAAGCAACGCCATGAACATTGAAGATCTTGTTTATAATGTCTTAAGCTTAGTGTTAGACAGGAAGAGGTGAGAAATGATTGAAAAAAAAAATAGAAGGCAACAATAAACAGACCTCATGTGTGTATATGTACGCTCAAATTACTTCCTTTTAAGACACAGAGTGATACTTTTAATTAGCCCTTTTGCTCCTGGCTGTTTGATATTCAGCCATAGTGGTGCTTTTATATGTTGATGAGGAGGAAGAAAAAGAAAGAGACAGAAAAAAAGAAAGAGAGAGAGAGCGAGAGAGAGAGAGAGAGAGAGAGAAGGAGATCATGACAAAGGCTGCATATAATAAGACGGAACAGGATCTTGGCAGCTAGAAGATAAAAACCTCATAACGTTAAGCTCTTACTGACTCACAAGCCCGAGAGAGAGAGAGACACAGACACTGATTGTGCTTAGTCAGTGATTGGAAAGCACACTAAGTGATGATTACTTGTCACAGCTTCAGTCAAGCATTGATGGTTGCATTAATCATCCTGCGGGTGTTAATAGGCAGGTAAATAACTAACATTTTCTGCTTGTGCTTAAACTCTTAGGCACTAGGATATTAACCACAACTGCAACTCCTTGGTCATAAGCACCAGCTCATTTATTTTAATGCATAAGTGTAACAGTGAAAGAAAATAAAATACCACTGTGTAGTTTTAAAAAAAAACTGATAACCAGAATTCAGTTTTATTAGCCTTTAGCATTGTACCTATTTTAATCTTACACCTCTGAACTGTTCTAATGTAAGTATTTATTTATATACGTCTAAAGGGGAACATTTGAAAGATACGCTGCTGTCGTGCTTTTTGAATGTGTGCAACATCTATAACTGAAAACTGAGCTTTTAGTAAAGAAACTTTTCCACAGGTCAGACTAAACAGGGAGAGAAATTGAGGGATCAACACAAAGGCTTTAAGTAATATCAATTAGGCCTGTTTTGTCCTTTAACATTAACTGTAGTCATATGTGTGGTGTTCATGGTGGTAGGGAGCTAAGCAGGAACAAACGTTAGTAAAACTCCAAAGCATTCTGGAGTGTAAATTATTCGGTATTATTACAGAGTTGGTATTTGCCAATGAAAATTATTTAAAGAAATATCCAAGACAGCTAAAGTTAAAAAAAAGCAAAAAACGGAATTTCTAAAAACATGTATAAGTTACTTAAGGTGAAGGAGCTGCCATCTGTCCCATTCAACAACATTGGAATTGGCAGTGTTCAAAGTTACACTGCTGCCAGCCTTTAGAGGGCCTCAAATCTCAGACATTTTGGCTCCACGTTTGAATGCCTCCCGCCATGTCTATTCAATTATTCTTAGACAAGATATCAAACAAAATTCAACCAATTTATCAATGTCTGTTTTTAAATAATTTAGGTTAACTTTAACTAGTATACGCAAGCAAATTACAATTATAGAAGTTGAAGCAAGTGAGCTATTTATTAAAAGAGGACTAAATAACACAACGTAACAGATTTAGTGAAAGGAACAGAATATATTTGCTCTGTTATTTTCCTTATTGGCTGTTATTTCAGGTTTTGTTGCACAGTCTTTACATAATTCCAGATTAAATTGCCATGCTTTGTGCTCTGGGCCTAAAGAGCCCCTGGACAGAGTACACAGAATATTTGTAGCTGTATTTGGTATGTATGATTTATCAAATTCTATCCATTTTTGCAGCTTGGCCTTGTTGAGGTGTTTTAGTGAACTGCACAAAGCTCTTGAAGGACATAATGACACAACAATTCACCTGAACCATGTGCAGCACTGAATATAGTCCAAAATACATATTTTTGGTACTGATGAAGATGAGGTATGAAGTAGTCCTGTTTTTTGTCCAATTTTATTTATTACTTTCTGTAAATAAATACATTTTATTAATAGTAATAATAATGAAAGCTTAAAATGTGTTAATGATCTCCTACCAGTAACAGGCTGAATTATATTGTATCGATGTAGTATTTAACTATAAAAAAACCAATATTTGCCTATAATCAATATGTTAACTTTTAAAAAAACCTAAAAAAATAACTTTGCCTTATGTACATATGCAGGATAAAGTTTATATGCAGATAAGACATATTTCCCAAAACTGTACTTGCAAGTTAACACCCCAGATTTGATATTACAGGATGATTATTAAAAACTATGGGGGATTTACTCTAAACTATGTGGTTTCATTACTCTAAATTTACAAAACTGTTTTTTTTTTTAGTTAATTGAAATTAATTAGCTACATTAACTTTGTAGCTAATTTTGTATTTTGTGTCATTAAAATGACACAAAATAGGTTTGTTCCTGGTATCATTCCTATTACAGCTATAACATTTAAGGGTAAAAGCAGCTTTTTATGAAGAAAGTATGAAGCATATTACATAACATATTCTGTACATCTTAACATGCGACTGTTACAAAGCACTGACACTGGAAACTCTTCCCAAGCTTTACTTTAAACGTTTTTCTTCTAGATAGAAGCGTGTTACATTTTACAATGATACATAAAAAATACAACGCAATATTGATTTACCAATGCTCAAAATAAAACCTAAATACCCTAGAATCTGAAATTATAAATATAATTTTTATTGCATTTGATTTATATTGAAAACAAACAGTGTTTATTCTCCCATAGTTACAGTTTGTTTTTGGACATTGTTATACGGTTTATGAATAAAGCAAGTACAATTATAATAAGTGCAGTTAAGGCCTTGTGACAGCTCCACACAGGAATATGACAAAGCGATCTCTCTTACAGGTAAACATTGAACTAATTACAGAAAACCATGCCAGCTAAACAACAAAGATCCATTGTGTTTAAAAGACAGAACTTTTTTTTTTTAATGAGTCAGTATAATACACTACACCCGTTTTAGAAGGTGTGTATATTCATACGTTTGTGAAAGAGAAGAGCTGCAGGTGTCTCTTAAAACAATGCATGTGAAAAAGAACAGTCTTTCAAAGAGCAAAGATTCTTTTTGTCTTGCTGTTAAAGGAGGGTCATCTCTTTCCAATGTTATGGCCAAGGCCTGTACGTTATATCTGCTATAGTAACTTTACCTTTTTATGGACACTAACGCAATATGGATCTAATATCTCTCTGAGAGACTTTTAGAGATTATTTAGGTGGCTGCCCATAAACCATTTTTAACAACATTTAGTTCCTGAAATAGAACTTAGCCTTTTTATTTTGCATGCAGCGCAGCGATAAGCAGCACTGTGTCGTTTTGTAAAAATCTAGTCAGAAAGAAAAAGGTAGAAAATTCTGTTTAAATATTTTATCCCAAGTCGACTACAGGCACTGCATCTACTCCTTCATTTACTTTTTCAACCTTATCTAGATATATAAAACCAGGTTGTAAAAAATGTATAGTAAATTTATTTTTAAAATAAATAAATATATGAGCATAATCCAAAACAGTCTGTCTCATCAGCCAAGGTAAATGTAAATTGTGCAAAAACATCTTGTTGTAGTTATTATTTTACTTTTACCTGTTTATTTGCACAATGATGCTGAAATATTAACTGCCTCTTTTTGGTTTAGCTATATTAATGTTCAAATAATATGAGACACTTTGTTTTCCTGAAAGAAAGTAATGGAAACATTCTGCCAAATAGTATTTGACCCTAGGGGCAGCTTTGGGTTAAAAACTATCTGAAAAATGCATATTATTTGATTTATATATGTGGAGCTGCCAGTAAAAGCTGTGAGTAAGTAAAAAGTAGTAAATTGCTAGTAACTTCCGAAGGCGTTGTCAAAGCCAGTACAGCCACATTTACAATAGCTAAGTGTCATTACTAAGAAGCGAACAAAGCCTATTTAACAGCAGTTATAGCATAATCCTGTCAGTGTGTGCCGTTGATGTCAAATATACAAAAAATATAAACTAGTATCTAAGTACAGGGCAAGAGCAGACAGGTGAACCACTCCTCCACCTGCCAGCAATTTGAAAAAAAAAAGTGATACAAAATAAACTGTTGTATCCATAACACATAGCTTGTCAATAACTTGCGTTATCTTGTTGAGCAACCGCATTATAACATGTATGAATATGTCGTCCCTATAAATCATTCAGTATTTTATGTTAGATATGACACACTGGATTATAACTACACAAAAAAACAGAAAAGTGGAAAATGAATAAAAGGGAGGCATCCATCATCTCCTGTCATCTCTGGAGGTGATGCTCAGGGCATGTTACTTTGGAAGACGTAACTATAAACCTTTACTCTGCTAAATTACATCATATATGTACAACGTGCCAGAACTGCTACAGTACTTCTTAAAATGCCAGTGAATGTAAATATTTCTTTTTTTAGTAATAACTTGCATTGAATGATTCATTTACCATGTTTTAACTGCTCTACAAAACATTGCTATACTTTTATGAATATTTGCCAATCCTAGCATGTTAAAGCCAGATACCACCAACCTCAGGTAATCTACCTAGCACGCTTGATAACTTCCTATAAGGTACTGTTGCTGTTACTGTTGTTACTGGTAAAAAGAAAAAAGCTTTTTAACAATCGGTCGTTTGCTCCATCACATTAATGCAAAAAACTGGCTAAAGTTTTTTGTCTGTCGACAAATTTATTAAGCAAAGAATAATTTTTAAGTAAAATGTTACAGTGCTTGCTACAAAGTCTTCAACTAGCTAGCTAGCTAACACATTTGTAACAAAACAATTAAAAAGGGGTTGGTTGGGGTTGTGCATAATGTTATTTAGTTATTTATTAAGCCATGCAAGACAATACTGATTGTGCGAACGTTGGTGGAAGACCAATTAGAACCAAAATATAAATACCAGTTGCAAGGACGTCTGATTCTAACATATGAATTAATGGAAATCATCGGGAACTAGAATGTAGATCACCACCAACAGCAATCTGGCCAAAAATGAAGTGTACTTTTTCTCCTAATGCAATCTGACAGTCATCTTTTATTATTAAATTCATTTACATGAGGCAGGTTAAAGATGAGTTTCTCTGAAGCAGATAATGTACTTATCATCCAGATGCTGACTTGTTTAAAAGAGCAAGGAGGGGATGATTTGATGTCAGGCATCCTGCCAAGCGCCATTGTGACCCTGCATCAAAACACAGCCAGCTTTATGCAGCTACATGCTTTAATTTAAAAGAGTGCTAAACAGATGCAAACAGTAAAAATATTTTCCACATTAACATGCAATTAAAAGGCACATTGTGTATTCTTAATTCATCTAACTGAGGTATAAGGAAAGCATCCATAATCTGATGGATGTGTTAATTTGATCTTAGCTTTTGTCCACCTCATTTGTGGAAACGATCCATTCTCACCACTACATGTCGAGTAAAATTGCTTCCTGTTTTGGCAGTTACTTAATTTTAGTATTTCATATCCTCAATGTGACCCAATAAATCCAGTGGTTATTAATTTTAATTCAAGATAATTATACCTTTTCATGCTTTTCCTCATCACAAAAAATGAACAATGGCATCTTAACGCTAAAGTATGTAATGAACTGTGCCTCTTATAGAATAGAATTTTAATATTTTAAGCTATTTATTTATCACTTAGCATTGGTCTTGATAGAAGGAACACTGCTATGAATCACATTACCAGTAAGGATAGCAATTAATATTTACAATTTTGTCTTGAAAAAAAACTCTTTTAAAGTGCTATATGGCTGGTCTTAGCAATTAAAATTGTGGTTATGTCATAGTAGCTATTTCTCTATCAGTATGTGTAAAATGGTGATTATAAATATTTATTATATTAAATAGCTAGGTTTAATTGTGTTTAATAAATAATCTCAGAAATCATTAACAAATATCAAGATGGGTCAAATCACTTGAAAAATTGAACCTGAACCTGTAAGGACGTAGAAGAATAAGCATTTGCTGGTATACACAAACACGTATCCCCTGTGGCCTGGGATTCCCATTGATTTCTTTAATCTCTGAGTTTTACATCTTGACCTATCACAATTTTGTCATTCTGCCTTGTTCCTGTTCTCATGCCCAGTGTATTGAGCTGTTCATTTCTGGCACAGAAGCGTGTTGGTGAAAAAAAAGTAATATTGACAGAGCAAAGTGGCAGCATGAGCGTTTGGCTTTGTGTTGAATTATTCACCACACTCAGGTTAGCAAGCGCTCAGCATGACATGACAAACACTTGTCAGAAGCTACAGAGGACTGATTACAAATGTAGCTGCAATTACAGTTAAGTCATTAGAAAGTGCTTAGACTGAAAACTCGGATGTAAGCTCATGTAGATATAAATTTAATGTGATTACTGATTTTTTTTATGTGAGTTTAAATTTTTCAGAAACAAAGATGAGTGTAGAGGTACAGGTTTCTTAGGGAGTGAGAGAGAGAGAGAGAGAGAGAGAGACAGGGGGTAGAAAGAAAGAAAGAAAGAAAGAAAGAAAGAAAGAAAGAAAGAAAGAAAGAAAGAAAGGAGAGATATGGTCAATGAACAAGCAAAAAAATATGCATGAAGAAAGGAATTAGGCAAAAAGGAAATTAAGAAAGCAAATATAAACAGAAAAGAAAGAAAGAAAGAAAGAAAGAAAGAAAAAAAGAAAGAAAGAAAGAAAAGAAAGCGCTTAAGTCCTAAATCACCAGCCTTTTTTAAAGTTTTTTTTATGTGTTATGGCTGTGGAGTGTTATGGGACAATTCGCCATGAGTAATGTTTTAAACACCTTTTTCCTGCTCTCTGGTTAATTAAAGAAATAAATATCACAGTTTAATGACTGTCTGCTCGACATTTGTTAATAATTAGTGCCCTAGTTATACTATCAGCCAGCCAAAGATGAGTAATGCAACTTCGAGGACGAGTTCTAACAAGGAAGTACTGCTGGATCTGTGTGAGTGTTTAGATGCTGTTTAATGAGCAAATGACTGAAAAGTCTGTTGGGAGTATCTCACAAAGTGTGAATATGAGCATATCTGGATCTGATCAGCACAACACAGGCGGATATGGGTGCAGCCAGTGGAGCACACTACACATATGGACACATACGAAGTCCAGCAGGATATGTTCCTATAAACCAATTTATTTAACATTTCTATTACACACTCACACATACATATACACTCTCACAACCTAAATGCATCCCCAACTTCCTGACTATAATAAGTGATTCAAATATGAGCTTCAAACTCACTTACACACATGCTCGTATATGTGGTTCAATAGTATGCAATGTGATCTTGTCTTTGTTTAACTTGACTGCGGGGCACATGGTGTCAGTCTCAGAGCTTTTTGCCGAACAATAATGGGCCCTGCTCTTTAAAGATGGCTGACACCTTAGTCACCATGGTCATTTCAGAAATTCTTAAAGATCAAGTTACTTAATGAACTTTTAATACTGCTTATCAACCACCTTTCTATCTCTTTACAATACTGAAAAGCCACTATAAACCAAAGTTATAACCCAGTCATTAAAAGAAAGAAAGAAAGAAAGAAAGAAAGAAAGAAAGAAAGAAAGAAAGAAAGAAAGAAAATGTATAATGCACTTAAATAATTTTGTACTGTCTGCAATGTTACAAAGTCTGTTCGCTTTGTAAGTGACTTCACATCTATGAATAGTGGGCAGTAGTGGGTGGACGCCTAAGTGTGGCGCCCAAATGCCTTCTTACCTCTATGTAAAATGCTATCCATGCTAAAGCAGTGAGTGGGAAGTGCTCAAGTGCGCATGCGCTAGTGAAGCTGTATTGTCACTCTCAGAACAATATGCAAGGCCGAAATTCAAGGTTTAACAAAACGATGCCAGGCGACATTTAAACATGCAGCAGTTGCCTAGCACTCCACAGACTTCACAGTCACCATGGTGTCCAATTTGCTTGTTAAATGGGACAAAAGGCCATAACTGAAAACCACAGACTGTCAGGGGTGCCTGCGCTGGTGTGATTTGCAGCTCTTTAACGCCTAGCAATCACATAATTTATTACCCAGTGCTTTATGAGATAAAATGTGCTATGATTTTGACAAAACTGGAATCCTAATGTTGACACTTCATGTTTCCGTATGGTTTCTTACTCTGTATGACCATTTTATAGCTGCAATTCTGTCCTTCTTCAGCATTTAGTTTCATTTTGATTTGTTTGAACTAATCACTATGTTGAATCAGTCATTATTAGTTACTGTCAGTCATTTCTTTTGTTTTGTAACTCTAGCGAATACATTTGGTACAGTTTATCTTTAAAAAAAACCCATAGATATTAAAAGTAGTGGGTAGAATAGCTGAACATTAAGTACCACCACTTAAGTAAGAGTAAAAACATTCATGTTTGAAGTTACTTGAGTAAGAGTAATAAAGTATCAAATGATAAGACGACTCAGTTAGTAAGTTACTAGTTACTTTGGATTTGATTAAATGAAGAACAAATCCTAAATAAATCCAGAAACAATAACCAACAACCAACTACATAAAATACACAGAAAAAAGACAGAAAAGTCAATGTGCCAGATTTTAAAGTAACTTTGAAGTGAGGTTAAAGTGCCTGTAGTGAAAACATTGATTAAATTTAAGGTCAATGGTGCATTTTTTTTATAGAGCGGGTTACACATACGTACGTATCACGAGACTCGCTATCTCATTATACGTAACATGAGGAAGTAACGTTTAATAAAAGTACATTTTATAAATAACATTCAATGGTAGCAGAGAAACTGAACGCAAATCAAATATTATAAAGAAGTAAAAGTCAATATCTGCAATTAAATAATAAATTAAGTGAGAGTAAGGTAAGGTCAGTTCAACCCAAATACATTTATACAGATTTCTTATTTGTTATTTCTATTTGTTAAATAAACCAATGGTTAAAACTGTGAATCTTTCTACTAGGACTAGGATCAGTTCCTGTCTTGTTTAGGAATCAGTGTTGAGTCTAAATCTTTCTGTCATGTCTCACTATTGCGGTTGCCTGGTTTTTAAAAACAAAAAACAAATCTTTTGGTTGTAATCAAATCATTTGTCTCTCATTCATTGTACGAGTGTTTATGAAGGCAAATCTTTCAGTCAGGGCGGAATTGTTCAATTAAGAGAGCTTACTTAGGCGACACCTTACAAAATTGTTCTAAGCTGCAGCAGCTTGTTGGACTGGATGTTAAAAATTAACATAGAGGTATGGTATAAAGTAACGCTTTTTTTTAAACAAAAATGGCAGGTTGAGGCTGCATATTTGGGCTGTGAACTGTGCAGCGGAAATATCAGAATGAGTCATTTAACCGAAAACGAAAACGTCTTGAATTTTAACATTAGTCTTTCTTGCAGCTTTCTGCTTCATATTTAACGATTTATATAATGAAGATATGCAGTTTGAGTGATACCGTACAGTGTTAGCTACAATACATGGCCCTTGTTGGATGAACTGCTACATTAAACCGGTGTCAGAGCAAGGAAACACTTAAATATGCAGTGCAGAGAGACACACTGATACGCTGTTACAGGCTTTTTTTTAAATATTGTCTTACTACTGCATAGTACGTTAATTATTCATATTTAACGTAATTATTGAAAGTTAAGTAAATTTCTCTTATTGAAGATCTTGAAAAACTATTTAAGCAATTTGTTTAATTAAATAATTTGGTACGATTTGGAACCAATTCAATACACTATTAAACCTCTATTCTCCCATACATATCTACAGAAATGCATAAACACATACATGCAACATGCGTATGAATGACACATTTCTCTAACTGTGGGTCTTCAACAGCAGTGAACACCAGCCAGATGCAGCAGCTTGCAAACTATAATTTGCATAAATTACAGCTGGCAGAAATAAAAGAAAAAAGACAGAGAGCGCTAAACACTGCCGGATTTGCACTGCAGATGCTTGTGCCTTGTTTAGAGAATGAATAAAACATGACGATGGTCCTGCTTGGTTTAGGCACGGGCGGGTGGCGAGGGGACACGCTCGACTCGGCTCCCCCGCTGTGTGTGGTGTCATTGAAACAGACACAGTGACCTTGGAAATCTCCGGCAGGCCATCAGGCTCTTTGCCATGTCCTCATAACACCCATTCTGCTGAGAACACAGGGAAAGGACGCCATGATATACCTATTAGGAAGAGATGCTCTGAGTGATAAGGGATGCTATTCTGAATATAATAAACAATGTACGGTGTTCAACACATTCTGGATAGTTGAAATATCTGTTCAATTGTTTTTTATTTAAAATTTAAGAGTTTGGTTTTGTTAACACAGGTTTGGTTTGTTTATTATACTGTTTTAACAATTATTTCTATAATGAAATGATTTTTTTTTTTTTACGATACAGTTTCCTATTCTTACGTATTCTTTACATTTCTGTACATTTATTTAATAGATTAATATGCATTTTCTGATTTACCCAATATTGTTCTGATAAAATTACCTAAAATTATTAAGTTAATTAAATTATTATGAAAGTAAGTCGATTTCTTTGTTGAATCAAATTACAATCAATTATAATTGTTTCAAACATTACAAAATCATTGCAGCTGAATCAGCACTCTTACACTGAGCATTTTTACACCCTGTAAAGTCCAAACATCAGATAAAGAAAGACATGTGTGTGTGTGTGTGTGTGTGTGTGTGTGTGTGTGTGTGTGTGTGTGTGTGTGTGTGTGTGTGTGTGTGTGTGTGTGTGTATGCACGTGTAGGCATGCACATCTGTGCGGCTATCAGTTGAAGAATCCAGATCAATTCCTTAAAGACAATGCAAGCAAAAACAGCTGGCTGGAATGTGTAAAATTCCACGCACATGAGCTGGGCATTCAGTTTATGGTGAGCAATTTATGATCTATTACACTGTAATTGTATTCCCTGCTATTAGTGTTATTGCACAGTTATCACAAATTTAGAGTGTGATAATATGATTAATAGTGGACTGAACCCAAGTGATTTGTGGGTTTTTACTGACTGTAGAACATGAGCAGACAGGCGCTGCAGCAGTGCATGCCAAAACTCCTCTTGGAGACCCAATACAAGCACACATCCTGTCACAACAAGGAGCTCATCAGGGCTCCAATAACATAAATGATTACGCACAGCTCAGTTTTATTCTCGACAGATTCCTTTTTATACGGTTGTATAATTTACATTTATGATTTATTACAAAATTAAAGCAGCATTCCTTTAGAGCAGAAGTGTGATGCTAATGCCGCTGTCTGCCCAGGGTGTGATGTGCACTCGCAGCAACAAAGACTCAACAGCGGTCAATTATTGACGCCCTTTTTTTTTTCTTTATCAAGATCTGAGTGAACAGAAATCAATCTAATTTAATATTTCTTCCTATCCTTTTTTTACAATGTTAAACTGGAACTGACTTTGTGTTAACAGTAATAATGTGATAGGCTTATTATGCCATAGAACTATTAAATTATTATAGGCGAATTGATAATTAATCATTAATAATAATAATATTAATAATAATAATCCCGTGCAATTCATTAGGGAACCATATAAATGACATGACTGATGTGGGGGAAAGTAAGATTCTCTCTAGGCTTTTTTTTGCATTGTGTGCCGCTGTCTTTGTTTGGGACCCTGCATGGGCTACACATGCTGAACTTGAAGCTGGGTTGCCAAATTGAACAAATACGGTAATTATATTCTCCCATTGATATTGCACATGGGGAACTATACCATATTTTCTCTATAATAAACTCTAGTAATAAATAACTAATGTCGATTACGTACTTTATACTAATATAGGAGACAGAAATATCTATGATGCACGTCGGTATTTGTAAGGAATGTTGCTCATGATCCACAGAGTCACTGGGTTTACACACAGCTCCAGATTGACATCATTTTTAATGTTTATCTTTAGATTTTAGATAATTGTGCTTTGTGGCATTTATAAATGAAAACTGAGTAGAAATACAGAAGTTTTACTATCTGGCATCCTGTGTTTCATATCATAATAGCGTGCCAAACACGTGAATCTGTTGATCTGTACATTAAACAGGTTTTCGATATATAGCGGAAATTTCAGCTAATTTTTACCATAAAACGTCACTTATTATGAACGGTCTGAATACCGATATTTTATAACACTTACGGATTAGCAAATGGTTCCGTACCCTAGGACTTTACAATACTGTTTAATACGATGTGCGATTAGGATGTCACCATGGTGACCTGCCAGTAACGCGACCAGTGATGATCCACCCAGACGTGCATTTCAGGACACACAGTCCACCCTCTGTGAAAGCACCACCACCACCACCACCACCACCGGCTCCGTGCTTACCCGATATCTCGGCGTGCGGGACTCCGTTGAGCGTGAAGCCTTTGAAGCCTTTGCCGCTATAGAAGCGCCGCGCGTCTGAGCAGCTGCGCGCTTTTTTTCCGCCTGCGTTGTTGCTGTCCCCGCGCGCGCGCACGCCACAAAAATGCAAAAAAATGAAATGATGGTAAGAGCGAAAGCCATTTCTTGTCCAAGTATGTGTCACTGTCTGTCTTTCTGTCTGACAAACGGAATGTTAAATAAAATAAGAGCAAAGTACTATCCGGTGTGTCTGTCTGTCCGAAACGAACTAAACGAAGTCTGTCCCTTCAATTCTTCAGTCAGAGTCCGGCGGGTTGCCATAGCTCGCGCGCTCATGTCTTTTCAAAAGTGTCCATGTAATAAGATGGGATAGATATGAGGAAGAAAAAAAGACAGCACAGATCCAGGGAGAGGTATAGAAGGCACTGCCGCGGTCCCACACTGTTCTGTGCGTTTTAGAAAAGCCGCGTATCTTAATACAGCCGGGGTTGCCAGATTGTGCGTTATTTTTCCACTGTGGTGTAAAAGTCTGTAGTATTCCTTAGACAGTTCAGTCATGGTTAAATAACTGATATTAAAAATACTATTTTTAATTATTGTGTTGAAATCCAAAAAAAATCAAAAATATTATGTAATTTGATGGATGTTGTCTTTCTGGAAGACTGAAGAGATTATTATTATTATTATTATTATTATTATTATTATTATTATTATTATGATTATTATGATTATTATTATTATAGCTTTATTTTTCTTATTTATGAAATTGCCGGAATGGCCTACTGAGTAACGCGTCACTCAATAATTTCAAATATTGTGTGCTCTTTTAGCTACTTTTATTACTATTAGTTGATATCTTAAGAAAAAAACTGCACAAAAAGCAGAAAAGCAGATGCACAAAACTCCTTAATGTGAGACATTAAAGCACAACGACCCCAGAGAGACCCCAGAACTGCGAGGCAACAACTTGAATCTTTAAATAAGTAGAAGCACAGTTAACTTTCTATTTGTGGGTGAAGGGGTTGCCCAGCAGGGGGTCTCTTATGGTTATGCGCACTCACAATCTTGTTATTGTTAACCTTTACAACTGAGACACCACTTTATATTTTACTAATGAGTATTAATGATATGCACTTCCTATTATTTATTAAAATCTTTAAGATTACATTACTGTGTGTAAAAATTGCCTGTGCAATTAATATCTACAGTATATATTAGTTTTAATTACATACATTTCAAAACGTTTTAATTTAACGATGTATTTTTTCAATGCAACTTAGTAACACCGATGGACCAATTAGACTTTAGCAGCTGCTAATGTCTGGCAACCTTGTGTATAGTTTTAGGAGAATCTTTTGCACGTTGTTAGTGCGCCCCCTGGCCACTGTGTGAGTGAAGAGTGGCAAAATCAGATGTGCTAATCAGCTCAAAATACAACATTCCATCACGTTTCACCAACCACATCATGGCTGCCAAATTGTTTTATAAAAATGTTTACAAGTTACTTTACGTTGATTTTTTTTTTAGCTATTTGTACTATTCCAAAATAACTTGATGCAGGATTACACCAGGGTGTTTTGCCACTCATATAGCACTACATACACATTCACACACATGAGGGCAATTTATAGCTGCCAGTTCACATACCAGCATGTTTTCTGGAGGTGTTAGGAAATTGGAGAAACCAGGAAAATGCACCCAAGATCATGTAAAATTGCTCATGGACAGAAACCCAAGTTTCCATTTCTCTCTCTTTCTGTGTGTGTGTGTGTGTGTGTGTGTGTGTGTGTGTGTGTGTTGTTTTTCTCTGTAATAAACATGTGTCTTATTCAGGGGCCCCATGCACAGGGTTTCTGGGATAGATTCTAGATTGACTACTATCCTCACCAGGATAAATAATTACTAAATAAGCATAAATTTATTATTATTATTATTATTATTATTATTACCAATTATATATATATTTATTAATTTAACTAATTGAAAACATTAGAAAGTTACCACATTAGTGCATATTGTTATCATTATTATCATTAGTAGTATGTATTTTTGTATGTATAAATCTATGAATGTATGTATGTGTATGTATGTATGTATGTACAGTCAAGCCTGAAATTATTCATACCCCTGGCAAATTCTGAAAGTTCCTTTTATTCAACCAGGAAGTTTTTTTTTGACCGGAAAAAAACATTAATGTTTTTCAGTGGCCCAGGCAGAGTCCTGACCTAAATCCAATTGAGAATCTGTGGAGGGAGCTAAAGATCAGGGTGATGGTAAGGAGACCCTCCAACGTGAAAGAGTTGGAGCTCATCGCTAAAGATGAATGGGCAAAAATACCAGTGGAGACATGCAAAAAGCTGGTCAGCAATTATAGGAAGCGTTTGATTGCTGTAATAGCCAATAAAGGCTTTTCTATTCATTATTGAGAAGAGTTTTTGTTCAAATGTAAATAAAACTAAGAAATATTTTTTTTCACAATGATGCCTCTTGTACATCATCTTATTATCTTTTGGGTGAAGCCTGTCAAGTCATTTCCGGTCCAAAAAAAACTTGCTGGTTGAATAAAAGTAACTTCAAGTCAGAATTTGCCAGGGGTATGAATAATTTCAGGCTTGACTGTATGTATGTATGCCACAAAGATTAATTAGAAGGAATTGTCTTATAAGAAAAGAGAAAATAACCCAGTTTCAGACACTATCTGCTCGCATAAAAGTTGTTTTATATTACTAACATTAATTGTGCAATGGGAATAACTCCTTTCCATTGGCTTAATATTAGGAAAATCTGAGGTCCAGGTTGCCATTTTCATTAAACCATCAGTATTAACGGCTGGAAAGTGTCTGGTGGCACACTGTACAGTATATAAACCAATTTCCGAGACAGAAACGTAAATAAAGATACAGACGCTTGCATTATTTATAAATACCTGGGTAAGTCTTTGTGTATATCTGCCCCTATTATCAATGGAGAACCTGCATAGTCTAGAAACATTTTACATTGGAATTGAAAAGTAAAAAACGTGTGTATTCCTATATAAAAATAAAAATAAAAACTCACTACCTATTTTACTTGATAGACCCATAACTGATTTTGATCACATCAGTGTCATCAGTGTGTTGTTAAAACATATTTATAGAACCCATAGGACAATATGGATGAAAAGAAGGCCTCAGACGTTAAACAATTACAATGTTATTGGGTTTTGCCTAAATACATTTTAATAAGCTTAATAATATAATTTCATAATTATCTATATTTATTGCCTACATTAACTACAGCCCAGGTGGCTGTAAATCTTTTCTTAATACGTTTCCACATAAATATGCTGATTTATGATAACAAAACTAAAATATTGCTACACCGTGATTACTTATGTACACATAATAAAGGTCACACATTTGTTCTAACACATACAAACCAACAAACAGCTTTTCACTTGACTGTTTTACATGGATTTTCTTTAAACAGTTGTTCTACACAATATTTTTACTTTCTCCCAAATGCAATGTTATAAAGTCTAAAGTTCACTAGTTTACTTTAGTCTTTAGGTTAATTGACCTAACTAGTAATGAAAATAAGCATGTCTTAATCATCACAACTCAGGACACAGCCCAGTCATATCATTTTATTATTTTTTAAAATCAATATAAATAAAATAAGTTTTAGATTTAACTATACATTAAATTGAATCTAGCTTTAATGTATTTATATAACTCTATTTCCCGTTGTACTTGTTTCTGAGCTGTTCATTTAGAAAAGTAAAATCCATTTTTAAAAAATTATAATTTAAAATTTAGCATTATTATTATTGTGGACTGTGTCATTAAAAACCTCTGCAACACTGGGGATGTGATGATTTAGACATAAAATCAAAACTGACTATAAGCTGCCACTCAGATTCTACAAAATAGGGAGCAGCACATACGCCCATGTGCAACACTTTAAAAAAGAACAACAACTGGACTTAGTGCCCAGGGTAAGTGCATACTTCAGTTCCTGGTTGTATTTATGAGACTTCAGATGAACTGCAGGAAAGACAGTAGCAGGAGGGAGAGAGATATAGAGAGCAGGAGCCAGGAGGAGTCTGTACGGCCTGCTGTGTCTTTAAAAGACAATCCTGAGCCTTTTCTTACAAAAGGGGGTAAGAATGAGGGGATGACACGACCTGTGGAAACAGAACCACACACAGTCAGTGATTATTTCTTAAAGAGAAAACATTAAAGATAGTGTGATAGAGAAAGAGACAGACCAGCTTCAGTAAATAGACATTCTGTAACATAAAAAAAAATGCCTAAATAGAAAAGCATATACTTTTGGAAAAGTTGAGGAAGCTGATTGGTTGGTTCTTGCCATATGACCCATGGTGAGCTTGCAGCATTTTAAAAAGCTGAGATGTTTTTATTTCATTTCTACCGTGTCGCTTTCTATCAACATTTGATATAATGAAATTGAGCGTGCAAAAGATGCTATATGTGAAAGGCCTCTTTATAGCAGCTATACACACTCACTACCTCAGCAAATTGGCTTTAATATTTCAGATTTCTTGAAGTAACAAGACCCGTTTAAGCTGTACAGAGTACAAACACTGTAGACCTATTAAAAAACATGGAATATTTTCCCATATAAACCATTTTTCTGTAATCATCTTATTTGAAGTGTTCACTGTCCTTTGGGAATAGTAAATGCATTAACATAATTGTGGTTTTTAGCTGCAGGACTGCTGTTATAGAGAATAAAACTTTCTGAAATAAACAACCAAATAAAGAAATAAATAAAGAAATGCAAATTTTGCACACAAAAAAAATGTCTATAAAACCGTTGGATAAGCAAAGGACAAATGCAGTTTTGAGTAGTTTAGTAGAAAAGACAGAAAAGAACAACACTTGTTTTTACAAAAAAACAAAAAAAAAAGTTTCCAAAATATTGTGTAATCAAAACCGGTTTTAAAAGTGGAGGAACAAAGATATATCAAGATTATACGTGAGAAAGAGAGAGAGAGAGAGCGAGAGAGAGAGAGAGAGAATAGGCAGAATAGTGCGACAGAAGGTGAGAGTAAAAAACAGTGAATTTAAGAAGATGTAGCTATTCTGAACAAGAATTTCTATTTTTCATGCATAGGTAATATATGTGCATGTGTTGCGCACAGAAATCCATGAGATTCATCACTGCTACACACACACACACAAATCTGTGATCGTTTAATGTGAAAAAACTATCATATACCCAGTGCAAGGCAGATGATGGGAACCATACATTATCAAGAGCAATACACACACATACGCACACCAGAGTGCTGTATCATGTGGCTTTGTCTGACAAACAATGACATGGATGTCACTATATAGTGTACTGATGAGTAAGTATGTCCATGTGCATTTATTTATAGCTCTGAGTGTGCATGTGTGTGTGTGTGTGTGTGTGTGTGTGTGTGTGTGTGTGATGTATGGAAGTGTCTATAAATGCATCCACCTTATCTTCTTTTCACGGCACGAAACTACTGTGTAATGTATTTTGCTTAACAATCTGCCACATTTGGTAGCGGTTAATTGTATTTTCATTTAATTGGTAATAATACGGGACACTAATTGCTTGTAACAACTAGTTCTTGATTTCCAAAAGAAAATACTGTTATTAAATTGTGCAGCAAGGCAGAAGCTGCCATAATAACTGATACTTAAATATAGGTTATGAGAGTGGGAGGATTTTGATGATAAACTGTGCACCAGATCTTAACTTAACACAAAGCAGTGTACACAATTAAGCACACATGTCCATTTCTTAACAGCAAACATTTGAGGCAACATCTGGTAATTAAAATGTAAAGGTTACATTAATTAGCAAATTTTAAAAATTTGTGAAAAATATTATTTTTTATTATTTATATATCTCATGCTATGTATTATTCATAAATGTTGGACCATTGCAGATTTTTGCCAAGGATCTGACTGCCAGTTTTGCTGAGATCGCTGATAGCCTGTTGTTCCCCCCAACCTAGACTCTTACACACGTCCTTGTCACGGTCCGATCAGATGCCTCTTACACAAAGAAGGAATGAAATAGGTGGAGGAAGGGATTAGACAAAGCAGCAGCCACACCTCTACTGTATGAAATATGATTCCAGGCCCCTAACAAAAAAAGAAAAAACACGGTGCCATTTGCACAAAGCACAAAGGAGACATTTATCTCCTATCTGAAGCCGAGTACATTGATGTGAACAGAGAGCTCGGCCGATCTGTTTCACACTGAAGGTGCAACACCTCAGGGGTTTCTTGCTAGTGGAACTAAAGGTGCGGAGAAAATAATACCCTGTACGTGTGTGTGTGTGTGTGCTTGTGTGTGTGTAAGATGAAGCAATTCTCTTGAAAGAATCTCAATTTTATGTTACTATTACATTTGCATGCCATTTATGAAATTCTCCAATTAGCTTCATAAAACGCTGCGCATGTCAAACTGTCTAGTCTTTGTACACACATATGCTTCTGTGCACAGCTTCAACATTGACACACACATACACACAGAAATTATTAACCACCAAAACTCAGTTGATAAATCCACACTGTCTGTAAAATGCAATCGAATGGAAACATTTTGTTGAATCCAGGACTTAAATTCAAGAACACTAGTAGTTTTAGCAGTTGCTGATCCATAATAAAGGTTGTGTAACATGTCAACACAAACAGAAGATTTTTTTTAAATTAAGTCAACAAAACAGACAAGGATAATAATGACTAAAGTCCAATAATCAACAGTCCAACTGACAAATCAAAGAATAAACCAGTAAGCCATTCAAGGCCAAAAAAAGGTTTACCAAGGCTTAAAACATACATGACACTGAATACATACATGAGTTTCTAATAGTCCAAACAGCAAATGAGCAGATTGGACACTCATGTATGTATCCACTGTTTCTCTGCTGTTCGGCATGAAATTAGAGAAATTATCTTGAGTTCATAGAGTTCAAACAACAGTTAAATTTTTAGTAAATGAGAATTTGATTTAATTTGCTTAAATACCTAATATATTAGAACCAGAGGGGATGTAGTTGAATTTTGTTTTATTGACTGTCACAGTCAGCAGAAGCTGGTTCTCAGCTGGGTATGAAATGTATGCAACTGTTTTAATAAACTACATAACATGTCCAGAAAAGCTACTTAAGGACAACCCAGATCTAAAAATGTGGAACTTTTATTATTTAGATATTGATTTATAATGCATTTATGTGATGAGTATAGAGAAAAAAAATCAAATTCGCACTATTTTAACTCCTCTTTATTCCTTTAAGTCATTTAGATCAAAGTCAAAGCTGAAGCTGGTACTGAAGAAAGAAAGGGTATTCACAGCTGTAAACATTATAGGATAAAACGCAAACCACATTTAAGTAAAAAGAGTGCCCATAGAACAAAATGATTTTGTAATTCATTTGCTCTTCACACAGATCTGTGAAGACATAATGGGTTAATAACGGACTTTGATGCTCATTAGACAAGACAAAAATCTCATCCAGTCTAAAGACAACAGCAGTTGCCAAAGGACAAATTATTTAGGTGACTCCAGCAAAGGCAATGTGATGTCAGCGCACCCACCACACACCAAAAACAACAAAATGACACAGATTAGATATGTTAAAGCCTACAAAAGAAAAAACATTAGGTTTCATAATTAGGTTTTATTAATAATGCATTAATAAAAACATTAGTAATTGTTGTTTTTAATGCATCTAATTTTATGAGGATGCAGTGTTTCAGACCATAAGCTGCAAATTGCTTCTACTATTTAGCGCCACTTTTATTATTTTTAATAATGATGTAACCTAAAAACATTTAAAATACAGCCTGCACATTGTGATGTAATAAGAATTATGCTGACTTTGCTGTTTACAACAGAAGTAAATAGGCTCAGAATGAGCCCTAGCCATAAGCTTAGGTCTTAAGACCCTGTTTGTGTGTCTGTGTGTGTGTGTATGTGTGTGTGTGTGTGTCTGTGTGTGTGTGTCTGTGTATGTGTGCGCCTGAGGGCACAATAAGCAGAGAAAGCACAAATTTCAACACCAACATCCACAAAATCACATTCATACGTCTAATGAAAGATCCCAATCATGCACCTGGAGAATATTACGTACTCATAGACACAAATACAGTAATAACAGATAAGCAGCAAAACCCAACAGTGCTGATCGATGTGTAGATTCCAAACGTATCATTTAAAGGGAAAAGACGGAAGGAAACTAAAGAAAGAAAGAAAATGTGGGATTTCTGTCGGATTTAAAACAATTTTTAAAAATTACAGTAAAATAATAATATGCAAATAGGATGTGATTGCAGCACACAATTGCTGTTGTTGTTTTCAGGTGCACTTTCATACTGTCCATCTCTCATTCCAACAAATCCCAAAGGTGAAGTACCACTAAAGAACACTCAACTCATTGTTATGTCTAAGAAACCAGTTTGAGATGAATTCTACTTTGGTGACATTGTGCTGATGGCATAAACTGTGGCAGATGACTGATGGTATTATTTGGTCCAAAGGGTTTTCACACAATTACACCACCTCCACCAGTCTGTATTGTTGACACAAGGCAGCAAGAATCCATTTATGTTCTTGGTGCCAGATTTACATTTAATTTACATTTGTTGCATTCAGCTGATGTTAGATAAATATAGCCATCTACATTTATCACATTTACCCAAGTGAACAATTAAGGTGTTTAGGCCCAGGAATGACAGCTTGGTGGTCATGGGAACCCACTGTCTTCCAGTCAGATGGCCTTAGCCAAACTAAGCAGATAAGGCTTAAGGGCCTTGTTCAAGGGCCCGGCAGTGGCAGCTTGGTGGTTCTGTGTATCCATTAACTCATAATCTTCTGTTTAACAAATAAACAACGTAACCACTGAGCTATAACTTCTAACCCATCCACATGTGAGCCTTTCCAGTCTTTGACTATGTTTTACTCAGTCACTGAAGGTCCAGCTTTCTGTTTTTATATTACAGCCATAAAAGCTAACATGCTTCTCAGCTAGTGCAGCACATCCACTTCTTTTTTTTTATTTTGTATGAGATGCTTTTCTGCTTACTTCAGTTCTACAGCATGCATGCTTTTGGTATTGTGGTTATTGCATCAGCCTGAAACAGTCTGGACATTTTCTGTTCTCTATTCTAACCAAGGAAATGTTTCCGTCTGCAGAACTCCCACTTGTGTTAAAATGCACTTTTAAAAAAAAAATGTTATGTTTACACACTTCAGCATTATGATGTAATGTGTCGAGTTGGTTCTTGTTAGAACAGAAAACATGTACAGAAGAGTAAACAGCATGATTAGGTAACACAGAGCTTACATATGAAATAGTTTTAGCTTAAAAAGGCTGTAGAGATAAACGCAGGTGAATGCGGATGCTGTGTGTTTGGCACATTCACTGGAAATGAGGTCACTGTAATCACTGTTTACCAGGCTGCTAAAGCATGCCCGTTCGTGTGTTTGACTCTGAGAAAGTAATCTGGTAATTACCAAGGCAGACACTTAGGAATGCCAAGTTAAAATCAGAGCAGTCAGTCAGTGATACATTCTTGCCAAACACTGCCAAACGGTTTCGTTCTTTTATAATGCAGCCTTTTTCCAAGTGATTTGATATATGCTAGTTGGAGACAATAGGGCATTGTCTGACCTAAGGTAATACATTTTTAGATTTCCCACCTCCTCTCTCCCTTTCTCTTTTGCTTTCTCCCACACACATAAACACACACACACAAACACAGACACACACAAACACAGACACACACACACGCATACACAGGCACTCACACACACACATAGTCTTATTGTTTGACCTTCACTTGAGGCTTGAGGTAGGCAATATAAAGCTATCTGTCTCAGTGCAATCCTTCTTGAATTGGTAATGAGTTCTTCATTATCTAGACCACAATTCCCTAGAAAGGTAAAGAAGCACACACACACACACACACAGGCAAACATACACGCGCGCACACACACACTTCTAACCCAAATTTTTATACTTCGTAAATCAACAAATACCAGAGCATTTCTTTAAAAACACCAAACATTGGGTTAATATGCTAGCTAGCATGTAACATACAGTAACATATGTTACATATGTATACAATAAACAGGTTACATGACTAGCTTTGCTAAAATGAATTTTACAATAATAGCTACACTGCTGCTTTTTTGTAGCAGTGAAATTATCATCCTGTTGCTAAAGCTTAATGAAATCAAAATTGTGCCAAAATTCTTATATATAACGATCATTTAATATGTACATTTGTTTCCATTTAGGATACTGGACATATCTAAATATGCCCTTTTTGGTGCTAGTTCTGCTCATGCTAATTATAAAATAGCATATTTCGCTTCATAGTTAACAATAATTAATAGCTTAAAAGATTATCATACAAATAAAACCAGTTGTCAAGTTTGACAGCAAAATAAATATTCAAATAAATATCTAGTAAGTATTCGTCATGTTATTGTCACATATACCTGCTAATCCTGCTTTAATTTTTAAAGTGTACTGCCATATTTTGATAATTAAGATAGTTAAGACTATATTTTCACTACATTAATATTTAAATGTTTATTAAAATATGATAATGACAACATGAGTACCAATGTAAATTATTAAGGTAGCAAACATTAGATATTTTCTTAATCTAAACTCATTAAAAGTAATTTATACTTAACAGTATTTAAAAACTGATTGTATTTATATACCTGAATTAAATATTGCAATTATATATCTATACATACACGCACTCCTGTTTGGAGATTTTATTACACCAGGTTCCTGATTTCAGTCTTGGCAGCTACTTATCAGACCCAACTTCTATAAACTGGATGTATAAAGTTACAGGCTAAATACCACATCCGCCTTAGGCACTGCAGAGTCAGTGGTCTGTGGGAGCAAAAAAGGACAAGTAAGGAGAGAAAGTCAGGAATAAAACACACAGGAAGTGTAAGGGGAGGTCACACCTCTGACTCCCACTAACAGTAAGGTCAACCATCTGTAAAGCTCAGGGAAGGCTCTTGGCAAGTGAGCGAATTTCTTACATTTAATCATATTAGCATTATTGACACTGAGAGCAGGCTGAAGCAATCAATGTGTAATCCCAAGTCACATCTCAAAGTACAAGAGTATGCAATCAACAGTCAGAAGACTGGAAAAATTGGAAACAAATACTCTGACTAAAAATCTTTCTTCAGATTATTTGTCTGGCCTTTTCTTTTGTCACTTATTTCCTCTGCACATGGCTGATAATCGAAATCATACCCGAACCAAACTATGCAAATAGCACATTAGCACGTTTTTAATCAGATCATGGTAAACAGACCCTGCCATGAAGACAAGCTCAACATGCTTTGTTTCAGTTCATATAAATGAATAACACAATTGATTGTGTCAAATGTTTTATTGTGTCAAACTGTGACATGTAAATATCTCCTACCCTGATTGGATGTTTAGATATGTAAAAACAACAAACTCATGCCTTTACTGCATAAGAACTGCATTAGCAAACAAGCATGACAAGCTTTAACAGTCATGCCAAAGCAAAAGTTAGTGACATTGACACATAAAAGTTACAACAAAAATTATACATATCTAGTATAGTTAGCTGGTTGGAAAAAATCCTGAAAAATCTTACAGCGAGTAAATAATAATTCTACCACTGATAACTGGCTATAAATTGCAGTGTGTGTATACAACCATCATTTTTAATGTTTGTAAATCATTTCCCCTTTCTCAAATCTAGCCATTCTCAGATGCCTGTCTTTGTGATGACACACAGACCAAGGCCGCTTCCACAATTGTCGATTAACACTGCCGTATTAGCACAGACCCGACCAGAGTGAGAGGCAAACTGTCCATCTTTGTTTCGAAACTAAACAATTCTGTTCAACTTAATTCACCTAAACAATTGTGGTGTGCAATTGTTGAGTATAATAACAAACACAGCAGTCGTCATTTACCCACTAAAGACTCACAGAGCTAAATTTTGTTTTAAAAGGGAATGTCACCCCCAATCTTCCCAAATGCGATCATGTCTGCTTAATTCATTTCTCACCAGACTGCTTTATAAACGGGGATCAGTATAAAGCAGCCTTTGCCAAGATGCTTCATCTGAAAAATGGATCGCTATCAATTATTCGTGTTTTTGCTTAACCTACAAAAGACGTGAGTGGGGGTTTTTTTCAGTGTAACCTTGCAAATAAGCTTTTCTAGCAATGTGCTAAAGTTAGCAAGATTTACAATGGATGTTGCTAAAGTGTCCACTCTTCGAGAACATTGTTATGTTGTTTTTTTCTATGTAAATGAATTTACTATAATTCATAATCGTGTGTCGAAACGCTCTACAGAAAAGAGGGGTGGAAACGGGGTGCTGTGAACAGAACTGTTTTGACAAGATAAAATGAGTTTTTGTTATAATAACAACGAGAATTTTTCCTTAAAGACCATAAAGAATCATATGAACTTGTGGAGAAATGGGCATCAGATGACCACTTTAACAAAAAAACAATTGGCCTATTCTTTTGTGTGACTTTAAGCAGGGACATGCCAAATTTCTTACAAACAAAAACAACATGTCATTAAATTAGCAACCAGCTGTAAAGTTTATGAGACTGGCTGACCTGCTGTAGTCACTCATTTACAATTAGAGGGCTTCTTGGAATCACTTTATTCTATCTACTTTATAGTTTATTCCCTGAAAAGTTCCAGATCATGGCTGCATTAGCTACTCCATCATTGTGTTAACAGTGTTTATCATAAAAAGGTTCATAATAGTTTTCAAAAATACAACAATGTATTAATAGAAGAAAAAAACTAACAGCTAGAACAAATTTGGATAATATGCTGCTAATAATAATTTTATTTTTAGTTAAAAAAAAAACTGTATATGTATCTTACCACCCAACCCGAATTTCCAAAACAAAAAAGCTAAATTATTAGAAAAATAATTTACAGTTTAAGAATCCTACAACTATAACTACTATACAAACTTAAATCCTGAGATGAAACGACTGTATTGTTTCTATTGTTACAACTAGAAGTAAAGTTTCACATCTGATTATACTATTTTTCAGGTCTGTGGAAGTGGTTCTTAAAAAGTTTCACAGATGTCTTGAACCAATGTAAGCTCTGTGTAAAGCTGAATGCAGTTTTAATGGTGGTTACTGGCTTCACTGCTTGCTGATCATGTTTTTCCAGGACTTTAAGTTGGCTACAAATGACACTTATTTCCACGCCTGTATACGTTGGTATGAATAAAAGACACACACAGTTTATAAAAGGTTCAGCCTCATTGCTTTGCTATTGTTCAAACACATTTGTTAAACTAGTATATGAATGGGCTCAGACAGTCTCTATGATTACTCATTGCTATTGAAATAGAGAGAATACAGAGAGAATACAGATCGGCCGGCTGGTTCTAATATTGAATTATCTCTATCCGCAGCCTCCTTTGCCCTCAAATGGTACTAGTGTTACTACTGGTACTATTGTTGGCTTGAAAGTGGTAAATTAACATCTTTCAGATTGAGTTCTAAGGAAAAAAGTACCACAAAAATGTTTCTTTCTCAAACTGTAATTGTTTTTATTGTTGCAATCTTGAGTCTTGTGAAGTGCCTACAATGTGATAATGCATCTAAGAATCTTAGGTTTTTCTTAAACTGTCAGTGAACAATTTAAATGTAATTCTATTGGAAGCAGCTGCTTAAATTCTGCCTCTGCCAGCATTTTTCTGGTTTTAATGGGGCATCCAAAGTTCCCAATTTTTTAAAGTTTAAGCCCTTTTTACCTCCTGACAAATCATTTTTTAAGGCAACAAAGAATGTGGTTTGTCTTGTAATAAGGGGATGGATGTAAATGTTTTTATTTTAAAATAATATAATTGGATGTTTTTAAAACTGCTAGTGTTTGGAAGTTTTGGACACACACTTTAAGAGGCCTTAAGAGACCTGTTTTATTAGTAACAGTACCAGAAGTAATGTTATGGTGAGATGAATTATGGTGGATCTGAAAGGGGGCCCGACGTTGCTAGCTGCACTCCTGCATAGAGCCATAAAATCTGCTCAAATTTACTTAATTAACCAAATGTAGGGCAAACAACCTAATTACACCGCATAGGCTTTACTGTATAAATGAAGTGCAGTTTATCTTTGTTAATCATTCAAAAGTTATTGTATTTCTTGAAATGCTTACACAGTAACAGACCTCAAAACCATGTACAAAAATTGTGATGCAGTCAGTTATAATTCCCACTGGACATTGAACATTATACAATATTCAATATGATTTCTAAAGCACCCACAACACACATTTTAGTGCAATACTGGACCTTAAAAAGTCAGATTTGTAATCACAAATTAAAGGCATGTAGGCATTAAAGGTATGTAGTTGTATATGTTGGTACCACAAAAAATATACAAATTAAGAAATGCACCTGTTTCCTCTTCATGCTCTCCTGAACCTTCACATCCATCTTCGTCATCACATTCACCACTGGTTTCTGTTCCACTGCCGTCGTCTACATGTAAGGGTTTAAGCCACTCAGAATCCGGTCCCATTTCAGCCCACATATCCTGTAACACACCACCATCATCAGTCAACCACAAGTCATCAAAGATGCCTGATATGCTGTGTGTCAAATTTGTTTCCATATTATATTTTCTTTCATATTCACTAAAGATTACATAAATAGCTAAAGCATAAGGAGTAAAGTTTATAAAATGTAGACTAAACTATATAAACATCAATTGTTAATCCTTTTGTTTAATGTAAATATATATATATGTGTGATAATCAAAAGGAAATTTTAAGTTTGATTGATGTACTGTATTATTTAATACTTCAAGATTTTAATAACTTGGGGTTTGATATTTAAAACGTACATAATTTATTCAGAGGTTTTCACAATTTGTAACAGTGATTTATCAAAAGTAAAATGTATTGAGATACATATATGTGCACATAATTTCTCACTATACTAAATTACTGTATATCATCCTAATTCCCATTCTTACCATAATTTGTTTATGTTTCAGTGTTATTGGTCCAGACTCTGTATTATACATTTACTTTTTATTTGCATGTCTAAGCAGTGATTTCCTGCAGTGATTTTTATTTAATGAGCTAAATACAAATGGCATTTGATTCACCTTCCAGTCAGAGAGAAACACTTTTGCAGCATTGAATTTGCAGCATTTGCGTTTTAAGCTGTTTTGTGGGTAAGTCTACAATAAACAATCAATGATAAACATTAGTTTATTAAATATTTAAAAATTACAGGAAATCCACAGTAAAATAATGGAAAGAGAACATTTTTTGAGGTTGGTTTAACCTTACAAAACTAAAACTCACACCAGACTTCAACAAATATTAAAAACTAAGTTTTGTTGTGTCTTTATATTTTATTATGGTCTTCAAATTCTTTGGTTGGAGTTGAAACTGTGGAATTTCTCTTCTGTAGCATCACAAAGAATGTTTTCACAGATAACAAATGGAACTTGGCTATTTAGTCAGCCTGGGTTTTTAACACCCACTACATCAAGCTCAGCAAATCAATTTCCTTCCTTTGTGCAAAAAAACTTGTATTCCAACACAAACCTCTAAATTCCATTTCGTTTCTACACAATAACTGGCCTTCATATTTCAGCCACCTGACAGAAACTGTACTAAAAGAAAAAATCAGCCAACTGAATCTCTTTGAAGCAGGTTAGAAAAGCAACCCACCTACACAATCCAAATAACCACTACAAAAAAGGCTTCCAGGGCAGGAGTCATAGCTCATAGCTTATAATACCAGCCAAGGCAACAAAAGGTGTATGGCAACAAAGGGTGTATAGCACGCAAAATAGCACATGGCATTGCTCAAGCGGAAATTCGGGGGAAAAAAATTTAATAGCAGGAAAATTCCTAACATATGCAGCGGTGGCAAGATGATAAATACTGCATAAACAAGGGTATGGGTAAGAGAAATAGAGAAAAAGAATCCTTTCTTTCTTTCTGTCATATGGTATTATTAAAGAAAAAAATCTGTGACTTTTTAAGGCTGTATTGGGAGATCTAAAAGTTCAACATTAAAAATGCCTAGTATTTAGAGTTATATATATCACAGATGCTTAAGAGAACTGTCTGTCCTCAGAGACTAACAATTCATTAAGTGATTAATTCAGTATATAAAAAGGGCTAAGATAAGTTTTAAAGATACCGATAATTATACAGTTATGTGGAAAAAATTAGAACACCACATTAAATAAATAGTTCTTTTAATATTTTTTATATTTTTATATTTTTTTTAATTTATTTTCTTTCTGGAAAAGAAAGTGATTTAACTGCAGGTAAACAAAAATTTTTTATTCACTAAACAGAAGATTTCAACAAAATGTGTATTTTAACTGTATTTTAACTACCCCTTAATAGCTAGTTTTACCCCAATTGGCTGAAATAACATTTTGTAGCTATGTACCGGTTTCTGACATCGGTCTAAGAAAAGTTTGCCCCTCTCCTCAATGCAGAATTTTTTCAGCTGTTGAGGGTTTGTTTCAAGTCACCCCGCAGCATCTCAATGGGATTTAGATCTAGGCTTTGACTCGGCCATTCCAGGACTCTCCATTTCTTAGTTTTTAGCCAGTCCTTGGTGGATTTACTGGTATGTTTTGCGTCATTGTCATGTTGCAGGGTCCAGTTACGCTTTAGCTTTAACTTTTTTACAGATGGTCACAAATGTTCCTCAAGCACCCTCGGATACCCGGAAGAATTCATGGTGGATTCTATGATGTTGAGCTGGCCAGGTCCAGCTGCAGCAAAGCATTCCCAAACCAGAACACTTCCTTCTCCATTTTTCACAGTTGGTATGAGATTCTTTTTCTGGAATGCTATATTTGGTTTACGATAAACATGTCCTCTGTTGCAGTGTCCAAATAATTCGATTTTAGACTTATCTGTTTAAACATCAACAGTAGCATAAGCTTGTTGTAGGTCCCGTGATGACACATTAGGGTTTTTGGTGACTTCTTTTAGCATTTTGCGGTCTGCTCTCGGGGTGAACTTGCTTGGACAGCCAGACCTGGGCAGGTTGTCAGATGTTTTAAATGACCTCCACTAGTAGACTATTTTGCAGACAGTGGAATGGCTGATTTCAAAATTTATTGAGATCCTTTTCCAGACTCATAAGCTACTACAATCTTTTTACTGGAGGCATTAGACAGCCCTTTTATTTCACCATGAAACCAAACGTCTGAGGTTTAAATAGGACCAGCCTCCTTCAAAAAGCTGAGTAACAATGTTCTAATCATGTGTGCCTGATGTGATACACCTGTATGTGAAATTAATTTTGGGATGTCCTAATTTATTCCTCACCAAAATTGATTTTACAGAAAGATTTTAAAAGTCTTTCTTCAGTTTTAATTGTTTAGTTATATTACCTAAATCTCTTAGTATTGCTTTAAATTGATATTAAATATCCATATGTTCGAATATATTAAAAAACACACAGGACCAGAAAATAAAAAGCAATAAAATAAATTTATCATGTAATTACAATGCCTCATTAGCTCCCCGAAGTAAATATATTTGTTTTTTTGTTTTGACACCAAGGAGGTGAAATAAACTTCCTATCAATGTCCAAGTCACTGGCTGTCTTTAGGTCATGATTGACGACCTACATCCTTTGTCGACCTAGCACTCAACAGTTAAAATATATTTTTTAAGTTAAAATAGCAGCACTTTTCGTGGTGGTTTTACTAGATTTGGGGGCATCTCCCATACAAGTCCTGTGCATTAGCTCTTCTTATAAAAACTATAAAATATTAGGTCTATATTATGACCAGCACCATTGTAAGAGCTACTGATACTGGTAATTATATAATGACTACGATTTGTTATCATGAGAATTCTTCTTTTACATACCTGGAATCTACCATAATAAAATATAGTATATTTCACTTAATCAACTTACAAAGACTGGTCATTCTTTACATTCACCTTATAGGCTGTCTAACAGCCAGATGTCTGCGGTGCGCTGTGTGTGTTGAGAAAAGCAAAAGGAAAATGTGTATGTGTGGAAACCTCTGACTTTTTGAACACCTTTCCCACACTCCAAGATCGATATGGCAGCTTGCTGGACGTGAAAGGTTTTTGTTGCAGAACACTGTCACCTTGACAACCGCCCATTTGGAATGCCTAACCTCATCAATTGGGTTTTACCACAATTCTGGCGGTCTGAGAAGACCAGCGTGGAGGCTCATTTAGAGAAGGCCAAACAGCAGGTTAGACATATCACTTACGGGGTCTAAACATGCAGGTCTTACAATTAAACCTCCAATAATAAAACACCACTGCTATGTGTACTTCATCTTCATCAAGATTATTGAACTTAAAGGAATAAAGAAAAACTTGTGTGTATATTCAGTAAAATAAAAAAAATTTTTTTTACATTTTTATCAAATGTAGATTATATTACTCTCTGCTTCAAAAGTACCTGTCCCTATAGAATTAAATGTCCCTATAGAAACGATATGTAAAAAAGCTTTAGAAACCTTTTTTTTAGTTTCAGACTCACGATAGTAAAAATAACATATTAGAATAAACACAATAAAATAAACCTGATTTCTGTCAATATTGCCTGCTGTGATATAATTTATACTGTAGATTAATGAATGCTAGGTCTTTTGAGTGTGCATATTAGATCCTAAACATAAATATTGTTACTGAAAAAAAGGGGGTTTTTTTGACCGGAAATGACTTGACAGGCTTCTCCCAAAGGATAATAAGATGATGTACAAGAGGCATCATTTTTGGAAAAAGATATTTCTCAGCTTTTATTTACATTTGAACAAAAAGTGCCATGTCCAAAATTATTCATACCCTCAGGGTCAGGACTTTGGCTGGGCCAAAACATTAATGTTTTTGTCTGTTAACCATTTCTTCACCACTTTTTCTGTGTGTTTTGGGTCGTTGTCGTGCTGAAATGTCCTGTCGTGTGGTCCAAATGTTGTGCCCAAGGTCAAGTTTCTCTGCAGACTGCCTGATGTTGTTGTTGAAAATTTTGATGTACTGCTCCTTTTTCATGGTGTCGTTTACTGTGATTAGGTTTCCTGGTCCACCGGCTGAAAAACACCCCCTGAAAAACACCCCCTGAAAAACACCCCCAAAACACCCCCCACCAACATGTTTGATAGTGGGGATGGTGTTTTTAGGGTTGAAGGCTTCTCCTTTTTTACACCAAATGAAGGCTACATTATTGTGGCCAAACAATTTCATTTTTGTTTCATCTGACCATAAAACAGAAGACCAGAGGCGGGCTTTTGTGTGCCTTATCTGGAGAAGTGGTGTCCTCCTTGGTCTGCGTCCGTGGGACCAAGCGGTGTGCAGTGTCCGTTGGACTGTCTGCCTTAAGACGTTGCCACCAGCAGAGCCCAGATTCATCAGGATGGCGTTGGTGGTGGTCCTTGGACTTTTGGCTTCCGACCACGTCCTCTGACATTTTTCACAGAGCGGAACATCTAGTATTTTTTAATAATACTTTGCACTGTAGCCACTGGAACTTTAAAACATTTAGATATGGTCTTATAGCCCTTTCCTGACTTGTGAGCAGCCACAATGTGCAGCCGCAGGCCCTCAGTGAACTCCTTTGTCTTAGCCACAACTGTTCACAAACCAACAGTAGAGAACTTCTGTTTTTCACCTGTTGAGTTGATTAAAACAGCTGTTCCCAATGAATCAGGTTAATTGGGATGCTTTAGAACAGCTTGGACTATTTGGAATAGTATAGAACTTTGGATTTTCCCATAGACTGTGACAGTTTGCAAAAGGTATGAATAATTTTGGACATGCCATTTTTGTTCAAACGTAAATAAAAGCTGAGAAATATTTTTTTCCACAATGATGCCCTCTTGTACATCGTCTTATTATCTTTTGGGAGAAGCCTGTGTCATTTCCGGTCCAAAAAAACTTGCTGGTTGAATAAAACTAACTTTAAGTCAGAATTTGCCAGGGGTATAAATAATTTCGGGATATAGGGCTATATATATATATATATATATATATATATATATATATATATATATATATATATATATATATAGTCCAGGCGAACGCATTTTCGAATTTTGTAAGTTGAAATGTGTGTGTGTAAATTGAGATGTGTGCAATGGCCTTGGGAATGATTGTTAAATGATTTTGCATTCTTTCCACAGCCAGTTATGGCCATACATTCACATGCAGCACACCGTGATGGCTCTGCAAAAGATAACCAGTTACAAATCATTTGGGAAAGAATGTGTAAACCTACAACTCTGATCAAGATTAACAGGAGACCGAGTGAATAAGTCACCGAATAAATAATCTTCCTTATCAAAATCTTTGAAAAAATCTATATAAGAGGTGCAATAGGTTTTTTTAATATGCTTCTACAGAAGACGGCCCCATAAATAACATGACTGCTGCAAAAAATGCACTTAAATCATATTTTACACTCATTGCCGAAATATTGACCTGTTGGTGTAGACTTATCCTTGCACGGCATAAATTTCTTGCGTAGTCAGAAAAGGGTTTACCCTTGGAAACAGGCACTAAAATGCTTGTTTCTTAACAGCTGTTAGCACATATTGGTGCAACGTGTGAATCACCACTTTGTGTAATTACATCTGAAATGCCTGCTGCAGTTTTGGAGTCTGGGTACTTGGAAAGTTGAGCAGCTCTTAGAGAGCTGAGGAACGTGATTTTGGAGGAGAGTTCAATGATGTGTTATTAATGTGAATAGACTATTGAGTGTACAACAAGACAATCAGCACAAAACTGTTCCATAGACTTAAAAGTGAAAAAAAAAAACTTCAAAGCGCAACAAAGATTAAAGGCACAACAAAACCACAGAAGATAAAACACGGTTTCTTCATGACAAAGCCATAATTACATAACTAATGAAGATCTATTTAGTGACTCAGTATAATTCCTTAGAAAGGGCAATGTTATAATACATGTGTATACTGTTAACCTTTAAACATTTACTAAAGCTAAAACTAAAAGCATCACACAGAGCTGCTTAATTTCGTTTGTAACTCTGAGTCTCCAGTGTCATTTCTGTAAATGGTTCAAAGGTAAAGCTGTGAATTTTTCTGATAAAAGATGTCTCAGTGTTTTGTGGTTTCTGTTAAAGAAACCAAAGCAATGAGGCTGTTGGGAAAACAACTTTTTTGAGTGTGCTATAATGAGAATCACATGTTTAGTATATGTTGATCAGTTTTCTATAATCGTCTTACAGAGGAATTACATACAAAAGAACAACAAACTTTAATCTTTGTCCAACACATACAAATATTAACAAGCACAATTATCACGTGTAGGAGCAAAAACTGACGTTCAGCTGCTGCTCCAACAGTCAACCGCACACGTGTGTTGTTTAATCTACTGCTTCGCAAATACTGACTCAACTTGTCTGTGATCCAGACAGGCTCAAATTAGAATGTGTCAGAACACGCTTAAGTACCACAGGCTGTGTGACTCACTAACATAGTGCTATGCCGTGGACGTTCCAGGAACTAAATTGTCACAGCTTGTATGCCTTACAGTTATCCGGTATCCATCCTACACAATCAGATGATTATTAAATATTAAACACCTCAATGGATTAATCAAAACTCAACATCCAGGCCCAAAATAATGTTATGTATGTAAATTTCTTATTTTAGCCTTATCTCACACCCGAAGTTCATAAAATGTTTAAAAGAAGTTTTAAAGTAGCTGCATGGTCAGAAAATCTCATATATATATTAGCAATACAATTTTAGCATTGTATTACTCAAAGCATTTTTAAGCATACACACAGTTTCTGTACTGTAAAATCAACATGACCCCCGACCTATATTCTCTGGATTTCCCCGGCTTCTTGCCCATAGGTGATGCAAATTTTGCAGACACACACTGGACCACTTGACCAGGGAGTGGCAATGCTGGGACATAATGTACAACCAGAACGTCTGGTTTTAATGGCGCAATGAAAGTCATTAAAAAAAAGTGCCTCAAAATACCCAAGTAGAACGGCCTGAGTCACCTCCCAAACACAGCTGCAGGACCCAGAGACTAGCTTTTGAAGAGCCAAGCTCTCTTTAGAGCAATCCAGTGGGACATAGAGGGAGACGGATCAGAGCAGAAAGTCTGGGTCAGTGAGGGAGTGGCGTACAGTGAGTTTACACTATAATCCAGTGGGACACTGTTAAAACTGGGGTTGTGCTGGCTTTAACAAGTGTTAAAAAACAGTTACATTTTATTCCAGAAATGCCCATGGATACAATGATTTCAAAATTTTTAGAGGGTTTTTTTTTAAAAATAATTCTTATTATAAATCCCTAAATGGTTATTAGCCTTGTTGCTAAAAACACTGTCCATAAACTTAAATGTTTTTGTGTCTGGATTAAATTCTGATTAGCTTTTAACCACACGCTTTTACAAAGAAATATGTCTTTGGTTAATCAGATTGTGTATTATACCTTAGTATGAAATTTTTCTTATTGTATTTAACCACTAACTCCTTGTTTAACTTCCAGACCACATTTTATATACCAACTCAGTGGCCTGTTTTTTACAACTGCTCTGCTTCCAATGACATTTTTTTTGTTCACAACAGCTTTTTTCACATCCTACCAATCAGGTTACATAAGTTATGAGACAGGAAAAAAACAATATGTAGGATATATTATTAGTTAGATAAGTATCTGGGTACTAGGTTTGTCTACATATATATATATATATATATATATATATATATATATATATATATATATATATCTATATATTATATATATATATATATATATATATACAGTATCTACTGTGTGTGGGTTTTTTGCTTAGGACAGGAGTCTAAGGAGTTAATCGAGAAAGTATTCATTCGTTTAGTTTTGCAAAATTTGGCTTAAATGCATCTCAGATATCCTGAAGTAATAAACAATCAGAATTGCATTTTTAGTGCTGGGAATAAAGTCTTGTTTTTTCCATAATGAGTCTAATGAAAATGTGGTGTTGTTTTGGCCCATGGTGGTGATAAACGCTACGAAATGGTCTTAACAACAATCTCACAAAGAAATATGTGTACAAAATGAGTTTCTACCTGACCTGATTAAATCTCTCCAGGTTCTCTTTGGCCTGGACTAAAACCGGGTCCACACCTCTGACCTTTATCTCAGGGTTTTGTCTTTGAGCATGGAGGCCGTTCCCCACCACAGAACCTGTGTAACTTAAACAGAGAAATAATCAAGGAAGGGTGAATATGAGACAGTTATCACCAATATCACATTCTTTATTCATAAACACTACAAAAATATAGTGTGGTATTATGTAACACAACCTAACTAACACACTATTTCTAGCAATTTTTATCATTTCATACATGTTGGGACTGGCAGTTATTGGAATATAATCAACTATAGGATTCTGTGATAAAGTGGAAATACTGTTAAAAACAAACAGATATTTCGGTTGTATGGCTTAACAGTATACACCTTTAAACTTTTATTAGACTCTCCTTTTTTTCTCACGTGTATTAATAAAACAAAATCACAATGTCATTTTTAAGAGAAACCACTAAGTGTCCATTGTCTGAAAAATATAAAATGTCTGAAATTATATCTTAAATTTAAATTTTTTAACACTGGGGAGGTCTTTCAGATTTACTACATATACATCTTTAAAAAAAGCTTCACTACACCAGTGATAAGAGGTTGATGAAAATCCAAGTTATTACTAAAGTTACTATGTATTTCTTTGCATTATTACGTCTTATAAAAAGCTTGGTAATATAATCCTTGCAGTCTAAACCACTGCTGTTCATAAACTGAAAACCAATCAACACCTTTTGACTATTCAAAATCATGAACCGAAGAGTGCTGTGTTGTGAATTTTTAGAGTGATGACTTAGTGTCCATAAATAGTATAGCTTAATTTAACAAAGAGAAAAATATATATTATTCCAATAAAAGGCCATTTATTGTGACAATCACCTTAATTTTCTGTTTTTATTATTGGACCAAACTATCTGTATAAACTCGCCCCTATTCTGCTTTCTGGGTGCAAATCGATGCAGTTCAGTCTGCAATTTCAGTGACATTAATGATTAATGATGACATTAATGGCTCACTCACTATGATGCCTGAAGGCACACCAGAGCTGCAAATCTAACTATTGACCTTGTGGCCTGTTTTTCAAGATCGAGTGAGGAAAGGCAAGTGGAATATGTTTGACACGGGTAATAAGACTCATATGAGCTGCTGGACTAAATCGTTACCCAGTAATGTGAAAAGAGAAGAGCAGCAACTCATTAGAAAAACCTTGCAGCATAGCATTCTAATAACCATGCTAAATTAACTTAGGCCTGTGAATAAAGAGATGAGATTGACATATGGGCACAAGTGAAAAGTTCTAAATACTTCTCAAATTACTTTCTATAACTTACCCAAAAGGGGTTTAGTCAAGATTGGGTCACCTTTTCATAATTCCTATTAGCTGTGCCAACAACATAATAATTCATAGTGGAATGGACTTGTCAAAAACAATGATGCAACTGCATTCACATGGGAAGCAGGCCAGCTTCCTGAATGAAAATGATGCCAGCAAAACAAATAAGGTCATTGTTGATTTAAGAAGGCATAAATAGTATGACACAAAGAATCTCGACTAAAACAGAGTTATTAGAATTGCAGAGGTCTGAGATACAACGTGGTCATAGTCATGAGTGTCAATGTCATCTTATTGACAGCCTAATGTCGGGTTACGTAAGGTAAGGGCCTGGCATTTAATTTTAAATTAAATTTAATTATGTCTGAGAAAGTAGAGTTTACACAAACAACTACTAGCGAACTATTTCAACAGGCCGGAAATGAGTGCATCTAAAACTATTTCCTATTTTATAAACAGTGCCAGTCTTCGTAAAAGCAGATTGAAAAAGGACAGCGATTGTAAAATCTTGTTAATATAGTCGAAAACAAAATCTGAATGTTTATAGATAACTGCACAGAGAAGCATTTATTCTCCTCTTCAAGTGCAAAACAGATGTCACATATGTGCAAAATCTTTGGAGTTATTTATTAGTGGTAATGTGAAGTGCACAAAGAAAACAACGTGTCTTAGATAACAATGTTTAACTTGAAGTCATGATTTAGCAATTGGTTTAACTTTAAAAGATCATTCTTGTGGTTGCCATATTAGTTGCTTAACTTTGCATGTAAAGATTTTAGTGGAACTAAACATTCCATTATTGTTGTCGACTGCTTGTTATGGTGTAAACTGATGTAGCACAAATGGGCCTTAGTAAACAGTACAGCTTTCATGAATATTTTTTCTGTTAAGACCCCACCAGGTGACGGAAGAAGTTAACAAACACAACCACAACAGTAAAAACAGTTTCATTATCTGAAAACAGTTACAATCCTAATCTATATTTTTTAGTTCACGTTTACCTACACTCTATTACGAACAAACTACCTCACATGTTTTTCTCCTTTAATGTTGGATGAATAAACCAACTGAAGCTCTTGACTTGTATTTGCACAATTGTTTTTGTTTTATTGCTTCCTATAACTGGCTAATTGGGTGCAGGAAATGAGCAAGTATTAAACTAGTGTTGTCCTATTTAGAATTTTGTTGGCACCTATATTTATTAAAAAAAGGCCAAAAACAAAAATTTAAAATGTTTTTCAGTTCACATCAGACATATATGAAAATATAAAGATGGACATTTCTACAAGCACGTCTATCACATAAAGACTGCTAAAAAGTCACTGTTTTCCAGGCATCATGCTGACTTGATGTTATGTGATGGACATCTCTTAGCACTGCAGTTTCTGTTTTTAAACAATTCTGTGTCATTGCTGCTTTAGGAACCAGCCCAGAAACCAGAAATATCCAGTCCGCTGCAGTCCTGTGGTTCAAAACGTACCACTGATTAGGAGTTAGACGATGACCAACAAATCATGCACGGAAAAACATGAGCTACACTTTGTATTAGTAACCCGTTTACAAGTCATTCAAGGTCATCTTACTCTCAAAACCCAATGTAAAAATGTCACACTAAATATTTTATTAGAGCCTAAATTAAATTAGGCAAATTCTTATTAATTAACTTAGGTTAAAGTTATGACTCCAGGTGGCAAACGTATTTGCTAATTGCCCTTAGATTCGTTAAATGTAGTTGATGTAGTAAAACATTTATAATTTAAATGTTCATACTTTTATGGACCCCAATACACTTTACCAGGAACCAAAACAGCAAAAAACTGTTTCATGATCTCAAAACAGTTACTAATCTATATTTTTTTAGTTCACGTTTATCTACACTCTATTAAAAACACAATGCCTACAATTTGTATCCTGCACATTCATCAAATCTAACCACATTCCTCTTACCTCTCATATCAACATCTCACTTACTTAGTGTTTTTCACACCATTCTCTGTAACCATTGTGTGTGAAATTTTTTGGGAGATGGTTAAATCACATATTTGTGTTTTTACATGACAAAAACCCCTGTAATTCAATATATAAAATATATGAACGCAGTTTAACTAAGAGAAGAAAGATATTATTACAGGACTAAAACAGAAACCTGATAAACATGAGCACATGGCATTTGTTTCCATGTAATTTACAATTAATAGTTTCGAACTGTAATAATTGACCGGATAATCTATGGAAAGAAGCAGAGTAGTGCAAATATATATAAAGTATATGATACTTCAATTTTAAATTAAAATGTAAGCTTAAAAATAATGATATACCAGTATAGATTAGCAAGCATTACATTTATACATAATGCAAAGCCAATAAGGTTTGTTAACCTTACTGTTCTTCCTTGTGACAAGAAAATGAGCCCTTTTCACAAAGGTAGCAGACATGCTACTTAATCAACAGAGATGAAAGGCGAATAAAGACAATGTTAGGTAAAGTTGCTTTTTCCTGGGGTTTATGTGTATTTTCCAATGTATGAATTGAGGCACATAATTAGCTTGTCATACTTTGCAGTTAAATTACATTAGCTGCACCTGTTTAGCCCAGTTAATTGGAAAAGTAGGAATTATATCAGGGACCTAGACAGCACAATGAATCAAATGTTCTAAAACTGGTGGCCCAAAATCTTGTCATTTACAGACGATTACTATACTTAATTCACTCAGAAATCTGCCTAACAGCAATTAAACGCAAGTCTGATAATAATGAATTCTTAAGAAACACAAATTTAAACATACAGGTAAAAAAAATGAGTTGGCGGATGCTTGAAATCATTTGAAATTACTTAGATCATACAGATGTTCCAGATAATATAAATGACAAATGAGTGACTTCAGCTACAGTTTTCAGTCAGCCTCCTTCCTCATGCATGGCTCATTATGAATGCACCAAAACCCTCTTTTCTCATTACACATGCACCAACACCTGTTTCCAATTAATTATCCCATGGCAAGCTGAGCATAAATAACACACTATGTTCTTGCATACTAAAACCTGAAGTCATGTTCATCCCCACCACCTAGCGCTCAGGAACCTCCTGCCCTGCACCCTGCTGAACGTTTAGGTCACCTGGGCAGAGTGTTTCTTCAGCCAAGTTCTGTTTAGTTTTTTTTCCCTCTCTAACAGCCTACTATTTAAAGTCCAATAAACCTTATAGTGTTTCAAAATATAACCTAAATGTTAACATAGTTATAATTGCATTTGTCTGGAAGAACATGTGAATGTTACAAGCTTCTTAATAAAGTGCCGTCTCCATCAAGAGTTTTAAAACACTTTTTGAGATGCAGCCTGACATGAAGTGGAATTGTTGCTACCACAAAGTAAAAATTGCAATACGATTGTTCGGCCCCGTTTACATGTAATTTCCATTATTCTTATTATTCGCTAAGAATTATGGCGTTTCGTCTCATTCATGTACGTCACGAGCACACGTACACTTTGTCGTGCACAGCAGGGTCTGTTATCCACAGGGTAATGTGAAAAGGTCAGACAGGTTAAGGATTTCATTACACATGCAGAGTGGATGTTAAATACTTCTGCTGGTGAATAATAAACAAAGGTCAAGGATGGATTTAATTGTCAACTCTGTTTGCACTTGGATTATTTTAATCCTTTGGAGATGCTGCAAGTCCACATTCTGTAAAACAAGAAAAACATTTGATATTTGCCAGTGTTCTCTTTATTTCACATAACTGCTGATCGATTAGGAACTTTAGTAATCCTTTTTTATTGTTTAAAAAAATGATAGATATATTGAAGGCTCCACATTGAGACAGCACAACTGAGGCTATAGTCAAAAGCTCACAATCACATATAGATGGAAAGGGTATCACAAGCCAGCTGTAATTTATTTTTCTTGTGGTGCTTCAGTGAATAAAATGCATTGCTGATCAATTATATTCGTTGTTGCCTTTTTAATGAGTCCAACTAATTTATGACCAAATATCAATTAATACAGGATTCATCATCTACCTATTTGTTTAGAAATGCAAAGACAGTGATTTCTCTTTACAGCTACAAAAGCAAGGACATGCATACAGCCCATTTGCTTGGCTTTATTGATAGCCATAGTGATGACTATAACATTATTTAATGTCTTTCAAGGATGCCCTGAGGGTCCACGCCTTGGACGCAGCCATGTGTCCATGAGTTCACTTTCAGCTTGGCATCAGCAGAGCCAAGGCCTCGTAACAAAGTTTGATAGTCTCATCCCACCTGCTCTTCGTCTCTTTGGCAGTCGGCTGCCTCTTCCTGGGCGCCCCGAAGCAAACGAACAGCTGGTCCGACCTTCTTCATTGCATCTTATGGATGTATGCTGCCAGCGCTTGCACTGGGCAGTGAAGGGTAGATTTCTCCTGGTCCGCATCCAGAAATGGACAGGTAGCCAGAAGTATTATGGGAACTGCCGTTACCGTGGGCACTTTAGGACGCAATGTCCAGGTATGATGGCAGAATAAACAGGGCCTGAATCTCTCCAATACTGAGGAGGGAGGACAAAGCCAGGGGAAATACTGTGTTAAAGGTCAGATATTTATCTGACACTACCTCTGTTGGCTTAAGAAGCGGTGCACACAGCACCTTCAGAACCAGTGGCAGATCAGGAACTGTGCCAAGCTCAGCCTCTTTATGCCACACAGAAAACGAGTAACCAGCTGGTACATGCCCACTGACCGGCCACCCAGAGGGGTGTGATACGCGCACAGTGCTGCCACAAGATGAAACGGCTCCACCAGAGGACATACTGATTACTCGTAGGGGATATTTGGATTGGAGTATGGTCTCCATGACCTCCAAAAGTGATTCGAGGGGGGCATGTGCCAGCAGGGTCTCGACCATGCCCAATCAGGGAAATACCCTTTCCAGGTGAGTCACCTGTGCTCTGTTTCACTTCTGTCACATCGGAGGCTTCGATCTGACGCACCTACACACCCAATGGGGTGGCCTGCGGCTGGCCTCCCAGTTTGGCATGTGTAGTAAACTGCTGACACTTGCAGATTACTGTAAGCAGATATTATAAATAAATGTGAAGAATGAAATGCTTTACTTCATTGTGACTCCATCACAAAACATTGTTTTTAAATTTTTATTAAATAATTTTTGATTTTTAATAACTTAACTAATAAATTAGTTATTCTGGCTGTTATAAATTGATTTATAAGTAGATTAACAGAGTAAAATACTTTATACTGTACTTGATCAGCTGTATCACTGTGCAGATGTTTCAATGTGTGTTAGGCTTTGCTTTGCACTTAGACACTTCTTACAGCTATTAGCTGCTTACTGAGGGCACTGATCTCAATGGTGGCGGAAAATGACTAAAATAAAAACATATAAATTTACTAGGAAGATATTTACTCCCCTTTAGCTAATGCTAATACATTTTCATGAAGAAAAAACCCCCCCACAGAACTGAATGCAAATGCACACCCGCATACAAGCTTGATTTAATTAGCTTGATTAGCTTATCTGTTTGGTCAGAATGTGTTAAAGCAAAAGCACTTGATGAGTGAGTAAAATCTTTTTTATATGATGGTTAACAATTTTGTCTCCTCAAACATTACTATGCCAGGCACAAATGCATGAAAATATATGTAATTTAAGATTTTTTTTTTTTTTATCCTATGCTTTATAACACAGTTGACTTCTATTTCTCTATAAACAATCCATCATCACATAGCTGAACATTGAAATGTCATAAGGTGCTCATATTTGACAGACGTAAAGTATTTTTTCCTTCTGATCTAATTTTTACCTTATTCCTGCATTCATAAGAAGAAAGAATGACAGGAACCTTCCTGTGGGACTTTAAACTGCAATGCACTTTAACCATGGTAGCTTTAGCTCTGACTGGAACTTCTTCCATAATGTCAAAAAGTATAGTTGGGTGCATAACTAAAAAAATTAAAAATGACATGTCAAAATTTACAGGAGAAATAAAGATGGTAAGAGTTTGTCATGTTGGCTACAAAGGTTAAAGATTATTAAGGTTGAGTCACAAGTGCCGATCAAGAGCAACATATAGAGAGGAAAACCAAAAGCAGAAGAAAGTAGGTCAACTGGACTGGCCACAAATGACGCTTGCCTAAAATGAAAACAAAAAAAAAAACAGTGTCTCCATGGCAACCATACCCATCCAACAGACTTGGGTCAACCACAAAAAGTTTCAGCTGAGACGTGGTTAAAAGTTCTGCTGACATTTCCTTTGCTTACTGTAAAATCCCCCAAAACATACCACAATACAAATTAAGGCAAGAAAAGAGCAAAACTCAATATTTTAGTGAAAAACTTCCCTGATCCATTTGTGTTTAAGATGTGTTTTATGACGTGTAACATGTTATAGTTATCTAAATGGAGCATGGTTTTGAAGCACTACAAATACATCTGTACAACTGACACACTGCAATTATGCTGTCTGCAGATTTTACTTGCGAACTGCTGCTGTAGCCATATAACAAGTCAACTGTATACTGGTGCTGTCTTCATCTTCTTCTTTTTTGTTCTACTTCTTTTTTTCTTCTACTTTTTCTTTTTCTTCTTCTACTTCTTCTTTTCCTTTTGTTGACCATTTTTAAATGTTTCGCTCTTCATCCTTTCTTTCTCCTCAGATTTTCTTTCTTTTGTTATTCTGTTTTTCTTTAGCTTCTTTTTTGTATTCATTTTCTTTATCGAATATTTTCTTTTCCGTCATTAATATTGTTGCTGCTGTTGTTTTTGTTATAGTAAAGCATGCATTTTTCCAATAGATTTGTGTAGTGTTTATATATTTGTTTATAAAAAAAAAAGGTATGATGTATAATATGCACTATACAACAAACAAAGATTAAACTTTGATGATCATGCACACAGTCTGCAGTTGACAGGTTATTTTTTTATAATTAACTCTTGGAAGATAGGAACTTGCCTGTGGTGTACAATAAAGCCAGAAGGGGGCAGTGTCGGATGTTTAGTATGCTTTTTAAAGTGTTTAAGTGTTTTATATAATTAATTTATGCGGACCTGATAAGTGTACTAATGAATACGACATTTAGTGTAAGCACCACTGTAATCAGACTGTACTGGGACACATGTCATAGGAATGGATCATTAAAATCAAGAATGTTTAATGTGGTGTTAGAAATATTAAAATAATTGTTCCTAAATGAAATGTTTTATATAAAATTTGTATCAGGTCACAATTATAGATAAAAGTTTCTGATATTTTATAGATAAAAGTTTCTGATATTTTTAAACTGGCAATTGACCGTGTCATTCAGAGGAAAAATTATTCTTTTATAAAGTTAATAACACACACACACACACACACACACACACACACACACTGCTTCTGCATTGTTTGCTAACTAGATCCATAATTTCCTACCACATATCCCTAAATTTAGTTATCACTTTTGAAAATAAAAAATGGCTGCCATGTTCACAAACAAAAATTAAAAAAATAAATAGATAGATAAAAATATAAAAAGAATAAATCAATATTTAAATAAAATGTAAATATTAATCTAAGCACACCATTTATTTACGGTCATCTCTGTTTCCTGGACTATATTGTACTTGTCCCACCAGGAGGCACTGACATGAATGGCATTAATTCCCCTATTACAGACAGCGTGGGTACAAATGTGGGATTTATGCAGGGGCACAAGTGAGGGGTCTGAACCTGTGAAGGCCAAAACCTAGAGCAAGGCGAGCCAAGCTGGGTCTTTTCACTCTTTTACTTACTAAAACAAGAGGCATGTTGGGTACCGCTGTGCAAGATGTCAGTGTCAGTTCTGTCTTCATCGTCCTGAGCACCTAAAGAGGCCAGCCAAGGAAGTTTTACAAGCTTTCATGGGGCAACCAGCAGCATACAGGACTATACAGTGGACAAATGCCAAGAAGAGAGATTGTATCCAGCATGTGTGCGTCCAGCATGCCTGAAAGAGTTTTGTTTGTGTGCTGAGACAGAAATAGTACCTATATTCAAATGTTTGTTTAGTTTGTTTGTGTTTTCCAGGGAAACTCATTTGTATGACAATGACATTCCAACATTTTCTGAATGAGACTTGTCTTAAAGAGGTCCAGACAAAAGCGATCAAGAAGTTTAAAGCCATGGTAACTGGCTTTGTGTCCAAGTTCACAAGACAAGTTGGCTTTGTGTTATGATCTTAGCCACTATGTCATTATTTTATTTAAAACCTATATTAATTATAATGATGTAAATTCGAGATTATTTTTATCTTGAAATAAGCGAACCTGAACTAAATGATTAAGTTGAATAAATAATTTGCGAATACAAATCAGACATAACATTGAATAAACTGGTAGGTGAGGTAAATAGCAGTTATGATCTCATTTCAATGCCATCTGTCAAGAAGTGAAATATATTGGGCAGTAAGTGAAAAGTTTTATTTCAGGACAGAAAAATGAGCAAGTGACCAAGTGCAAGTGTAGAATTTTAAGCAAGAACCAGCAGGTATCGTATGATGTTTCTTGGTATGCAGTGGTTGCCTCTAAAAAGAGGCTTAAGAAGAACTAAATGGTAAAACACAATAATGGGTTTTAGTAAAGTATGTCTAAATATGTGATCCCACAGAAAAGATACCGTAGCATAAAGAAAAGTGTAGCATTGGCTATGATAGAGAGGTGTCACAACACATAAATCATTTCAGCTTGCTGTGTATAATGATGCATAGATGTGATAGATTGGGCTGTGAAAAGTGCTAAACAAACAAGTCTGAACTGTTAAAAATATTTTGCCACATCAATTCAGAATATTGACATTAATAAATGGTAATACAAAAAAACAACATGAAGCTATGTTACAGCAAACTAATGCTGTGATTAAGTTACCCATTTAACGTATGCAATGTTTTATCACACCTAAACCACAACAGCCTACTAATAAATACAAATTGTATTCATCAAAAACAAAAAATAGAATTCTGGCTTGTTATTTAGAATTAACAATGTTATTCATCTCTCATTAAGGCTTTTGCAATAGAACTTTACCTTTGAGTGTTAAAAGGAACAACACATCATACCTTTCCACCACGTCTTCCCCATTCCAGCAGGTGTACTCATCATGCACCATCTCAGTGTCACACAAAACCTCTGGCAACATAGAGAAGAAGGACTTGTACCGATGAATGTAGCTCATAAACTCCCTGACAAGGTAAATCACTTCATTACAACATGAACAGCAGAATAAGAATTACAGAAGAGAAAATGATGTATTGTATAAAATGTATGATCTATATGCACAATTTGTTTAAGGCACACCCACACACACATTCTGGCAAATGTTTCCTGTCAAATAGCTTGACACTTACTTAGAGATCTTCTTTAGGCTTCTGGGCTTGTCATGCTTGGAAGCTTTTAGAGGCAAGGATCTGCAAATGTCAAAGGTTCGAGGGTTAGCAATAAATTTCAGCAATTTGAATCAGGCTGACATACAAGAAAGTAATGTTTAAACAAAGGAATTCTAGTTTATTCTTTAATCTTAAAAATGATTACATATACCCACTTACCCACCCACTATAGCGCTAATAAAATATAACTGTATCTTTATCATAAACACAGCTATATGCTAAAGCTAGCTGTTGGATACAATCATTTAAAGAAAATATAAGGACATTTGGGCCAGCGCCTTTGGTGGGTTAAAGCGGCAGTACCCACATGCGGAGTTGCGTTTTGACGACCCCAGTTAGATTCTGGCTCGGGTCCTTTCCGGGTCCAACCTCCCTCTCTAACTCCCCCATTTTATTCCTCTGTCTAAACAATAAAGGCAAAAAATTTCCCAAATAGGGTCCAGTGAAATACAGAAAACTTATTTATAATTAAGGGAAACTTTCAACTCTAAAAAATCATAACATTTTTGTAAGAATAGGTGGATATTTACAAAAAGTCTACAATTTATGTGAGTTGTTATGAAACTGAAAAACTAACTACATAGTCTATATAGAGGTGTGTTAAAGTCATATAAGAGAAGTAAAAGTAAATGATAGATAAATAAAAGTAATACAATAGCATGAAAGCAAATAGCTCACCTTTTCTTTAGTGAAACATTGCCGTCTCTGTGTTCATCCAAACTGTTGTTTACTGTAGGACTTAAGGACGGAATGGACGAGACTAAGCCTACGGTCGAATTCCGGTCCAACACTGCAAGACTTGGTGGCGTTGAATTCTGTTGTATTGGAACATTTTGGGTGGATGGAGCAGATTTAGTAAGAGGACCACACACCTTTTCCACCTGAGAGTCAGAGACATGGTGTCAGAGACAGTTTATTAGATATCAGTTACTACATTTTGTAGCTTTTATTCTGACAAGACATACTTTACAGAACCCATTACAGCAAAGTTTTCATAAAAATATATTGTAAATAAATTTTATATGAAACAATTTGTGTGAAACAACACAAATTAAAGTAACTTTAACCTCCCCAGTGATCTTTTTAACAACAAAATAGTCTAAATTATTTTATTTATTTTATAGCACAGCAATTTGATGCATATTTCTAATTTGAATAATATGTTATATCTTATTGTTTATCATGTTGTGGGATGGCACACAAAAACTGTGTGTGCACTGCTCATCGTCAGCAGACTCATATTCCTCCTTAGTGCTTTATTTTTATTTAGGATTACCTAAACTCCCTTAAACCCTTCACTGTGGCCCCTCGTTGTACAGCTACAATTTGGGAAAGGGTTTGTCAAGTTAGAATTGCCTTTGTCCACAGGTGGATTTGCATGCAGGACCAAACAACTCGCATTGCACCAAGATACAGGCACAAGAGCAGCATAGTATTTTCTCTCACTGGTTCTACGAGATATGAAGTCAGATTGACTTTACATCATCATACATCTTTTAGTTACTGCGGTATATGCAGCTTTGATCAATTATTTTGTACATGCTTCTGATTTAATGGCAGATGCCTAGAAGGATGATTGTATCAATAAATAAAATAGGTTTTAACTATAACCCAGAAACACTTGAGGCATGAGGCAGAATACACCATGCATAGGAAGGTTGTCCAGTAAAACTCATGAAGCAAATTCATGAACATATACATGTATTAGCACTTTCATTCTGCCTCACACTATACCGCTACTATTTCGTCTTTCTATCCCAAACTTATTTTAAACTAATGCTACAATGACCTTATTTTTGGTCTTGCCCCTTTCCACACTGCAATCCAGACTTTAGGTAATGTGAACTCTTTGCTACGCAGCATCAGTGAGATAGCAAAAATCTGATCCAGGAAGCCTGAAGGGAAACGTGAACGCCTAGAGCACATGGATTTTCAGTTAGAGCGACTGAGGGATCAGTAATAACTTTCATTCTGACGGGCAGGTCTGCATTCCACTGAGGCAGGCTTGTGAGCATGAGCCTCAAACTTAATCCACCTTCACACACATACACACATGCAGCTGTCAGCACCAGTGTAGCTGTTTAAAGCTAGCTTTTATCCATTGCTGAATCCTGCTGATTCCACACGAATACAGTTATCCAATATAGCATGTTCATGTGCTCCTATTTAACTTACTAGATATGTTAAATGCATAGCATTTTTAATCAATTGCTTAATTTAAAATCATCTGTAACTATATGCATGGTAAAACATAAATGGGTATCAGTCATCCAAATATATCCTGATCTTACCAATTTTTTAATCTGACCATGCTTCAAGTATTAGTAATTATGCCTGAATGTAAAACATTTAATGCACTGCATATTTTAAATCTAAGAACAATTTTACAAATTATACTTGTAGAAATTTTACTCTAAGTCTATCTGTATTCTGTGTAGATTTCTATTTTTCTAACCATCTATGCCCATCAATCCATTATTCTGTTCGCATCTCTGTTTATCTAGTTGTCTCTCTATTTCTGTGTGACATCCTCATATTGGTCTTTTCATCTGTCTCTCCATCAAACTATCTGTCTATATATCTAGCGGTCCATATGACGATGTAACTAGCCCTCCAACCTTGCGACTTGCTATGTACCTCACCAGCTGTCTATTCAAGTCAACCATATATATGTTGCTGATACTCTTCAACACTCTATCCATCTACATAACTGTCGATCTGTCTACTTATCTGTCCACATACCCATACATTTACTCAACCATTCGGACATCTACCCATCAGTCCATTGTGATGTCAGTCCAAACTCACATTTGTAAATAACTAGTGGAAATATTGACAGCAGGACATGCAAAAAAGGAAAATCGTTGTGACTCACAATGGCACTGAGATGTGGTCCATTCAGCTGGGCACTCAGGATGGCTTCGTTAATACTCTCACGAATGCCTAGAAGAGTTAGCTCCAGTTCATGTCCTCCAGCCACTGCTGCGCTTGTACCCTCTAGCATAGCTATGTAGCGGCTCCATGGCCCCTGTAGTTCTGCCAGTCCAGCCAGGCAACCCCTCATCACGTTCAAGCATAGCCCCTGGCATGGCCGGATCAGTGTAAGCCCTTTGCAGTGTGAGCAGAACTGCATCCTTACTATTGCTCTTCCGCACTCTTTCGCCATGCCTGCTGATTCTGAGGCATTAATGACCTCAACACCCACGGTAAGTGCCTGCATGAGTGATCGACCAACCCCTAATACCCGTGCTAGCCCATGTGCTAACGCCTGCGGGTGAGGTCCAAATGGGTTTAAGTCATGTCTTGTGGCACGAAGGCATTCTGTACCCTCTGCTGACCAAGTGGAGGATGCCAAGCCCGGGTTCACCAGATGTCGATAGACCAGTGGAAACAGCTCGTCAAAAAATCGTCGAACAGAGCGGACAACAGAGACGTCATCGTTACCGCGCAGGTAAAGGGCAAGGTCAGCGAAGAGGGTGTGAACTAAGGGACGAGACTCTGCAGCAATTGGTTCGTATGCAATGTAGAGAAGTGAGAGAGTGTGATTTAACGTGAAAGACAGTAGGGAATGGAAGGTGTCTGAGAGAGAAGTGAGAAGAAGACTGTCAGCATTATAAACATATACACAATCAAATAAAATGAGAACCATTCAATTTCTGTACAGGGGTGTTTTAATAATTGAAAAATTGAGTATATATTTATTTACGCTACATAGAAAAAAAACATGTATTTGTTTATGCTTAATCCAGTAAAATATCAAAAAGGCAAATATTTCGGCAGATTTTTAACTCCTATGTTATAGCATGTTGCATTCCTTTATGTCTAATCCTGTTGTCCACATGCAGAATTAAACCTGACAGATGGTAATCCATTCAGCTTTTAAAGTGGCTGATTTTTGGCTAAAGTTCTGACAAGAGTATATTTTACAAAAGCAATTTTCACTGTCAGAAGACTGATTGTCTGAATTGACCCTCAAGGCTCACTTTACTCCTTGTGACTACAATGTTTACTGATTTCACTATAAAATAGAGAACATTCTGACTTGTCTTTTTTGTGTGTGATAAAAAAGGTTTAAAAAAAAATTGTACAAATGACAAAAGACATTTGTTTAAAAATGTCATACATAATTATGGTGATAGAAGGCAATTAAGATCTAAAAGTCTTTTCATACATATTAAAGACATTCCATACATATTATTTTTTTATTATATTATATATTTTATTATATTATTTTTTGTGTTTCTTCTTTTATCAGCTTTTTTTAATTAATGATTTTAGATATTCTTTTTTAAATTACCTCTAATTCAGGGGTCCAAACTCGGTTCTGGAGTTTAGCTCCAACCTTAATCAAACACGCCTGAACCAACTAATTAAGATCTTGCAAGGTGTCCTTGAAACTTACAGGTAGGTGTGTTGAGGCAAGTTGAAGCTAAACTCTGCAGGACCGAGGAGAGGGATCGCCACACCTGCTCTAATCAGTATTGGTAGGCAAAAACTATCTAAAAACACAATGTGATTTTAATGTAGCATTATGACACAAGCTGATGACATAAAACAGGGAACAAGCTGCTTAGACGTATAGCAAGTTACTTGTTTGTGGCAAGTAAACAAAAAATGGGCGTTAGAAAGTGCTGTGGTGACAGACAAAAAATATGAACTGGTTTAGAATGGTGGGAACGGCAAACCTGAATATAATGCCTGAGCTAGAATATTTAAGGCTTGTTAAACACATGAATGAATAGACAATAGGCTGAATGGAGAGCGTAGCTGAATGGTTGGATTTGTGGATTGTTAGACTGGGTTGTGTAATGGGAATAAAATTTCAATATAATGATTTAGTATTTTGATTTTTTATCTTGAGAAGTACACAAACTTAATAGCAAACACAATCTGCCTTTGACATTTTACACCGTGGTTAAACATTTAATAATGTTAAAAATTAATATTGATATTGCAGGAAAATATTGCCACTTTCCATGCACCCCATACATTAGATGTATAAATATTTTAAAATCATAGAAAGCCTCTTAAGTTTTACTTGAGCCAAGATTTAATTTAGACCAGCGAGTGGGTAGCATATAGTATTCTTTATTTATAGTGCCTATTAGGTTGCTGTGGATAGATGTGGTCGCTAAATAGGGGAGAATATAAAGTCATGTGCCAGAATGGATAGAATGAATTGTTTTAATGCCAAGGCTTCACATTGAGACCACTTTTACATACTTTTGTAGAAGGTTTTGACACAAATTTCAAACTAAATATTAAGGAAATATTCTGAATTTGCCAAATTTCCAAATGTTTAATGGCTGTTGTTCTGTAGTGACTCAATGACTTAATAACTGATAGCTGGAGTTAAGATTGTAGAAGTTGTTGCTCTTCATATTTTATCAAATTGTTAAGTTCATAGAATAAAATATATGAAAACAGACTTATGCATTCTAAGTCTAAAGAAGAAATTGGAATCTTAAGAGCCTCTATGACTCAGGGTCGTACAACATTACAGACAAAATCAGGTTTTAAGTATAAATATATTTACAATAATGAAATCAGATGTGATTTTGCATTTTCACATGATTTTGTTGTATTACCAAATAATTTTTTCTCTTTCATATTTTTTGCATGCAGTATGTCTATTGTTTTTTGTTTTCAATATATACACTTGCTTATCTGTTTTTAGCAGGTTTTGCCTAGCATGTACATTTCTACAGCATCACAATTTAGTATGCAATTGTTTTGGAAGTGTGGCCAAAAATGTAAAATTTTTCAGGCAGAAAAGAGCATATTTCACTTTGTTTTTAAACACACATTGCAACGATTTCCTCAATATTTCTAGAAACACATCTAAGAAATAGTATTCAAGCACTAGTCAAATAACACTAAACATGCAACCCCAATTTCACAGCCATTAAAGTTTCAGTAAATAATACAATCTGATTAGTAATTACTGAACTCCTTTACACACAGGGACAAAGTAAATGTTACAGAGAGAAAGAGTGTATAAATCTACAATCCTCTCCCACAGAAACTCAAAACCTTTTAAGAACTGGTTCTAGGTTGGCCAGGACACCATCTACAATCCAGTAACAGACACAAAGGGACACAAATGATCTTTTCTGGTCCATTCATCTGTCCTCATTACAGAGCAATATGTTGTGTTTAAGACAGATGTGTCACCAGGAGATACTCTAAGAATGTTAACATTTTGCTTGTTTAATTTTCTCTCTGTTGGAAGAAAGATGGCAGACATCTTTTTCTGGGTGTGAAACTACTGCCTTTTACTGAAACGGTCCTGACAAACTAGGGGAAACATTAGTTAAATGTAAGCATACTGTTTAAACAGATCACTTTAACAGATCTATCTGTCTTTTCAAAAGAATGCTATGGATCTAAAATCATCCCAATATGTATCTTTCTTTTAGGTATCTAATGTAACTCAAAAAGAAAGAGCAAAATAATAGCAACACAGTAAAAGAATTTGATGCCACTATAACAATAATGTTAAATTAATTGTAAGTTTTTTACTAAGACAGGTTTACTATTTGTGAAAAATCATAAGCACTTGCTAATATTTGTGTTTCTACTTCATCACTGGATCGGCTACAGTAAATCCTGCTACATAGAATAGCATCTAAAGATAATAAAGATATCATGAATATAGACACATTTATCTAATATTTGTAATATTACTTATGAATAAATTATAATATTATTTGGCCTTTATTATAATATTTTTTAGCTTCTTCTTGGAATATATTCAAGAAATTCTCAATAGAGTTTCTGTATTACGATATGAAATGTGATTCTGTTTTTATATTGTTTATTATAGAAAAACAATCTCACCCTGGATGGCTGCAGCATGGCCGATAATGAGGTACTTTAGCTCAAGGCTGTAGGAGAGAATGTTTTGCAGTGTGTCTCTGCGTGCGGCAGCATGGTAGCTCTCCTCCATTTTGCGTGTGCAGCATGTCAGGCCCTGGTGTTTGCATATTTGGAGCTCTGTATCTATAGAGGAAACATTTATTAAAAATGAGTAATTAAAAATTAAGATTTATGCACTTTCAAATTTGAAGTCAAGAGTAAAAGTGCTCTTTGAGAGCCAAGAGCTGTCAGTAAAGCGGCTAAAAAAAACTCTCTTTAACTAGGGAATAAACAGGGGTTAAATTCCACTGCACCACTAATTACAGATTGTCAAACAGCAATGTAATTAATTTAAAATGTATTAAAATAAATCTTTAAAAATGTCAACTAGAATACCATTACAACTATTTTTAAATACCAATAAATACCAATTGAATAATACAATTATTTGAATTCAGGTCTTTCTTATTGCCACCACTGGTTCTGAAGCAAATACATTAACTCTTACATACTAACCATGTGTTTAGAATAATTAGAATTGAAATAAAAAATGATAGATTATTGACCTTGTATTAGAAAAGGCATGAAAAAGATTCGAGAAAAAATATGTAATCATATTCTCATCGATGTGTAAAAGATGTTCAATTGTGTTATTTCAATACACAGTAACAGAGCCTATGCCTATCCCACAGATATATAAATACTAGCAATTGTTTCTATTTAAAATTAACAAGTAAAATCTCTAAGGGATGGTACCTGCCTGTCTAATGTCCTTACTCTGTCCTATGTGGAGAATCTGATACAGCCGTCTAAACCACACATTACACAACAGCTGACTGGGATCAGTGCGTCCTTCCTGACCTTTCACATGCTCTAATCTGTCTCACACATGCATATACAGGCTGACTATTTCATTTATAGTTGTAAAACTAAAACATAGTTCAATAGCATAGTTTAAAAAGAGTTTTTAAACCTTTTTGAATTGGTAAAATCATCATTTATAAACTTTTTTATTTTATTAGCTAATTTAGCATTTGGAAAATAAACATATTTGTTCTTTCTATTCGCACTACAGCCATAAAATAACACATTTCCCTATATGTACTATAGCTCTGTAGGGTAAAGCAGACTAAAAAAACAACGGACTGTTTTTTGGGCACTAAGATAAAAATAGACAAATGTAGACATACCCTGTCATACTGAATAATCAGACAGACTGATGAAAGGCAAATTTAGAGCTTTGAACACAGCCAAAAAAACACCGGCAGAAAGGCTAATGTATAATTTGCATTAGAAATAGACAGTAATGTGCAATCTAAAAGCACGTGCATGAAATTAATTTCTAATACTAAATTTGGCTTAAATTTATACCTAAATATTTTTATGAAGTAATATCATTTGATATTTTACTTTATCACCTATTTCTAGTCGTCAGCTGTAAGTGTATTATAATTTCATTATGTCCAAACTTATTGATTCTTAGATTTTTGATAAGATCATTAGATGTTGTCATATTATAGCCCACTCTGGATTCCACTTAATGACTTCACAGAAGCACACCTGCATCAAGGATTTTGCTAATTAAAGACAAGTAAGCTGTTCCTGACACATCGGTACTTCTTTTTATTCAAATTCTTTAGCTTAGACACAAACCAACCTGTTGCTGCTGTATCTGGGACCCATTTTAAAGGGCCAATCTGTCGCAGTTGGAAAGCTGTTTTAACTTCGTGGCAACTATGTGCACCTGCGCTCTGAACTCCACACTGAGTCCCAAAACTCATCAATGTCCAACAGATCCAAACTCGCCACAGTGTCTCACGGAGCATTGCACCATTTCAATCCATAGTCTCCTGTAATAACAGAGCAACGAAGAAGTCCAAAGCTTTTCTGCAGAACTGTTCAGGAGGATTCCCCGGGGGATAGCATTTATAAAGGCAGGCTTTGTAAATATTTATAAAAAAAAAAAAATTTCACATACTTATGAATTCTCAGCAGCTCAGAAGACTCACAGGAGCTAAAAGAAGCGCTGCTGCCTAATTCAGAGCGGAGGGGAGTTGGCTGGGACTTCGCCCCCACTCCTCTTACTTTCTCTTTTCTATAGCTGCATGAGTGCCAGGCAACACACACGTACACAGCAACTTAATCAGCTACCTCAAAAGTGGCATAGTTAATCATCAAGACAAAACAAATCTGGACCTGGACTACACAATGGCATGCAGTCCACACAGAAATCTTTATACTTTTACATTATTCAATAAATCTATGATGTGTTAATTAATATTTATAATGAATGTGTAGTAGTACATAAAATGTATGTCCATAAATTAAAACCAACATGTTTGGTTTTGGCTAATAAATATTTCTACAACTGTTGTAACTGAAATTAAGTTCTGGATCTAGTTCTGGATCTGGCATGCATATGGATACAACAAACAGAAACAAGCCTGCCAAATAACATTAGTGCTTATGTGTTAACAATGTTTTTACTTTAACAAAACAACCAATGTGAACTCGATTGTTTAAAATAAAATGAAGTGCCAACCATGCAACTGGAAAGTGTAAAGTCGTGTTATTTATATGCAGAGAACGGTTTGGAAGTGCAGTTGATAGTGGAGTGGAGTAATTTAGTAGAGATGATGCAGGACTGGCGACAGCATCTTGCCCACCCAATTAGAAGGGGATTTTTTTATATTGGCCAATAGGGTAAACAAGAAAGAAAGTAACAGCCCTGTTTCTTTTTTCTGATTGGGTGGGCAGCCTACAGCCCACCCCCAAATTCAACCACATCCCTGAGAAAAGTTTAACACAAGTTCCATATTTCTAGGCTCCACACTGACTTGGTTCGTGTTTTCTGTGCATCAGCTAACAAAATCAATGAAAGTCATTTGTGTTAAATTTGTTTTATTCAGCTGTTGTAACTTGACATCCATGTGCAGTCATTTGTAAACACTATAAGCAAGCTTAGTGCTTCTTCTGCCTCTGGTACACCCAAAGATATACTAATACCGGTACTTTCAATGTAGTCTCCCCTGCACTGCTTAACAAGTATCCCTAAGCCGATCTATCTCTCGGCTATTTCAGCCCCAGTTCACACAGTTAAGCAATTTGAATAACTACCAATCCAGCCGATTTTAGTTAACTAACCTAAAGGGTTTTTGTACTACATATCAGTTATTTAATCATGCTCGGTACCCAGTGAGAAGGTTACGTTGGAAACGTAATAAGGTACAGATTAGAAATGATCTTATTTTAAAAGTAGCGTAACTTTTCAATTACTTCATAAAAATAAAGTAAAAATTAAAAAAGGAGAATATCAGTGCTTTAATAAAAGTCTTTAGATGTTACACAATTTGTAATCTTTAAGATTTTCATAATTTCATAACATCATTTCATTAAACTAAAAAATGTGTAATTCATTGCAATTTAATCACATATTTTAGTAAGTGTAAATAATAAATTACATTTATTTGTAATTAAATCACGTGATGCCATTACATGCAGCTAGTTAACACGACCGTGGTAACAGTACAGTACATTCTGCAGGCTGCATGTTTTCCATATCAAAAATATGCCATTACCAACAACAGGGATGTTTTTTTACCGCACTTGAGCATGACAAGTTCCTTCAGAAGCATCCAGTCACAATCATGTACAGGCTACCTGGTTTAAGGATAAATTTTAAAAAACAATCGGAGAAATTATTGATTGTATGTCGGGGTTAATTGCGAAGTAACAGGAGAATGATACTGTAGATATATGTATGATGATGATGATGATGATGATGATTATATATTCTGTGAGAGGAGTAGAACTGTTGGAAAATGCTTAAAAATTGTGCAGGAGATAGACCTAGTATGATAATGATTGATTAATAGCTAATTATAAAATATACATATTAGGACTGTAGTAACACTAAAAAGAAGAAATAAGAGTGAGCTAAATATGATGTAGTGGGGAAAAAAGATGGTGTGCTATCAAAAGTTTTACCAAAATATAACTAATCATAGAAGTGTGTGTGTGCAAAAATAAAGTAGTCTAGTTGTAATATAAAATCAAGAAAACACAGACACAGTGTTACAGAGTGGAACAGGTTTATTGGAAAGCCCCAAACGCTAATTAAGTGAAATAACATCATTATCCTCTGCTTTAGAGGCAGATAGGAGGAGAGGAAGAAATCAGGCTGTCAACGGTGATGGCCTTGGGGAGATTGGTGGTGGAGGCGAGGTCCAACGAACTTGTTTGACCAAAATGGAGGGCCCAGCATTGTTAGTGAAATCCGGAGGGATCACACTGTCAGTTTGGGTTCCTACATCACAGGTTTGAGGAGAAAAAACCACACGCACAGGTGAAGTTTTGTCAAGTGTGTGTAGATGGATGAGACGATCCAGAAAAACACAGATTTCCCCAGTTTGACAGATTCTCTACGTTCAGTAGTTAAGCGGGCTAGAGATAAGAAAGGAAATTTAATTGGGTACCATTGGTCATGATTCTTTGAACATAATAAGCTTGTAAAAAATTTGATAAGTAGCAGCTGTGTGTCAAAGTAACCTGAATCATTAAGAAGAATAAACTATATAGGTGATCTTTTAACTTAAGCACTAAAGATATATGCATATGTAACACACAAAAAGAAGAGTAAGAAAAAATAGAACTTGCGCATTGTTGTGTAGAAAATATCACAGAAAGTCCACAGAGTGAAACAAGGCCTCGATTTGTGTGAGAGCAGAAGGTGAACAGGCTTATATAAGAACTGTTGGGGGTTTTTTTTCAAACAAGGGGTCAGCATTCGGTTTTAATGGGAAATTATTTTAAGGATAAGATATCATTCAGTTTTAATGGTAAATCATTTTTAATAAGGAGACTGCACCTTTCAAGGTCATTGTAACCCTGGGATAATGGAAAAATAATAACCCAGGATGTCGATAAAGGGAAAAATAATTTACAGTTACACTCAGCAAAAGTTTGAAAAACAATGGGAACTTGTTAAAAATGAGGGGGGGCTGAAATTCGACAGGTATAAAAGGGCAGGATTGACAGTAACTCTTTGCATTTGCCTTGGTATTGTACTATGTTACAGAGGTCTTTACTTTGCTTGTGCCATTTATTGCTGAACAGATTGCCTTCTGTGGAGTTTTTTGCTCTTCTCACCTTGGACTTGTTTAAAAAGTTTATTATTTTCTTTGACAGTTTGAGTTAAAACATAGTGGTAATTGGCTCAACAAGAGGGAACCCTTGCAAATGTGTCTACTCAGAAACGGGCCGAGTTCCGACAGAACCAAGAAATGTTCGTCCAATCAAAATGTTCGGTCCTATGTCCGCCTGTTTAAATACTGTGGAAAAAAGGTTGAATCAAACATTGTGTTTCCATGTTGGAGTCTTCTACAAGAGTCAAAGTGTCTGAAATATGAGTGGTAGTTGATAGTAGACATAGCTAATGTAGTTTGTGTCCCTTTACAAACTAGCTTACCTACAGCAGAAGCGTGTAAAAGCTGTACTATTTTTATTTTTAGAATCTTTACAAGCTACACTATAAAGTTTTCTTCCTGCAGTGATGTGAGTAATGTGAAGTGGTGTTTAGGAGATCCATTGTCTATAGTAAGGGAATGTATCATTTATAGATGTAAAATTGTATCTCTTAGATATACAATTTATCTCTTTGTGTAAATTTTATTTAAGCCTGAATTCTGGAAGGTGTTATCAGATCTCTGAAAATACAGATCTTCTGATGCATGAGTATGTGAGAACCCTGTTTAAAACAATCACACAAAATTACAGACATAACATTGCCATGCACAGGTAAAAAAGCTTCAGTTAATTTTCACAACAAATGCACAGTGAAACGTCCCACAGTGTCCAGTATTGGTGTGCTAATGCTTGTTTGCCACCCGGTTCTTTCCTAGCATATGTATACTAGCTCAACAACCTCTACATTTTATGCAGCTAATTCACATTTATGTTAATAGCTTTTATTGTTAACAATGCAGAGATGTGAACAGCAGAGGCCGCCGTGACTCAAATAAACCTTCCGCCGCGTTCAGGTTTGTGTGTGAACTAATGCTGTGCATAGTGTTCTGATATAAATGGCCATTTGCAGTCGTGTATGTAAAGAAAAATATGATGCTTTTTGTATATTTTAATTCTATCATTATAGAGGTGTGAAAAAGAAGCCCATCAACAACTAATACAGCTATTGTGAATTTTATGCCCATGAGGATTACGGTAGTGTTAAATAACAATAATGCTCACAAAATATTGATATTTTGGACATAATTTTGACATTTATTAGCTGTCAGATATTCAGACAATAACAGCTGTATGGGTTATTTTCAGAGGACAGTAAATCTGTACTGCTATACAAGCTACACTTTGACTACTCTAAAGTATATCTAAGTTACATTTTATAGTATCTTCCTTTGAGAAGATATACTAAAATAGATGCTGAGATGTGAGAGGTGTACTTACTTTTGTAAGATACTAAAAACAGCATAGCGTAGTATAGCTACATAGTTCAACATACAGTGCTTTAAACCTCCATGCAGTTAATTAGCTTTGGGAATTGGTATTCCCAACAGATGATGCAAGTAAAACAGAGCAATAAAATTTCTGCCTCTTTTGGTCAGGGCTGTCATGATTATCAAATCTGTGTGACGATTAATTGTCAAGGAAATAATTGCGATGATGACAATTTTTTGGCTGTTTTGGGTCAAACGTTTTATTGTACGTAAAAAACTATTAAGCATTCAAAAAAAGCATTTTATTATCGCCTTAATTTGTGCCTTATTAACGTTCTACTGTATTTTATTATAAATAACAGTATTACAGGAAATCCATATTTTGTCGGTGATGTTTATCTTTTCAGCAACATATACATTTAATCTTTTTTTTCCTGCAGTTGCTTTAACATAAGTTAATCACGCAGCTCCACTCACTTACTCTGGTTAAGTAGTATCACAGCTCCCCTTTGTGGCTAATAAAAGTGTGCAATAATTGCGGATAGAGGTTAGACAGAATAATTGCGATCATATGATAATTTAATAATTGTGACAGCCTTACTTTTGGGGTTAGTAATTTTGTGAGACAAGGAGGGCTTTGGTTCCCAATTCTGTTTCAAGTTTTACATATATGATCTATCTGAATGCTTGTAAAACTGGGTATATGATTGGGAATATTTTAGTAAATCATATTATGTATGTAGATGTTGGGTTGTTTAGTTCCGGTAGTTCTGGCTTCAAAGGCTTTTATCTGTGATTTGATTATGGTCTTATAATTTTTTGATTATGGTTTAAAAGTATATATTTTTTATTTTCAAGTTGTCTAATAGAAGTCTCACTGTCAGCGCTAAAGTTAAATATCTTTTACTTTTAGTGATAAAAGTACATTTTATTACTGAGTATTGATGATGCATATGCAGGCAAATCAACTTTTCAGACGAGGTGAAGGTGTCACTGTTTAAAGCATACTGTACAACACTGGTTTAACAATGAAACAAACTGCAAGGGAAATATCTTTAAATGGAAGAGTCATCACTTTTAAAGCATTGTTACAAATTCTTATGTATAAATTTATCTGCCGGCTTAATGCTGGCAATGAAAAATACAATAAAAATATTGTGGGCCTATCAAAAATAAGCGTTAGTACTACACGGTATCAGTCAAATCTATGTAGACTTTGGTATTGCTGCTTTTTGTAAATTGTGTGTGATAGATGTTATGGGTTATATATGTTGTTCTGTTGTTGTTTTTTTACATTTGGACCATAAATCTGTGATTATGGTTGGTAGGTTGATTGATTGATTGATTGATTGATGGATTGATTGATTGATCGATCGATCTTGAATCTTCAGTCTTATATCTCGAAAAACACTGCCAGACAGAATGGCAGAATAGCTGCCAATAGCATAGTGAATTTTTTTATATTACAATTATGAAAATTAACTTTCGTTTCAAAATCCATTAAAGTAAAAGTTAATCACGATAAATAATTAATATAATACTTTAAAAATGTTTTTTTTTAAATACCTTTTTCAGCCAAAGACAAATAACAAAAAAACATACAATGTAACGACATAAACCAAGAAAAACCCCGAATACAAAGTATAACTTTATTTAAAGTTACCTGACTTTTCCCAGACTCAGTAACACTTTACGCTGTAAAATATAACGCGGAAATCCTGTTTAAACGCCGCGCACACTCTGGCTGGTCAGAAAAGGCAGCGAAAAGGTGGAAAAATCACTACCGATTGGCGACCATCTTCCTCCGTCCGACCACGACGCACCGGTTGGCGCTAAACGATAAAAAAAAAAAAGGGGGCTGACGGAATTAGCGGGGGGAAAAAATCCAGTAATAAATGAGCACATAAAAAGTATACACTGCCCCGTGTGAGGCTCGAACTCACGACCTTCAGATTATGAGACTGACGCGCTGCCTACTGCGCCAACGAGGCTGTTGAAACCTACCTCCTGAAAGGGATAATAAAAAGTATACGTGATAAACGCACAAGACATGTAAATCGGTTTGTATAGAAGCGTCACAATTTACTGTTCTTCCAATTTCTTAATCCTCTCTCTGAAAAACAAAGTATGTTCTTAAATTGTAGTTAGAAGCAACGCCAGTTGTATTCTTTAATATGAGTGTGCTTGTGCAGACAATAGATTGCTAAATTGTGAACCTCACCCGAAAGGACAGTTCACCTCATACTGAAAGTAAACTCATACTGAAAAGTCACTTCTATACAGTTATGAGCAACTTCTCTAAACAGGTTGCTGCAGCCCTGTAATCCTATGAATGCTCCTGTAACCACCAAGTGCTATTGCAGATGCCATATATTAACACAGGAAACAGAAGGATCCATTCCACAGAACAGAAAAGAGCATTCTAACCACGGCTACACGATATATCGTAATCAAATATCACAAATGTGCATATCGTAATCGGCATATTGCAATGATTTGCAACAAATGAGCGATTCAATTCTACAAATGATAATGTATCATTGAGTGACGAGGTTGGATTAGGAACGAGTTTAACAGTGGGGCGGCTCATGTTAGATGTTCTGGGGAGAAAGTCGGGGAAGTCAGATTGAGGTGGTTTGGAAATGTACAGAGGAGGGATAGTGAATATATTGGTAGGAGGTAGGATGTTAAAAATGAAGCTACCATGAAGTTAGTGGGTGTGAGTGAAGAGGATGTCGAGATTAGGGTTAGGTTGAGACAGATGATTCGCTGTGGCGACCCCTAAAAGGGAATAGCCGAAAGGTCAAAGCGTATGTACTTAAATGTAGTACATACTTAAGTAGAATGCAATTTCGGATGAAGCTCCAGTCCTCTTCTTTATATTTTCTTCCAGACTGGGTTGCTTGTTTTGTACAGCTTACTGTCACTGGTATACTGTATCAAGATACCCGCATACATTGAGAGGAGGCATGGGCAGTGGGTGTCCCCCTAGCTTGTATTTTCTTCGTTTCTTCGTATTTCCTATTTCCTGGCTAAATGGCTAAATTACAGCAAATCAAGTTTTGCTTTGAAGTGGTTGTGCACTTCAAATCAAATTAAAATGAAAATATTGGCCCACTGCCTCTGCCAATTTAGGTTAAATGTAATAAAAAAAAGAGGCTACAGCACACCTGTGTGTTTGTGACTCCAGCACATTGGCAGATTTTTCACATGGCCTTGAATTGGTTAGGTGTGGGGGGTTTTGGCTCAATGCATGAAAAACTCAAAGGTGGGGAAATTTCTGATAAGAAACTTGCTTGTGAGTTTGCCACGTTATCACAGACTGGGGGTAAATACTGGCTTGACAAACTCTTATTTCCTTTTTCTGTAATCTAACCACTTCTGCACTCTCTTTGTAATGTCAGGCCTTAACATAACACTGGGTTATTTTGTAAGTGTGGTGGTAGGATGTGGATTTGCCAAAGCTCTGGTGACACAATGGAAGCCAAAATGGAGTTTTCTCTCCGAGTTTATTGCAGCTTTTGCACTTGCAGCATGCCGGCTGGAGGTCCAAACCATTTCTGAGATTGGTCAGTGGGCTGGAGGCCTGGGGCAGGACGTTACCCTCACCATGCTTTTCCTTGCCTTAACTGTTCATGGAGTCATTATGCAAGGAGTCACTGGAAACCCTTCAGTTACTTTGATGGAGTACTTACAAAAAGAGACAGGCGCAGTAGCCTCTTCTATCAGCATAGTGAGTCAGCTTGGAGGTGCTCAGCTTGCCCTGCTTTTTGCTGGGCGGTATTGGGCAATGGAGCTCACAGACATGCATATGATTAAGGTCATGATGATGACTCAGTGCAGTTCATCATTGAATGTGCCGTTAATACAGGGGACCATAACAGAGGTGGTAAGCGCACTGTTTTTTCACATGGTGGACCTCAGTCTTCGCCGCAGGTCACAGCTGCTCCGGATTCCCATCCTGGCCCTGTTGCTCACCTTCCTCTATTACACAGGTTAGTCAGAATAGTTATAGTGTTCTTACTTCACTTTATTATTTAATTAAATAAAGCCTTATTTGTGTATCCTTAATTTCTTGTTTCACTTTAGTTTACTTATAAAGGCAAGGTTTCTTCCTTGTTTCTCTTATATCGAGTACCACTGAAAATACTAGTGTTTTTAGCATTTTTAATGACTAGTAAAAAAAAATGGTAATTTAATATGTGCCAACTTGGTAGACTCCAAAAATATTGTGATATATTATAAGTAAACTTGAACTTGGTTGCTCTTATCACATTAAAATAAACAAAAAAATGTGATCTGCTTTGTGTCATTTGTTTTTTTTAACAGAAGCCTGTAGACTTCTAATATTCTTTATGTTGTGTTCCCAAGGAAACGCATACACCTCTGCTTATGCAAACCCATCACTTGCCTATGCGCTTACATTCAATTGCCCTGGACACACTTTCTGGGAATATGCTGTGGTCTACTGGCTTGGGCCCCTCATAGGTAAGATTATTAACAAAAAATACCAACATGCTCAATTTGTTGACTTAATTTTTTAAACATATAACCTCCATTTCCTGTGGTCATACTGACAGAATTATATTAATATATACTTTGCATTATGTAATGAATATTATGATTATTTTTAGGTATGACCCTGGCCTTGTTTCTCTACATGGGTAACATCCCTTTGCTTTTCACCAAAAACCTGCTCTTCTCGAAAAAGGCACGTCTTCGCCTTCCCAAGAGAAAAACAGCTGAAGAGAAAAGTTCATGACACACTGTGCATCAACTTCAAAATATAATTTACAACTGAATGTTTTCTTTATTTTTAATAACCAAAAAAAAAAGATTGATCATTACAGTACATTTCATTGGCAATGTTTATCACACTCTGACAAAATAAGTCAATTTTCCTAACCCTATGTACATATATCTGCAATTTGTTTTCACTATTAAATCGTTTAAATTTTACTGTCAAACTTTACACACTTTAGCAGTCATAAAACAAATTTACCAAGCATCTGCCTAGAACGTTCATGTTCTTGCAATATTCTTCACCTAACCAAAAAGTCACATCAGCTAACGTTCAATCCTCAGAGGTCAAACTGAAGACGCAGCACTCTCCGTCACAGGAGTCACAGTACTGGATTTTTCAAGTTTATCCCTCTTATCCTTCGGATGTAAAACTTTGGATGACTGACTCACTTCTGTAAACATACAAAAAAATTAAGTTGGTGAAATAAAACATAATACGCGCTACTCAAAAAATGTGTGCTATGAATAGTTTTCCACATCATTAGACCACCTCCACCAGCAGGTACTGTTGAAATGTTGGTTCAAGCGGTCAAAATCAAATTATGACTCACCCCAGCCAACAGTTGAGATTTACCAGCCCACCTTACATTTTTTGGAAATTCAACTGTCTGTTTCTGGAAAACTCATATCGGCCCATCTGACACCACCAAACCAACCACTTTTTTCTTATTCTGGTGGTTAATGGTTAAAAGTAGACTAAAAAGTACCAAATACCGTGTTTATAGGCAACTTCATTAGAATGGTAATAATTAATATAGCATTAAAAATAAAGGACCATAAAATGCATGCCTTTATGCTCCTATGACAAGCATAAATCTCCTATAATAATAAGTTTAGATAATTTGCATGGACAGTAGCAATACAAATGCATCACACATTTAAAATACTTTTAAATAAAAAGTTATAAATAATGAAAAATTAAACATTTAGAATCGGGGGATGTTATTAGTACCTGGCTGAAGCTGGTTTTCCAGCTGTGCTTCTGGCCGATCCACCCACAACTGATGTTTCGGGTTGTTAGGGAACTTTTTAGTTTCACCACAGCCGAGACATCGTATTATTGTTGCACGCTGCCTCCGGGGACCTTCTAAATATAAAATACAGTAAAAATAAATAAAACAGAAAAAGTTATGAAGAATCAGAATCAAAATCTAGAATCAGATCTGGTGGTAACTTAAAGCTTATAGGACAAAAGGCAATTGAAATGCTGATTTGCTTTGTTTATAAAGTGAGCAAAGTTGATGCATATAGATGTTTTTAGATGTTAGTAAATGCAGTAAACTCGCATTTGTAAAAGACACTACAGATAAACCCAATAGACAATTGCTAAATCCTGGTTATTTGCCTAGATCAGGGGTCGGCTACCTGTGGTTCCAGATGTGCTCAGCATGTGGCATGAGAATAAATAATGAGTATTAAATCTATATTTATTTAATTTTACTTCGTTAATTCGGTGATCTTGTAACATTAAAATAAAATGTGTTTAATTTTTTGCAGCTGAAATATGCGTCACAATCTCCGATATGCACGGGAAACATGGAATCCTAAACTTTGGTTTAAAATACGAGGAGAAGTCAAAAACATCGATAATTTTATAAAAAAGTATACTTCATCCTTCATCCACAGTTAAAAATATCTTTTGTTGCATGCAGACATTGAATGTCATTCTTGCTGCAGTAGTTTACTGATTTTCAAAATGCAACAAGTATTTATACTTAGTAATACAGTTAAAAAGGGATATATGCAATATGCAGCGTTGTAGCTTTCGATGTTGTTTTTTCTCTGGGAAACTGACCTAAAAGGCTCTTTGAGTGTTAAAGGTTGCCGATCCCCGATTCAGATCCATGCAGATAGGTTTTATTACAATACCACACAAAACCCTACAGACCCAGCAGTTTGGAGATTTAGAAAAGCTGAGCAATGTGGAAATAAAACATTTGAAAGATTAATTTAGACGAATAAACATAGTTACTAAAACTTAATCATCAACCAACGTGGACTTGGTTCTGTCACAAGTATGTAACTATTACCATTTAACGTAACATTTAAGTAGCAATCCAACAGTAAAGATAGTCCACAGAGACACAGTGTTTGTTGTGAAGGAAATAGAAATCTCACTTCTCTGCCTGACACTTGCAGTGATTCCAGGTATCAATAAAGCACAACATTTCTTACACATGGTTCTTTTCACGGACGGATCTCTGTAAGGATAAGAGTGACATTAATTCCACTAAACAGACATTATTATTATTATTATTATTATTATTAATATTATTTACAAGTATTAACAATCTATGCTACTCACTGTCTGAGCACAAGGCGTTTGGCTATAGTCTTCTGTGTAAAGCAGTAAAACCGCGCCAGTTCAACATTCTCCGGGTTTTGGGCCAACACACAATGAGCAGCCTTTATTCCAACAAAAGTTTTTAAATGGATGACATTTTCAGAGACAAAGTGACAAAAAGAAGAAGAAAAAAAAACCTTCATGGCTTGCTTACTTACTTGGTAGAGAAAGTTTAGCCTCTGAAAAGCTTCTTTATCCTTGATATTGTACGCCATTTTACATTTGTTGTTTTATTTATTAAAACGTTCCTGTGTTAGAGAGTTATAATCGATTTGGCGTAAATGTAAAACAAACAAACCGTAAACACCAGCAACACGCTGAACTATTTATTCTTACTCGCTAGTGACAAAACACACGAGTTACAGCGCCCTCTATAGGGAAGGAAGAGCGCAATAAGTATTACTGTTAACTGATTCACAGCACAATATAGACCATCGTTAATCAATAGCTTATAATTTCACCGATACTTTAAAACCAATACGGAAGTTTTTTACTTATTAAAAAACTGTATAGAATAAATTAGTATATTTAAAAGAGATTTCTCTTTTATGTGCCCCGATTTTAACATTAATTACAGGCAATTGCCGTGAGATGAGTTTTAAATTGTGCCACATTTATTGGAACTGGATTCGATCACCCACGCCAAGGCCAGGATTTTGTAATGGCGTTTAAATTTGTTTTATAGACTGTTAGGATGGGAAACACAAATCTATATTTTTTTCTAATACAAATTAAATCTGATAAATTATGCTGATTAGTAAGAAATGCATGTGTGTATTGCAATGAAGAATTTTTTTAGATATCCTGAGTACCATGCATATATCTGACTGGACAGCTAACGGTTACAACTGTGCCAAAAATCCAGGGTGGCGCTGCCTGGGAGTCAAACCCACATACCGTAAATCTGAGTTCCTGTTCTGCCTCTGACAAACAAAGAATGTTGATTTTGCCAATACACTAATCGCTTCACACAGCACTGCCATTATTAAACTGTATTTCATTAACTGTTACAGGCTAATAGTTCGGTATATTTTCTATGGGGCAATTTTTAGCTCAGATGGATAGAAGTATTGCAACGCTAAAGTCGCGCCCCCTGCTGGCCAGTTCCTTTTTCTCTTGTAGAAAAATAACACTGTTACACATTAACGGAAAACCTATGGGCTCAAATTAAAGCTGAAATATCCACAAATACTTTTCTCAGCTTTAATTCGGATTTATCTCTTCTGCATATTCTGGCTCAGATATGGCGATATTATATGTCTCTTCTTAAGTTAAAGTTTCAAATGGTTTTATTTAAGTTGCATCATGTGTAAATTACGTTTCTGCATAAAAATGTATTACTTATTACTTAAAAAGCATTACTTAAAAAGATCAATAAACCCACCTTTAGCTTAACCTTAAATTAATCCACCTTTACTATGCCATAAGCAGGATGTAAGTTTTTGTTACTTTAACAAAACTTAAGCTGCAGTAATGCTGCCTTTTCATGTTAATCATTCACACACCGGCTGGGCATCCTACAGCCCACCAACAGAAGATTGCATTTCTGTATAATTACTATTGTCCATTGGACATGAAAAGGAGAGGTTGCAGAGTTAATTTGATATGGCATGAGCTATAAAAAGTCCATTCAGGCATTTAAACTGTAAAGGTTTACAGCTATAATCTTGTAATACGTCTTAGTTACTACAAAACACTAATTTATACAAATGTATACATGTATATTCCTGGCCAAACAGTTTTTGTGGATCTTTAAACTAAACTAGTCATATTCTATCTGCATCACATGTTTAAGATTACAGAATCTGATGCATTCCTACAATAATTCATGCTTGAAGGAAAAAATGACACCAGGTAACGAATCAATTATCTATTGATAAAGCTGGTTTTACTTTTCCCAGCTACATTTTCTTAGGAAAACAAATGTTTAGCTCATTACCCACTCTATAAAAATGAAAATACTAACTAAACAAAAAAATTACTAACAAAACATCAAGGACACTTTAAATACTCCATTTAAAGACACACATCTCCGGCACATTATAGACGCGATAAACAAATTACATGGGATAAAGTAATGAAACACTGTGCGGCGTTAAACAGTATGGATAAAGACCATTGTAACACTGATGAGAAGACCAGATGTCGCCTAGCAATGTTTCCCAACACAAGAGACGTCCCACCAGCTTACAAAGCACTGTTAAAATACATGATAAAAAATGTGATTTGGCAATACTGGCTGGCCAGCGGTAAGAAATGTGGCACAGGAGTTAAAGTCTGTTTAACACGTTGGGCTTTTCAACATGACTCATCCAGGAAAGATACTAGCGGTTGTTCTTCATGGCATCCTTGGCAGCCAGAATGAGCGGTGTGAGACTGGACAGAGGCTTTGCCAACTTCAGGAAAGGATGCTAGAAGACAGTGCCAAGAAAACAAGTCAAGTTAATGTTATGTTTTAATTTGTGTGACTTCCAAAACAAACATTGAATGGGTTATTCATTTAAAACAAATTATATACATCACAATTAATGTACACCTTTAGCGTCACATCCATACAATATTTTAGCATGCCTTTGAATGCTTCAGCCTTACAATTTCTCTTCAATCCAAAGCTGTTTCTGCATGACAATGCAGATTCAAATGTCCTGACCTCAACGCTACTTCAGCTGCACTCCAGGTCCCCCAATCCCAGATATAATTACAGCTTTACTAATAAGTAATAAAAGAAAATAGGACTAAATGTTGAATTGAATGTTCAAAAAGCACAAGTGTGATCGTGTAACTAAATCCCAAAAGTATATACACTTTTTACTATTTAGACTGTAGCAAAGACAGAAGCTAAAACAACTTAGTAACACTAAAAGCACAGTAAGATAACAGTGAAGTAAACTGCTAATTTGATCACACAAACAAAAACAGTTTAAAGAAGGCTTGTTAATTTTAATACTTAAAAATTCTAACCATTTTACTTCTCACACTCAAACATGTAAACAAAATTTTTTAAAAATATTCAGGATTACATTCAACAGTGTAAGTGTTCAAAATTACCCCTTACAGCTGCACAAAGACAACCCCCTAGTGGCGCACCATGTACAGAGGCCAAAATTGAGTCTGTAATAGTACACGGTCTAGCTTGCCTAAACAGTAAAGTGGTAGAGCAGCAGTTAGAGCGTTGCTATTTGGAAAATCAGGGTTCAATTTCCAGCACCACCAAATTCCCACTGTTGGGCCCCCGAGAAAGGCCCTTAACACCAATTGCTCAGTTGTATAAATGAGATAAAAGTAAGTCCCTCTGGATAAGGACATGTGACAAATGTCATAAATGTAAATGCAATTTAAAACAAAACATCAGCACTAATAATTTATGAGAAAATTGGTTTTTTTTTGGCTGCAAAACAATTCTGCCACAGATCTGGAGGTGGCTTGTATCAGTAGAAATGCCCGAGTTGATGTTATGAGGTGGTTTACACAAAACATTAATTACATTAATTCAGCTCATACAGAAATGAAAAGTTTACAAATTTATTCAAGCTATTAAAAGCTTTGTCCAGAAAATATGATATATATGTTGATATACTATGACTCAGATGCAAATGATACCCAGTAAAGTTTGTATACTGAGCAACTCAACACCCCTTAACACTGTTTTGCTTACCTGTAAAAGTTCTTTACTGCTGCCTCTTTTCTCTACGTCCATTTCCAGACAACGAGCTAAGAAATCTCGAAAGATGGGTGACAGTTTTTCTGGACTCTGCAGCTCCGGTGTTCCGTTAGTGGCAATAAGGTAAAGTGCCTGAAAGGTAGGTTAGGTAATAAATATCAAAGCACACTATGAACGTGTGAATGTGTATGTAACGTCCTGTGTGTGTGATGTTTGTAAAACAGGACACACCCTTAGTGGATTCTCGTTTAGATATGGGGGCTCTCCTTCTACCATCTCAATTGCCATGATGCCAAGAGACCAGATGTCCACTTTGGGTCCATAAGCTTTGCGAGTAACAACCTCAGGGGCCATCCAGTATGGGGTGCCTACCATCGTGCTTCTCTTGCTTTGTTCTGGTGTGATTTGAGCACAGAAACCAAAATCGGCTAGAACACGCACAGGAGACATAGGAAGGAGGGGAGAAAAACAAAAGGATTATAAGTACAAGGAAAAATACTCTATATACATGTTTAATATACAAATGATCATTTGAGTATAAATCAGTATAAATATAATGTAATATTTAGCAAAATCATGCTTATTTCATCAGTATGAACTAGTATGACATCATAAAAATCTTTCTTTTAATAAATTCCATTGTAAGAGTGATCATCATTAAAACAGAACAGAACATCTTAAATTAATTAATTTAAAAAAGTATTGGAATAGCTAGCTTGTTTCAGAGCAAGTGTTTTTAAGCAAGACTTCCTTTTGAATTTTACATACTCAGTTTAACAGAGCCGTCCATTCCCAGCAGAACATTGTCACTCTTAATGTCTCGATGAATGACTTGGTTGGCATGAAGAAATTCTAGTGCTTGTAAACACTGCAAAAAAATTAAATAAATAAAACCAAGAGATAAAAATGTAATTATGAAAAAATTGAATATAAAATGTAAATTCAATGGAAACAACAAACCTAGTGTGTTTTACTAGATATACAATGAAACGTAGCCTTGAGTGAATAAAAATTAACAAAAGTACATGACAGATTTTAGCAAACTGAGGTTTTAGGATTAACATAACAGCACTATTTATCAAACAAGATTCACCAATTTTTATTATTTAACTTTAATTATACTTTTTAGAAATTAATTTCTTGTTCCTTATAATTAACTTATTTTAGTAATTGCTAAAAATCACATTGACTAAATGGTTGATTAAATTTTAATCAACCCTGACGAGGCGTTTTTATACCTCTCTGCAAACCGCAGCGATCTGAGCTTCGTCCATACACGTCTCCGTCACTACATCAGTCAGTGAGCCACCTGCCAGATACTCCATCACCACAAACAGCTCTTCCCCTACAAGAAAACTTTACACACAAAGACTTCACATTGTCACATCTCAGGATAACAAAACTTGGTATAAAATCATTTTGTCATATGGCACAGCTTGCAGCCAGTAAAAGTTCCTTAATTAGTGCTGTGTATTGGCAAGGGTCTCATGATACAATACTTATCACAAAAAAAAAAAAAAAAAAAAAAAAAAAGGAGCAGCAAATTTTAACACACACTGAAGGTTTTAATTGAATACTCAACCTTAATATGTATAGATAGTAGAAGTTACATTATATATACATTAAAAAGTACCTATATGTTTTACACAGACCTAGTATTAATTGTGAGTGTAAAAGGTACCTGTCTAAGAAGTTAACAATGTTGGGATTCTTCAGCTCCTTCATAACTTGAATTTCATTGATAATTAGCTCCTTCTTCGGTTGCTTCTGCAGGTTGATCTGCTTAATGGCCACCTTTAAAAAGCCAAAATAAAGCAAAACTATAATATTATATATAATAAAGATTTTTTTTTTAAAGCTGATGGAATACTATTGGTACCAAAATGTATTAAGTCAGGTTTAGTCATAGCATTTCCACACATAAACTAAAACCTATTAGTAAAAACTAATAAATTAGTTTAATACATCCAAGTCTAATATATGCCAGTGCAAACTATTTTATTTTATTTTTTTTACCTCTTGTCCGGTAGCAACATCGATAGCTGTAAATACTGTTCCCGAAGCGCTGTAAAAAAGGAAATGTGTTTATGCACACTTTAGCCAGCACATGATCGTACCAGTTCTGAGGTCTAACAATAAAACTTACCCTTGTCCGATCTTCTCATATCGTGTGTACTTCTTTTTAGGATCTCCAATACTGACTATGGTTCCTATGTACAATAAAACAGACAAACTCTTAAGCAATAAAAAGGCTAAATAAATTAATTTAAAAATCAGTGTATAAATCAGTGCGTTAGGTGCATAAATTTGTGCCTACGCAATTTGTCCATGATCTCTTCATCAGACATCTTGCCCTTTTTGGGTCTTTGTTTTTCTGTAGCTTTGGATGCCACATCTCCATCTGCAGAGACTGGTGCAGGGATGAGATCGATAACCGACCGAGTGTTCACCTGAAAGCAACAGGAAATCACAGGGAATATTAACAGAAATCCAGATATGACCAGTTTGTAACCCAATGTTATGAAACCAACTGTTCATAAAGGCACAATAGAAACAAAAGACAAATAAAAACTGACCGTATCCACCACTCCTAGAGTAGTTACACATATAAACTAAATGTCTTTATATGTATTTTATACACATTTCTGGGTAATTTTTAAAACCTATTTTAAGGGCCTTAATGGAGGGTTCAGCAGCAGCAGCTTGGTGGGGCCAGGAATTGAATTCACAATTTAATGATAACCACTACTACATAACTACTATAACTATAAAATTAAAAACTAGGATAATAAAACGGTAAAAACAAATAAACGGATAAGGGGGTCTGCCCTTCTAAAAGCTGCAAATCTAAAAGATCACCCAACTCTATCAAATTAAAATTTGAATTCCCTGGCTTGTTTTACCCCCTTGGTATGCTCTGGTCGCGGTGCTACAACAGGTGGAGGTGCCTCCTCGTCATCATCGTCATCGTCGTCAACATTCTTGATGGTCGGTGATGCCGGCTGTGGGCTCTTTTTAACAGGCTGTATGTTGAAAGACAAAATATAGAAAGAGGAAATGAGAATAAGGTTGTAACCCTTTAAAGGAAAAAAATATTTAAGGTGCTAAAGTCAACATTTCAATACTTTACCGAATGATCCGCCGAAGGAAAGCCATCCTTCTCTAAACCGTACAATGTGTAGGAGAAAAAACAAAGATGTGTTATTCTAAAATTTACATAGATCTTAAGCTTCTTTTTATGCCAAAATAATATTTTACACTTTGAAACAATGACCAATAATCGAATAGCTGTTTGTAGTGCACATATAAGACATCTCACCTGAAGAAAAGCTGAGGTACTTTTGTCTGCCTGTGTTTCCTGTGGAGTCGTAGAACTTGAGGACATCTAGCACAGCTTGAGGATTTTTCTTCTGTTCAGACTTGGTGATGTTGGAGGTTTGTAGCAAACGTGCCCACTGTTCCGGCATTCCCTATAAGTCAAAGCAAAAACATGAGAAATAGCACAGACGTGCTCAAACACCTTAGTAGGCAAACTAGCTATGCCCTCATAAAATTCTGACCTGCCAATCACAATTACACCAGCTTTTACTCAGCATCCTTAAGCTCAAGTATATGCAAGTGGGTAGTAATGTTTTTCCTGCTGAAATTCTAAACAGCAAATATACGGTCAGCAGATTAGCAATAATTAAATTCTTTTGTTTGCAATTTTGGTAAAAAGGCATAATAAACTTGTTCTGTTCCGTTTTGTCCAAATGCATAAAGTAAAGTTAAATGTATGTGCAGGTTGTTTAATCATAAAGTCAATGAGTAAGATTCTGTTCTAGTCCTGAACAGAAACATTTTCACCTTAGAGCTGCACAATATTAGGAAAAAATATTATTCTGCAATATATATTGTGATATGAAAAAAGATTATTAATTCAGAATAATTGCTGAGATTTTGTCAGAGAGTGTATCTAAAATATAAGACGCCAATGAAAAGCATAGATAAATACAAGGGAACAAAGATGTAAATGAAAACAGTGCTTTTTATTTTTTGTGTTTCAGATAAAGAAATTTAAAAAATATAATGTAAAAATCACACTGTATAGTCTCCATTTTATACATTAAGTACAATTAATCTATGTTACTATATTTACACTTGCTTAAAATATTTACACAGCAACAAGCTTAAAAATAATGTACAAATGATCACCTTTCACTTGATTATTAAACGTTACAATTAATTCACAAAATGTGATCTGAACTGTGGTGCAGCACTTAACTTTGCACAACCTGTGATGTGACTACTGTCAATGGTAAGCAATATATTGTGCAGCCCTGGTTTACCTTATTATCAGGAAATTGTCTAGAATACTAACCACTTGTGGGCTTCTGCAAGTTGTTGCACAAACTTATCAGCAGGGTTGCCACTACTTGTGTTTAAACTTAAAATATTTGCTAGGGAGCTTGAAATAATAGTAACTGGTAGAACAAAAAGTGTGTTAAAATAAAATGTTTATATTTTGGTAGCTTTTTAAAGGGCTTAAAGTTTATTTCCAAAATGCTATTGGCCAGCAAGTATATACACACACACATACATACACTGATTTTTAATATACGTTACATAATTACATAAAAATATGAACATGAAAATGACTTTTTTTGTAATGTTTTGAATAATACGCATAAAATGATAAAACAAAACCCTATTCTCTCACCGTAAACTCCCCAGTCACAGCATCAAAGCCCACATGGATGGTGTGCTCAAAACCAGAGGGAGAGGAGATTTCAGGTCGCTCCCTGTCCCTGTCTTTTCGTCTTCCACCTGAGAGGCAGTTGAATCAACAAAAATTTACTAACCCAAGCTGAGTCAAAAAATAACTTTAGCTCATAATTTAAGTATTTGTTCATACCGGTAAATCTTCCTATAAATTACAGCTAGCTGTCTTATTACTTTTTAATAATGTTGCACACACTTGAAAGCTTAGTCACTCACAACAAACCCACTTATTGTGAGTAGTCATTGTACTCACAATAAGTGAACTCACTGCTGTTTGGGACACAATGCTAGTTAGTTTAGTAAATGCGACAACTCTACAAGTATACTAGTATATATTCTTAGTCTATTTTTTTAGTGGTATATTTGTAAATCTTGGACTTTAGTACATTAGTAATTGATTATTTACAAATCTTTTGCGCTGCCAAATGCAACCAATGAATTTTTATTGTAAAACACATCAAGCATTGCGCAGTACTGATTTCAAGAACAAGCATTCACCAACAGACACACCAACAGACACACCAACAGACACACCAACAGACACACCAACAGACACACCAACAGACACACCAACAGACACACCAACAGACACACCAACAGACACACCAACAGACACACCTTTTTCTGCCCCTGAAAAGATGGAGATGATTTTGCTGCGGGGTTTCCTCTCCTCAGGTACGGATGGTAAAGGCTTGGTGCTGTGATTGGCCAGCAGCGTGTAGTCTTTCCCGTCACCGCTGAAGATTGTGCTACTCATCCTCACAGGTGGAGCAGGAGGCTTGTCCTCATGTTCCAAGTTATCACACATGGTTCAAGAGGAAAAAGCAGAACAGCGTGGAAAAAGGGGGAAAAAAACGGAAGGAAGGACCAAATGAGATGGAGGGAGGGGAGAAATGCAGGAGTCGAAAAGAACTAGAGAAATTATAACTGAAGAAGAAAGTGAGAGAAAGGAGATAAGAGGAAATAAATTGAAACACCTTAATATACAATCTTATACCTCTCTAAACATCATGCAAAAGAACGGCCATTATTTTCCAATCTATACGCAGAATTTAAAAAAGTTCCAAAATACTGTAAATCAATAAAGATTCTAGCGGCATCTTTTATTTAAGTTGTTATTCTGTAAGTGAAATTAATTTATAGTTATGACACCGAACAGATAACCAGTGTCTGTTTTAGGCTTATACCAAAAACAGGTGTTCTGATTCTGTGACAAAAGCAGAGACCTGAATTAGAAAAGAAACATTTCCTATTCTAAATCTTAAAAGTATGTATACTGTATTATATTTAAATCTTAAAGTCTTTTGTGTAGAGGAGACTGACTGACTGACTGACTGACTGACTGTGTAGTGATTCAGGAAGAAAATGATTAAAGGAAATAAGAACGGATGTCAGTATTGGGTAGAACAATGGCGGGATTCTATTAATACGTCTTTAAAAACAGAACTTGTAAACACATTTACCCTTTATTAATAAGACCTTAACTTATTTATTTACTCGAGTGCTATTTATACTTTTTTTTCTGTTTAAAATTAATTTCAGATATATATTTATACAGATTTTTTTAAACTATTTGATATTTGTCCTACTCTTTGACCCTATAAAGACAATTTAGAGTGAAACTTAAATCAACAATAAACATGAACAATTAGTTTCTCAGCAAACTCAGGCCATTTGCTGTCTAATACAACACACACCCCTCATTTTATCTTATATAAACATACATTAAATGCTTACAATCAGTTATAGATTATTTAACATTTTCCAAGTACAAATGCATTCATTAAAAAAATAAAATAAAATAAAATAAGCAACGTCTGCTAAGGGAATAAACTGTTTATAAAAGTTAGAATAAAGGTGAGAAGAGGAAGTTGCTTCTTTAATTAATTAAATGTCAGTTTGTTAGCGTAGAAAAAATGGCTGTTGTACAAGTCTGAAAGACTTTTTATTATCTGAAAAATAATTACTATTTAGTTTCTTAAGAATGTTTTAGTATAAAACTTCCACTTCCCCTAAGTTGGTAGCAACTCCGCTACCGTTTGCGCTACACTGTAATCAATGGCCATTAGCGCTGTGATAATTAGCTTGACTCGTCTAATAGCATCACTAAATGCAATAAAATCATGAAAGCACGTATATCCGGTAAGATGTTTCTGTAAAACCAGGCCACTGAACAGAAACACGGGCAGAAACTTCAGATCGGTAGGTTATAAAATGCTACATTAGTTAAAAGGTTAGCTAACTGGCTAGCTAGCCTGTTAGCCTAACCCGAATGCTGGCTTTAAAATGAAACTTGCTTAACAACAAAGAAAAATGCAAATTTGATTTCGCTAATTCGAATAAAACCGTGTTTAACTGTTAAACTAATTTAGACACTTGAGACACTTTAGCAGCTCACCTGTGCAGCTCCACTCTGCAAACTTCCACGAAACTTGGCTAGTAGGCAATCCAGACCTCCAGCGGCTTTTCACTGTCTCTTCACCGAAAAACGACACTTCGCACTTTTCTGCGCACCAAAAACAAACTAACACAAAATTCTTGACGCTCAAATAGGAAAATAGGAATTTAACTTGATTCTCGAACCATCGAGTTTACTACAGACTTTACGCTCTTTGTGGTCGGATCAAGGCGAGCGACGGGGAGGAGGCTTCCCAGACCCAGAGACTTTTCTCCCCGAGTCTCGGCTCCTACCTGCCCCAACCCTTCAATACTGCCACTCGTTTCCCACCTGTATTAGAACAAAGTCTTGCTTTTTGTGCGGATTGGTGAAGATATGGGGTTAACATAATATTAGTCAATCCCAGAGCTGGACTCAACACCTACCAGCCAATCATAGTTCGGAAGGCGGGACTTTCACCAGTAGGAGTGTGAAAAAAATAAATGAAGGCTTACAACCGCTTCCGGTATTGTGGAATTTTGCTAGAAAAATTTGAAGATCTTAAAAAAATAATAATAAAGTCAAGTTTGCATTAAAATTTAAAATGAAATGTAACCCTATGTGTAAATAAAGAAAGATGAAAGAACATTAAAACACAAACAAATGAATAAACAATGCAATAAAAAATTGTTATTGGGCGGAAGTTGAAGGTTCAAGCCCGAGCTCTTAAACCTCTTTAAGCTCCAGGGGCGCTGTATCATGGCTGACCTTAGCTTCAATTCACTATATGGTATTTGGATATTAATTAGTTAAACCCTTTCATCAATCAAATGTCTTCTGACGTGCTATAATGATATAATAATATGAAATATTAAACTATATTTATGTCAGACAACATTAATAAAGTAATCTACACTCATCTATAATAAATCAGTCAAGTCAGTACCGATCCTGCAAAGCAAAATAAATACTTCTTTTATATTCAGTTTTATTCGAATTAAATCACATTAGGGTTATGTATCGAAGTCATATAGTATAAGATAAATAGGAGATATAAAAGCTTATTTGATATACATTTTTATTTAAATCTATTTGCATTTAGGTATAAATAAATGTTGTGGTAGCTCAATGGTTAGGGTGTTGAACTGCTAAAAGGTGAATGAAAGATTGTGGGTTTGATTCCCAGCACCACCAAACTGCCACTGCTAGGCCCCTGAGCAAGACACTTTCTCCTTAGCTGCTCAGTTATTTAATTATTATATAAATTAAAAATATATATATAGTTATATAAATAAAGTCACTCTGAATAAGCATGTCTGCCAAATGCCAGAAATGTAAACATATAAGACAAAGCATTATGTTATAAAATTTTAATAAAAAAAAAATACACCATGTACAGATATGACAAAAAAGAAAGAGCATAGCATTTAGAATACTTACTGTACACATAAATACAATTGTGCTTATTTCAGGGAAGTAAAATACAACTGCTTTACAGTATGACAATTTTTTCCAATTCTGAATCATAACGGTTTCAGAGCATGCCATGTTTCCACACAGCCCTGAATAGAAAAGCACTACACAGCAGAGACACCAGTGTTGTTACAGTACACACTAGGATAAGCAGAGAGGAATCGCCCACTGGAAGCTCAAAACTCACACTTGGCACCTAAAAGGGAGTAAACAGACAAGGAAGATTTCAGCACTGTCTTTTCACAGCATTTACAGAAAAATATTGATACTTTTATTAGTAAGTCAAGTATGGTATCCCTCTGTAGTCTAACTGTGCTTGTGTTTGACTGGAAGTGGACTGGAGGTGGCATCTTGCTCAGACACACTACACTTCCAGAGAAAGAGGCTTTACATAAATATAACTTAAACATTATTTAAAACAGATTTAAAGCGAATCACTGAAACACTGATATTAATCGAGAAAACATACATCCGATCATTTACGGACATTATATTGTCAGGTATCACATCCATGCAGAAACTCTAATACCTGCAATCCACGGATCTCCAGCCATGAGCACAAACTTTGGTTCTGAATCGTGCATGGAGCTTCAACCACCCTGTGTGAAGGTCCTGGATCTACAGTGTTACCTAGCACACAATGGACATCTTATTTGTTTGGAACACAGGACATGAAAATAATCATAAAATTATGAGTTTTAGATAGAATTATCTTCCTGTTTATAAAGACTACTCTAGTAAATGTAGTTCAAGAAATGCAGAGTTAAATATTTTTGGAGCAGTATCCAATGAACACAATAGAACACTGTCTTTTGACCCATGATTGAAAACCAAAACTACCGTTAACAAAATTTGCCTGCACTGGACATATACAATAAAAATTTATCATCACTGTTTACTTTTCACCTACAGTGTTCTAAACGAAGCAGCAGTCTTGGTGGTTCGATGATAACACGTTCCCATCCTCCTGATCTGGATGACTTGTGGTATCGGCCATGGACAGGGACTGCTGCTTGTAGAGGCTCAGGGGGGCTGAGAAACACCAATGCAGAGAACGTGGGAGAAACGTGGGCCGGGCTTTCAAGATCTAAAGCTGAATTAAGAAGCACCTACCACACATGCAGACATATTGTAAAATTTTGTATTCTGATTCATTGTTGTTTGGTAAGAAATTTAAAAAGGTATTAAAGGGAATCCTTAAAGCTTCATACAAAGCAGAAGTGAATAAGTGTTAAAATTTCCTCATGCAGACGCTAGAATACTGGATAGTTTGTGGTCAAAGAGGCGGGGCTTTTACTTGTTAAACCCTGGGTAGGCATGATTTTCTCCTTCACCATTCGCATTAATTTTCACAGGTGTAGTTAACTGCATAAAATCTATATCTGAAACAGGTTAATACAAAATATTTTGCATAAAAAAGAAATAATGTCAATTAAACTTCCTTTTTAGAACTACATTTTGTTGGTGTTTAAGCAGAACTTTACTTTACTAAAACTTTTTATAATAGAATGCTTTGGTATCATAACAGTTTTTATATTTTACTTATGAAATTTGCAACCCTGTCATCCCATTTAAGTTATATAAAAATGTAAAGACATGAATGTTACGTGACATCCCACGTCGTGATGAAGGCCTTGACAGATTAAACTCAAAAACTGGTCAGGAATTTCTATATAAATATAAATGTATATCAGCAATCTGACAGCTAAAAAAAAACTAGAAATGACTATTACCTGTAATTCCATTTCCTCTCTTAGATCTGCAAGCTGATATTGATCCATGTAAACTCCATTAGGCAATCTGTGAAGAAGCAGAGCCTTGACAGGATTTGATGTTGGCTCATGTTGAACCTCGTAAAAAAGGTCCCTAAAAAAAAACAGAATAATAATTCAAGAAAAATCATCCAATAATTTGATACAATGGATTAGATATAAATGGAATAAAATGGATGAAATACATGGATTAGATATTTATGTGGAATGTTTTTTAATCTTACTATTTAAATTAATTATTAATTAAAATAAAATGAATTAATTATTTTACAATTTAGTCCTATAATGACCTCCACCAGAAGCTGGAGTGTGGCTTTGGGATTTGGTCATTCAGCCACAAAAAGGTTAATAAGTACAGGCACTAATGTCGGATGAGAAGGTCTGAGGTGCAGCTGGTGTTTTTTAATTCATTCAACAGTGGTTTAGTGGGGTTATGTTAAGAGCTGTGTGCAGAACACTCGAGTTCTCCCTTAGAGTTCACATGGCGATCCAGGGCATTGTGAACTGTTTTGCTGGAAAAGTGTCCAGTGAGTGGAAATTTTATTGCTACAGCAGGAAGTGGTAGCATAGTGATTAAGATGTTGGACTGCCAACCAGAAGATTGTGGGTTTGATTTCCAGCACCACCAAGTTACAAGTGGTGGGCCTCTGGGCAAGAACTCTAACCCACAATTGCTCAGTTGTATAAAAAAGATAACTGTAAAGCGCTCTGGATAATCGTGTCGGCCGAATGCCAGAAATGCCATCTTAGACAACTGCCTGCTTCTGATTTTGACAACAGTTTGAGGATGACACACTTATGTTGCTGGTAGGGTGTCCACAAACCTTTGACCAAATTGTGTACCTACTATAACAGTTATAACATGTTACAATACTGATTAGCATAAATGTAATTATTTCGATTAGTCACTAATTTTAATATCACGATTTGACTATTGCCTATTATCACACAAGAAGTCTAGATGCAAGTCAAGATTACAGAACACATTTTTAAGGAGACCAAATTCATGCAATATTCCAAATATTTTATTTTGTTAATAAAAAAAGTTCCTACTTGAAACCCCTTTAATAGGGGGTGATACTGTAATGTGAAAATCCCTTCACAGACAGACAACGCAAGTAATACCAAGGCACAGCAAGTGTTGCTGGTCGAGATGTTGATGCAGCTGGTAGCACCAGCATGTTCCATCTACCTGCTCTGTCTGTAAGAGCATGCATTACTGTCTGTGTGGTGTTTCTCATATCAATGTGAATTTCCAATTCCTAAAAACATGTTTCTAGGTGGACTGGTAATTAAAGCGTCTATAGAAGTTCCATGTCCGTGAAATAATTAGTTAAAATTATAAACACATAATACTATAATTGTTGTTTTAATTCAATTCATATTTTATACTAAACCTAAAACAGCAAGCATTAAATTACAAGCCAAAAGAAAACATCTTTACATCCAGGAGAATAGAAACTGAGTGAAGCTGCAGTCATTTCCAATAAATCTCACGTGGCACAGGTCACGTGTTTACCTGTGGAAGCCCTTTTTAGTAAGTTTCATGGACAGGACCACAGAGTCAAGCCAAGAATTCGCGAAACCACAGCCGACATAATCTGAAATCAACCATAAACAGAAAGTTAACATACGGAACTGTCATCACCACCAGGAGGAGAAGAATAAAAATCTATAAGAGCTTACAGAATCATTAGTAATATAAGATTAACACAGTGAGACAGTTTTAAGGTCTTTGGTGGAGTTTGGATGTAGGACGAATATCCAGACAAGACAAATAAAAACATTCGTTAGAAACAATAAAAAAAGTTTATCACAAACATAATAATCAAAATATCAAATTACACGATTGGCAAAGAGTACATATTGACTCTGGGAGATCTCTAACACTACAGAAACAAACCGCCTTTTTGTTTTCAGGTCTTTGTCTTGCACTTACATAAATTTTTGTCATAACTTACCACTTAAACAATGTTATTACCTTTTATTAAGGCTTCACAAGAAAAGAAACACAAAAGAGTCACTACAAAATTAAAGATTAGCATGGCCGACTTCTATCATTGGTACTGGTTGCGTCTAATTCCTACAAACTCCCTATACAGGCTCACTCGACAGACTATAATCATACCTAGTGATATATCAAGGAAGATATATTAGCCGGAAAAGATTAAAAATGCATTTGTTGGCATTTGTTCACGTTTGTTAATATTGTTATCCTGTCGTATTAATTATCTCGCCTATCGTTTTAAACTCTAACTAATGCACTACATATCAACGAAGAAGTGGTTTGGGATTTAGCCGCCATAGTTGTCTTATTTCCGTATTTTGTCCCGGATGCCAGTAGATGGCGCTAATTTAATAGCTGCAACCACAGAAGAAAAAGAGAAAAGAACTCGAAGAAAAGAAAGGCGGTGCTGTGGATGTTTGGATGGGTTTTTTTGGGCTAGTTTGATCATCTGTCGGTATGTAAACTTTAAACCTAAAGAGAAACTTAAAAAGAGGCTTTTAAGAATTTTGATTTGGCTAGTTAGCTTTTAGTGCAAGTATCAGTGAGTGTTTCATCCCTGTCGCTATAGCAACAGCTAACGTCTCGCTTATAGTGCATACACAAAGCTCCAGTCTGTGTACACAGTTTTATTGTTTGATAACTTTGTATATGTTTATAGGAGAACCACAGAAGTGAAGCCACAGATCACGAATGTTGTATTGATGTAGTTTATAAACGAGACGATTATAAAATAAACAATGGCAGCCATCCTTTATTTTCATCCTTCCTTCCTTTATTTTCATCCTTCCTTCCTTCCTTCCTTTATTTTCATCCTTCCTTCTGTCTTTACTTAATTAAATAGTTGCATTTGACACGAAACTGAAGCATATGTAAATGATGAAAAGAACTTCGAAAGACGTATTCTTCTCTTTTCACAGATGACATGAAATAATACTTGGGGATGTGTTCATCATGCCTATAATAGCCAAACGATGTGGAATTAATTTTGATCCACCCTCAGTCATCCTCATATATGAAAACGAACATACACACAAGTTGCGTAAAAGAATAATGCCAGTGAGGAGCTTTTCACAATACTCTGGTAACAGACCATTATGTGTTTGCTATGCTTCTTGTCTCTATTGGTTAAAATTATTATAGTGATTTATTGATCTAGATTAAATCTGAAAAATAACCCTTTCTCCCACGCCTCCAGACTGCAGCAGGGCTGCTGAAAGACTGAAGCATCATCCCCGGCATGGACCTTACCTGGACTCGGTGCCACTGGAGCAGCTGGTGAGGTTGCACACAGTGCTCCGGGATCACCTGCGAGGTGTCAGTGTTGAGGAGAGTCTTAAAAAACAGCATCGCTCTCACGCAGAAGATGAAGATCTTAATAAGCTTAGTGACGAAGAACTGAACCGCCACAAAGCACAAATGGACGTGCTGTTTGAGCTCAACCGGCGCCACAAAGACGACCCAGACTTTGTGTATGACCTTGAGGTTGAGTTTCCTAAAACCAGCGTACAGGAAAGCTGCAGCTGGGATGAATCAGATGAAGAGTTTTGAAGAGTTGCAGCCTCACAGCTATGAAGTCCTGCTCCGCCAGGGTCAAGTTTCCCGCTGTGTATGTAGGGATTCCAATGAAGGATTCCAGTTTACCTCCACCACCCAAAACATGCCAGTCGGCGGCATGGTACAAATTTATTTTTAGTATGTTTTGTGTTTTTTTTCTACATAATGATGTTAAATATCTGAACAGCACAGTAGAACATAATTGGATGCTTGTCAGACTCTACAGACTGGACTATGTGTAACAATTATACTTTTATATGTCTCACTTTAAAATGTATATCTTACAATAGGGCACATCAGTTAGTAAAACAGATGTGTGGCTTCAGTGCCAAACTGCCTATTTGTAATTTAATGCTTTTGTCAAATCTTTAAAAACTTTCAAGACCATGGTTTTATTTTACTGAACAGCTGTAATATTTCTATTTAAAAAATCCATTCACAAACACAGGAAACACATGAACAGAAGCACACATATTTAATAAATCTGGATTTCAAGAAGATGTAAAGAAATGAATCAACCCTACACAAAATGAAGCAAAGGTGTAATAACTAAAAGCTAACCTGTTTAAACATTTTTTAATTCCTAGTTCATTGAAAAAAGGAATTCATACTGCAAAACATTTGCACACTTTGACAAGCATGTGGACTGCAGGGATGAGATCAGGGGGAGACAATGTTGCTTAGTTTACTTAAAGCTTTTAAAAATCAACAAAGCATCCCAAAGGCATATTAAGTGAAGGCTTTAACTTATAATGAACATACTAATTTTACAAATAACTCAAAGATGATTTGCAGTTGAGAATAAAACACTTTAATTGGTCCTTTTGGAGTTCTTTCATGCATCGCCAGAGTATTTTAATAAACAAAACCATATGGCAAAGCAGCTAATCCGAAACCTAACAACTTCTGGGACACTTTAGAGAACACAGGCCTTGGTCGTGAGTGTATCCATGCAGGTTCAGGAAATGAGATTTTGTCTAAGCAGCAGTCAGCAGTACACATAAGACAGATAAGCTGGTGTTTATCTGGATGTAGTTATAGAAACACTCACATAAGAATCTAGGATCATCTTTTTGCTCTAATAATCTCACATCAACTAAGATGTGGTATTATGTTTAAAATAAAATCCTGATAAATTATTTTGTTTTTGTGCATCAACAACAATTCAGCAAAATGAAGCGCAAAGATTTGGTGCTTTGATTTCATATAGGAAGAAATCCTATGTTGCTAATTCAGTAGAAGTGTGTACATATACACATTTAAGATTTCACTTTCCATAGAAAATAAAATAGATACCAGATTGCAATATTTAACTTTTTTTGAATTAACAAAAGTTATTTCAGGCACATTACAATTTCTTTTTCATTGTGACCCTCTTTTCCTTTAGTCATATAGAAAGTGATATATACTGTACATTATATCCTATTTTAACACATAGACAAAATACGTATATATGCATACATTTATGTAAAAAAAGTCAGAGTTAGAAATTTTATTTTTTCTTCCGATCCTGGGTGCACCGTGGGCAAAACCTAAAGAATTAAAAGCATACAATAAAATTAGCATTTTGAAATGTTTACGCGGTCATTCATTCGTATTTTAGAAGATTTGATCAGATGTTTAGCATACCATTTTCCTTTGGGCTTTGTTGTCAAATCCACACATGCAAAGTGAAACCACTCGATTGGACACTAAAAAGGAATATAGAAAGTGTGTTTGAGAAAGAAACACTGCATGGAGCCTAATCTTAACTAAGTAATAAATACCTAAGCATTTTGGCAAAGAAAAGTAATTAAATATCTGTTTTTTGTTTTTCAATGTCCCATATGCTTAAATTCTATCAGATTAAAGCAACTTGTAATTTCATATAGTTACAGTGTTATGGATTCTTTAGAAGACAAGTTAATTTCTGTCTTCACCCTCACTAAAGTCAAGTTTACACTTTGTGATTTTTAATAGTCTTTTGTGATTGTTACCAGTCACACTTTCTGAACATGATCTCCATGTCAGACTTTAGGATCTCAGTTGTTATAATGTCAGACTGTGCAACAGCGAAAAGGCATCCAAAACTGATTCACACAAAGACTCGTGCAGAGTTTAACTTCTCATGTTCGGTAACCTGTGTTATCTTGCTAGCAGTAAACAAAAATATTTGTAAAAATCTGTGGCAGTAATGTTGCTTATGACACTTCAGTAAGTTTTTTTATTTAGGTACCACGCTCCTATTGGTTCTTCGTTTGACGGTAATCAGAGGAGAATTTACACACCCATGTGGGTGTGTAAAACTTTCTCACACTGCCAGAATTTTATCAAAGCAAAAAACTGATTACAACAGCTGTTAATTGGCTGCTGGTGAAATTGCGATCAAAGACAATTTAGATTTTAGTGTAAATTTATAGAAATCCTCCAAAAGGTTTCTAAAGCTTTAAAAGAATGTAACAGGATCTTGATACAAAATAAAGTAATGTTAAATAATAATAAATTACATACATCAGGGTTGTCACATCCAATCATTTCTCCGTATGACACTTGATGGCACAAACAATATGTGGGTTCGTTAGGGTCCACGGGCATGTCCAGGACATCTGAAGGATGCACTGGCAAAAGGGACTCCTGGAAATCAGGACTAAAAAAAAATACAAAAAGAAATAAAAAGCCATTATATGACTGATAATACATACTGGTTATACAATGCATTACATTAAATATACAATGTTATACAATTAATTAACCAAAACAAATTGTGTGCTTCATATAAGAAAATAATTCTTATTTTAAACCTGTTTTTTATTTTTTTCTTTCTTGGCGAGTCATCATCTGAGCATTTTCTTCCTCTGCCTTTGGATCCTCGCTTATCCTTAAGCCCTCTGCCACCTCCTTCTACAAACAAACAAACAAAATGGAAACAAACCCTTTAGTTTAGGGGAGTAAACCAATGAGATATTAAAATATCAATAATAAAATATGTCTATAATCAGATCACATACATAAATTAGCAGTAAAAACAAGCTATTAAAATATTACCTTATACTAAACTCAAATGACAGCATTTGCTTCCTGCATAGAATTATTCAATGCCAAATCATTAGCAAACTTATCGTTTGTGGTTAAAACAATGTATGATGTAGATCTTGGCTCAGAAAAAAAAAATCAACACATTTACATTAACTTTACAAATACTGCTGTGTCTGCATACTAAAAAATACAATCTGCATACGTAGTCAAGATTCCAGCCAACTGTTTTAAAACAGTTCAGCCAAAAATGTATTTTCCACTTAACCCAGCATAGTCAATCAGCCAAGTTATGTGTATAAAGCTTGCTTATTTCACTTCCACAGAACAGAAAAGTTAGTTCTAATCCGAGTTACAACATGCAGATGTCACATCATTCACAGGAAATCAGACAAGCTGCTAAGTCTTACTTTTCAGTGCTCTACTCTCAGGACTCTCATAACCACTGACATCCAGCTTCTCTTTAAGCTCATTCTCGAATCGAGCCAGGTCTGCATCCAGCCTTCGAATGTGCTTGTCAACCTAGAAAGCAGCAAGAAATCCAGAAAGAAACATGTATTATACCCAAGACCATACTTAGTGTTTTTCTGGAGTTTTAAAGACACTTACTGACCATTTCATACGTCTGCATGGCCAGCTGCACTTTGTCGTCACTGTATTCTTTACATTTGCTGTAAGCGTTCTGAATCTTCTGTAGATGCTCCACCCGCTGCTCAGATGCAAGGTTTCGGACATTTGCAATGTACTCCTCCGCAAGTTTATCGATCTCTACCTTCTTTTCTACCACGTTGTAGAAAAACAAAAAACACACAGCAACATTAATTTGGTTTGTCTACCTATATACAGTTTTTATTTTTTGTGCAAAATGTGTGTATACTTTGTATGTACATCAGTGACCATGATAATACACAGGCCTTGGCTGTGAGTGTATCAGAGCGGACTGAGAAAATGAGATTCTATCAAAGCAGCAGTCAGCAGTACACATAACACAGACGGGCTAGTGTTTATCTGGTGTAATAAACAGCTTATATACAAAAAGTTTATATTTATAGATAGATAAACTAGTGTAATCTATGAATTAACAGTATGTACAGTATAAATTCTACAGGAAAAATGTACAGAATGTACAGGATGAAGCAAACTGCAAGTGTAGTGAGAAGTGAGTGTCCTTGTGGTGTAGTGTAGAGTTTAGAAGATTTCTGGTTGTGTCCCTGAACCTGCTGGTTTTGGTGTGAATAAACACGTATCTCCTCCTAGATGACAGACGGTTAAACAGTTTATGATTAGGGTGGGAGGAGTCTGGGATGATGTGTGTGCTGTACACAGGCGTTTACTGTGGGAAAGAGACTCCCGGCAGACGGGTGCCGATGATGCCTTAGGCGGTTTTCATAACCCGTTGCAGTAATATCTTTTCACAAACTGTGGAGCTGCCATACCACACAGTGATGGATAATTCATTAAGAAAAATAGAAACATGAGTCCATATTTACCTTCTGTCCTGTTATCCAGTTCCCGCATCAGGGTGAAGTTCCTCTGTAGTTCACATGGCAAATTTTCAATGCCTGAAATATATGCTTGGATTTTAGTTCAACTGTAACAACAGAGTAAAAATAACATTACATTTAAATGTTATTCTATAAACCCAACTGAGAGGTTTTAGCAAAAAAATTAAATAAAATAAATGTAAAAATTGTGAGCTACCTGGGACAAAAGCACAGCTGTTGTGTTTACAGCTGACTTAGCTAACTGCTTGGAAGTTGGCCATTTTTATTTTGCCTAGTTGTAATTTTTCTATCCCAACTTTAATTTATTAGAATAATACTATTAATTGATTTCTTTACGGAGTTATTAACAAATCTAGCACTAAGCAACCAGGGTGACAGCTTTTCTATCTTTATTTTCCAGCCAAGTAGCTAGCTAGCAAACACCGCAAAAGTTTCACATTAGCTAGCTAGCTAGCTACAAAGCTAACATGCTACACAATTATGTTAGCTACTGGGTGGCTTGGCAGCTCTCAGATGTTTCATGTAAATGACCAGTAAATCATATTTATATATATATTTAAAACCTTTAACAACACCACAGATATCTAAGTATAATCAGGCCAGCCCTGTGGTTAGCTTAGCTTAGCTTGCGCCGACTGCGTTACGAAGCCACCAACAGCCCTCATGAGCGCCAGATGTTTTTTTTCCTAAAAGAAAGGAAACAAAAACAGACATTCTAACACTAACGAATAAAACCGCGTATACTTACTGTCAAGATAGTGTTCGAGGTATATCGCCGTCGCCATTTTTTAATCAACCTTCAAGTTTAAAATGTAGCTTGTTTTTTCTGTAAGCGCCAGCGCGTATTGGCATACAATTCATTATTCATGAGGCTCCTTATTTTTTATTGGACAAGAAGCTTCTGCTTTGCATAACTGACTCTGATTGGATATTATTTGGGCTTGGCTTATTTATTATACAATAAGGTTAAAAAAAACCTATCCCAACTATAGGAATAAAAATCCTAATCGTAAAAAAACGCATATGACCATGATATTCATGCTCTTTTGCAAGATTTTAATGTATAATCAGTAAATTAATTAAATAAAACAACACTCTTACACTGCATCAAGATAAGGGGTGAGCAATCTCGGTCCTGGAGGGCCAATGTCTTGCAGAGTTTAGCTCCAATTTGCCTTAACACACCTACCTGTAACTTTTAACTATACCTAGTAAGATCTTGTTGGTTCAGGTGTGTTTGATCAGGGTTGGAGACAAACCTTGCAGGACAATCCTGCATGGGCTATCCTCCAGGACCGAGAATGCCCACCCCTTATCTTGATGCAGTGTAAGAGTGTTGTTTTATGTAGTTCTGTGTTGTTTTATGTAGCACCACGGTCCTGGAGAAACGTTACTTTATCTCACTGTGTACTGCATCTGCTATATGCAGTTTAAATTACAATAAAAAAATTTATTTAATTGGTGCTTTTACTATTACAAATTGTGTCAAAGCAGCTTTATGGTATCAATTATCAAAAGAGTGTTAATGCAATGACTATACTACACACTTACTAAAACACTCATCCATCAATTGTCATTGGCCATCCTCCTCTCACGGCTTGTGTAGGGAAAGGTAAAGATTGTGGCCATCATCAGCAGGCGCTGGCTCATTATCACTGACCCCACTGATGGATTCAGCCTTTATATCCCTAACCATAATTCTAGAGTCATTAGAGTCTGGGGAACTGCAACTTTCCTTAGTTCATGCCAAAGGCATAATCTGTTTATTTAAAGCTGTTGAGTATTTCACAGCATCTACCTTTAATGTTTTTGTTTCTTTTCACCTAACCCTTCAGCTCCACCTTTTTCTCTTTTCATCCATGAAAATGATTTGTAATTATAGTTATTTGCTTGAAGATATCCACTGTTTCGAGAAAGGATCAATAGCTCTCATTCTGTAAATTATACCTTAAAGAGGGGGTGTTTAAAGACATGCAGTGTTAGAGACTAAACTAATTACAGGGAGGTAGAGCAATACATTTACATGAACACAATGTCTCCAGCACCCAATCGACGCAATCATCCATCTGCATAGAAATTAGATACAATATTATAGATTTTGTAATCTTCACATTTATTTATGTATGAGTGGGCCGGCCCAAATTGGCCAGAGGCCCTCTGGGAAAAGTGCATGGGCCCTTAGAATCGTCCTAACTTCCCACCTAACGGCACCCCTGCAGCAAACTAACTAAGGTTCTGTTGTCTCCTTTGTTTAATTCTAACTTGATTGTACAATATCGATTTACTTTTAAACCTGATTTTTTTTCCAGAAAGGGAAAGTACTGATAGACTAAATTAACCACCTAATTCACAATCCTTACACACAACTATTTTCCTCAGCTTATTCTTCATTACCTCTCTCTGTGCTTTACACTCTTGCATGTCAAAATTACATGCTGTACTAACAATGCCCCTTTCTTAACTTCGTTAATAACCATTTTCGATTTTTCCTTCCAATCATTGCTATGTTATCATCCATTTGAATTTAATATAAATGCCTCCCTTTTTCCTTTTATCCCACCTCTCTTGCCACTTTTGATTTATTTTCTTCCATATCACGACACTTACTTGCATTCGTATGTTTATTTTGGTTAACACAATTTTTATCTGCCATTTTATAACCCATATAAATTTAACCTGTCATCTTTGGCTTAATATTCTTGTTTCTGACTGGAGGACTTCAAACTGTGTATCTTGATAGCATTTCGAATAAAATTTCCTTGGATTTGAATCTGAGCATATCAAAACTTTGTCCATTCCTGTCTATTTCACTCACTCTAATGCCATGAACATTGGCGGCAATATTTCCACTGTATATACTCCAAGTTTATTAGTTGTACTTCTATCAATTTCGATACCTTTTATGGTATCACCACCCCAATCCCAATACTGTCTCTGGGTTTTAGCCCCATCCGTATGTACATATTCTTCATATTTTTTTACACTACATGATTAATAAACACTTTCAGAATTAATATCAACTTTTGCCTTTCTTTGCACACACCAGCCAATATCAGGCTATACTTCCATGGAGGAGTCTCAAAGTAAACCACGTGTTCAAAGCACGCCGACGAGATCTAGGAACTCCTGCGAGACTACTCAAGTTCACGTGACGGATCGCAGGTTTGACCCCGGAAGTGTTGGTTTGAAAGCCCCCTATAAGCCATAAAAGAAATAATAAATACAAACAAATAGCAAATTATAAAAAACACTGTCAACACAAATACGGCAAGAGCAACTTTATTTAAAAAGTGTACATTTATATTAAAATTAGACGTGAATCGTTTCCCCTGGTCACTGGCTTTGCTGTAGGTGCAATCTCAAATGTCTTCCTGTTTAATCTGTGTTGCACTACGTAGGGTACACTTTTAAGCGTAAGTAGTGCGCTAAAGTAGGGCGTATAGAATTGTTTGGGATGTAATCGGGGTGTCTGAAAGTGTGCAGCAAATTGAATGTCTTTTGCTACAAAACAGCGATGTGTTTAAAGTAAATGGACACAGCTCCAGAAGATACCGGAGACTTGCAGCGACAGGTCACGTCACTTTAAGAGAAATCTGAATTAATAATGTTAATCATGTACATTTTCGGTCTAAGTATTCTTAGAAAGTGAGTAGTGAAAAGTTGGTCATTTTTAATTATCACTTTTATTTCACATTATTAGGTTGAAGAAATCGAAGCACTTTCCTCTATTTATGGGGACGAGTGGTGTGTGATCGACGAGACGTCAAGGGTCTTTTGCATTAAAATATCAGATGACATTTCTGAACCGAAATGTTCTATTTGTTTACAGGTAAATTAACAGGTTCGCATAACAGCCTGTAATCAAATGTTATAAATTTAATAGTTCTTACCAAATAAGTGTACAATATGACCCGGAACTGTGGACTGGGCAACACTAAACCATATTAACAACAAGTATCTCAAAAACACTAAGCATATGCATTAACAAAAAGCAGTAAAATGTTTTAAAATGTATGTAAAATGTAAAAAAAAAAAAAAATCATAACGGTGTTCGTTGTATTAATTACTAAGAATAACCAAGAACCCAAAATGAACTACAATTTCTAGTATAATATTGTGTCACTGATGCATTAATCGTATTGCTGTAAGTGCATAACCTAAATGTTATTACTGTTTATAAACCCTTTAAATCTTTTTGCTATTATAAGATCATACTACCAGAGGATTACCCGAGCTCCTCACCTCCAATATATCAAATAAAGTAAGTATATCATATATATTCACACAAACAATTTAAAACTTGGTCAGTGCCTGACTACACAAAAATGTTTAAAAACACTTTAAACCCAGAAAAGTGAAAGCTGTTATAGATGCTTAATAGGGAACAATTCCTAATTCATTTATATGTTTTCATTATATTCATGTAATTAAAATCCCTATTGTTATAGTGTTTAATTGTCCCAATGTGTTTGTTTAAAGTACACCCACACACACAGTTAATTAATCTAGTCCTTATTACAGGATGGGAAATATTGCCTTTTATCTATTATTTGCAATGTTTTTGCATTGTAAATTAATTATTCGCTTGTTATTTATAACCGGACCTTATTAAGCATTTTAGTAATTGGTAACTGCTTCTGATTGACAGTAAATTTAAAATTTTTTTTGCTTGCTTTAGGAGCTTATGGTAAATTATTGTCCACACTGGAATAATCTTCCAAATCCTTGCATTATCATTAGTCATATGAATTTAAAAGGTGTTTACAGTTAATTAAACTAGATACAAGTGATTCTTTTGCAAGATTAGGTTTGTTTTGTTTTGTTCCAGTGCTGCGTGGTTAAGAGGTCCAGACAGAGTCACTCTGTCAAACAGTCTCGAGGAACTCTATCTGTAAGTCTGACCATATCTTAATATGTATATAGAATGATTTCAGGCTGTTATTGGAATATAATGAGCAAAAGTGGATTAGATTCAATGAACAGCACATCACAATTTTACTCCCCTAACATTTGTCATTATTCATTTATTAAATTTTTCATTTATTTAATAATGGCATGTTTGTCAATCCACTTATACATCGTTATATTTTATCGTGTGGAATGCCAATGAAACGTAAAATGTTACAGCCACTGTTCACAGTTGTTTCGCTCACCATCCAAAAGTTTAATTAAAATCATTGACCTTGGCGACTCTAATCTTAATATCCTTTATTTACTAAATTATAACCTGGTTGTGTTCTGTGTGTCATGGCAGGGAAAATCCTGGAGAGAGCATCCTGTATCTGTGGGTGGAGAAAATTCGAGAATTCCTGGTAGACAGATCCCAAAATGCAAATACAGGTAAAAGCCGCTGTGCACGAGTAGGTCACTGGGTTCATATAATAAACATCCTGTGATTACAATCTTTAGGATCCAGTATATGTCTGGAAAAATGTTTTAATGCAAAATACTAAAATGCACAGTTTCTGTGGTAAATCCCTCAAAGATGTGCTTAAACTCGCCTCAGCCCCACATATAATTGAGATTGTTTTTTCTTTTGTGGTCTGTGGATGCAAGATTTGTGTTGTTTTAGATGGGGGGGGGGCAGGTGCTTAGTAAAAGCACAATACACTACAGTAAATTTTGTTTGAGATGTTGTTTGATTTAATTGTTCATGTTTTGCTGCTGGGTTAAAGATGTAAAGCCTCAGTGTTGGTGATGGATCACTGATAACTGAATGGATCTGGTACTTGTAAAAGTCTGTGAAAGATGTCAGGTATAAGTAATAACACTCAGCCTGTGTTTCTGCTCTTTGTCTGTAATCCTGTGGTGTGTATGAATGGAACTTGGTTTTCTTCGAGTTCTACACTAGGTGTAGGTGTAGAATTCATTGGATTTTCTTATTTATTTTAAAGAATGTTACTTGCCTTAATAAGGTGTCTCATATTCAGCTTAAAATTTAAGTTTATAGATTTAGCCAGTGTTCTGAAAACAGACAGTGGAACCGGGTAATTTTCTTAATCAAGAAAATACAATTTTTACTGTAATTTCAGTATATATTTTGGCAAAATCAAATAAATAACGTTTAAGTAATTTTCTTTGTAATCCCCTCTCTAATATTATCTAGAAACTTTTCAACAAAAGGAGGAAAAGGTTTTATGTACATTTTTGAATGCTGGAAGCTCACAGTGACCTGTGATTGGCTATCATCACTGTTGCTAATGGAACAGGGAAGAGATTGTATGGCATCACTCCTACACTGATAGTGTGGCTAAGTTAGCTTATCGTTATCTGGATTCAAACTCTAACACTTTTTTGTTGTTTCAGTCAGTTTTTTAATTAAACATTAAAATGATGACATGAAATACCTTTTTTCTACTTATGATTACATTTATCATTTATCTACATTTTTTACATTTATGGCATTTCAAAATTTTTTCCCAGATCGACTTGCAGTAGTGCTATGAAGTCCCTATTACATCCTGCTACTAGTTCACAGACTCGGTAATCTAGTTTTTGTTATCAGTTGTCTTGGATCAATCGTAAGCAATCATTTCCCTTTCAGACTTCCTTAAACCAAAAACAAAACAAAAAAAAAATTTCACTTGTCATGTGACAGAAAAACTTTAGGAAGTGTTTACTTCTCTGCCCTGAAGATGTCACTGGAGAATCTTTTTATAAATAGTAAAAAAAAAAACCTAGCAGTAAATATTATCAACCTTTACACAGATTATTCGGTCTGTTTTCATATCAGGTTAATTGCTTTTCAGGAGCCCCTGAAAACAGAATGACTGCATTTATTGATCTATTAAGCTTTCTGTCACGGATTGTTAGCTACAAACAAACGCTAAGTAGGAGCATTCGATTCAGAAACCTGAATCTTAGACACAAGGCGATAATCATGTGAAATAAAAGCAGCAGCATGGCACACATGGAACAACAACAACAGCTACACAGGTCTGGAATATTCATGCTTATTTTACTACAGCGTGATTCAAGCGCACTTGATCTCACGTTGTGCGTGTCATGGTCAGCTGCTGTGCAGTAAGCATTGCTATTCTGCCACCCTAGCTATTCTAACCCGAGGAATGTAATTAACAGCCGCATGGTGTAAAAAATATTATATTTTAACGTTGGTTACTGAAAGTTCTTCCTAGTATATAAATAATCAGAATGATTAATTCGCATTTAAGTCTGCTACGGCTAAAGATTTGTTTTGGCAGTATTACCGTGTAACTCTCATTGCTTTTCTACACATCAACAGATGCATCTATGTTTTTACCACAAAACCTATTTTTTTTTCTTTATTTATTTTATTTTATTTTTAGGAAATAACGTTTGTAACATGTATGCATGCTCACGTATAGTTGGAACATAGTTTTTTTAATATATTTTGATATATGACTAAACAGCACAGCAGGCAAAAAAAGCTTTATTTTTCTTACTATACTAAAGAAACCACAGCAAGAGGCGATATCTCTGATCTTATGGAAGCACTGGGCTGCTGTCATCCATAAAACACCCAAGTGATCACAGGTGACACTATTACTAATGAGAGGTAAAAATTGCGCCACAGGCTTTCACGCTTTTAGAGCTCAGGCCTTGTTGTCAAAGCCTGAAACATTAACGCTAGAAAGCAAGCTGGTGTCATCCAGGAGAAGGTTTGATTTCTGTTCTGGTTCCTCCTGACATTTCCTAATAATATTGTCATAAAAATCTTATCCTCAGTTCTGTTGCCCCTGGATATATCATTATCTAAATCTCAATCCAGACCTTGAAAGCTACTTTGTGCGTGTGTTTGCGATGTTAACATGTACTAGTGTTTTTCTGCGCATGATATTAAGAGTGACTCTACTAAAAATCAAGCTTAAGCTAATTGTTTGAAGTGCATTGTTTGAAGTATAACTAAAAATTATTTCAGTATCTGCTAATAAGTATTTTATATATTTAAATTTAATATGTAGTGTGATCATTTCATGAATAATTAATATTTTTTTTTTAGCTTCAAATAAAGTTATTTCTGTACTTCCCAAATGTTCACACTGATTAACAAACATATTGAACAAATCTATACTTCGGCTTATTTTAGCACATCCAAAGTATTTCGTTATGGAAATTCAAGACACACACAAATATGATATGTTTTAATGTACCATGATTTATTAATCTGCAAAAGATGAAGAAATGTATTAGATAAACTCCTTGCTGAGATGACATGAATCTATCATATGTAAATAAATTTAGCAATTTACCCATCCATTTTGGGTAGATGTCTGAATTTGACAAAATTGCTATTTAATCATTTACTTTTACATTTACATCATTCAACAGATGCCCTTATCCAGAGCGGCGTACTAAAGTGCTTTGAGTCTCATTGAAAAGATCAATACTTGTACGCTAGATAACAAATCAAATAAGACCCCGAAAGCTGTTGAAAAAGAGCGACATCGGGAAAAAAGACCACCTTTTTCAATTTAAAGACAGCAGGTGACTCAGCTGTTCTGACACTAATGGAAAGTTTATTTTACCATCATGGTGCAAGGACAGAGAAAACTCTTGAGGCAGACCAACCTTCCATCTTAAGGGTTGCTGAGGCCAGTTAAGTTGATTTTAAAAAACATTATACAGTGGTAGCTTGACTTATGAGTGTCCCAAGTAACAAGTTTTTCGGGATACGTCTCTCGTAGATTTTTTTTTTTTTCTCTTTGAGTTGCTAGATAAAATGTGATTAACGAGCCAGCCTCAGACACCTAACCGCTAGTTAACGTAGTGAACGCCACAGTGAACGCTGTAACATTCGTCCAGGATCCCGTGTCTTACTCAATAGCTAGTCAGACATGCGCATTGGCAAGTGGAGTCGTCTGATCTCCAAGGTGAATGCTGTACATTATACTTAATAAAAGCAATTTCTTGCAGTATATTCTATTGTAATGTTATTTATTATTCATTATTTATAAGTATATTTTTCTTGTAAAAACATGCAACAAAAAAAAATTGCTGTGTTTTTTTTGGCGGGTCCCGGAATGGAATATTGGCATTTTAATTTATTTAAATGTGGAAAATAAAATTTGACATAAGAGTAATTTGAGTTACAAGCCCCATCAAGGAACGAATTAAACTCGTAAGTCAAGGTACCACTGTATTAAGGTAGAAATAAGTTTAGGTTTTTCCCTACAGCAACACTCAATTAGCTTACAACTTGATAACTTTGGTCTTGGAGTGTAGTGAATAAATAGCTTTTAAACAGCAACAGCTTAAAGGATGATTCTGATTTATGTTTCTCACAAACTTATGTTTATATGACTTCTGAGACTTTTAAACATGGCAGAACTGTAGGGAGGACCTTGATTATAAAATGATTAGGCATCAATATAGTATACTCTGTTAACATAATACTATATAGAAAGTAAACTAGTATGCTTTACAGTTCTGTCCCACTTTATTAGATACAGCAATCTAATTACCCAATCATGTGCCAGCAGCAGAATGGATGACATAATGTAGATGCAGGTCCTCTTGTTTAGTTAGTCGTAATTTCAAACATTAAAATGTGATCTTGCATTGCTAGACCCTTTGACTGACTGCAGACATCAGGGAACTTTGGCTGCTTTGAATGGCTAAGTTTCTGCCCAAGAGGATGTATGACTGACAGGCAAAGTAACCAACGATGTTTCGCTTTGTGCCGCGTCATGCAGCTTCGTGTATGTTAGTAACCACTCATCTGGGAATTTTACACTTCTTTAGAGTCTCTTTAGAGTTGAAACAGAATGGTGCAATTTGAGCGAGTGAAGATTGTGTGGGTGGAAACACTATTGTTAAAAAGGATAAAAGAAATGAACAGATTGCCTCTATCTGTCAGAAAGCATATAATAACTAAGAAATGTTCTTTATAACTGTTGCAAACAGAAAAGCATCTCAGCATTTACAGCACATCAAACTTAAAGGTTGGTAGGCTCCAATGACAAAAGATGGTATTTTTATTCTTGTCAGCCAAGAATATAGTCAGTCTGTGGCTACTCTTGGGCACAGACTCGCCCAAATTAAACAATTATGGATAAAAACAAATAGTGATGTTTTCAAATTTTGTAAGTTTTGGCAAGATTTGCTCAAATTAGAGTTTAAAAATAGAGCTTGAATTTTTGAAAATACAGATTTAAGTTTTCAAGGTGAAGAAATTCTGAACATTAAATTTACAGGGGAGAGTAGATGATTCCTAAAGTTATACAAACATTTTTGCCATTTACGCTATATATATATATCTCTGCATTACAAAAATCAAACTGTGGTTTGAATAAAAGTGAACCTGACACAAGTCATTTCCTGTTGGGGATTTTGTATAATTGATCAGGGTTTGCAGGTCTCTCTAGGCCAGGATTACATCCTGAGCTACATAGAGTAAGAGACCTTGTAAATAATAGAGTGAGACCATGTAAACAAACCCTGCTTTTCTGATATACTAAATATTTTTTTATATTTCTTATTATTTTTTATTATTTTCCAGTGTGTATGTGTTTATTGATATGTCGCTTTAGGAATTTGGTATTTTACTTTGAACTTTTACTGAAGCATCTACACAGTAATGAATGGTAATACATTCTCTGGCTCAACATATTTACAAATTGGATTCAATATATGTATAAGAAAATTCTATTATCCTTCACTAGCTTTCCAACTAAATAGGGAACAGAAAATGGCACAAAAGAAAATGACTAAAACTCTATCAGTCCTGACCTCTTTTTCTTATTATTTTAGTGGCTTGTTCCTGTTCTAATCATTTACAGCCCCTGTATCTCACTAAATAGTCTGCGGGGTTGGACAATACTTTAGTCTTTGTATATTGTTACTGTGGTTTAAATGAAGTTTATGGGATGTGTGCTTCAGTTACGTATGCTTAAATTGGAATGCTTTCAGACTTGCTCATGAAAAAAAATGTACCGACTTGCGTAATTTGAAAAATGATTCATTACAAATTTGATTACAAAAATTATTCATTACAAATCTGAAATGCCATTAGGATATCCCAAAAGGTTATTACTTTTTAAGATCTAATTAACAACAATATCTAACTGCTCAAAACTGTGCTAATTAGTTTAAGTAAAGTCAATATTCATCAACATTAAAAAAAAAAGCTGAAGTAATTTAGCGTTACATTTTGTAAGTTTGCTAGATTTATTTTTTGGTTATTATCATTCACTCCAATATTTAAAAAATGTTTTAGACAATACTCTTTGTTTTCACCTTGGTAGTATGATGTTGGCATGATGTACAAACACAAATTTCTTGAAAAATCCAACCCGACATCCTTGACACAGAAGTCGCTATGAATTGCTAATACAGGATTTTCAGGGTGACTTGCAGCAGCTCACGGATATCTTATTATAACAATTTTCTCCCCTGACTCAATTATAATATGTTTTGTTCATTTTAGCCTTTAGCCTCCTTATACACGGTGAATCTATTTTTATTTGATCATCCATCTTTACAGAACTTTTGGATGTTTTTCTTTTTCTCCTCTGAAAATACCGTTCTTTTGTCATCCATTATACAGTCTCTTGTGTATTTTTAAAGATGATAAAATCTGAATGTAAAGTTTTGAATTTTTTTTTTTTCTTTGCAGTTAACATAGTATGTGTGAATATAATCTGAAGAATAATAATTTGTATGCAAATCCGTTTTTGCTTGGCTGAACAGAGGCAAAGCGGGAAAGCTGAAAGGGCCTGACATGCTTCAAGATGCCCTTTTATACTGACCAACACAGATCTAATCAGGATCAATAAATGAAAGGCCTTGTCAAGCCTGGTTATTTTTTTTTCTTTAACACTGTATTCCTTTGGATAGTTTCTCTACTGCTTTGCTTTTCTCCCACAGTAGGCAAACGGGCATTTTTATGTTATTTAAGATATTTTAAATAAGTTATCTTTATACCACCACAGACTTTATAATAATTTATTAGCAAGTTAACATACACATACATAGTTGAGTATAAAGAAACCCGAAAGTTTTGAAGCATTTGGGTTTTTTTGTCATGACACTGCAGACTCCTTCTATAAAACCTGGAATAAACATCTTAAATTGGACATTTTTCAGGTGATGCTGCTTTTGGATTAGTAAGAGTAGTTTCCATTTTAGAAATTTTCCCTGACATAAAAATAGAAAGTGCACTTTATTTGTAATAACTAAGTCATTACACAACCCAAGTAAATTGTTTTGTCATTTGCTTGGTTGTTCCCATGTTATTTGTCTTTGATTTAGCACAGCCATGTAGTTGATTACAGTTTTTTTAAGTTGTTTCTTTCACTGCGTTTAATTAGTGACTGGATATGACCATAGGAGTATGTGCCAATTCATTTTGTGTAATAAAAGTGCAGTTGATTGAAAGGAAGGAAGACAACATTAAAAACCCTTGAGATGCTGCATTTACGAGACAAATTGATCCCATTTATCATTTTAAACCTCACAACTTGCAAATTAGCTAACATATATTACCACCTGAGATGCATTCAAAAACAGGAATTATCTCTTGTGACCAACGTGTGACGGCAACGCATCTCTAGCAGCCTATATTAAAAGCAAATTAATATGAAAATGTTGTTTCTGGGAAGGAGGTGTGAGAAGGAGGAGAGGTGTGAGAATGTTGCAGGAAATGTTGTGTTTATGTCCAATTTTTTTGGCTTGGCTGGTTTAGGCTATATTGTAAGAACAAATCAAACATTATTGCCTGCTGCCCTCGGCTAAAATTACAGTTGCAGGTGAAACCATAGTAACCCTTGTTTTTAAAAATATGAAAATGAAGTGGTTTTGCCTGTGCTTTACCATAGTTACAGTGTTTGTGCCTAGGGTTGTCCAAAGCTTTAACCCCAAGCCAAATGCGACTCGCATGCAGAGATTGACTGTCCTGTGGCATCTCTATTTGAATACATAGACTTAAAGGCTATGTTAAGAGTGGGTTTAACTGTTAAGAGTGGGTTTAAGCTGGGGAATAGAAAATGTAGATAGGTTACAGCATAAATATGACAAACCATAATTATGTATGATTTACTGAAAAATTCCTTTAATTATATCTACAGTTATGTGTTCTCCTAATGCATGTCGTCTTAGAGATGCATGTGTGTTGATGCTTTAAGTGGTATCCTACTTAATTAGTATTTAATCCATACTAAAGATAGATTGTTCATTGTCTCAATATCTTGAAATGATTTTATCTGAGATGGTTTCGGCATGTACAGAGGGGGAATAGTGGAAATATTGGTACTGCAGCTGGAAGGCAAGGAGGATGGCCAAAAAGGAGGTATATGGATGTGATAAATGAGGCCATGAAGTTAGTGGATGTGAGTGAAAAGGATGCAGAGGATAGAGCCAGAACGAGGCAAATGATTTGTTATGGAAAGAAACAGCCAAAAGGAGAAGAGGATCTGATCAGAAAAAGATCTGATCACAAGGAATATGGATCTCTAACAGTCTTGCAATATATAAATGAGCAGCCGTTGTGCTTCCAAATAAGTTTTCTGTAAGTGTTTTGCAAAATTGTGGCAATGGTTGGATTGAACCCAAATATTTTTTAACTACATAAAAAAAGAATAATTTATTAATGCAATTTGTATCTTTGAGCCAATTTTTTCATATCCTTTAATACCTCTATTTCCTCAATGTGTATAATAATGTTGTTTAAAAACAAGCAGGAAAAATAATGTAATGCTGTTATTTCAGATCCTGTTAGTCAAAGTTTAAGTCATTTTAAAAAGGCAAAAGCATGTCCCTTTTTAGATTAAAAAAATTAAATAAATCTATACTATTCTTAGTACACCATGCAAACATAATTTACAAATCAGGTTTTCATTAAATATAAATAAAAAGCAGACATAAACGTGTTTAAAAACAGGGGAACTGTTACTAATTTATAAAAGAATATAACCTATTTTTTTTTATTATGACTACCTTGACTTTTTGTAGTTAATTCACAAAGGAACATAAGTGTTTTATAATTTTGCAATGTTGTTTCATAGCATCAGAAACATCCCTCAACTAGTCAAAGCTTTGACAGCATGTCTTTTACCCTCCCTTTAAACAGGATTATCACTGAAAAAATGGGCCATGCAAGATTTTTCTTTTAAATAATGATTTGAAAGCATCATTCCTATTGAATCAAGAGACCGTAAATACTTGACTGTGTGATTATCTTCGCTATTCAGTCATCAAAATGGCTAATGTTGGAGTAAGTCACTTAAATTGTTTTTTTTTTTTTTATTCATGTCATCACAGTATAGTTGTTTATAAGTGACTTAACCTCTAACTGCATTTTAGAATAAGATTGCTCATTCAAATGTAAAATATAAAAGAAGACAAGTAAAAGAACGGTTTTGTGCTTGAGCTCTAAAAAGATCAACTGCTCTTGAATTTTGTTCAACTAAAGTTTTTTTCTCAAATAAAAGTTTGGTTTCTGATTTTTTTTTTTTTCTCATTGACAGCAAAACGTTCTGAAAGAATATAGTTTTTATAAAAAGTTTGGCAGCATGTGATAAGATTAGGTCTATTTGGAAAAGAAATTTGAATAGCAGTCTGATTATGACCTATAACGCATAGATTTAAGAATATCATAAATATAAAATCTAATCACGGTATTTGTCTTTTATCTATATCATGCACTGCTAATTTAATGTCACAATTAAACATTTGGAACCTTTAGATTTATAAATGTATATTAAAAACGGTAACCGCTGAAACGTTGGATAATTACTAGAGGTAGCAATGAAGCTCTTTATTCTTGCACAGGGTCAAAGAAGGTGTTTTAAGACTGATTAGCATGATCCTGGGTGAAAGGCGTTTAAATTAGTCCCTCAGTCTCAACAGGACGTGGGTCTTTGACCTTTTCTGCCTCTTGCTAAACTCTTGAGATTGCAAGCATTGATTGAAGTGTGTCATTTAAATGCTTAAAGAAAACTTGGAAGATAATTCTATATTGAGTTGGGTGTTAACTAATGATAATAAAAGCATTGTTCTGGTGACGACGTGTCATTTACACCCTTTCTGTTTGTTAGCAGATGGACTAGAGCCACGTCATACAAAGATGACAGAGGAACACGATGACGACTGGGATGAGAGCCAAATTTCAGTCCTACGTCTCAACCCTGAGCAATACCTGAAACACTCTATCTCTTCTGCAGGCACATCAGGTTCTCACACTAGACTTTGCAGTTGCAGATTTTTGCAGGTTCTTCTCTAGCCTTAACATGTCAAGTGTAATCTGATAAATATTTGCTTTCTAGCAGTTTGATGTAACTCCAGAGGATTTATATGAAATTTCCTTCCTTAGAGGGCCCTTAGACTCTGACAGCTCTGAGATTATAGTTAACGTCTGGCTTGTTAGTGTACACACTGATGGAAAAATGTGTGTGTTTGTGGTAGACCCGGATGAGGTGCTCCCTGTGATTAAACATGGCGAGGCAATCACAGACAGACGCAGCACTTTTCAACCTCATTTAGCTCTCGTAGTGACACCTAAACAGGTAGGAAACGTTTACATTTAATTAATAAACATCTGTTGGTTTAGAATTTAAAATTTAATATCTGGTTTAATTTAATATATCCAAATATATTTAATATATCCAAATATATCCACAGTCCCACAAAAAAACATTTACCAGAAATATTACAAGCGCGTGTCTAATGAGCCTTTTTTTTCCAAACGGTTGCATATAGTGTACATTTAAAGCTACTACTATAGATTCATTTTTTTTGTTAAAGATGCACAGACCTTCCAGGCTTTACACATTTTCTGAATAATCTTTGCACTTTAACAATAGAGTGGGTTGCTACTAGTTGTCACTTAGAAATATGCCAAAAAACTGTAGTCTTTGATGATTATTGGTTCCAAGAAAATCTTTTGGCGTACCCTTACTCCATTTCTGCCTCAAAATAAGGAATGAGTCAACATCAAGGAGCGTACACAAGAATAAAATATCCAATCTTTATGATGTGATTCTTTTTCTCCAATTGTTACATTTGCATCGTTTTATCGTTTAGCTAATAAAGTTATATTCGGATCATTTTGCAATGTAAAATTAACCATGAATCAAACAATCATTAAGAAATTCCGGAACTGGACCCTCGACGAATAGGAAAACATTGTTATTTTCCAAACTTCTGTTGTTTCTCTGCTAACTGTAGCTTAGGATTTGTTTTTTTGACTGACAGTAGTAGATCATCATGTAGTCTTTTGCTGTTGTAGCTCATCCACCACAAAGCTGGACATGTTGCTTGATGCAAGATGCCTTTCTGCACACCAGTGATGTTAACAGTGCTTATTTGAGTCAAACCAGCCTCATATATTCTTTCCAATCCTCAAAAGCATTTCCTCTGTGCACTGAATAATGTTTTTCACACCAGTCTGTCTGTGTAAAATTACCAAGGGAGATGCAATTTCTAAAATATTTAAACCAGCACATGGGGCTAAATTTTCCATTAAATGTAAATGTTGTTTATGCATGGTGCTCTAGCCACATAACTGACTGATTGGATAATTACCTAAGCAAATAAACAGATGTCCCTGATAAAGACTTACCTGCCACTTTAAGATATGTGTTTGTTCCATGACATTCTCTCTCTCTGGATTGAAATCTGGTCTAATTATAAATCATTGTAGAAAACCGTGCCAAATGAAGAAAAGGAATAGAAAAGTGTAGTCTCTCCAGCGAGAATAAGATGGAGTGTCACAGTGTTCTTTTGTACTTAAAAGACTTGCCATGGACCAATCCCTGATGACTGTTGAATATTATGTAAAAAAAATCCAACCTGCTGTTTTTGAGGAGACTTTGAGTAATTAATAAAAATGCTTATACCATATGGATCTAAGTAAGCTGTCAAGATGTTTAGAAATTCCTATGCATTTGCTCCCTATGTAAAAAAATCCTCTTGTCAAACTCCCTGGGATTTAACTGTCCAGAAGCAGGTAACATATTTACACCTGCCCTGTGTGGAGAACTGCTGTTGCACCAGAACTAAATTTCGGTTTATCTGGACAGAGAGGAAGGCAATTTCATTACTCAAGGGAAATCATTCAGTAATTCCATATCTTGTTGTCATGTGACAGCTTTAGGAGAGACAAAGACGTTGCACTTACCTAAACCTACATTTACACCTAGCCAAATAAAAATACAAAGCTTGGTCTGTTTAGAAAGTCTTTATACAACAATAGTTCTAGCAAAACAAGTATTTTTGTTTGTGGAGCCAGTTATTGCGTCTGGAATCTTTTATTTCTTCTGGATTGCTTGTGATTTAAATGTTCCTAAGATTTATTAGGTCACTATTCATGTAACCAGAAGACAAACTGACTGATTAAGATATTATTATTTACCATACAGGAATAAGTTCACAGCCAGGTTTATAATAGTCTTCAGTAGATAGTTTACATTTAATCACATTTAGAATGCCGTGCATATGGATTTTTTTTTTTAATATTCTGGATTAATGTATTTTACTTTATTTTCTTTTAGTCTATTGCCTGAAAATTATTCCCATAAAGTTTTTTACTTAGTGTTTTCAGGTGAAACATATTTCTGCTTCAAATTTTTTTATTTGCTTACAAAAAAAACGTTATTACTTTTTCAAACATTTTGTTAAAACAGCTTGGAAACAGTAACATCGGGTTTGTTGCTAAAAAGTTTACTTTAATATTTTAGGGATTTTGGACTGAGCAGCCCTAGATGCACTGATAAGAATATTTCCCTGTTATATTTTTTACCGTGAATACCCTATTTGTATAAAGTGAACAGTCTATTGTGCTCACACTGCTGTTGAAGAAAACACCAGCTGTTTCTTTTATTAACCAGATTAGAGTATCTTTGTGTTGGCTTTTATTTTTGGCCAGCAGAATGTTGGTCTCATTAATTGCATTAATATTGTTGCATAATATTTAAATGCTATGTTGATGATATGTTTTTTATGTTTCATTTTTGCCACAAATAGCACAAGGGGCTGAATCCTGAGCTGAATTCTAGCTGATAGCCTTTAAACAACAATAGCCTTCACATGTAGTTATTGCTTGCTATTTGATATTTATTCCAATATGCAAATGAGCAACACAGTTATAATTTGACTCTCTAAGACTTTATATACTTATTCCAAATTCCATTTTCTCTAATATAATTTTTGCACCTTTACTGCGGCTTGTGAGTCTGTCACTTTGGAGTATGTGAATTCATGTTCCACTGGTGAGAGACGGATGTGTAATTGGTATTCACCACACACGTTAGATCATTGTACAGACAAGACTCTTGGGATGTGAATGCTTGGGATGCAGACAGTTGTTAGTGTGTTTTTTTTGCCAGGCTGTCTCTGGACATCACTTTGTTTGAGCCAAGACTTTTTAACAGTGTGGGTGAACAATGCAACAAGCCTAATGAGCCCTGGCTGCTTTTGGAGTTTGGATACTACCGGAACTGGTAACAAATTTACACCTAGGAGCTTTCAGCCAGGTTTTTCCATCTTGTTGCCAAATTTAGTTTAGACTCCATCTAAAGGAGAGTAGATGCAAATTTGTCACTTTGTCTTTAGAACACTTTCTTAAAGTGTTCTAAATGCTTATTTATATTATACCCTAATGTAGGTGAGGAGTTTTCATTTGTTTTTTTTTTATCCCTCCAATTATAAATCCTTATAGCATGCACTCTCTAAAGTGATATAAAAATGACAGCAGTGTCAGCATATTGCATAAACAGTTTCCCAGCTACAGTAAGTAATGTGTAGCAGACTTAATTAAGATATGCCCAAGTCATATTCATTTTCGTTTTTATCTTTTCAAATCCTTTATTATGATGTGAATGCTGTATAAAATGTTTGCAGGATGCATTTTAAACAGGGTCAAAACCTTTCTTAGGTAAAACACAAAGTACACGTGCGTTTACTTAAAGTACTTGTAATTAACCCTCACATGTCTTCTCATTAAACATGCAACTCGTGTCCTCCTTATTTAACTGTTAGCCCCCATCGATTTACCTCATTAAAAACATAGTTAAAATATTTGACTATCCATTACAATAAATTATAAAAACACATTTTCTCAATTTTTAATGAAAAAACCTTCACCACAGTTTCTATATAATTTATTTTTAAAAGCATCACAGCTCTCGGTAAAACCTGAAATAAAAACCAAAACAGACTTATCAGACATAATCATCTGCATGCAGTGCACAAAAAATAAGCCAGATACCTACTTCCACACCATCTGGTCACGCCTCACTACACCGTCTCTCGGGGAAACAGTCAGTGGCTGCATGTCATACTGTTTGAACTGCCACATCGCAGTATCTCCATCACTCTGTGACCTCTCAGTCTTTCCACTCCAACTTTTCACAGCCACAGCATGTAAAATTATTAAATGTTTTGCTGGCCATGTCCAGTAAGAGAAAAGCCAATCTAATAATTTACTAACATTGTACCCTAGCGTAAGGTAATATAAAGATGCTGTTAGTGATACCCTTGTTCTGAGTGACCAATCATCAGTGCTTAAAACCAATACTGGCCATCACTGACCAACAACCAATCAGTAATCTCCACGACCTGTCACTAATGTTCTCCAGCATGTCAGCTACTTTGACACTTTATTTATTGCAAGTGTTTTTTCTCATTGGTTTGTTGCAGGTCCAGAAGGTGCTAGACAAACTGTATGAAAACAAGAAAATTGCAAGTGCCACCCACAACATATACGCGTACAGGTATGTATCTGTCTGGATAAACCATAGAAGAAATTGTGTAGGGTTGCAAGGTTATCTTATATTTTTATTACTGTTTAAACAGTCTAGTTTTTAGCGCTGTTTTTGTTTTTATACCAGAGTGATGCTGTAGTTCCTCCTTCTGATATTTTGATTGTCATTTAGGCTGTCTGTCCATGCATGCTAATCTACATTTGTGTGAGTAAGAGGGCGTGAGAGAGAGTTTTTTTCTGGAGAAGTCTGTGTAATGTTTAAACCTAACAATATACTATAAATGAGAAAAGGCTTGCATTCGGGATTAACCTACAGATGAAATTCACTGAAGGAAACCACCTGCTGTCATTGACCCACTGTGTTTACAAAACCCTGACCCGACATTTCTGAAAACTTAGGACAAATCTACTGTCTGAAATTTTTATAATGATCACTGCAAATCACGCTTCTAATTAGAATTTGTTATTTGGGAAATTAAAGCATTCTAATAATTCAATAGTACGGTGCAGGAATATCAATTTTGGAAAATTTCATTTGATTTGAATTTAAAAGGCTTCAGACTTCAGTTTCTTCGATGCATTTAGACATTAATTACCTTTATACTGCCAAAGACAGAAAAATATTGGAATGTTAACTTTACGGTTAAGACATTGGACTGCTAACTGGAACATTGTGGGTTTGATTCCCAGGTCTGCCAAGTTACCACTGCTGAGCTCCTAAACAGAACCCTTAACCCCAGATTTCTTAGTTTCTAAATAAAATAAATGAATGTCTACCAAGTGCCGTAAATGTAAAAAAAAATTGTATGAAAATTTTTATTTACTTTAAAAACTTATGGTAAACCAGAAAGTTTAATGTTTAAAATCAGCTGTTATTGGTTTATACAAATGCATGATGCGTGGCCTTGAAGGAAAAAAAACTGCATTTTTATTGGAGTACCACACACCTCTAGAACAGCTTCGGTGTGCCTTGGCACACATTACTACATGTCTCTGGAACTGTGCCTGAGTGATAAACACTGTTCTGCCAGAAATGTTCTCTCAGTTGGTGTTCAGGCTTTGCTACTGTATATTGCGTCACCTATGATGCATCATGATAATAATTTCTCATTCTTTAATTTGGTGCTGTTAGTCGAAGATATGATTACATTACATTACTTACATAGAATAAGATCAAGCACGGTGAAAGGTAATGTTTATCTTAAAAAAGGAAAAATTAATCCTCAGTATTATTACCAGCTCACTCTGTAATATGGCAGTGTTTCAGATACAGATTAGACCAAAAAAAACTATAACAAATATTGGAAACACATCACATTTGTTTCCAATCCTTGAGAAAAAACACTGACCAAATGCTATAGATGGTTTGCAAAGAAAAAGCTTCAGTATTTGAATTTTGAAAAATATCAGCAGTCCTTTTGCTAACTGCAGTACCAAGGATGATTAAAAAAGCTGGAACAAACTGGTAGCTTAAACGCTAGAATGAACTAACTGCAAGCAAACTGCCACCACTTTAAAGACTTGTTGCCAATTTGACATGTTGACAAGAAAGAATTTAGGGTAATGATCCATAAAATGGAATATAGATGCAACATGTCTTGCCAGCTATGTCACAGAGTGTCACAGAAGCAGGAATGTCACAGAAGTGTTTGTCTGTACTGCATCCAAGGCTTTATTGGCCATAATGCATGTTAGCATACATTTACACTAAGGATTTGTTGTCCGTTTATTTGAAAATAACTTTTCTGTAAGCTTTCGTGCCCAGTGGAAGTGGTGGGTGTCTCATTCTAGAATAGATTATGCAGCACCCGTATGCAGCATAACTTGCATTTTGTTTGACTTTTATTCCCCAAAAAATTAGCGGTTAAGGGCCATTTTTATCGGTTCTGGGAATTGATTTTACTGGGAACTTTAATTAGTATATATATATTAGTATATTCAATTCATTGTCATTGTGCAGGTACATGTACAGAGCCAATGAAATGCATTTTTCGCATATCCCATCTTAGTAAGTTGGGGTCAGAGCGCAGGGTCAGCTATGATACAGCGCCCCTGGAGCAGGAGGGGTTAAGGGTCTTGCTCAAGGACCCAACAGTGGTTGACTTGCCGGAGGTGGGGCTTGAACCCAGGTGTTTCTGGTCTTCAGATTAACAACTCAGCACCTTAACCATTTCAGCCACCCTGAAACAAAGTTAAATCTTGTAGCAAAGTACAGTTAATTCATTCCCTTAACTGCATATCATAGCTAACGCAAATTGCTGGGGTGTAGAAGAAATGAAACATTCAAGGCTGTGCTGAAATGTGAAATATAAAAAACATATATAACAGTATCTCTTCCTTATCACATCACCCCATTGTTAATGCTTTTTCTGTAATAGCACAGCTAATTTTTAAACACTACATAAATAAATTAAACAAAAAAATGTAAAAGCTTTATGAACCTGGAAGCATAGTGCCATTTTCTCGGTAATTTAAAATTTTTACTATTTGCCCAGTTGGATATTAAAAGATCACTAGTTGATCTTAAAGCCCAGTACAGTTTAATATTATAGCAAATAGCGCTGATTAACATTGACTGACCTATCAACCGTTGGATGACATCAAATGTAGCAAGTACATGACTGTTTTTCTCTCCATTGACCACTTTACAATTTAATAGGATATACTGTGAAGCCAAAAACACATTCCTACAGGATTGTGAGGATGACGGAGAAACGGCTGCCGGTGGGAGACTGCTTCATCTGCTGCAGGTGTGTGTATGTGTGTGTGCACGCATGTACGTGTGTTTGTAAGTGAATGCTACTCATAAATGAAAATTTGGGACAGACAGATTACCATCCTCTTTGTGTGCACATGGATTTATTGGACCAAGAGCAGTACTCGGTCCAGGAAGGCTTCATTGCAAGTCCCAAATAACACACCATCCGCATGTCCTACAAGGTCAGACGATAAAGAAAAATGTTATGTTATGTTTGAGATGGTAAGGATCATCAAGGGTGAGAGAACTAAACTGTAAAGGGGGGCTGAACTAAACTGTAAACACTAAAATGGCTTTAATTAAAGCACAATATTTTATTTATTAATCTCTGAAAAACTTAATATTTGGTCATTCATCATGTAAAATTCATTATTAATGGTTAAGTTTAACTACATCTCATTTCATTTGAATTTATATATTGCGTGTTGTGTAACTATTTATATATATATATACACACACTGCTCAAAAAAAATAAAGGGAACACTTAAACAACACAATGTAACTCCAAGTCAATCTCACTTCTGTGAAATCAAACTGCCCACTGATTGACAATCAATCTCACATGCTGTTGTGCAAATGGAATAGACAACAGGGGGAAATTATAGGCAATTAGCAAGACACCCCCAATAAAGGAGTGGTTCTGCAGGTGGTGACCACAGACCACTTCTCAGTTCCTATGCTTTCTGGCTGATGTTTTGGTCACTTTTGAATGCTGGCGGTGCTTTCACTCTAGTGGTAGCATGAGACGGAGTCTACAACCCACACAAGTGGCTCAGTTAGTGCAGCTCATCCAGGATGGCACATCAATGTGAGCTGTGGCAAGAATCAGCGTAGTGTCCAGAGCATGGAGGCGCTACCAGGAGACAGGCCAGTACATCAGGAGACGTGGAGGAGGCCGTAGGAGGGCAAAACAACCCAGCAGCAGGACCGCTACCTCTGCCTTTGTGCAAAGAGGAACAGGAGGAGCACTGCCAGAGCCCTGCAAAATGACCTCCAGCAGGCCACAAATGTGCATGTGTCTGCTCAAACGGTCAGAAAGAGGCTCCATGAGGGCGGTATGAGGGCCCGACGTCCACAGGTGGGGGTTGTGCTTACAGCCCAACACTGTGCAGGACGTTTGGCATTTGCCAGAGAACACCAAGATTGGCAAATTCGCCACTGGCACCCTGTGCTCTTCACAGATGTGACAGACGTGACAGAGTCTGGAGACGCCGTGGAGAACGTTCTGCTGCCTGCAACATCCTCCAGCATGAACGGTTTGGCAGTGGGTCAGTAATGGTGTGGGGTGGCATTTCTTTGGAGGGCCGCACAGCCCTCCATGTGCTCGCCAGAGGTAGCCTGACTGCCATTAGGTACCGAGATGAGATCCTCAGACCCCTTGTGAGACCATATGCCGGTGCGGTTGCCCCTGGGTTCCTCCTAATGCAAGACAATGCTTGACCTCATGTGGCTGGAATGTGTCAGCAGTTCCTGCAAGACGAAGGCATTGATGCTATGGACTGGCCCGCCCGTTCCCCAGACCTGAATCCAATTGAGCACATCTGGGACATCATGTCTCGCTCCATCCACCAACGCCACGTTGCACCACAGACTGTCCAGGAGTTGGCGGATGCTTTAGTCTAGGTCTGGGAGAAGATCCCTCAAGAGACCATCCGCCACCTCATCAGGAGCATGCCCAGGCGTTGTAGGGAGGTCATACAGGCACGTGGAGGCCACACATACTACTGAGCCTCATTTTGACTTGTTTTAAGGACATTACATCAAAGTTGGGTCAGCCTGTAGTGTGTATTTCCACTTCAATTTTGAGTGTGACTCCAAATCCAGACCTCCATGGGTTAATAAATTTGATTTTCATTGATAATTTTTGTGTGATTTTGTCGTCAGCACATTCAACTATGTAAAGAACAAAGTATTTAATAAGAATATTTCAATCATTCAGATCTAGGATGTGTTATCTTAGTGTTCTCTTTATTTTTGAGCAGTGTATATACAAAAAAAATTAATGTTAAACATCAAAATGTCCATTTTTCTGTGTACTGGCAATCATTGTACAATAAAAGAGTAAGCATGCCTCAAGAGAAGTGACATTCACGTCATTTTTCAAAACCTTTTATTGAAAATTGTGAATTGAAAGCTCTTCCTAAGAAGGATGCAGTGCTGCCTTCAGTTTGCCCACAATCTGGAATGCTATAGACTGATCCTTATACTGCCTTTGAATTAGAAGGAAATTTTTATTGAGTACAACTCTTAATAAAGCAGCACTCTTCAATCAAATCTAACAGCCAGAGTTGTGTTGATTCTCATCATGTATTATCTTTGTATGTTTAAATAGAAATCATACTTTGGAGTTTCAGTGTGAGAAGGGTAAACACATGATGCAACTGTTGCTAGGCAACTAGACAGTATAAAGTAGCTGATTTCTAAGACTAACCTTTTATGTAGCTAAAACAGTTTTTACGCAGATGAAATAAAGGTAAAGGCAGCATGGCTGGCTGGGGTTGTTTTTCTCAAATTTACACCGTAGAAGTTTTTTATTTCAAGTCACACTTTATTTACACTTGGTAAAATTGCAATTGGTTCTATCATTCTAAGAAAAGAATATTGCATCTCCTTTTTCAGGTGTAAAAAATGTTTAATTTAAGTTTTAAGTCTCACAAAAGCATTTTGGTAAATATAGTAAAAACATGGCAATATTATATAGTATGCAATGTAAAGAGCTATGAATTCCTTGAGTATTAATAGAATTTACCTCTAAATCATTTGCTGTTTTCTAGTGTACTATAGCGTTAAATCTACCCTCTGAACCTGTCTGTGGGCTCGAATAAAATAGCGGTGTGTCATGTCAAAGCTATATTTTTAGTACGGTTTACAAAATAAAGTGTCAGATTAAATAAATATACTGGCAAATTTTTGCATCCCTTTTCCTCAGACTCTGTACATGGTTGCATCCCTCATCCATTCCATAATCTCCTGTCTTATCTTTCTTGCTCTTTGAGTACTCGCAAGAGTGCATGTGAAAGTGATGTACCATTTTAATCAAAACCAAATTTCACTTTCAATCAAGTCAATTTGTTGGAGCTCAACCACTAAAATAGTGTGAAGGCAGGGAATTCTTTCCAGTGGTTCATCAGTCATGTATGTAAATCTAAATCAGTTCATTAGTAGTAGCACATTCCTGTCAATGTTTGCCTCATCAGTATCTGTAATATACTTCACAGCAAATCTGTTAGCACATTAGCACACATACTTCACACCTGTTCCCTTTCTCTATAGAGTGCCTCAAACATGGCTATTCTGGCTTAAACTTCTTGTCACGTGCTCTTTTATATATATATATATATATTACATACAAAAGAGCATGTGACAAGAAGTATATATATATATATCTATATTATATATATATATATATATATATATATATATATATATATATATATATATATATATATATATATATATATATAGACACACACACACACACTCTCTATGAAAACGGAAATAGAGGTGAATCCCCTTAACGAAATAGATTACACTATGCATTTGGCTTAGACCCTCTGGCATTTTGCCAAGTATGCCCCTGAGAAAGTATTAAAAGAATGACTGATGGCTTGAACAGACAGATGACGGTTCATGCAGCATTTATCACAAAGAAACATTGGATCTGTTCAATCTTAGGGGATTGTGTGTGTGTGTGTGTGCTTTTCCTAAGACCAAAGAGTAACGCCTAAATTCAACCTCCTTCTCACATCCTTAGGAAGGGAATGCATTTTTTTAAACTTGTTCACTGCAGTGTGATGCATTGTGTGTGTATATAGCAAATTATAGCAAATACTTGTCTTTTCATTTTAAAATTAATTCAGTTGATTGTCTCATTTTAATGAATTTCACGCATACAAACTAAACACACAAAATGTCTACTAATTATATATGCATGAGTTGAATAAACACAATCGCTAAAAACTTAGCGGTGAAGGCTATCAAGCTGTAAAATATATTTAGGCTATATTTATAAAAATAAATAAAAAGACGAGAGACAAGTGTATCTGTTTTAAAAAGCACTTTTCTGTGTGATTGCACTGCATTTCTATAACTGACCTGATTTAACATATAATCAATTAGAACCACAGTTTATATTATGTTTATTTGTGTTTATAGATTCTGGATGTGAGGAACGTGTTAGTGGTAGTGTCACGATGGTACGGCGGTATCTTGCTTGGCCCTGACCGCTTCAAACACATCAACAACTGTGCAAGGAACATCCTCGTCCAAGAGGGTTTCACTGAAACATTGGTATGGCATGGTAATTATATTACAGTTATCTATAAGCACTTTATCCTGGTCACTGTTAAGGGGCATCTAGTGCGTATGGCAGTTGCTCTGTAGCGTGGAGTCAAACAGTGGATTATTATACACTCATGCTTAATGTAATGTGCAGAATATACTACAGTTAAATCTGTACAATTACAGCCATACAGAAAAATCTGTGTAGAAGTTGTGTAGTATTGCTGACAATAATATGGATTTTAAAAGTACAAAACAGTCCAGCACTTTTAGGAATAGGAATTCAAAAATAAAGATTTAAAGGCAATTATGATAATCAGTGACTCAAACTCTGAAGGTTGGAGTTTTATCCAAGTTTTAAAAAGAAAATGCTAAAGACTACTGTGCAGCCAATCCCAGTCGAACCAAAACAGATAAAACTAATTATAAGCGATCATAATGTATCATCTACTAGTATCCACAAGAAATTTAGCTTTTGCTTGTTTTAGACATATATTTTTGTAGATATTCATTATTCCTTTAGTGGAACTTTAGCATGTTAATGCTTTTGTGCACAATATAAGCTTAATAAATACATGTGTATCGTTGGTTTGGAAGAACTTGTGTCTTTTGCACAGAGACATGACTTCAACCTGAACTGAAACGCTGTATGAACCCCAGACCTTTTCACCTGATAATAGCCTGCTGAGCTCACTAATACTGTTGAATGGAAAAGCCCACAGGCATGCTGAGAAATCCGCTGAACAGCATTTCCACAAGAGGGGAGGTTATTACAGGTGTAAGAGTCAGACTAAATCTGTAATAGGATGTTCAAAAAACACATCCAGATGCAATAGTCTCAGTATTTTGTCTATATCGTGTACTTGGCATTATTGATTCACCTCCTGCAGATTTAAAGTTAAACCACTTTTTAACAGCGATTGAATTGTACCAGAATTTGATTGGAACCAAACCAAGAGCACCACGCTTACACCCAAGTTTGATTGCTGTGTTCTTACCTGTCTAAAAAACCACACAGATGTGGAGAATACACAAACAGAATAGCACCATCTATAAATTAGCATTAAGGTCTGTGCACGCTGAGTCTGAAATTTTCGCATGTTAAAAAAAATACAACTTTATGTGGTCAATCATGTTTACGCACTGCCTCTAAAACTTTCATCAGACATGAAAAAAATTTAGCCGTTTCGTTTATCGTGTTTTGTGCATTAGTAACAAGCATTTCGAGAGGTGTTTTGACAAGTGAGAGCCACCACACAAGAAAAAGCCAAAATCCAATGGTCATTGTCTCAAAGCAGCTTTACACAACAAAGACAATTATAAAATGTGAATGAAATGAAAATCAGTTTGTCCCCGATTGTCCCTGATGAGCAAGCCAAGGGCGACGGTGGCAAGGAAAAACTCCCTGAGATGGTAATAGGAAGAAAAAAAATAGAGGGCGAAAGGGAGGAAGGAAGGAATAAAGGAGGAACGAATGAGAGAAAGAGAGAGAGAAAGAAAGAGGCTTCAGTATCGGCAGCAAAGTATTACACGGAGCCTCTGGCTTCTTGAAATCAAGTTTAAATCTCTGACGAATTTTTAGCATAACGAATATGGAAAAAAACGCCTACAAGATTTTGAACTTCAGTGTGCAAAGACCTTTCGACTGAATAACAGAGGAGGGTGTATGCGGAGTTATTTAATATCCTGTTGCTTTATTAACTGTATGTATTAGTGGTTGCTGTTTCAGGGTGTCTAGTTCAAACCTCAGCTTGGTTTCATGTCTGCATAGAGTTTTCGCTTATGTCTGTGCGAGTTTAATTCAGATTTTCTTCACCTTCAAGTCCACCTTCAGTTTTTCAGGGATTAACTCCGGGTCCACTGTGACTCTGACTAGGATAAAACCACTTTTCTGCAGAATTTTATTTTGATCTAGAACACAATGGCTTCTCTATATTTATTCTGCTTTTGACTATAGTAGACTAACTATAGTTTAATAACACTAGGAGCTTATACATGCAGCATTAAAGCTTCTGTAGTATTTTTTTGTGCGTCTCATCACATATAAATTATTTATAACAAAGAAAAATATATTTGTATTTTTAATTTACCATATAGACTAATTACTTAGCCTTACTGTTTGAATTCTTCAAAAATCTATTAATTCAGGGCTCGGAAAATTGCTAGCCTGACGCCCCAGGACTGTTGTGTCTTCCAGTCAGGCTACCAAAATACCAAATGTATCCTTTCCCTGCTAGTCAGTCTCTCCTATAGGGAGGAACAATATATTTTCTTTCACAAATATTGTTGGATTATTATGTTGTATGTAATTTTCAGGCAACAGAGAGCCATCATCAATGTGTGGGGTATTTGTGCACCCATGCCTCTGACATCGTCGTGTCAGTTATTACTATCACCGAGTTACCATCAAAATCTTGCACTTCAGGTTTAATCATGTGCTAGACATCGCAAGCGAAGTGAAAGGAAATTGTGAAAGTTGCTGACGTTTGGAATTGGATGTTCGTTTAAAACCTAATTTTAGTAATAATGATTTGTAATTTTATACCATTGGTATTTGAGTTTTAAAAATGTTTTTAAATTATGTTTTATTTCCTTTAAAATATTCCACATTATATATATATTTATATCCTTATCCTATGTAGCCTTTTGTTTGGGCTACTTGAATTCATTTTGGGCTACCAAAACCAAAAAAAGTTTCGGCATGAAAGACTCAAGCAGAAATGTTAAAATGTTGAAATTGTGACCCCTAAAACTATTTTAAGGGTTAGATTTATATTAAAACTAGCAACAGTTGTAAATCAAACTGGAATTTATCTAGCATTCTGTTTGGCAATTTGTTTTTATTCATTAGGGTTTTTTTTCTTGTTACAACAGGAGTCCTTTCTCATTTTCACTCTGGATTTATTGACAGAGCTGCTGTTTTTTAGAGTGTGTATCACTGTCATTAAGCCATTGTTCCCATTTTCAAGGTTAAACATGTCATGAAATTCAGGGATTTCGAAGAGGCTTACAGAGAGAGGCTAACCTCTGAGATCTGTTTGTCACTTTGTCTGTTGTATCATTTCAGTGCAAATAATGACATGTGAGCAGCTGCAAGATTGCCATGGTTACACAGGAGACAGGGATTTCTGGGTTTTTCCACTGAGGTTCCCTGAGATCTGTACCCTAAGCCCTAAGTGCTATTGATTTTCATATGACATTGTTTGGGAACATTCTCATTTTAATGAAAGAAAATCTCTATAATGATGCAAGTAGGACAGACCGTCAAATTGGCTTCACCTTTATTTCATTTCATTATTTAATTTTTCATAAAAGATTGTGCTGCTAAAAGGGAACTCTATCTAATGTGTGTAGCACACACAAAGTAAATGGAGTGCCATTTAAAACAGTTTAGACATTTTCTGAAAGGTATAGCATATTTAGGGTAATAGAGAGCTTTTCGTAATCATAACACTTCAGCCTGTTCTTCTTCATCTATCACAACGTTGTTGTTTTTTTTAAATTAACATTGTGCATCATAAGTGAGTGAGACTTTTTATTGTTATCCTAGCCTTACATTTATAGATTGCGAGGGAATATCAAGTCTATATAATGCGGACAATCGGTGCAAAAATGACGTCACAACATGGCCAGATCTTATAGTATTTTGAAATTTGTAGGAAGATTAATTGTTATGCACTACTAAACCTTAAATCGAACCACAAAATAATCGCAGGTTGTTACTTGTTTTGAATCACAAATGTTTTCACATATATCCTCAATATTGTATTTAAAAAACGAAATGTGTGGCGAAAGATGGTTACATTTTTTTAGAGTTGTCCAGGTGTTATACAGGCCCCTTAAAGCAAAACCACTGAACAGTTGCTCTTTCCCCATATGGGTATTGAGCACAATTGTCTGTAACAGTGTCTTGATGAATAAATGAAGCGAAATAAATATAGATACTGCTAACATTAGCCAACTCAACAAATGAACTTCTTAATAAGTACAATTGCATTATGTAATTACTTTTCACTATAAAACATTTATTAGTGTTTGGTAGTCATAGTTTACAAGCATTACACTAAATTTGTGACAGTGCACGACATTGAGACTGGCAACATTACCTCATCTTTCAGCTACTTTTAGAAATTGTTAACGAGTAACACGTCAATAAACAATCTGAACACAGCCTAATGACAAAAAAAGCTTGAAAAAGTACATGACAGTAAGAAAATATTTACATATAATACTTACAAAACCAGTAGCACAAAGGCTAGGTCTTTATCAGTTTTGCAACCCAGTCCCTGTTTCAGCTTGCACCACCCAGAGGAAACCTGATATTAATTCGGGCTCGTGTCCGATCACTCTCCCTCTTTCTTTTTTACATTTCCTCGGACAAAACGCTCTTTGGTTTTCTTGACGACTGCCATGGCGTTGTTTTTGATTAAAAATATTTAATTGTTTTGACTTATAGTTAGCTGTTGGCTAACTCCACCCAGGCTACCCTGTAAAATATGTGACATATTCAAAGGAAAAAACTTATAGAATTAGGGGGTTATATACAGGCTATCATTTAAACAGCTTTACATTTATTTTAACCTGATTTTAAACTATTACCAGGTAACAAATGTCCCCCCCTCCTTTGTGAATAGTGATGTATGATGTTTGCTTTATGAAAGGTTAGGCGTAACATAAATAACATTGATTAGTTGTCATTTAGCATTTTAGAGCTTGAGGCAGCTGTTTAGTGCCAAATCAAGAAAAAAAGTAAAATTGCGGAGGAGGGATTGATTATGGAGACCAGAAGCACAGCTAGGAATTTCAAACATGCTTGAAAATGTTAATTGCATGAATAAGAAAATGCAAACTGTATAACTGGTGAAATTAAAGATTTATTGTATCATTACTATCATCATTAATAACATTGTTGCTGTATCTAAAACGAGGGTGGTAAGCTTATTAACATTGTTATTGGATGATGCTTATCATGACTGACAATGACTAATGATGACTGATGAGGATGATAAAGAGACGATGATGACAGCAGTCTGCCAGCATGCTATGTTTTGGTCTATGTGCACACAGGAAGTGTTCTTCCGATGAAATGCACAGATGCTGAATATCATTACTGCCCTGCTGTGCAAATTAATTTTCCCAAACACGACAGAAGTCTGCTTAACAAACAAGTCAGACCTTCTTTAGAAACAAGCTGCTGATAAAATTCACCTGGACTTTATTAGTCTGAATAAGAGGGAAAATGTGTTACAGTGCAGCTTGGGAAGATCATTTTGTGATTGGCATGCTGACATTCACCATCTTCACCCTTCCCTGCCAATATTTAAGTGACTGTAATTAAGGCGGTCACAATTACTAAATAACCGTATGTTCGCAATTATTTGACATAACCGTTGTCATTGTATCCAAGCACAATAGTCTAAAAGGGGAAACTGTAGTAACTGCAACACTCTACCTCCAACCAAAGTATCTGAGCGGAATAAAGCGGTGTGATTTTTTTTTTCCTGGAGTTTGAAGCAGATTTTTTGAAAGTCGGAGCATTGTGGTTTTCTGATGCCCCGAGGACGCTCCACTAACGCTCCATCACGAGCTTACCTTATGTTTACGTCCCATAATGCAACTGTACGGAGCAGGAACAAATTCATATGCTGCTAAACCCCACTGACAGAACGCAATAAAATATGGATTTCCTTAGGTAATATCTTTCTATTTATCTATAATAAAATTTCTACAGTGACATGTTAATTAGGCACTCATTTTTCCATGGAGCAAACATAGAGTGAGGAGGAAGTGGGAAGAGAGCACAGAGTGAGTGAAGAGGCGGGAAATGAAAATCTGAAGCGGTGCTGGAATGAAGTGGTTATTTAATTATTATTTTTTTAATGGAAATTCGCTTAACCCCTAAAACAGGAAATAAATCTTCATAATGGCAATTATTTATTTGACAATTAATCGTCACCCAAATTTCATAATCTTGAAAGCCCTAAGTGTAATATGGGTTTATTTTGTCATTTTACAAATATACAAATATTAAAAATTGCAAAATTAGATAGAAATTCCATATTCTATATTAAATCCAGTAACAACAGGGATGCCACCTATTTGTGAGTTTCTTAAAATATACAGCATAACGTCTTGTTCAGCTACTGTTAAAGTTCAGACACCTTTCAGTCTTGCTGAATTGTTCCTACTAGCAAATCTGTTATAGCTGAAGTAAACTGCAATTTTAAGAAAATAATAGAATACTGGCAGGTGGTCCTTGTCTCTAAACAATTTGAGATTCTCTACCTAACCATTAAGCTGCAACAGAATGGCTACCGCAGGCATCTTACTATATTGCAAGCATACAAGAAAATATCTATGCATATATTACAGAATACTCTGTTTACTTCCTTTAATTTTTCGGAACCATTCGGGAACCATATCAATTTTCTTTGTGACGCCAGTATTGCCACAGGAGGTTATGTAGTTTTAATGTAGAGAAGATCTGTGCTGAAGAAAAGTGGTTTTCTCAGGTTTTCTGTTTGAAGTACCTGGATTTTCTTCCCTCTTATTGTTCTTGTACATTTTTTTTCTCAGGATGACGCATCAAGACCAGGGGGGAAGAGCAAAAAGCCCAAAAGCAAGAAGATAAAGTGAGGTTGCGTGTGTGTGCCTCAGGAATGTGTGCCTCACCAGGCAGGTGCGAGTGGATAAGACGCAACACAACAGAATAAAAGAAGCTTTGATTAAATTATGAACAAAGACGTTGACTCGAATTTAAAAAACCATGTGATAAAAAATTTGTATTTGAAAAGTAAATGAACACATTTTTTAAAAAAATAACTAAATAAATTAGCCAAGGACATTTTCGCAAGCTTTATTATTTCATGTTTTGGAATTTGCATCCTGATTTGCAGATCAAAGCATAATTGTCTTGTATGTGTTTGTAGCATGAACCATCTCTTATGTGTTTGGGTGTGTGTGTATGTGCATGTGTGAGAGAGAGAGAGAGAGAGAGAATGTGGGCTTGATTGGGTGTTTTTCCCATCACGCTCCTTTTATACCGGTTAGTCACTGTCATTAAAATTTTTTTAGCAAGCTCTGACTAGAGCTCTCACATTGTTTTTAATAGTTGATTATTTAAGCCAACCCTTAACAATAGATTTAGATGTTCATTTTAATTTCCGTGTCACTAGACGTTTTTGTTCATTAAAATTAAATGAACAGTCGTTCTTCTGTTGGTAAAAACAGAGAAAATAAAGATCAGATTAAGAGGAAGTGTTATACATAGGAATAGACTGATTCTGGTGTCGTATAAAATTTGTTGCGACCTCTAAATAGGAATGAAGAAATGCAGGAACACTGTGTGAATATTCATGCACAGATGGTGGTCCACAACATACACTACAGTGAGATTAATATGGAATCAAAGAGGAGGGGATATGCGGTATAGAAAAATGACAGTGACAGTGTGGGGTGAGGCAGCTTGATGCAAAGTATGTGTTACAACCCTGAAATTAAACCTTTTTTAGTAACAGTGTTTCATTAGTAAGCCACAGTGTTGAGTTACATTTAGTAGTTCATTTCCTAACTCCTCACTTACATTATAGCAGCTATAAGCTGGTGTTTCCCTTTACTAGCCTCTCTTTTCATAAGGTAATTGGAATAAAAATGTGGCTTGTTACGTTACTGAGAATCCAATGTTCGCTATCCTGAAAGCTTTAGATGTAAAAAAATTTCCTCTGATTATTTTAAAGCACTTATGTGATAAACCCTATAAAATTTTTGGTCACATAATACATTTTTTTTCGTCCCTAGACATGTACTAGAAACTATAACTAATAACAAGCACATTAATATAAACATTTCTGTTTATTCCAAAAAGTTTTAACACCTGGCCATCATTAGAAAGTTACCAACAGTTTTTTTTACACACAATTTAATATTTTATTACTGATTGCCAGGTTTTCTATTATAATTTGGACAGTTGGCATTGAGTACTTTAAGTGATGAGGTTTCTTAATAAGCTTTGCAATTATAGTTCCGTTTCCTTAAAGCTTTCCCTCTCCCTCACTCACTCTAATTCTAATGAATATTAATGCACCTTTTGGCTGTCGCCATGACCCTTTCTTATTCAATTCTAGCTGTTTTCCTCTAGAGGGGCATATGCTGAAAATTATCAAAGACCTTTATGTCATGTGCTTCCTCATGTGAAAAAACAAGCATGATCTGCATAGCAAAACACTCGACCTTACTTGTTCAAGGACAGTGTGGCAAAACAAAGTGCAAACATTGTACTTAAAATTGATTCAACATTAAAATGAAGGCTGTGGTTATTAACTCTCAAAAGCTTTAATTTTGCTGAATATAAGGTTACATGTTGGATAAGATGCCTCCAGATGGATAAGATGGCCCCTTAGCTGCTTAGTTGGATAAATGACATGAATGTCAAAAAAGAATAAGGATGTCTACAAAATGCCAGAAATGTAGTTGTTATTTATCCAGTCGTTGCAGCTGTGATGACCAGTGTGCCTAGAATCAAAAACACTCAACACAATTCTGGTTTATTTTTTGACTTGTTTTATTGTTTGGCACAGACAGAGTGAGAGAGGTGATTAATTGCATTTTCCCAACACATTAAATAGAAGTTAAACTTAAAAAAGGTTGCATCATAAGTCTTAGTGATTGTCCAGATTAATGTTGCCTTATAGAAAAAGGCCAAGGCTTTTCAAAAAAAAGACATTCCAGGGTTCCTGAGTGCTACAACAGTAAATTTTCTACAGCATTAAAGGAAGATTGCAACTTTAAACTAAAAATACCATATTTGTGGAAGAAAGTGTAGTCATAGAGAGCATAACTGCTCCTGCCTTGTTTTCCTGTCAATATAAGAAATGGCCAATTGTGAGCAGTGAAAATAGAACAGTTATCTCTTTGCTCAAAGCTCACTTATCTCTGCTATAATGCCTTATGAGCAGTAGTTGGAAGTAAACACATGTCACCTTTCCCCCTGCACGGTTAGTTGAATTTGTTAGTAAAAAAGGAAATCTGTTTATTGGGTAAAAATTGACTTTAAATAATCTGGGAATAAAAAATGAGTTAAAATGATTTGCTGTTAGAGATATCCTGTTTTACTGGTCTAGTTCAATAAATAGTCTATGCTATCTATTAAACAATGCTAATGCTAAGAATGTAAGTTATACTGAAATACAATATCTCCAGTGGAATCTGTGTGTTTAAGATTAAGACTGTTTAAATAGCCACAAGCTTGCACTCTAGCAATGAAAAGGTCTCACTGTCGGACCCTTCAACAAAGACTCTAACACTCGATTTGTTGGATGTGTAATTGAGATAAATGTGAGTTGGTTATGGATAAAGATGTATACCATATGCCAAATGCAAACTAATTCAGTGTGGAAAGAATAAAGTGACGAAGACACTGAGCTGATTTAGCTTCACTAGTTTATAATTTATATTTTAAATATGATACTTAAGTGGTATTATAGGTTACTGTTGAAACGCTATAATAACCTTCCGCCCAATCTTACAAACCAGATTGCATCAGTACTGTGGCCATAAAAAGTCTGCTTACTTAAAATCAACTGTTTTTTATAAAAACAAACCTTTGAGATTTTTAGTTCAGCAACTATATCTTGCTATGAAAAAACAGTTTGTTATTAAAACTGCTGCTTACCCACTAGAAACAAGTACACGGATGTTTAAAGGGCCAATCAGATTGCCAGCTTTATGTTTTTAACATTTGTGGCCAGAAATCTGTACAAAATCTGAGGCTATCACAATGCAAAGCCCTGTAATTTGAATAAATTTAGCTTGCACATACTAGTTATTCTAGCAGCTAGTAAGAAAAGTATAGTTTCCTGGTAAACACAGTATGCCTAAATCTTTTTCCTAGTAAACAAACAAAAAAGGGACTCGCAGAAATTAGCATTACATGAAGGTAATTCATTTGCATTGTGGATAATAATGATATTAACGGAATAAAATTAAATGAAGAAATCATATTAGCTAATTACTTGTGGCTCGGTGAGGCTTTGGGGTAAAAGGAAAACAGGGAGCAACGGTAATGCATGCTGTTTTCTATCTGAAGTGGGTCTCTTAGCCGGCTACTGTTGTTTACTCAAACAAGGGTCCAGACCCTTCATCTCAGGAGATCAAACATCACAGGGCTGCTGCAGAAAGCAACCCTCTCTCGCATTCTTTTTTTTAAAGGAGGCAGGCCAGACTGGGACAAAAGGATTCAGTCTGTCAGACTAGGTAATTTCTTATTCAGTCCCAGCTGCTGCAGTCACAACAGGTGTATTGCATTGCATTTACATCTCTGACATTTGGCAGACACTCTTATCCTGAGTGACTTCTCTTTTTTTTAAATCTAATTGAGTGCTTAAGGGCCTTGCTCAGGGGCCCATTGGTGGCAGCCTGGTAGTGCTGGGAATTGAACATGATTTAGAAAGAAAAGTACAGTACATTTTACTTTGCAGGGTCACTTTGGAAGGTCAGTTAAAATGGTGATGTAGAAATAATCTGACCTGCCAACCTGAATAGGCCATGTTTTACTCCTCACACACACAGACAGCAATATCTGAAATGAAATAATACAAAACACGATTGCCAGTGTTTTCCTTACCATCTGAGCCGTGTAAATATTTATATTAAAATTGGTAAGCCTTTTTTTTTAAACGTATGAATTTAAAACATTTTTAATTTACCTTATTTGTCACAGAACAACTTGTCGCCTAACAGTAGTAGTATAAGTAGCAGTATAACGGATCCAGCATAAACTGGATTTTAGTTCTGATAGATTAGCACTAACTCTAAACCTTCTTTGAACAAAATTTTCAAAAAAGAACAGTTGCCTAAAGACAGAGCCACATGTGCTGAAGCAAAAGGACCATGAAGCAAAAGAGTCTAAAAGCAGATGTGACCATTAGACCTTCCAGGTGCCACTGAAACCATATCCAACCATAATACAGTAGCTGTTGTCTGAAACACAGTAAAATATCCATTGTTTTCCTAGATTTGAATATAAATGTTCTGAGATTAACACAAGTAAACCATGTTAACTTGACATTAAATACATAGTGCCACTGAGCTTTCAGTTAAAACTAACTTAAAAGGAATTTTCGGTACTAAAATAATAGCCATAAATGGTTGTCTCACTCATTTTTTTTCTCTATACCCACAATAAAACATTTATGCTGCTTTATAACCTTGTGTTTGGTATGTGTTTGTCAGTGAAGGATATTAATTGTGAATATGCATTAGGTTGTTCCTTATTTGATTCATCATATCCATAAATTAAAAAAATCCCATCAAACCTTAAAGTCTGCTAAACGTCTGGCATATGAAAACATGACCTACAGCTTAATCACATGCTTTCCAATTGTGTTTTCTGGCTATTCTGTGTGTGAACGAGGGTAAGTGGGAAATCTGTGAGAAAGGGGGTTTCTCCAATAGTGTCAGTAGGTCATCTAAATAAATTGTCCTCAGACAAAGGAAATGAAGACCCAACTTGACTATGACTCTACACCAGGAATTCGTAATCAGAAAGAATAAGTTTTTAATGAACTTCATTTAACCTCTACCTAATGTATCCACATAAGGATGCAAAACACAAAACGTCTGCTTTGATCTTTTGAATGTGAACCTGGGGTAGGATTATGTTAAATTTTGCATAATATTCTCTCAGACTTGCTTTACTAATGTTAACGAAGTCTAGTGTCCAGTTACCATGTTTTTTAACACCCCTATACACCCTTTTACCATCTACATCAACTCATCGACAAGCATGATTAACTGCTATCACTGTGATTGACAGTAAAAAGAGAATTTGTTATCTTTCTTACACAGAGTTCTCAGCCATGTATAGCTGATTTAAATAAGATTTAAGATTTGTAGGTTTCAACTGCAGTAAACAAGCAATATAATGTGGTACCTTCCTTTTTAGATTGTCAGCTGGCAGCTTCTGACCTGTTGTTCCAGAACTCGCAAGCAACTATTGTAAGATAAATCAGACAGTGTGTTAGATAGTGGGGCAGTATAAATATATACTACATATATAAAGGTTTAAAGGTTACCACAAAAACCAATTGGAGCATTTCTTGGAGCCAAAACACATTAGATGTGTGATATTCTATAAAAAAAGGCACAGCCTCTCATACAAACTTATTTTTATCAAGATGGTATGGAGTGCAAACAGTTGTTTCCTATGATATGAACAGTATATATATATATATATATATATTATATATATATATATATATATATATATATATATATATATATATATATATATATATTATAAATAATATATATATATATGTGTATGTGTGAATGACACAATAAGGAAAGAGGTTAAAATAAAAAAACATGATTTCATTGCATAAGTCTAATGTATATTAAAGTGTTTTTGCTTAACAATTTGTGTCTAACAGTGAAGCCACATTTGTGATATTTGTGTTAAACATTTTTTTTCAATATTTTTTTTTAGCAGTTTTATCTTTTTAACTATATGATCTTTTTAACTGAACCTACAATAATGTTTTTTAGTTGCAGTTTAACAGGTTCATCTTTAGTTTTTTAAAGTTGACACCTATTGAAATTAGTGTTTAGAATAGAATAGAATAGAATAGAATAGAATATCTTTATTGTCATTGCAAATAAAAAAGATGTTTAAATAAAAAATGTTTAACACAAATATCACAAATGTGGCTTCACTGTTAGACACAAATTGTTAAGCAAAAACACTTTAATATACATTAGACTTATGCAATGAAATCATGTTTTTTTATTTTAACCTCTTTCCTTATTGTGTCATTTTCTTAGCAATGGTCCCAAAATATTGCAGTCATATGAAAAAAATGGCCATGATCCCAAATAAGGAAATTCATCAACACATTCACTGCAAAAAATATATAAACAAAGAATCCAGGACTAATTTAATCCAGGTTGGTACATTTTCTAGTGTACACTAGCAGTTTTTTAAATCTTTACTATTATCAGTTCAAGAGTTACTTCACATCCACTAATTTAATTTGGACAAGTGGCTTTCCAAGACTGCTAATATTCATTATCACTATTTAGTGTTTGTACTGCTTTTTTATCTGTTGTCACTGTATACAATTTCAGTTCTAGCAAAAGTGTAACCATTACTACACATAATGTCAGGCAGTCTGTGTGTTGCATAGCAACATACAACCCATAATCCAGCTGTGCTTTTTTGGAAAATATTTTCAAGGCAAACACAAACATATATTTGGACATATTGTGTCCAAAAATATAAGTTACATTATTTTTTTTATCATTATTAATTATTAACTAAGTCAATATTGCAGTCCTAATTGTAATGTTGTAATTAAAATCAGAGTAATGGATAGTGAATGCATTACTTATGGACGTGATGCAAGAGGTTCATGATTTTGTTGACATGTGCACAGGAATCATCTGTTTCGGTGGATGTGATTTGCAAAGTATTATGTGATCCTGGATTAACGTCTTTTGTTGATCCTGGATCAATCAACCAATCATAATCATCTGACTTCATCATCATGTACAGAACAAAACTTAAGTCCATTTTTTAATCATTCTCTTTTTTGTCCACAAGCAAACTGAGAAATTCTAACTGAGTAAATGCTGGAAAAATAGCTTCTTGGCTGCAACTGGTAAATCATTGATTCTGGAACAATGTACTGACAATTTACTCCAAGACAAGATCTTTCAGCTGAATCTGCCTGATTTTTTGTGCAGGTGGATTACTGACAGACAGACAGCAGTTTGTGAGGCTGGGGAAGCATTTCTCGGACTCCTGGATCATAAGTACTGGATCCCATCAAGGCAGTGTCCTTTGCCCTGTTATGCTCCCTATATACCAACAGCTGCACATCTGGCCACAAGTCTGTCAAACTCTTGAAATTTGCAGATGACACCACCCTCACTGGCCTCATCTCTGATGGGAAAAGTCAGCCTACAGGTGTGAGATGGACCGCCTGGTGTCATAGTGCAGCTTTTACAACCTGGAGCTCAACACTCTCAAGACTGTAGAGATGTTAGTAGATTTCAGAAAAAACCCAGCCCCTCTTACGTCCTAAGGCTGTCTGAGCACCATCATCACCCATAAGCTTAAATGTGAGCAGAACATCAGCTCCTTCACGAAGAAGGCTCAGCAGAGACTGTACTTTCTGTGTCAGCTAAAGAAGCTCCACCCCAGTGAAGATGTTGATAAACTTTTAGACTTCCATAATGGACGTTAAAATCATCTTCACATCCTAAATTACAGTCTGTTTTGCAGCCAGGGACAAGGCCGAGCTGCAGCGTGTCATTCTTTCTGCGGAAAAGGTGACCGGCTGCAGCCTTCCATCTCTCCAGGAGCTGTACACCTGTGGGACCTGGAGACATGCAATGAGAAACACAGACGCCCCCTTTTATCCTGGTCACACACTCTTTCAACCCCTCGCCTCTGACAAGAGGCTCCAGTCTATCAGGACAGGACTTCACGATATAAGAACAGTTTCTTCCCCACTACAGTCAGCCTACTGACCAGTGTCCCACTCCCTCACAGTCGACCCCCAAACTCACAGACAGTCACTTACTGTTCATAGCACAATCCATATATTTATTATTTAATGTTACTGTGTATATATCTGCAAAAAGTATGTTATTTTTTTTTAAAGACCCAGCCCCCCTTACCAGTCCTAAGGCTGCCTGAGCACCATCACCCATAAGCTTAAATGTGTGCAGAACATGAGCTCCTTCACCAAGAAGGCTCAGTAGAGACTGTACTTTCTGTGGCAGCTAAAGAAGCTCCACCCCTGTGAAGATGTTGATAAACTTTTAAACTTCCATATAAGACGTTAAAATCCTCTTCACATCCTAAATTATTTAATATTAATCCTTTCTTATTTTGTATTTTTGTATTTTTTTAATTCTGTGTCTGCATCCTACACAAAGCCAAATTGCTTGTGCTGTAAAGTGCTGTATACTGCACCAGGCAATAAAGCTTTTTCTGATTTTAATCCTGATTTTGATTCAATGACTATTCATGGATTAACATTTGATCACAACATGAATTAGACAAACTACTGTATATTTAAAAAAATTAATGTCTAGGAACTACATTAATGAATTTAGACTGTATTGATTATGATAATACAAAATAAACATTAATGATATTACACTATTAATCATTAACAATTACTAATTAATAACAGAACGTAAAATGCTCTGAAACGCAAACCTGTAGAACATGCAATAAAACAAGATTTGTACTATAAAACAATACTTACGTTTGATTATTTATTTAATTAAATGTAACAATAATTAGCCATATTTTTATAAGCATAAATTTAAGAACAAAACTATGCATTTACATTGTAAATATTCATGCACACCCGAATACGTTTTACTGCACACACACATCATATATTTTTGGTCACAAATATGACGAAAATGCTTACACATTACCTAATCTGTACATGTTGTATGAATGTTATGTATTACATGCAGTACTTATGTCATTTAAGTGTTTATTTTTTTATTTAACAAACACATTTATAACATTACATTTTGGTTTACAAGGAGGAAAAATCTAAAAAAAAATGGATTGAGGTGGGTTTGGTCGACACACACTGATGACAACAGATGGTTATGATTGGTAGATTAAAATGTTGGATGTTGGATCCTGGATCACATCCTACTTGGTTAACTCACATCCACAGTCTGTTCCGTCATGAAATAAAATTTTTGTATACAATGAGAGTCTATTATTCTGTGTGGTTGTCAAAACAACTATCTTACTGCTCCAATTCTTTTTAAAGCTTTCTGTATTTGAAAATGTAATGCTTAAACATTGCAGTAAATGCTTCAAGTATAGCCTAAAACAGCAAACTAAACCTAAAAACAGCAGTTTATGCCAAATTCTATTAGATATTGAAAGTTCAATACTAAATCCTTGAAACTATAGTAGCAAAATATTCAATTCAAATCAACTCAATTTTATTTGTAACACACTTTTTCTAATGGTCATTGTCTTAAAGCAGCATTACACAATTAAAGATAATTATAAGATGTGAATGAAATAGAAATCAGTTTGTCCCTGATTGTCCCGAAGGCGATGGTGGCAAAGAAAAAGTCCATCAGGTGGTAACAGGAAGAAACCTAAGAGGAACCAGACTCAACAGAGAACCCATCCTCATTTGGGTGTTAAACAGATGGCAGGAATTATACAGACACACTGTGAGTAAGCAACTGTAGTCACAACTCCTCAGAAAACAGCTGGAGTGTCTTCATGGCAGAGTGGAAGCGTCCCCAGTCACCATGGTGATGTGACGTGATCATCAACCGAGGCAGGTCACCAGAAAGGGTCAGACAGATCCAGAATGAAGAGGGGGTCTCGGGAGTGGCATATGTAGCTTGACACAGAGAGAGAGAGAGAAAGAGAGAGAAAGAGAGAACAGGTATAGTCACAGTCACAGTGTATAGAGTGAAAGAACACTTAGTGTAGAGTGCAAGCATGGACTCTGGCAAATAATGATCGGAATGAACATTTTCTCAGCGCACTTTTTTACCGTTTGACTGTTTTACCTCCTCACACAGTTTTAGACTGATGGTATTTTCTGTCTGTGACCTTATGTTACTTTTGTATTAGGGATTTTAATGTAAATGCCTTATATTTTGTAAATTATATAGCCAAAAGCTTGTACTCACCTTGACCACGGCACTCTTATTTGCTTTTTGAACATCCCTTTAAGTTTGCTGTTATAATAATGTCTTTCCAAATGTTTTTGATACGTGTATTTGTGCATTCAGCTAAAAAGATGATTAGTGAGATCAGACACTGGTGTCTGGTAAAGAAGTCTGCAGTCGTCATAATAGTCCATTCCAAATGTGTTTAGTGTGGTCAATGCTCTCTGCAGGACACTTAAGTTCTTTCACTTTAACCTTGGCAAGCCATGTTTTAATTGCCCTCCCTATGTGCATATATTACTTTGGGCTATGTTTGGGTCTCATTGTTCCAGTAAGGAAAAATCTTAAATCTTAAATAAAAGACATTCTGTACACTCCCAGCACACCTCCAACATTGCAGCCCAAGTTTGTGTAGGACCCACATATGGTTGGGTTGTTCAGGTATCCATATTATATTAGATAGATTTGATTAGATTAGATTTAACTTTATTGTCATTGTACATAATTAAGCGGCAACAAAATTCACTTAGCATCTAACCAGACGTGCAAACACATGCACAGTTATATAAATAGTAGATATACAAAAAAATCTATATATGAATTTTACAAAATATACGTGAGCATAAACATAAACATATATGCCTATATAAATATACTAATATTATATATAAAAGTGTTTATTATAGATATAAATCTACTTATCAGCAATCTGCATTTCTAGCTATAAACCTGATGTGGCTTTTGTTGGTTTTGAAAACACTATGACAAATGACATTATATCCATTTATTTTATTCAATCAAACTTTAGAAGAGGCCCAACATCTAAAAAAAACAGATTCTTTATTTTTTTATTCTCAAATAATATTTTAACTAACAGTTGTGTTTTTCCCACACAGGTAGCCTTCACACCTCAGAATTTACTTTATATATCTCTCAGATGCGTAAGGCTGCGTCCTAAATCCTATTCTAGTGTACTCGTTACAGTTTGTATGAGCAACACTCGTCTGTAGGTTACCATAGCTACCAGTCTGGAAACGTCTATGAAAAACAGGTAGTATGCGCGGTTGGGACGCAGCCTTCAGTCCCTGAGTAAAGGGGCTGGTTGGTGCGAAAAAATTTACTCACGCGCCCGTCCAAGCGCGCGCTCAGTAAGCTGTTGGTTTATCGCCTCAGCTCTCCAGTCACCTCAGCTCTTCAGAAAGCAATAACTGTGTTTTTTTTTCTCAGATAACAAAATATATATATATTATACACACATTTATATATATTATACACATTCCCTATACTTTTCCACTTGGAACATTATCTTTGAGAACATTTTTTTTTTTTATCATGTGGACGTTTTTCGCTCTAGTAAACTGTGTTAACATATACCGGTTAACTTTTTAAGCAAGAAGTACAAATAAATTCGAATAATTTAACCTCTTCAATTCATGGGGGAAAATGACTAATTGGAGTGCTTAAAAATCCAACAATGTGTGTAAAGTCGCGTCGTCTGTGTGTGTTGACGGCAGCACGGAGTTGACCATGCTAACCTGTTTCTCCGGACACAGTAACTCAAGTGCGGAACATGAGGGCATCCCCGGCGCCACCGCGCTCCTGGCCGCCTTAATGATGATCCTGGTGGTCGTGGTGGTCGTAGGAAACGCGCTGGTCATCTTCGCCTTTGTTGTGGACAAAAGCCTCCGAAATCAAAGCAACTACTTCTTCCTTAATTTGGCTATATCGGATTTTCTGGTCGGTATGTAGTCGGTTTAATTTTGGGCTGGTTACGTTAGTTATAGTCATGATTTATTCTTTTTAGACCAACAACCTGGAAATTATTATTGTTGTAATTATTGATATTATTATTAGTCGTAGTATCAGCAGGAAGTTATCATTCAAGATTGTAAACTAATTATTCCAATTATTTCAGTAACACTATAAACTGCTATTAACACACACATGTAGTTATATCTCTTTATAGAGGACAATACATAACCTTCCCTTGCCCTTGTGATTGTTTGTCATCTCATTAGACATTCAGGTTTATATTAATCTAAATACTTAACTGGGCTGATAATAGTTCTTCTCAACTCATCCACTCTTTTCTTTACTTCAATCTGAAACACGGTTATTGTTGTATTGTCACTTGTGCAGTTCTGCCACAAACCCCTAAATGTCCTGTCTTCAAACTGTCTGACTAAATACTTAAGTTACCTCAACACTTCAGTTTATTTCTTCCCACAAGTGAAGCGCTGAAAATAATAGAACAAACAACTGAAATTTTTTTTGCAGCTAAACACACACCAGAATAGTCATTACACACAGCACACACAACTGTCAGGGCGTGTTTGTGTGTTACAGCACACACATACACTGACAGGGGCATCCTATCTTTATAGTCAAAATTCCTATTTTTTCTTATAGATTCTCTATAACTGACTAGATCTCGTGTGATCAGATGTGACACTTTGAATCCTTGTTGTTGATGAGAAAAGATTGGAAGGAGTTGCTTGGTTCTATTTAATGATTTTGGAACAGTCAACCCTAATCAGTATTTTAGGGCAAAACTTTCAGCAAGTTATCAATGGTTGGCATTCTTTTACCAAAGTGGGAATACGGACATTTATAACATCATCATGTTCCTTTTAATAGGTGTCGGCATCATGAAAAAGCTTTAAAGTGGCTGATTTCCACAGTGTAGAGAATATTCTACCGAATAAAGAGAATTTTATACAGAGATATGGCTCCAATTGATTGGTGATCAAATAGATATCTTGTTGGGATATAAACTGATCATGTGCCCTCCTCTGCTCCAGCCCCCTTACCCTCTCAATAAGCCTATCCAGAGGTGAATGCCAGTGCATCCTCCAGGGATGAGGACTTAATAAGATTTTTTGTATTCAGTTGTGAAAGACCACTCTCAAATAAATGAGCTATGCGACTCATTTTCCTCAGCAGTGGAAGCAGTTGTGGGAATTATTACTTTCCTTTGTGTTTTTTTTTAACTGCAAAAATGATAGATGCTTTTTGCTTCATAATAGCTTCGGCTCTGTATTAAAAGCCACGCCTTAAATAGGCTCCAGTAAACAGAACAAGAGTTTATTTTTATGAAATGCTGAAGACTCATTTAGACTCGTATTATTTTTAAGTGACTGTGTTATTTAATGTCACTATTGTGTGTTTAGGGGCGTTCTGTATCCCAGTGTACATGCCCTACATCTTGACAGGCCGATGGATGCTTGGCCGTGGTCTCTGCAAGCTGTGGCTTGTGATGGACTATCTTCTTTGTACTGCCTCCGTCTTTAACATAGTCTTGATCAGCTATGACCGCTTCCTGTCTGTCACCCGAGCGGTACGTATTAACTTCAATCACCTACACACATGACATGCCATCATAATTTTTTTAATGTATTACAGTCCTATCCACTATCATTTTGCTTAATTTAGCACTTTATACACATTCTGTTTATATATAAATTACAGGGTTGGACAAATCTGTCTAATTGCTTGATAGAAATAGATTTGGTAAGTGTAATTAAGAGTTTGATAGATAATAGGCTTTTGAGAAAGCAATTACCAGCCTCTTTTTTCCCTTCAGTGGCCTGACAAAGAAAAAAAACTGCTATTGACTTTTACAAGCCAATTTTTACTTGACATATTAGACATATTAGTTTAATTTAAGTCTATTAAAATGTTAATTTTTACTCACGTTTTACTCGAATCAGAACAAAAATATAAGTAATATGGAGAAAATCATTCGGCAATTACTCGTTACCAATACTTTGCTGCAAAGCTGGTGTATACGTTTACAACTTTGAGATTCCTACAGTAAACTTAAACTTTGCCATTTTTGGTGCATTCCAGACAAATCATTTTCAGTTCCACTAAATTATAATGGGTTCCTTTGCTGGACTTGCAATTTTAGGATCCTTTATAAATTTTCAATAAGATTTAAGTCAGGAGATTGGAAAGCCAGGCAAGGCATGCTTGAGTTGTTTTGGCGGTACATTTGTCATTGTCTTGTTGACACCCCAATTATCTTATCATATTTCTAGACCAATAGAATTTTTTATCTGAATTTTAGCACAATTTATTTTTTATTACATTAAATTTATTTTTGGAACCCTTATTTCTCCAGACATGCCAAGTTAAATTATTGCTAAAGTTATTATTTTTCTGCTGCATGTGTTATTAATTGGTCTAATAAATGATGATCTGTCTAAATATCTTTAGATTATTATTTTTTAGATTAATATATTAGATTATTGTTTTTTTAGCCAGGAAGTTTTGTTTGGGCTGTTCATATTGAAAAAAATCTGATGCAGTTCATCAACTATGGTTCTATCCATTCTCTGTAACATGTTTGTGTCCTTTTTAAGTTTATATTGCAGCTGTATGTAAGCGATTGCAGGTTTTTCATTTACCTTTATTATTAGTTTGAGAGGAAGACGAGACAAGGTACAATCTGTTAGTTGTGGTTTCATGAACTTTACTCTTGTATAAAGTGTAGTTCTTGTATAAAGTGTGATCATATAGCCATAATATATGGCCAATATGTGCTTTTTAAAAATCACTTTTCACAGTTATTGACTCATTTCCTCCTCTATAACAGCCTCCATTCTTTTGGGAAGGCGTTTTAGTGGATTTTGGTACATGATTTTAAATATTTCCCATTCAGCACATTACTAAGGTTAGGCCTGTATACCAGGCAGGGAATGCTGGGGAAAAGCCAGCTTTCTAATTTATCCAGTTCATTCGTTCATTTGGCTTGAATGCACTGCTTTGTGCAAGCTCATTTCCCTTTATACCAAATTTGAGAAACCATGTCATAGGCTTCTTAGATATTTAGGAAAGTTTTTGATTTAATAATATGTATAACATTTCATCTGTTTTATGCCCATGGGTACATATATTTTTTTTTAATGAATACATCAAATATATCATATATACTACTTTTAATTGCACTAACTACCATAAATAAAATTTAACGCCTTGTATAAAATATAATAAAATAGAGAAAAAATAGCTATAGCTAAATTTTATCCTTACTGTATATTTAATGTCCATGCATTTTTTAACACAATTCTTAAAAACAAACCAACTGGTCATTAGCCATGATATACAGGATTTCTAGTGCATTCACAACACAATGTGCATGTGCAAGTTTCAGAATGTATTCAATATGTTAAAAAATGCACGAAATTCTTTCTTTTCTTGTCAGTGACCCAATAAACCAACTATGTGCGGGTGGGAGGACAAAACACAGGAAAGAAAAAAGTATCAATTCACATAACATTATAAAAGCTGTGTGCATCCATAAAGTTAAATATTACCAGAAAATTGTAACAGTTTATTACATTTTTTACACAATTTATAGCGCTGTATTTCCTAGCATAATTTTTTCAATCTAACAATTTTTTTTTCCACTTTATTTATCCAGAATACTTTATTTATACAGTGTTGTATGTGGTTCAACTCAGCATGGTCTAAAAAAGAAAAACCCAACATCTATGAGGAGAATCTTTATTTATTTTTAAGATGTTTGCCGAGTGAATACAGTGTGCACAAAGATAAAAATAGTCCTTCAGTCTGTTGGATACATGACACTTTACTATAGCACGCTTGTCTTCTTAGACTGACCTTTCCATTCTGCTTGTGTTTGTAGTCTGACTGAGGTTTTGATGCTAACCCCAAAGCTTTAACGTCATAACTAAATGCGGGAAAACGAAGTGATGTATTTTCAGTGATCATTGTTTTGACCTGCCTGATATCCAGTGAGATGGGGCCGAGCCCTTTACCATTATAAAAAAAGTCTCTTCCCAAAAATAACCACAGCAAACATCATGGGAGCAATAAAAAACAGTGACAAGAGAAAATTGTTCATGGAATAGTTCCTGATCAAAACAGGAAATAGCATTTTAAAGCTGCTTTTTATTAATGTTTTTAAATGAAGTGTTTTAGCTATAAAATATTTTTGTTTCTTAGAAATGAAAAAAAATAAACAGAATACAAGCATAAATTAATTGATACAGACATTTATAATTAAGTCTTAATTCAGTGGATTGTTATTTCTTTGGGTAGCTGTAGTTATCAAGTTATTAAAACTCATGAAAATCCTAATTTTACTTTTATACTAATGATATTTCTGTAATTATATACCCTTTCTTAAAAGCCAGTCTATTAGTAATTAATAAACTATATAATAATATCCATTGATAAAAGTGAACAGTTCATCCATTGCTAATTCTTGAACAGTTCATTCATTGCTAAAAACGAACAGGTTAGTTATTGCTAAGTACTGAACAAAAGGGTTGTTCCCTATAATTTTGTTGATCAATACAAAATATTTTTACATTTTAGCACAAAGTCAAATATGTCTTAAAAGTATTAATCCTCACTTAGTTCTGATTGCAAGCTGATTGCAAATCTAGTTAAAACTGCTTGTTAAGTTGCTCACTGCTAGAAAGGGTAGAACTGTCTCCCTATAGGCCAGCAGTGGGAGCCAGCATAATAACCGAATAATTAGTTCTGCAGAACAATCTCTTACAGGAGACTATTTATACATAATAATGCAAGTTTTGAAAGTTTTAATTAGTTTTAATGAGTTAAAATGTTTAATATCAATCAAAACCTCTAGTCATAATACAATGTCATTTCTAAATAAATATGGATATGAGGTATTAAATAGATGGGTCTATAGGGCATAGTAAGTAACACACGAAGACAACTCAAATACTTGTTGAATGCACTTTTGTTAAAAAGGCAAATGAGTTAAAAGTGGTTCTGGAAGTCAGTAACAATACAGCTATGAGCTGGATGAATATAATTTAGAAGGTTCTTTTATTCGTCAATATTGCAAAGTTTATAGAACCCAAGTGAATAGGCTTCTCCTGAATATCTCTCTAGAGTGCTGTGGAAGTCATCTGTGGCATGGGATGCACAGTGAATAATTTCCTGTTAAGATAAAATCTATCCTGCCTTAAAGGAAAGGGGAGCTCAGCTGTGAGCCATTAAAGTAAAGCAGTGCAATCTCTATAACCACATTCATATTGAAAAAAGCCTAAATGATTCATTGCATCAGAAAGTTTTAAATAATAGAGCCAGTATTCATCAGGCTGTCAGTACCTTTAAAAAGAGCAGGCAAATTACCTAGTTGCAAAACATTTCCCTGATTGCCTCAACATTTTACTGCAATTCATTTGCTGAATCAGTGAAATATAGATATCTGTATTCATGATTTAACATCTGTTAGAATCAGTGAGGTAAATTAAGACCATTATCAAACATTGTCCATTGATTGGTTCAGTAATATATGTACGTACTTGCCTTATACAATTGTACTATAAACCAGATTAACCAGAGCATTTTAATGTACAATTCTGCTTCTACTACATCAAAATACCAAAATTATCTGTTTACCAGGCAACAGAATACTATAGATATATAGAATATTTGTAAAGCATTAAATTTTAACTTAACACTTATACCTGGTTGTCCAAAAAGGCTTTACATTATAAAATATTTCAGGGGATGCACACAATTACCTTTTAGCATTTTCAGATTTCTTATGATACTGTACAGTAGAAGGTATACAAGCTATTATACACTATCTGTTACCATATTGCATAAATGACTACCCGTTCGGGTAAAAACAGATTTTTCTCAGCGCACCAGCAAAAACCATAAAATATCTGTAGGAAAAGCTGCTTATATAATTGCTCATAATGACATTGCTCAGCTGACATACTGCTCACAGAATGGAAGGAAGGACCTTGTGGCTTTAACCAGTGGTTTTATGATCTATTCTGGGAAAGTACGTTTTTGATTCTTAGAAAGAAAATGTTACAATCCTGAAAATGATTGTAAATTTTTTTATACATTGGAAACTGAGTGTCAAAAATAAAAAACCTTATTGCCCACCCACAGAAAGCAGTTCTAATTGCTATTGTTAGATATTGTTAGATGAAGAATTGTAATCTGTATGCCCACAATCCTTTTACCTATCCAGACCCAGCATAAAGCATACAGTATTATGCAATGACCTCCTTTTATGTCTCTCTAAAGCAAAAAGCCTGATCACTGATCAGCTTTGCTTTTCATAAAACAAGGAGCAAACTGACATCCTGTTTTTTTATAAGCAACTACACAAAGTCAAAGCCATTTCGGTATCAAAAGCGTATTCTGCGCTTTCTTACCTAATGAATATTTTTTGTGTGAGACCTGAATATGTAACCCAGTTTTCTTTTACACAAGCAAAGTTTTACACATCATTAGTTATTTCTTCTATTAATTGCATTTAAGCGTGAGTGTGTTCCATCAGTCACAAACAAGACATTAGTGTAAACCTTTCACATTTAAGAAAAGCCTCAAAAGAGGTGTTTGTATGTGTTGAGTGTTTCTGTGACATTTCAAGGAAAATACTGAACAACTTGAAGCTCAAACTGACAGAAACACAAGGTTTCACCATGCTCCTTTTTGTACAAAATCACATTTACACATTTAGAAAATACATAAAAAGACATGCACAAAAAGCATCCTGGCAAAGCGAGAGTGAAAAACTGAAAACCAGAATGTGTTCATGTGCAAACACACTAAGGTTTTTATATAATCTTTGAATATACACCTGTAGCACGCTGAGGCATAAAACGTTAGAATAAAAGTTGTGGACCAGAGTGGTTGTGCCACTTTTCACTGAGGCAGCTTTTACTTTAAAATTGTAAGAATTCACCTTAGAGAATTGCACTTATCCTCTGACAAAAGCAGATGGCTGCCTTTTAGTTCTGCAGTCTTATTTGTTCTCTTTCTCCCTTGCTAGATATATAAATGCTGTGAACTTGCACAATAACCCCTCTGTCTGTCATTAATAAAGGATGCCTTCAGGATGTGCAAAACCATAAGTATTGCAGCAAAACAAAAATATACAAATGAGTTTGCATTTATATCTAGTTTATTTGTTTGAAGTGCTGTAAAACAAACAATGCCAAAAACGATTCTATGGCAAAAATGCTACAGATTTTACTGAAATTATTACTGCTACTTTATTAGTAAAGACAAAACATAGCAGAGCAAAGCTAAATTACTTTTATTACCCTAAAATGATTATTATAACAGCAACATTTTTGTTTTTCTTTTAACATACAGATTTAACATATTTACCACATGAGAGATTTAAAATTTATTGACATTTTTTACCCCTAAAACATATCATTTCATAATGTTCATGAAACATGTATAAAGCTTTAACTTTAATATTTTGTATGTCCATCTTTTATAGCAGCACATCTCTTGGTGACAATATATTTCCTGAGAACATCAACACTAATGTTATCCCTCGCCCTGAAAATTAGTAAAGACAATATTTCTGCCTCATTTACACTGCAGGTATTGATGGCCATTTCTGATTTTGTGAATATATCCAATTTTTTATCTTCTAAAACTGACCCATATCAAATATATGCATCTACAATATAGACCGAATACATTGACCTTAAAGGGAAAAAAAGGCCATATAAAAGGCTTTGTGCACAATAATACATGTTGCTTCCCCTCCCCTATATATATATATACACTGCTCAAAAAAATAAAGGGAACACTAAAATAACACATCCTAGATCTGAATGAATGAAATATTCTTATTAAATACTTTGTTCTTTACATAGTTGAATGTGCTGACAACAAAATCGCACAAAAATTATCAATGAAAATCAAATTTATTAACCCATGGAGGTCTGGATTTGGAGTCACACTCAAATTGATTTGGAAAAACACACTACAGGCTGATCCAACTTAAGGATGTAATGTCCTTAAAACAAGTCAAAATGAGGCTCAGTAGTATGTGTGGCCTCCACGTGCCTGTATGACCTCCCTACAACGCCTGGGCATGCTCCTGATGAGGTGGCGGATGGTCTCCTGAGGGATCTCCTCCCAGACCTGGACTAAAGCATCCGCCAACTCCTGGACAGTCTGTGGTGCAACGTGGTGTTGGTGAATGGAACGAGACATAATAGTAATAATATTCAATTCATTGTGCAAGGTACATGTACAGAGCCAATGAAATGCATTTTTCACATATCCCATCTTAGTTAGTTGGAGTCAGAGCGCAGGGTCAGCTATGATACAGCGCCCCTGGAGCAGGAGGGGTTAAGGGTCTTGCTCAAGGACCCAACAGTAATTGACTTGCCAGAGGTGGGGCTTGAACCCAGGTTTTTTTTTGGTCTTCGGATTAACAACTCAGCACCTTAACCATTTGAGCCACCCTGCACCCTATGAATGGAGCGAGACATGATGTCCCGGATGTGCTCAATTGGATTCAGGTCTTGGGAACAGGCGGGCCAGTCCATAGCATCAATGCCTTCGTCTTGCAGGAACTGCTGACACACTCCAGCCACATGAGGTCTAGCATTGTCTTGCATTAGGAGGAACCCAGGGGCAACCGCACCGGCATATGGTCTCACAAGGGGTCTGAGGATCTCATCTCGGTACCTAATGGCAGTCAGGCTACCTCTGGCGATCACATGGAGGGCTGTACGGCCCTCCAAAGAAATGCCCCCCCACACTATTACTGACCCACTGCCCAACCGGTCATGCTGGAGGATGTTGCAGGCAGCAGAACGTTCTCCACGGCGTGTCCAAACTTTCATCTGTGAAGAGCACAGGGCGCCAGTGGCGAATTTGCCAATCTTGGTGTTCTCTGGCAAATGCCAAACGTCCTGCACGGTGTTGGGCTGTAAGCACAACCCCCACCTGTGGACGTCGGGCCCTCATACCACCCTCATGGAGTCTGTTTCTGACCGTTTGAGCAGACACATGCACATTTGTGGCCTGCTGGAGGTCATTTTGCAGGGCTCTGGCAGTGCTCCTCCTGTTCCTCCTTGCACAACGGTAGAGGTAGCGGTCCTGCTGCTGGGTTGTTGCCCTCCTACGGCCTCCTCCACATCTCCTGATGTACTGGCCTGTCTCCTGGTAGCGCCTCCATGCTCTGGACACTACGCTGACAGACACAGCAAACCTTCTTGCCACAGCTCGCATTGATGTGCCATCCTGGATGAGCTGCACTACCTGAGCCACTTGTGTGGGTTGTAGATTCCGTCTCATGCTACCACTAGAGTGAAAGCACCGCCAGCATTCAAAAGTGACCAAAACATCAGCCAGAAAGCATAGGAACTGAGAAATGGTCTGTGGTCACCACCTGCAGAACCACTCCTTTATTGGGGGTGTCTTGCTAATTGCCTATAATTTCCACCTAATTTCCATTCCATTTGCACAACAGCATGTGAGATTGATTGTCAATCAGTGTTGCTTCCTAAGTGGGCAGTTTGAGTTCACAGAAGTGTGACTGACTTGGAGTTACATTGTGTTGTTTAAGTGTTCCCTCTATTTTTTTGAGCAGTGTATATATATATATATATATATATATATAGAGAGAGAGAGAGTAGTAGTCTGCATTTATACCAATTGTATGGCTTTAGTGATGAATCCCTAATGTCACTGAGCAGAATAGGCCCTTGTAGATTTGAAAGAATCATACAGCTTTGTCCTACGTCTTCTGCCTCACCATTAATCAAGACTTCACCTGACAATGATTACACACGTCATTTGGCTTCTTCTGTGAAGAAACATGATTGTGTGACACGGAATGTAAAATAGGCCTAGTTGGTTTTTTTTGTAACGACAATAAATCTCTTTATGATCACTTTTTTCTATGATTATAAAGCATAATGATGCAGATGTTTCACTTGTTTTATGGCTATTGTAATGCCCAATTCAGCAAAACCCCCTGAAACCCTTTAAATATGCAGTGTTCTACGTACTGCTGTACTTTATAGTATAAATAAACATAATATAAATAATATAAATTAACTCACAATTACAATTGGTTTCATTAATTAAACATTAAAACGCTTATTTATTTACATCAATAATAAAACAAGTTATACAGTAAAGTGTATAAATCAACACTTTTGTCCTGTTCTTAAGGGCCTGCACTTTTCAGCTGCCAAACAGAAGCAGATGACAGCTCTTTATTGCTGCAGTCTTGATATCATGCCATGTCAAAAAGATTGATCTATTAAGCTGCAAACAATCTTTAGCAACTAAAAATCTCTGATATTTCAAGCTCTATTTTTGTTTTTATTGTCTCTGTATATGTTTAGTAGGAGGTAAAAACTAACAGGATAATATCAAACAGCTAATGCTATGGTTTACTTTAATTAAGCAATACATTTCGTAGAATTTGCAACTATAATGTAACATTCCATAGTTTGCATAAAATCAGACTTCTGCTGAAATGGCAATGTTGTGCCATGCATTTACAATATATAGCCAAAAGTTTGCGTACTCCTTACCAAGCACACTATCATAAGTGTGTCTTGGAAAGAAATGTTGGAAACACACATTTGTCTAAGACGTCTCTATATGCTGTAGGGTTATATTTCTCTTTACTGGAACTAATTGGCTGATAGACTGTCCCGGCATGACAAAGTTCCTGTGCCGAAAGCACCTGAGCTCCATAAAGACATAGTGTGTTCTGATTGAGGAACTTAACAGCTGTACTTCACAATCTAGTGGAAATAATTTCCAGACGTGTGAAGATTATCACAGAAGTAAGAGTGAGATTTAATCTGACATAGTTTGTTTAAAGAACACACCTTAACCCTTAACTGCTCAGCTCTACAAATAAGATGGAAGTCTCTTTGGATAACAGTGTCTGCCAAATACAGGAAAAGTAAATGTAGTGTACATAGGAAATAAATGGTCATATTGTGCCTGTGCTTATGCCCTCCAACCCCCTTCCCCAATTCCCCAGTCTGTGACATTTTGAGTCTAAAATGTGTGTATTATCAGATAAAGGATAGAGTTAGCCTATTTCTGTCTACACTACTATAAATACCTTCTATAAAGCAATATGCACACAAAGCATTTAAGGGTAAAAGCAGAGCGTACACAGAGCGTTCATTAAATTGCTTTGATTAATATCTAAAGTAAACCTAGAGGAAATTAATTTTAGTAACTGTATTACCACTGCAAATACTGAACGTAGGGATGTCGAGGTTAATTATAGTTTGTCACAACCTTCCTATTACATTTTAAAATATTATAGAGAATAAAGGGTATATAGACCCGTGTGTGTGTGTTGTTCAGTTGCTGTTGATCTGTTCTGGGTTAAATAATATGATTCCAACTGCAGAAAGTAAACAACTGGAATCCTGCTGTGAAGAATTCATAATGATTTTCTATCATTTTATTTAGATGATGGTGAAATCTATCGAAAACAAACATCCACTTAAAATAAACAATTGTAAGTTTATGGTTTTGTCAGATGTTTAATAAAAAACATAATATAGTCAAAAATGGTGGAAAAGGAGCCTAGTAAAGAAATAATGTTTGTGGTAATAAGTTACAAAAACATTGGGAAATCGGACTACTTAGACTTTAGAATAATTGCATTAATATTGCAGTAATTGCACGAAAATAAGCAACCTAACGGTGAAAACTGTTTTTATTTTTCTTTCATTTGGACGATAATCCAATTTATTAGAATGTCACGGAATACACAATTATTGCATTTTCTGCTCCAAAATCAGTTCTTTTGAACATGAATTGGGAAACATCAACTCATCTGTACTGAGTGAAACAGAATCTAATCTAAGTGTAATAACCAGCGTATCTTAGGAAAGAGCTCAAGAGCCCGATAGTGGCAGTTCAGTGTATCTAGTCATTAGCACAGAAATTTAAACTTCACTAACAGCCCATTTAAGAGAAGAGCACAGAAACAGGCTCATAGATAACACCTGTAGAGTTGCCAGTTTTATACTTTTTACACCAAATTAGGAAAGGTCAGAAACAATGCATTGGCTGGATAGGTGCACAGATTAACTAATTTTACTAATTATTAATTATTAAGTATTATTATTATTATTACTGTATAGAAAAAATATATTTTATTGAGTATAGTTTTATCTAATTACAGCTTATGACTCTTGTGTGCTCCATTTCCCAGGTGAGGTACAGAGCACAGCAGGGAATGACTCGGCTTGCTGTGGGAAAGATGCTGGCGGTGTGGCTGCTGGCTTTTCTTCTCTACGGCCCGGCCATTATCTTCTGGGAAGACGTAGCTGGCCAGAGCATTGTTCCAGCCGACGAGTGCTTTGCAGAGTTCTATTGCACATGGTACTTCCTGCTTAGTGCATCTACTTTTGAGTTCTTCTCACCGTTCATCTCAGTGACCTTCTTCAATCTCAGCATCTACCTCAACATCCAGCGCCGGAACAAGAGCCGCGCACTTCACCGAGGTGTGGAGAGAGAGGACGGTTGGAGGGTGGTGGATGGCAGTGCGTCACCATCATCTGCAGTCTTTTTTGTCAGGACACGTAAAGTCTCCTGCAGTGAACCGGCAACTGTTTCAGCAGTGATCGAGGAAGACCTGGAGATTTCTCCGTCCTCCAGTGGAGACCCCAGCTGCAGTCAGTCAGTGTCTCTCTCTCTGAAGACAGTCAATAAAAGGAAAGGAGCATTGGGCTGCTGGTTAAAAACACGCATGGTCCAGACAAATGCACCCCTGAGGAATGGCGAGCATTCGCGCCTTTCTCGGGACAAAAAGATCGCCAAATCTTTGGCAATAATAGTGTGTGTTTTCGGTGTGTGCTGGGCTCCGTACACTTTGCTCATGATCATTCGAGCAGCTTGTAGCGGAACGTGTATAGAACATCACTGGTATGAAGTCACTTTCTGGCTTCTCTGGCTTAATTCAGCCATCAACCCTTTCCTGTACCCGCTGTGTCACAGCAGCTTTCGCAGGGCCTTCGCCAAGATACTCTGCCCTAAACGGCAGTCTGTCAGGCCACATGAGGACACCCCATCCTGTCAGTGACAGCAGACAAGATCTCTCACAGTCTGTGATTGTCAGTGGGGATTATGTGTGAATGTTGAGGCAGCAGCCTGCAAGATGCTCGTGCCTGAGAAAATCAATAAGCGCAGAGGCAGCTTAATCGTGTGGAGAGAAAATGTCCTGTTTATTTATTACCTATAGAGAAAATGTTTTTCATGTTAGATTGCCTGGATTCATTTTTAGAACAACTTTCTGGGGGAGAAATAGTCTTTAAAGTAATGCATGAGCATGTATAGTCAGTCATCTATTGGATTATAACGATGATGTGCATTCAGCTGGACGGAGTTTAGAGTTTAGGAGCAAAGAAATAGAAATCTGTTTTCCGGAGACTGTCTGTCCCTTTAAAACATTCTTTGTAACAGTCTGGTGTTGTTTTTAAATGCGAGACAAACTGGTGTTCTCTTTGTCATTTTTAAAGAACCGGATTTGTGTTTTCACAGGTTTGAGTTACAGCTGAACTCGACCAAATGTTTTGTTGTTTTAATCAGTATTATTCACAAATTATGAGAAATGGATCTTTAATTTAGGCATGTGTGGATGTCTGGAGCCACAAACGGTGTGTGATTGTATTGTTGGTGCTTATAAGTTGTGAATTACAATACAATTATTAAAAAGCTGTTTTAAAAAGAATCCTTAATGCTTCATAAAATAATTTGTTTGTGTAAATAAACTTGACATTTGTGAACACCTTAAAATGTCATGCAGTAACACACACACACACACACACACACAATATAGGTGTGTCAATTATAATCAATTAGCCCTTATGTCTAGTAGTCAACTCTGTGTGTTGAACAGAAATCAGTTGTCTTTGTCCAGAGGAATCCGGACTGCAGGTTATGACACTCACTATACGACATAAGAGTGTGATGCTGTGACGAGCACAAATTCTTTTCACACTTGAGTTAAAGCGAGTTTCCAGATCAGCTCGAGTGGTCTTGTCTTAACAGCTCAATTTCAAGCACAAGTTAATTCAGCTTTAATCTTCTGCATTCAGTTTTAAAGGAAGCAGCACATGAAGATGAATGAGGCAAAAAGACAGACAGCTAAAGTGTTTAATACTCTAAAACATTTAAGATGGTTTATACATCCTTTTTTATCTAAATAAAAGCCAGCCAATTTGGTTTACAAACTTTACAAGATTTCTGGGTTTATGTGCAGGTGAGTATGTATATTAGTTCTTCCTCTTCACTTTAAATAGATATGCAGTGAGGAGAGGGGGAAAAGTGTTGGTCACTGACCGATTTACTGCCCTGCATGGGCAAGATTTCACGTGGTGCCCCCTGCATCACAGCCTGTTTCACCACTGATCATTGTGTTTATATTTCCTCTCTTTCCCTCTCTTCTGTCTTCTCTTCTCCCCTCCCTTTTCCCCCTCTCCTCTCTTATTCCCCCCTCCCTCCTCTCTCTCCTCTTCCCTCTTTCCCCGATTCCCTCCACTTCTCTCCTCTTCCTTCTACTCCTCTCCTCTCCCTGGGCACCAGAGGGCTTTGGTCTGTTTGACATGGTAAGCAGCTTTAACAGTTTGTAATAGTAACTTTTCATGTTGTGAATGATGAATCCAGCCTTCTGTCAATAGCAGGTAAGTCCGTGTGTGGCGTTAAAGGGAAAGATTGACAACTCGGACCAGGACCTGGATAATAACTCGAATGACTACTGAGCAATGCGGTGTAATTAGGGCTGTTTTTATTCTTTGGTTTTTTTGCTGGGGTGATTTTTAAATATTTCAAATAATAATAATTGTAAACAATATTAATAGTGAAGTAGTGTTATAATAAATGTTTAATAATAATAATATTAGACTCATTTATTTGGATTTGGATGCCACTGTGCTAAGGGGGAATAGGAGTTTGCATTTTAGGCCCCCCAGTACAGAATTACTATCAACAACCCCCGCCTACCTGCAGATATGCTTTGAATGAAAGAACGCATTAGTCATGCATAGTTAAAAAATATAGCAAGAAACCCCGGGAGACATCCTAACGTGTTCGCTGATGTTCTACAGCTTAAGCCAAAGTCTGTGTATCCGTCATCAGTTCCTCTGCCAACATGGAGTAAAACCCAGTGAGATCTATTAAAAGAAGGAAAGAATAACTAGGCCAGATTTCTGCTGTGTAGTTTTGATTAAAAAAAGGAAAGCAGGTCGAAGGTCTTCACAGAGTTGATGATCAGAGACACGGCTATAAATTCGGATCTCTTCAAAAGCAATTTTATTCCTGACCTTGACTATGTTTGTAGCTCTCTTTTATTTAGATAAAGCACTTTTAACAATAGAGATTGTGTCCAAGCAGCTTTACAGAATCAAGTAGTAAAATAGTGTTGATACACAGACAATCGTTAACACCTAATAAAACCATACAGTTCAGTGTAACTCAGATGTGTCAATTAAGAGTTCCCAACCAAGCAATCCAGAGGCGACAGCGGCAAGAAACCAAACTCCATCCAGGTCTGCTCCTAATGGCTTATCGTTATAATGTAACTAGCACTCAGCAGTAACTAGCAATGGTCTTCGTAGCCTCCGTTAGCGTCCTCTGGTGGGTTTGCAGTTGAGGATGAAACAGTCAGAGACTCATTAAACAGCCGGAAGCAGAGTAAAGTGTCGACACGCTTCCTCTTTAGGCTTTACTGCAATTTAAACTGTGGCAGAACGATCCGGCTCCCGGGGTACAGCCAAGAAGCAGACAGAGACACAAACTCATTTAAGAGTGTTATCTCACCTACGCTGTAGCTCCGCTAGCCTGAGAGCTCAATGAAGAGTACACACTCATGCTCACATCACACCCCACACAGCTGCTTATAACGTTCTTATCAATCACTGGCTGGTAGTTAACAAGGATCCTGAGCACAAAATTAATCCATTCCCAAGTAGTCCTTCCGCTGCTACACTAATGATTTGCTTTTGGTTGATGAGCGTTTATTAGAGTACATTTTTAAATTGACGTTGTAGCCATAGTGACATTTTGGAAATTTTGAGTTTCTATTTTCTGATCCTCCGTATTGTGTTAAGTAATTAGTGATAATGTGGGAAGGGCAGTCCAAAAACATTTTAGTAACATTTTAGCGGTGTTACCGCTAGTAATAAAACTTTTATTTTATTATACTTTTATATTCGAGTCGATATGATGTTTGAACAGTAGCTTTACTAGACAGGGAGAGGGACTGTGGACCTGAGCAACACCAAGCAGCTTCAGTAACTTCGGTCGTTATAAATAAGTGCCATAAAGTCCATCTGCTGCTTCATTTTACTCAAAAATTCTTTAGCTGTCAGTTTATTAGAGATATAAACAACACCAGACTCACTTCATGTAGTGTCACCTGCCACTAGAGCTTCTTTCAGCGAGTTCTTAAAAACTTTCACTGTAAGTCAACAAAATATAGCAGACGTTTTAAACATGGTTTCAAAACCAGATGCAGAAACAGTTTAAACGGTAATTAGCACTAGCATGACGGTGACCCTGGAGGCCATTAAAGCTGGGGAGATGAGAGATGTCAGTGAGGTCTTAGTGCGATAGTTTTGTCTGAATGTACCCTAGATGAAAGCAGGCGGTGGGTGAGTACAGTGATGGCAGTTGGTCAGTGGGTGTATGTTGCACATTTGCAATGATCTGACAAAAACAAGACAATAAATGGGCTCCGCTGTACTAATTGCCGCTGCCACCGCAGCCATTTCGGCTTCATCCGAAACATGAGTTGCTTTGCAGAAGAATAAAGAGAAAGAAAAAGCCAGCTAAAAAACAAAGTGGCACCTTCTAAAGCAACATACGTTACGTTCCACGCGCAGAATGACGTCCCATTTAGACAAAGAAATACATAACTTGAAAAGGCAAACATTACTCATTGATTATAATGATGGAGAATAGATGCTGTGAGAAAAAAGACTCTGTTCACTTTTATTGAAACTCAAAGAAAAATCCGTACCTGCACAAGTCAGGCCAGACAGGGTGCATCTTCTGGCCAGGGGGAATGACCAGAATCTGAATGGCAGTGAAGAACAGCACATGTAATATTCAGGGTTTTAGAGGAAACAATGAGTGTGTGCAAGAGCCAAGAGGAGAGTGATGAAGCTGTAATGAGTCTGATTTGAGCAGGATGATGACTAGATGGCTGAAAGAAGGCACATTAACAAAACGGTGTCATGAAACAGAAAATTGATATTTACTTTAAATGAAGCAGTTTTAAAGCGAAACACGTGCAACCGATAATAACAGATTAAACCAGTGTTAAAAAAAAATGACAAAAAAATAATCGCTGGTGTCATGACAAGCGATGCTGAACCGGTAAGATATGCGACGTACAAACAGCCAATTTAAAGAGGAAAAAAAAAGCACACATGCAGTTTAAGAGGCATCAACACGCAGTTCATCCTGAGAGAAGCTTAAACTGCAGATTAATTTTTATAAACATCCTGAAAGAAAATCTTCAACCTGACAATCTGTGCCATCACATTTATAGAAATTATATTATGAATGAATAAATAATAATTTTGCTAGCTTTTTGTAGGACATTTCACTATTGGCAGATAAAATGTAAGCAGAGAACTGCATTTGTGCTCATTGGAAATTGTCCAAATCTGTTTAACACAAAGATTTGACAGGATGAATCTTCACGAATGCAGCGCTACAATTTAATAAATAAATGAATTAATAAAAATTTATTATGAGACCATGAATAATCCCTGCACTTACCTTATTAACTAGTGATGCACATGTAGAATTTGAACTGAGACCAGTTATATAGGGGTTAACCAGAAGTTCCTATGCTCAAGCGAGAAGCTGAGTAAGTACAGAATGTGTTAAAACACTAATCAGTTACATTCAGTCGAGATATTTGAGTCTTATTTGTGCCTTATGTTAAAAAAATCATACGTCTATGTATTGTTGTATGTAATAAACTTAAATTTTGTGTGAAATCGGTTAAAAGTAAAAACAAAGATTTGTCGTGTGCGTCCTGAGATCAGTTTAACATGAACCCTTAAATCACATTTACATCCTACTGAAGCTATACAGGGAGGCTATGATGAATGAAAACAAAAAAAGCCGGTATCGTTGAGTACATGACATACTGTTCAATTGAAAAATGTTCCAATAAATTTTTTTTAATCTTTTCATAACACCTCATTTGTAATGAACCGTTCAACAGCAGCTACACCACCACAGCGAATCATCTGTCTCCACCCAACCCTATTCTCTACATCCTCTTCACTCACACCTACTGACTTCATGTCCTCGTTTATCGCATCCATATACCTCCTCTTTGCCTTCTGCCTGGTAGCTTCATTTCAAACATCCTCCTACCAATATATTCACTATTCCTCCTCTGTTCATGTCCAAACCACTTTAATTTGGCTTCCCTGACTTTGTCCCCAAAACATCTAACATGAGCCGTCCCCCTGATGAACTCGTTTCTAATCCTGTCCAACCTCATCACTCCCGAAGAAAACCTCAACATCGTGAGCTCTGCCACCTGTCTATTCCTCAGCACCACTGTCTCTAATCCATACACCATTGCTGGTCTCACCACTGTCTTGTACACCTTCCCTTTGATTCTAGCTGATATTCTCCTGTCACACATCACTCCTGACACGTTTCTCCACCTATTCCAACCTGCCTGTACTCGCTTCTTTACCTCTTTCACACACTCTCCATTGCTCTGGACTTTCAACCCCAAGTACTTAAACTCCTGTACCTTCTTTACCTCTTCACCCTATAATCTCAACAGCTTTTTACAACAATTAAGGACAACACAAATAACATACACGTATCTAGAGCACACATACAGAAATACAAGCTTTATAAAAATACAGAACAAAAATTACCAAAAGTATATTTCATATTTATAGCGCCGGAGCCTGATGCAACGATGGAAACTAAAATCTCCATAAGATATTAGAAAGAAACCTAGAGAGAAAACTGTGTGTTTGCAGGTGTGTGCATGGTAGCCATGGTGCACTTGCATCTAATCAATAAATTGTCATTGAATGCAGTGTTCCTGGGCTCCAAAGCCACAATGACGCTGATCAGGGTAAAGATTTAACCTTTAAAAGAATAAAAAGCAAGAAACCATAATCTGATCATTCCATGTAAAACATTTATTGTAGTATGCATACAAAACAATTCAAATCACACAAGTAAAAAAACTGCAAGATTGGGCTTGCTCTATGTCTATGTTTATTCCTCGGATGCCCCCCCTCCAAAAAGACAATTTAAATTTCATTCCTTTCACATTTCAAAAAGGCTCGAACTTTACTGACGAGTCTGCAGCTCAGTGATGCAGTTCAGTTTAGCTTTACAGTAGATTGCTACTGTATATAATATCCTGCAGTGCTGCACAGGACGCAGTCACAATTAAAACCTGAATTAAAAAAAACCTCTGGCCAACAGTGTTAAAATAAACTTAGATTTATATTCACAGATGTGGAGTGTCTAAAAATAAAACCACACTAAAGTGTTGATTTGATTAGTTCAGAGGACCTGTAGCAATCACACATCCTAATGAACCCTGAACAGTGACATTTAAAAGAACAACCTTAATGCATGATTACAAATTCAATTTAAAACAAACTCACACATTGCAAAATAAAAAGTGTAAACCTGATTTCCAAAGTTCTTATTAAAATAATCCAATATGCAAAGCGCTCAACTGAGCAGCTTAAAAAAAATCAACAGCTCCCCGGCCAACATTACAATGATAAAAGGTTGCATCTGAGATCCAGCTGCAGCTAATAATTCACACCATGTTTAATAATTCATTAGGCTGTTAAATGCACATGTAGTCCAGCTCAGCACTGCGGAGATTCACTTCTGTGCACAGGGGATTCATTCTAAAGGGTTAGAACTTTTTGCCAACTTCTTAAAAAACATACATTTGTTTAAAATGTGCTGGTGGACATTTGGATAAAAGTTCAGCCTCCTTCACTGTGCACAACAGAAATCTAAAGCTGATACTGAGAGTAGACGGTGTATTTACAGCCACACAAGTCTAGAATAAAAACTGTAGGAAAATAACTTTGTACTTATTGTTTAAAAAAACTTCATTTTAACATCAGTAAATGAACGAAAATAAAGAATGACAAAATTTTACAAATCATAATGTAGAACAGCTGTATTTGTATAAACAAGGTGGAAAAGAAACATTTCTATATTTGGCAGTGGCTTAAAATCCTAAAACCATGTGCCAGATTTCAGATTGCATGGCAGGTTTTGATGACTCAAATCTGATTAGGGAGTCGATTTTCTTCTCTTGGGTAGCCGCTCTGACTACAGTGCAGGCTATAACTCTCAGGTTTATGTTAGCATATTCATTTTAATTTATAGAAGAAGAAGATCATTTCTAGGAACGATTACACAAGTACTTGTATGGTGGACACATCATACAAAGGGCTTAGAAAATTAACAGAAATTATTAACATGAGGTTTTCTGGAAGATGTTAAATAAAACATCAATGATAAGTGTCTACTTTCTAATAGTCAGTTTTACATTAAGAACAGACAGATAATATTAAGCTGAATGTTGAAAACATCCAGACTGCACATTTGAATCAGACGGCACTGTTTTTAAAGCAAATATTTAATTCTAATGCTGTTATTCGAAACATATCAGTAAATAGTTACCATCAAGAATTGACCATTTTTCTGTAACACCACGACCTAAAGCAGTTTCTTTCTGTTAACTTACCACTGGTCAATTCTTGATGGTAACTATTTACTGATATGTTTTGAATAACAGCATTAGAATTAAATATTTGCTTTAAAAACAGTGCCGTCTGATTCAAATGTGCAGTCTGGATGTTTTCAACATTCAGCTTAATATTATCTTCGGTTCAGAATGTTCCAAACACTTCTCAGCTTAAATTTTATTTGCGATTTTCTGACTCATGATACATCTTTATCAGTAAAAAGCCTGAAGGCCAAGCGGGCTGAGATTTACTATTTCTGACAGCACAGACGCAGATTAGTTTCATGATTTTAGATGACGCTTAAGAGGGAAAAATGAGTGGCCTTTTGGACTTAGAAGTTTTCTAAAATGCCAACTTTTCTATTATTTTCCTTGAATCATTAGAATTATAATGGTTTTATTCAACATTGTTTTACACAAAAAGGGTGTGGTTATTACAGAAATGATTTCGATCATCATTTCTTTTCCACCCTGTTCATCCGAACGACAAAGAAAAAAAACAATAAACACGTTCAGCTGCAGCTGTGGGTTTTAACATATAGTAAACAAAGTTTAAAGCAAAGCAACTTAAAACATTTCTTATTCCACTTAACCAACTATTTTTGTAACAAATTTTACTCCATCTCGGTGCAGATGGTTTAACCTTCTACTAAAATTAATATGTTTGAAACAGGTCAATTCTTCCTGTTATACTGTGAAGACCTCCATCCGGAGGTGAGGCATGTTGACCGAGGCATGGTACGGGTGGGGTGGGTGATTAAAATTTTTGTGATTTGGCAAATACAAAACATTGTGGCTTTAAAAAAGCAACTATGGGAAAAATACTGACAAACAAAACCTCCATCACATGACGGCACATTCTCTGGGTCTCTTTGGATCACCCTGAAAAAGAAACACTTTAAAATAACTACACAGCACAGTCAAGTAACTCCAACCAAATATAAAAATAAAAGCTAAACAGTCATCAACTACTTTATTCCAACACCCAAATAACTGCACATTCATGTGGTTTTAGCCAATCATGTAGCAGGAATATAATGCATACAACTATGCAGATAGAGGTCAATAGCTTCAGTTACAGACTCTACCAAAGATTAGAACATAAATTACAGTATTTCATATCTACTCATCATTACTGTGACTCATCACACACCAAACTCTGAGGTGGATGGGATACAATACAAAAAAACCACAAGGTTCCAGTCTGCTGTTTAATGTCAGCAATAACTAAAACCCACAATCTTTATCTGCAGGATTTTTACACATTGTGATGTTTGTCGCCTCACCTGCTGGTGGAAGAGATCCTCGTTTCCAAAATCATCGTTCTCGTCATCCCCGTTCTCCATCTCTATCATGCTCTTAGTGACAACTCGCTTTGCTACCTCCTGCAAAATCAAACCTGATGTCAATTATGGACGGACATTCCAATCTGTACTTAAAACAAATAAGTAAGCACGTTATTGTGGTAGTACTTTGGCACTTGAACAAACAATGCAGCTGTGCACAAGTGGCACAGAGCCTTTTAACCATAATGTAGGTGGCATCAGAGCACGTCAAGTGTTGTATCAAAATATACAATAAAGTCAAAGCACACCATTACTGTTATCATCAACAACTTATTTATCTAAAGAAGGCTCAGCTATCACACTAGTATTCCCCCAGAATAAACTATACACTTGTTTATCAGGACAAAGTCATCCACGCCATTTCCTTCAATTTGGTCAGTGTTTAACCAACCAGGATTCTTAAAGTTTAATAATTACCACACCCTAAAAGCCCTAAACGCTTTGCTACTCTGACAATTTGTCCTGCATTTAAAATTGAATCAGTGATTTCATATGCAAGAATAAAAAATAAATTTTTCCCAGAGAATACAAAGAAAAGTTTAAATGAGATCAATTAAACAGTGTGATATGATATTAGCGATTATTCTGCTGTATTCCAATATTGCAGCGTGATGATAATGGTAATTATTCAACAATTAAAAAAAGTTCTCCAAGATAAACGATTCATATTACTTTTTAAAATTTATCCTAAAAGTAAACTTACTGCTTATGATGATTTTATCAAAAATGCATATGGTGATTAGCACAAAACTAACAACCATACAGCTCAAACAAACAAATAGAAGGTTACCATCTGAAAACCCTGAATTTTGGTCATTTAAATAATGTAAACCTATTTATTCCTCAAAGAACCGTTTAAAAACATGGTGGTGTGTACCTCGCCATCTGAATTGATCAGCAGGGTGACTGTTTCATCACCACTGCCCCAGCTGTTCTGACTCTTCCACAGGAGGTTTGAGGGAGGACTATGGGCCACGCCTGCATCTGCAGCCCAAACCTGTGCAACAAGAATAAAACCAAACTGTAACCTAAGACCAAGGTAAAACATTTAATCAACAGACACTTTATATTTACCACTACACATTGGATCTATAGCTCCAGTTCACGTATGGTTTTAAGCCTTAGTCTTTCACATTTGTGGAATTGCCTAAACAGAGTTCCTGAATGATCTCTTTTCCGAGTTAGCAGTCCACTTCTATGCATTATCTAAACTGAGACATGCTTTTATTTATTAAAACCAAAGGATCTTAATCCTTCTTAAATCATAAAGGCACAATGTTGATACAATTTAAAAAAAAAGACAACAGCAGACTGGCAACTGTAGAAGATGAAATGAAACAATTATCTTACTGTAACAGTCTGTCCTGCTTTGAGAACAAACTTGGGGCTGAATTTATAAGCAATCTCATCTTCTTCTCCAACTTGCCTCTTTAGTCGCCAACTGCCTAGAGACTGATCCTAAAAAAAAAAAAAAACTTGGTAAAATATTCAGATTGACATAAGCAATGCTAAACATGACCCAAAGATAATTTTAAAAACAATCATTATATTGTTATTTTTAAAGGCACTCAACATTCAGGTCTGACATTTAAAGATTCAAATTTAAGTACGACATTTGTAAATTGAATTTTTAGCTTCAATATTCTGATAAAAAAAAACAAAAAACAACAACCCATGCCTAAAGGAATGGCATTTCTAAACATCAAACTCAGACACTTGGTTTAACATAGCATTTTACTAATAGAAGTCAATAGTTTACAATGAAGTGTTAAATGTACTGCACCTTATTGGAAACATTTTTAAGAGTGACACTTTTGCCCTCGAGGTCGAGTTCCTCGATATTGATGGAGCCTGTTGCCTCTGCATGCTGGCTGACACGAAAACTGGGAGCACTGGATGCCTCGTCGTCCACGCGCTTCCTCTTAGCACGAGATGAGCGAGAGGAGCTGCTGCTAGCTGCCACGCTTCGGGAAACAGTCACCCGTGAAGCGGGGCTAGGGGAAAGCTTCAGCCTGTTAAGGAACAAACACTTCCATGTCAACACAAACTATCAGTCTAGCTTAAAAAATAATAAACATTTCATAAACTATGGCTCCATGGCCGGAGCTGCAATTATACAAAAAAACCCCACTATTTGGAGGATAAGACCTTGAAAATAACTCTTTTATCATAATGTCGTGAAGAACACTGCCATCTAGGGACACATGAGAATCTTACACACAAAATGCTGTACAACACAACCAGTAACACGGATATTTGCATATACAGGTTATATGTAATGTGGTGCCCGAACTACTTTCTTCGGGGTTTTTTTTGACTGAAATAGAGATTGGAATCTTCAGTCTGATGTGTCTTCCATTCGGCCACCAAAATGTATCCATGCCCTGCTTGTTGGGCTATCATAGGAAGGAAAATGTATTACAAATATAGCTAGGTATGTTGTACCACAGATAAAAAAATGTTAAAGAAAATATTGTTTAAAAACAGTACCGCCCCTCCCTAAACAGTTTGTTTGACAGTGGTTTGAAAATGAAAGCAAAACGTGAGTACAAATGTGATTTCAATACGTCACATATTGATAGTAACCCGATGGCAGAAATGACAGGAAACATAACTGCCCAACTAATATTTGTGAGAAAATGCAAAAGCATTAAAATAAATTATTCCTCTATTAGATGGCCAGGCGTCCAGAGCAGGGATATATATTTGGTAGCCTGGTTATTATTGATTCTCGGCAATAAAAACATAAGAGTAGACTATTTGTCAACCTGTTATTTAAATAAGATCAACACTTCCTTATTGAAGAAAGGAATAAATGGATGCAAATAAGAGAAGCTGAAGCGACTCAAATAAAAACCATAGCCTTATACACACCATTATTGGAATAGTGTTACATTAGTGTCTCTGCATAGGCCATTTTTGCATTTTTCTTTTCGCACATAAATCATTGTATTTAACGCAGCATGGACAACACAATAACATACCAAATAAATATTAATCTAACAACATGGAAATAGCTCTCACATACATGTAAACATCAATTAAAAAGAATGAAATAAAGAAAAAGAAAGAAAATCATGGCTCTCACCAAATACCTATTAATTTTAGTATAAAACTTTAGCTTCTGTTAGACAGTTGAACAAGTAAAGATTAACTTTTGGTCTGACCCAAATTGCACCCAAAACTATTTCCCATTAAAACCAGTGAAATAAAAGCACACGTAAGAGCAAAATTGCCAATTTAAGACATGCTTTTTTGCTAGTCACATAACTAATTGTGCTGTACTATTCAAAGTTGCATTACAAATACGTTAACACCACACTTTGTCCAAGCAACAAACTAAATATACACTCACCTGTCTTCTTCGCCTTCTAACAGCTTCCTGTATGCATGTATCTCCATGTCCAAAGCCAGTTTTACATCCAGCAGCTCCTGGTACTCGTTGAGCTGCATCTGCATGCGATCTCTCATCTCAGCCATCTCGCGTTCCTTGCCATCTATTATTTTGCGGTGTTTATCACGGTCGCTGTTCAACAGGTCCTCCAGCTCACGCACTCGCTCCTCTGCTGCTGCTGCCTGCAAAGTGCAGAGCACACAAATATTACTTTGCACTAAACAATGTAGTTGCAACCTAAACATTCTTGCATTTTTACCCCCACATCATCCTTTTGTCATACTTAACACAGGATTTGTACTAGTGTCATTCATACACAACAAAAGACAGTTACATTGAGCAACTTTAAAAGCCTTTTGGAAGTTAGGTTAATAACAAAATCCCAATTCTGCAGGTCAAATGCAAACAGTAGAAAAGAAATCTGTACCTGTTTCTGAAGTGCAGATAGCTGATAGGTTAGTCCCTCAATCCTGACACGAGACTCCTGCAGCTCCTCCCGTGCGGTGTTCACTGCCTTATCGTTAAGGTCAGAAGACACCTTGGCATTTTCCAGCTAGAGAAAGGGATTTAGAGAAGGAAGTCTCTCATTAAATGGCCTACAGCAGCACTTAAAGGGCAAACATGTCCAGCATGAGACGATAGAAAAAAAAAGTTCTACTTAGCCAAGCTTAAGCAATCACAAAATTAAACTCAATGTGGTACCTTAGCCTGGAAGGTTTGCTCAAGCTCAGCCTTGTAGAAGTTGACTTGCTGCTCATGTTCCTTTCGGAGCTCCTGCAAAGCCTGGGCCAGTTTGTATTCATAATCTTGCTTGGCTCCGCTATCCACTTCCACCATCCGCTTTTCATGGCGCTTTCTCGTCTCACGCACCTCCTTCATAAAGCACACAGAAAGCAAATGCTTAAACTTGGGTTATTATTAGGATATACTTATGTTAAGGACTTTAAGGTCTTAGTATTAACTTAGTATTTAACGTAGCATTAAGTATGTAAAAAGCAAAACCAGAACAATTCACGTTCTGGCCCCACTCTGACCCGCCCTGACCCGCTCTTAAAAATAAATAAATAAAATAACCTTTAAAAAAAAAATTAAACTTAGGGTTACACCCACCTCCTCAAACATGCTTTTCCTAAACTCAAGTTCCTCACTTAGACTTTGGCAGCGGTTCTCCACATCCACTCGCATCAGTGTTTCAGCCTCTAGCTGCTTTTTAGCAACAGCATGAGCATCCTGGGCCTGTAAGGAACCAAATACTTACTAAAAGCAGATCATTAAAGAAAATTAGTAAATTTGTCCCCGGGTGAATTAGAATAAAAAGAACCTTAGCAAGCTCGTTCATCAGGCCAGAAATCTCTGCAGAGAGCGCTGCATTCTCGCTGAGCGCTGTATTAAGTGATGCTTCGGTCTGATTAAACTGAGACTCCAGGTCTTTGATACGGGCCTGAGCCAAAGCCAAGTCTCCATCTCTCTTTTTACAGCTGCAAAACACAACAAGCCACTTGTGTTAAACTAACCAACATCAACAGAAAACTCCACAGGGAGGAAGAACAGTAAAAACAAGTAGTGTTACAATTATAATGTGTAGAGTTGTCACAAAGTGGTTGGTTGATGGTGGATTTTACAGATACCGATAGCTAAGTTGTAACGTACAGAATTAATGAAGAATTTCAGAAATGAATACTGGATGAATTAAAAACTTCAAGTAATATAGTGCTAAATGTCATTACAAAATGAAATATATAACCATGAAAATGTGCTAAAGAAAATGAACATAAACACAAATATATAAATACTGCAACTTATTGTTGCCATGTCATAAATCCAATCATGCTTAAAGATGGCAAAGAAGGACCAGAGCAATGAAATTATACAGTCTAATTAAAGCATATATATGTATAGTTTTATGTTTTCTGCTTTTATCATGGAATCATATTTTTTATCAAAATAAGAAAATGGGTCATGCAGTAAAATTATTAGAATTACTTTTTACTGATATGTTAATATAATTTCACCAAATAACTATTGGTGTTGTTAACGTGACTAAACTAACTGGTTTACCTTAAGGTTCCAGCTATACAGTATTTTGGAAGGGCAAGATTACCGCAACACCAATAATTAAATAAAAATAACTTAAAAAAAAGAAATTACCGAAGAAATTACAGAATAGAATATTGCAGAATGTAAAATAGACAAATGCCAATCCCTTTGAGGTCAAATTAAAATGCACGTGTTCAGAAAGCCTCAGGCTTCCTGTTCTTGTGTTAACTAGCAACGAGTGTAAACCAAATAAAAACATGCAAGTCGAATGATGAGGAAACAAGTTTTTTTTTCTTTTTATCTATCGTAGGCAGCATGTTTAGTTAAAATAAAATATTTGTATTAATGTTTGTAATTCGATTATTTTATTTTTTGCCCTAGGATTATGTGTTTTGAAATTTGTTTGATTATTGTTTTCTTTCCTTTACAATATTCGACGAATATTAAAAATTATAAAAACTGACGCGTGCCTGCGTGAAGAGAGACATTTATGAGCCTGTAACACTACACCACAGAAAATGTACTTTTTCCCTCTCGCAAGGTAAAGCTGTGGGTGGGTGTGGTTTGTGCCAATTTATGTTAACAGGTTAACTGAATAAAGCTGATAAGTGAATAAAGTAAAAGATTGTATTTTATTCCCTGTAACTGACTTTTCCACAAGGTGAATTATCTTTATGATCTGATCTCTGTTTCAGCTGAAAAAGAAGAAACCGTTTTCACTATAGTTAAAAAAAAACAAAACAACAACCACTTTTTAAACCCTGCTTTAACTTGACTGCCCAAAAATAAACACCATAAAATGAAATAAATAAATATATATGACCCTAACATGGCTCTACAGTACAACTATTTCAGTTGCATTAAAAAAAAAAAAACCCCAAAAAAACCCCTACTTCGCAAGGATATGAGAAATTATCTAGAAGCACCAGTGTGACCTACCTTGCGTGCAAAAAGTTGACAGTTTCTACTTGCATGCTTACACAGCATTGTGTTATGTAGCAGTATGTTAGTACATCGTAATACCGGTGTATTTCTTTTAAAAAACGAGTTGTGCAGCATTTGTGCACTGGTCAAACATGTGACAGCATGCATTGGAGGAGCTTACAGAAATAACAGCACCATCACACAATTCTTCATACCTCAAGCAGATCCTGAGGCAAATAGAGTTTTCTTATCACCGCAACACTTATCTGACTGTTTACATTCGATTTTCGATCTGGTCGTACCACCTCATACAGGCCACTTTTGTGTTGTTCTGTACAAATTAATTTTGTTAATACTGGGATCAGTACCCCAACTTATTTTTATTTTATGGTTTTAAATAAAACATTTGAAAAAACCTTAAACAAACACATTTGAATTTGACATTAGATTACATACTGTCAATAAAGTTAGAAAAATGCTATTAAAATATTCCCCTTTTAAATCACTTTAAGGAGTGATTTATTACCTCGTAATAGCAGAGCAAAACTTTGTTATTGATTAGAAGGTGCTCTTACATTTTTTTGACTATAGGCTTCAAAAAATAAAAGTAAGCACAAAGCCCTGCCTAATTTGAGCCAGAGATATATACTTACAGCGAGTTATACTTACAGGATCTGTTGCGCTTTTGTGTGTTTATTAGTTAAGTTTAAGGCATGAACACTTCATTTACCTTTTTGTCAGCTCCTCGAATTCAGAGTTGACCTTGCCCAGGTCGATCTGGAGTCTTGCTCTCTCTCTTGCAGTCTCATCGAGGACACGTCTGGCATCCGCAAGTTCAGCCTCGTACAAGGACTTAATACCTGTAACCTTACAGAAAATTAAAAACGAGAGACACAGTCAAAAACATGTATGAGATTTAATGTCTTTCGCAGAAATATTATATATATAATACATTTAAAGTGTTTTTAATTAATTACAGTTACAATGAATCATAAATCATTAAAAGTAAAGTCTGATAGTCAAGAGTGCATCTTAGGGATTGGGTACTGTAGAGTTTTTTTTATTTTTTTAGATGTAGAGATCTGTTAATAAAGGCTTTTTAATGTACAAGAGTGGCTTGGTCAATTGGACATATTCTTTGATAAATAAACCAATCTTTAAACTTACTGGAGATTACTGAACACACACTTCTGTTAAAAAACAGTGTAGTGACTTGTATTTAAAAAAAAAAATCATTGATTAAAGAAAAGAAGGTGAAATCTACAATGCATTCACGTCAGATCATGACAGAGTAAGTCTGGTAAAGTGGATTAGAGCTGGTTTTGAGAGCAGGTTGTTGGTGTGGTATTTAATGAATAGAGGGAATAACAGCAGTATGAATGGCGCGCTCGGTCACTCCCATATTACACTTTAGAGTAAGTGGGAGAATAAACACAACTGCTTGCAAACATTCGAAAAGCACAGCTTCTCTGTCTCGCAGAAATTAATTTACAAATTTTGTCCTTGGATCTTTTATTATTTTCTCTCTACACAAAGGGCCTGTTTGAATCTGTTGAAAGTGAAGTGATGATAGTTTTTTTTTTTATTCAAACGAATCAACAGCAGCTGTGCACACACACACACACACACACACACACGCGCGCCTCGCTAACGTACGAGAAATGCAGCCTGTATAGATGAACTGCAAACAAAATGAAAACCAACAAACCTGACTTTAAACCTCTTTTCTGTCAATTTGAAAAATAAAAATTACAAGTTTTATTCTAATTTTAATTTTTCACTGCTAGCGGGTCTCCACTGACATTCCGTCGAATTGTTAGCTTACAGGCTAAAACTGGACCAGAAATTCAAATTTACCTCCCTTGTTGTGACCTCCTCCTTTTCCGAGACCTTTACAGAGAGCTTTTCGTTTTCCAGCTCCAAAGACCGGACGCGGTCGATATACACGGCCAGTCTGTCGTTCAGGTGCCGCAGTTCCTCTTTCTCCTGTAAGCGGGTGATGCGGGTCGGGGAGAGCGGCGTTGAAGCAGCAGTCGACCGGCCAGATCCGGCGGCAGCTTTGCTTGGGGTTGCGGTCGCCATATCTGCATGCGAGAGACAGCAACTTATGTGTGATGTTTTTTTCCAAATTGTGTAGTCCTATTTCAGCACAAACCGGTTTATTTTGTTAAATAAATCCGAACGTATAATATATTACCTTCCGGAAATACTTGCTGATGTTTTCAATTAAAAACTACCACAGTTGTCCGTCTTTGAGCCCGTAGCTGGTTGGCTAGCTTTGAAAGAATTGTAAAAACAAAATGGCCGACGCCAACGTAAAAACCCGCCAAAAGCCGCCGGAAAAAGGAAATGATGCTGGGAGATGTAGTTTTATGTAAACACTATCGTAGTAGTAGCGCTTCTACACGTTTTATCGTTCGCACTCAGGCGAAAATAATACATACAGAATATCACTAGTGAACTATTCACAGGCGAACTATACTTCTAGTCTGTAGATTATCATAGTTTTACTTCCTGTAGATAAAAATATTTTAAAAAAATATTTTCTATAAGTTAAAAACTATTTTTATTTAACAAATATATATTTTTTTACCTTTACAGGCTTATTTGTGTTTATATCACGTATCAAGAAGCTTTATATCAAATGAAGGTAGCCTATATCTAAAAAATATCTTCAATCTATTTTTATAAAATAGGGATGGCTATTTGACTATTATTCTATTTTATTTTCTATTTTTTTGTATAAGCTTATTTACATCTTATTTTATATGCTGTGCAAGCAGGGTGGCCCGTGACATTGGCGACATACGCAATTAACAAGGGTGCAAAATGACTGGGGGCGCAGGGTTTTTGTCGGTAGTGCGCCCTCTTGTGACCATAGTGCGCTCCTACACCCATATATTAAACAAAAATATTTTTGCCAGTTTAAAAAATTTCAGTACTGATTTTTGTAACCATGACAAATCATGACATTTGACAACGTGTCAAATTGGACTTAAACATGCGCATCTGCATCATCACGTGATATTTAGACAACATATTAGAGTTTTGCACCTTTTGTTGATTCGCACTCTGGGTTTTTTTTTGTGGTAGGCTGTGTGTTTACAATCTCGCCTAGGGCACCATCAGAGCTTGGACTGGCCCTGTGTGCAAGTATCACAAGCAGTTAAAGAGTTAGATCAAGTATCAAGAAAGCTTTATTGTCATTTCAATCATATATAGCAAGCCTGTGGTAACAGTGGCAAGGAAAAAGAGATGATCTTAGGAAAAACCTTAAAAGAAACCAGGAGTGAACCCATCCACATCTGGGTCACAGCAGAATGTGTGATTATAGATAATATCCTGTACACATAAATCTCTACATAAACAGAATTGTGTCCGAAACCTTTAAGGAACTGAAGATGACCAGAGCTTCAAATCCAAATTTCCTTCCACCAAAGCCATCAATCGATCAACAGCAGACTCAGGAACAGGTTTTTTCTTCTCAGCTGTAAGCCTAATGTAACTCCTGCGTTAAACTCTACAATTTTTTATCTTTTGTACACACACACACACACACACACACACACATCTATTTACTGTAATCTGCAGCCATAATGTCAATAATGTTGAATCTAAACTAATATTACAAAATTTTCAAGCTGTGTACGTTTTTAAAGATAGTTTTTTTATGGCTTTAGCAAACTTACACACAAAATAGCGACCCATTATTCATACTACTTATATAAAAACGCAGTATTTAGAAATACATTCAGGCGACCTTTCATCATTTGTAAGCTGCAGTAGTAGTATTTTTTCGCATAAGCTTTTATAGCCTAACTGGGTGAGATCACGGGTCAACAAATTGTGTTGATTTGGAAGAAAATGCTCAGTATTTTGAACACTGTTTATTAAAGTGACCGGAAGATGGCGCTGTGTTTATTTCAGGCAGCTTTTCACGCGCTCGGAACTTTTAATATTCCACTTCCGCCCTATAACAGTCCTTCCGGTTTGGACGCCATTAGAAAACGCAGGTAGGAATCATTTTTAGCGTTATGGTATTTGCAATCTTTCATTTATCCCTGCAATCCTAATATTAATAAAAATAGTCGTTAATTCTCCTACAAGTAAATTATATACAGAGTGCGATAATGTGGCCATTGTGGTTAGTTTAGAGGTATTTTGGTTGTAAATCGTTTAAGCAACATCAAGCTAATTTTTACATGAATATTTTTAGATATCTGTTTATATATTTTAGAACAGTGCCCAAGTTTAATCTCAAGACTAAACTCAACAAAGTATCAGCGTTTTATTTTAGAAGTAAACGGAATTGAGTAAAAGCCCATGGTATAAGAACTGGCCTGAATTAATACTCGGGAATTAACATGCAGTGAACTGACTGTGATGTAGCTCCTGTTCGGATGTCATTATTTTTCAGTCTGTGTTTGGGATAATGTCCGATTTCTCCATTGTTCTGAAAATAAACCGCTGTGACACTCTAAGCTTAAAGTCTGCGTTTGTATCTGATTTAACAAAACGTTCTCTGTTTCCCCAGAAATGGCTATTCGTTATCCTATGGCAGTTGGTCTTAAAAAAGGCCACCCAGTGTCCAAGAATGTGACGAAGCCCAGGCATAGCCGCAGAAGAGGGGTGAGCATGATATTAAAACAAAATACTGCCTAAAAAGCGTTCTGGCAGTTTAAAATGGCTGTAAAAATTTGGCCTATTAATTTTCTTTGATGCACAACATGTATCATGAGGTGGTCAAATTTATCATTTGTCTACAGTGCCACCAGAAAATGCAATACACACGGGCTATGAGATCATTGTAATCCTTATAACTTAGTCCTGTGGCATGAACGAACACACACGCGCTTCAGTATAGTTTGGTCTTGTTTTCTGTTTTGGTGTATTTTGTTTAGTCATTAGGAAATGATCAGTAATTTGGAATGAAGGATGACACTAGTCTTATGACAGCAATAAATGGGCTAAATATCAGCTAAAACTTTACACCAGATCCTGTAGTAAATAAAATATTTCATTGAGAGAAAAATAAAGACTAGATGTAAATATTTAGTTTATTAAAACAGGAAAAATTAATGGTCAAGATTCTCATATCTGAACAGAATGCTTTTTGTACGATGTTTATATACAGAGTTGAGAAGTATACAGGTGGTGCCTTGATTTACGAATTAAACTTGTTACATGTTTTTAAATAACAATATACATATAAATAAGTGTAAAAACCATACAATATAATGTACTGCAATAATTAGGTTTGTTGTATAATGTACAGCATTTACCATAGTGATTAAATGACTCCACTTAATAACCAGCATGTCTGACAAGCTATCGAGTGAGACATGGGATGCTGGGGTGGCTGTTACGGCGTTAACTGTGGCATTTGCTACACCAACTAGCAGTTGAGTGTCTGAAGCTGGCTCATAACATGAATTTTAGCTCGCAACTCAAATTTAAAAAATCTTCCGAAAGACGGCTCATATCTCAAACTTGTTAGGTGAGACACTCGTAATGGCGCAAATTGAGTTCTGGTTAAAAAACATTTTGTGTTTTTCTTTTCTCTCTCTCTCTGCAGCGTTTGACCAAGCACAGTAAGTTTGTGCGTGATATGATTCGTGAGGTATGTGGCTTCGCTCCCTACGAAAGGCGTGCTATGGAGTTGCTGAAAGTGTCCAAAGACAAGCGTGCCCTCAAGTTCATTAAGAAAAGGGTCAGTCTTGATTTGTCCTATTTTAAAGTCAAGTTACGGTGTTAAATGTGTTGCTAGTTTTGGATTTTCTGGTAGGTCAGCCTGGTACTAGTTTTTTTTAAACTTTAGATGCCTACCCAAAAGTAAAATCTGATAAATATCTATTAACTGTTATGCACTGTATTTATTTCAAATAAATAAAAAAAGCTTATAAATCTTGGAAAAAGCAACACTTTGAGCTGTAAGTGGTATTGCATTAGGTTAAGTACTGAAGTGTTTGTGTTGTCTAGGTGGGAACTCACATCCGTGCCAAGAGAAAGAGGGAAGAGCTCAGCAACATTCTGGCTGCAATGAGAAAAGCTGCTGCCAAGAAGGAGTAACACATTATTGGGGAAATAAATTTGTATTTACAAATGTACAGTTGTGCCTGTGGTCCTTTTTATTGTATTAAATAAATACTCACAGCTATCAGTTCATTTGGTCACCTTGTTTAATGAAGGATTCTTAACCTGGATAATGGTACTTAATAATAAATTTACTGAATTTTTAGTTTGCATGATTGGGCACTGAAAAATAGGTCTAACAAATTGGTTCAAATGAAGCCGCCTATTGCCATATGGTGATCTAAATAGCTCTTGCATTACAAACACAGGCATATTGTAACGCAGGCTTGACGAAGTCTACTCAGGAACTGTTGTTGACTCCTTAGTTTCAATGGGTAATATACAGGGTGTCATAAGTGTCCACATATAAGAAAAATAAACTATTTTTGTGAAAACCATTTTCCCAGGTACCCATATTTCACCCCATGAAGTATCAGGAAAACAAATTATCTGAAAAATGCATCACCAACACCATTACAGACAACTCAGTGCTAATACGTGTTCTTCAGCAGTGGAAGACATGCATCAAAATGTTTTTTTCCAAACAATGGTAGTTCAATGGAGCATATTACATAATGTTTTTAATAATTTTTTCTATGTATGGAAACTTAGGAGGAAGCAAGGTGACTGGTATTTGTATGAAACTAAAAGCTATAAGTCTGAGGAAATAAATTGAGGTGTATACTCGGTTATATGCAATTTTAAATAGGAAGGCTAATGTTTGGTTTGCTGCTCAGCTGGGTTATGGGCTATTGACTAAAATATCAGATGAAGTGCAAATTAAAATGCATTTCTATATTAATTACCAGACAAATTTGTAAACTTTTAAATTCTGTTTTTTGTCATCAAGTTACATCACCAATAATGATTAGGTGGGTACAGAAGCATCCGTGCAAGCAGAAGACATTGACATTACGTCCACCGTGCTTACACAAGCAGCTTGTACGGTTCTGAATAAAGAATAGATCCTTTTTTTCTATTCTTGGTTCCAAAATGTGTATGGATCATCTACAAGTTAACTTTCAGATATTTTCTAAATTTCAACATGCCACTAATTACAAACAAGATGTTATAATTTACCTGGTGGAAATGGGCTTTATAATCATTTAATTTAATTTATTCCATCAGCTAAATAAAAGGAAGGAATTCTCCACAGCTCCAACATGAGGAACCTGTGGATTAAATAATGTGAAATGTGTACATTATGTAAATGAAGTTAAAAAAATATCATTGTAAGGCTGAAAAAAACACCTGCAGGTAGTCAAATGCACCTTTTTCCATTTTCATTGCAAAACATGGTGGTTTAACAGCTGCCTAGCAGCAATAACAATCCCAGTGCGTGTTGTGGTACGTATTAGGGAAAGGTCCGAGTTCAGCTGCCAATGTTATGGCACCGAAAATGCAATTGTGAACCATACATCAGTCACACGGCTGGTTTGTGGGGCATTACTTTGCACTGCCCCCTGCAGATGGTTACCATATACCAGGAACTTAATCACAGTAGATCAAATAACAGTTTAGATCTTCTTCACTGGCCCAGAAACACAAGCTTGTAGATTTCTTGGTAATGTTCCACGAAGTGCACCTCCAGGCCCTCTGTAATGTACTCAGCCAGGTCGGAGAAATCTTTCTTGTTTTCAACAGGCAGGATAAGGCAATTCACTCCAGCTCTTTTTGCCTGTTGAAAAAAATACAACAAGGGATTACAGGACATACTGTATTGTTTGGACCAGCAGGTTCTACAACTTGCACCATAAAAGACATATTACAGTATAATACAATGAAAAATTTTTTAACTGCCTTAACAATTTAAAGCATGAGTACATTATACAATAATATAATTATTATACCACTGTTTTTTTGTATTTTGGATTCTGAATGACCAGAAGGCACCACTGAAAAGTTCACCACAAAAATTAGACATTTATTTTACACATCAAAAAAGTGTCAACATGGCAACCCAACCTGATTAAATAACACAGCAAATGTGTTTCCCAGCCAGTCCCAGTTTAGGATAAAATGCACACTAATAGTGTTATGAAATAGGTAGAAAAAGCTTTCTGTACTAATCTGTACAAGAAAATATAAACTGCCCGCTACATTGCCATTCCAGCGGAAAATGCACGACCCAGCGACTTATAGGATTTCCTACATGAGAAAAATAACCATATTTGTTTGCCATATATTGTGTGGAAAAAATGCTTTTTTTTTTTTTTTAATTTTCTTGTCCATGTACTTAAATAAAGCAAAAAAAATATTAAAAAGGGTTAGTGTGGTAACAGATGCTTTACAGCTGTATTATACCATCCTATTGTTTTACCATAATAAGTGTTTTTTATGCATATAATGCATATTATTTTATAGCAAATTGTACATATATCTTTTGCTAACCACATAGAAATTAATGGACATTGTTATATGGACATTGAATTATCAATGGTAAGATAAACAGAGATTTGTTAGTCAAGTAAAATACTGCTTTAGTACATCAAATTTGCAACTATTAAAAGTGAACTAAATCTTACAGCAATGGTTTTTTCCTTGATTCCTCCGACAGGCAAGATCTTTCCGGTCAGGGACACTTCTCCAGTCATGGCCACATTCTGCCGCACAGGCATGTTTGTGGCCAAGGATAGCAGTGCTGTGATTATAGTGCAGCCTGCACTGGGTCCGTCTTTAGGAGTGGCACCCTGAAAACAAACAGAGGCACGACACGAAATTAAATCATAAGATAATAAAAGTAATTTACACATTTTACTCTAAAGTTGAACCCGGGCTTATTGTCCAATCTGTGTTTTTGGCCACAATTTGGTCGTCTAAGACAAATTTTGAGATTCCTATAACTATATGCTAAAATCTGCACTGTTTGATGTTTAGATTGACATGCTCATGACTGAAATTCTGCCAGTGTCAGAAGAGTTCAGACACTTAACTCCTGTATGACGTATCCTACAACTCAAATCAAAAACCAAATGGAGCAGTGAACTTGATGACACAATTAGTGCGACAACTTCAAGATACCTCATTTTGTGGAAATAAGTCAGGTAGACAGTACAGCAAAAAGAAAAACATATTGTTTACTGTTATCCACTATTTAGCAAAGAAACATGGGTTACTGAACGCGTCCCAGGATACTAACATAAAACTCCAGAAGAGTTTTTCTTGCTCGTTTTTAGACACCTTTTGCCTGTTGGACAGTTGTGGCATTACTACAGTGCAGCATGGAGATCAAGTTAGTATCTGACAAACAACAATTGCAAAGGATTGTTTCGCATGAATAATTTTTTGGATCACTTTAATACCACAATGCTGTGGTACTAATTAAGGCATGTACTTTTATGTGAATAATTACTGACCACATGGATCAGACATCTAAAAACAGAAGATATTAGAATGTATTATTTTCTCACTTCTGGCACATGCAGGTGGATGTGGGAGCCCACGAGGAAGTCATTCTCTGGCTGTTGCTTCATGAGAAAGGAGCGAGCGAATGTGTAAGCAATTTTAGCACTCTCCTTCATCACGTCCCCCAGCTGTCCCGTCACCTCTAGAGAGCCGTCTGCAGGGCCATCTTTTTCCTTTATGTTCCTCGGACGCCTTAAAGATGTCTCAATAAACAGGGTGGAGCCACCTAGAGAGGTTGGGTGGGAAAAACTGTTACTTATCACTATAAAACGGTCATGCTTGAGAAGCTAAAACAAAAAACATTATATAATAATATTTTGTTGATGTTTTAGGAGGGGGTACATATATTACCCAGCAAAAGTCTATAGATTTCTAACAGAGAAATGCACAGATTACGATCAGTAATACGCACAGTTCACAAAATAAATATTTGAATTTAAACCCTGTAGTTAAACAAATAGTTTAGAAATGATATAAATAAATAAAATAGAAATAAATATAATTGTCATTGTCCAAAAAGTTGCTAATGTTATACTAGTGAGGAAGTGAGACAGCATTATTAATCTGGATTTTCTTTATTTTAAACAGCATTTCACCTGCAATATTTGATGCTATAGACATGGTCACGTTTCCATGCTGTGTTTATTAGCTGCAAAAGTAACGTTCTTTTCCTTTTACTGGTCAATCATAGGTGTCACAACTGTGAAGATTTTTAATTCTGCACTATTTTAACACTTTAAACCAAACTAAATCATCAGTCTTGCTGCAAAAAAAAACCATTCTGAAAACAACAGACTGATTATGGAATATTATTTAATTAAAGAAACTTTTGATTATTTGATCATAACTCACCCATGGCTGTCCATGCCAGTCCCATGACTACCCCAGGGGGTGTGACATCATACATTCGGTCCACAGTAAACAACGGTTTACCAACGTAATCCTGCAGATTATCAACTGTCACACCGACTGCAGTCTCCTCACCATTAACGATACGGAATGCAGCTTTCCGAAAAGCCTGGATTGGAGAAAGTAAACATAATAAAAAGGCAGTTTATAGCTGCTTCACATTGTCACACCACCTTTTTGCTAAGTGTTTTTTAATAACAGCACAAACTCAGACGTGCATGTAGACAACACACAAATGTTTAATTGATAACTACATCTAATCCTAAAGGCTGTGTCCTCTACACTAGGACAGACTTCGATATTAAGAAAGAATTTCTTTTATTTTAGTTTTTTTTTTTTATTTGACCTTTTATTTGACCTGTCTCACCTTCTCTACTTGTTTCTGCAGGTTCCTGACACCACTCTCTCTGCAGTATTGCCTGATAAGTACATTCAGAGCCTCTGAGGTGATACTGGTCTTCTGCTCATCCAAACCACAAAGAGTCCGTAACTGGGGCACCAGATACCTCTGCAGGTTCAGAACAAGACATTACAAACATGTGGCAAAGTATCAAAAAAAGCAGCAGTTAGGCAACAAATTAAAAACATAAGGTATAAAAAGTGAATATAGAAATTTCAAAATACAATTTACTCTACAAAGACTAGAAGCTGTACAATACGTTAAAAAAACATTTTAACACCACCATATTTACATTTAACACTTATATTAACAGAGGTCTCTGGGGCCAAATTATTAATTGTTGAAACAGACTAAATGTCTTGAAGTGAGGAGAACTGTAGCGCAGTGGTTAGGGGGTTAGACTGCTATTGGAAGATCGGGGTCTGATTCCCATTACCACTGTTGGGCCCCTGAACAAGACCCTTAACTCCATTGCTCAGCTGTATTAAAGAGATAAATCTAAATGATATGAGTAAAAGTTATTTTATTCGAAAGGGATGCAAACATGTATAGTTAATATTGATGGCATCTTACAGACAGTTTAGAACAGTGCATTTTTATTCTGTATTTTATATGATATAAGGCTAAAGCAATCAATTATTAAAGTAAATTGTAAGGTAGTGGGGTATGCAGTATGTTGCAGAACGTCACCTCTGCAATGGCGAGTTTCTCCTGAGCCACATAGCCAGACACATTGATCATTTCCATTCGGTCCCTCAGAGGTTCAGGAATTGTGTCGATCACATTAGCAGTACAAATAAAGAGAACCTGTTAAAAAAATTAAAGAGTAATTATAACAAAAGATGACATTTAACACATCGAGTGAACTGAATTGAAGTCTTATAGTCAACCTTAGAAAGATCCACAGGAACATCCAAGTAGTGATCCAAAAAGTTAGCATTCTGCTCAGGGTCTAAAAGCTCCAGCAGAGCAGAAGATGGATCCCCCTGGTAGCCTCTACCTATTTTATCCACCTGATTAAAATGCACAAAAAGAAAATGCTAGACCTTTTCTTAAAAGAGTAATTTATTATAACACCAGCTGTTCAGTGCAAACCTCATCAATAAGAACCAGTGGGTTTTCTGTTTTTGTTTTCTTTAGACATTGGATGATTTTTCCTGGCATTGCTCCAACATATGTTCTCCTACAATGTACAAAACATGCATTAGAACGCATTAGAGTAATCAGCTTTGTTCTTTTATTTTACATTTCCCACCTGTGGCCTTTGATTTCAGCTACATCAGTCATGCCTCCTACACTAAAGCGGAAGTACTCTCGGTTTAGAGCTCTCGCAATGGAGCGAGCAATGCTGGTCTTTCCCACACCAGGTGGCCCATAGAAGCACAGGATCTTCCCTTGTGTGCTGCCCCTCAGCTGGCTAACTGCGATAAACTCCTGCATGATAACAAAAAAATAGTACCACACATTTCTAAAGAACCAATTAACTGTTTTATTCTAAAGCAAAGCTCAGCTTACAAGAATGCGCTTCTTCACGTCTTCCATGCCGTAATGATCTTCCTCCAGCACCTCACCGGCTCGAGACAAGTCTAGGTTCTCCACACTGTTGGTGCCCCATGGCATTGAGGTCAACCAGTCCAGGTAGTTTCTTGTAACACTAATAGAAAAGATACAAATGAACATTATTCATATACCCTAAAAACATTATAATGTATAAAGTCAGATCTTACAATAACTTATTATTAAACTCTTAATTATTTAATGCCCAATATTTGTTCAGTCCTGCCACAAACCTATGTGCTATTATATAACAAATTTTCATTCTTAAACAAAACATCTTGTAAAACATTTTTCTTTACAGTTACACATTCATAAGTCTAAAAGTACAGAATAAGTCATTTGGGAACAATTCTAATTTTAATTCATTAAATAAAATAGCATACGTTTATATCCTAAACATCAACAAAACAAGTTTTTTTTTTTTAACAGAACATTTTTATTATCGCCTATATAATGAAAAACACACCAATTGTTACAAACTGCTAAAGTTTAAGACTCCTTCAAAAAAAAAACGTTTAACAACCATCTCCTAAAATCTTCACCTTTTCATCAAGAGAACATTTTCTGTGAATGAGTTGCTACTATACAAATGTCAATTTACTCATAGAGCAAGGGGTTGCTCAATGGTTAAGGTGGTAGCCTACTGCTTAGAAGACTGGGGGTTTAGTTCCCGGGACCAGAGCTGTAGCAATAGGGCCGGTAAGGCAGGCAGGCAGTTGCCCCTATGCAGCAAGATTAATATAACATGCAGCAAGATATCTGCACCCCTTTAAGGGGCCCCTCTCTTGTGTTACGCTGGATGTGTTTAATTTTTTGTGATGTGTTGGCCTTTGTTTTCAAACTAGCACAGTGCTAATGTAAATACGAAGAGGACTTATCCAGATTTATTACTGGTAGTAGTACAATTACTATTATGGTTACTGAGAAACTGGTTCACTTGAGTTGCATTTAGCAGAACATGTATTATTCTGCTACATTAAATTTGTTCTGTGTTATTATCTTCTACTTTATTAAATAGATCTGAGCAGTACAAATGCAGATTACTGCAGTGATGCATTTTACAGGACTCACTTGAACTCTGAGGAGTGATTATCCAGTAGACTAAGTTTGTTCAGCTCCTCATTAATGACATCCATGATGTGTTGGGGTACAGTGCGCTCCTTCAACCTCTCTCTGAACTTCTCCTCTATGGCATCCTTGTCATCCTTCTCCAGGCCCAGCTCTTTCTTGATGATCTTCAGCTGCTCCTGCAGGAGGTACTTCCTGTGCGTCTGTTTGATTTTCTCCTCCACCTACAGCATAAATGGGTTCTGTTAGTCGAATGCATCCCAAATTATTAGCTGTTGAATCCGATAATTACTGCCTAATATTTCAGTTTGCTCATATTAATAACTTGAAAGAAAGCAAACAAATCCATATACACTGCTCAAAAAAAAGGGAACACTAAAATAACACATCCAAGATCGAAATGAATGAAATATTCTTATTAAATACTTTGTTCTTTATATAGTTGAATGTGCTGACAACAAAATCACACAAAAATTATCAATGAAAATCAAATTTATTAACCCATGGAGGTCTGGATTTGGAGTCACACTCAAATTGATGTGGAAAAACACACTACAGGCTGATCCAACTTTGATGTAATGTCCTTAAAACAAGTCAAAATGAGGCTCAGTAGTGTGTGTGGCCTCCACGTGCCTGTATGACCTCCCTACAGCGCCTGGGCATGCTCCTGATGAGGTGGCAGATGGTCTCCTGAGGGATCTCCTCCAAGGCATCAACCAAATCCTGGACAGTCTGTGGTGCAACGTGGCGTTGGTGGATGGAGCGAGACATGATGTCCCAGATGTGCTCAATTGGATTCACGTCTGGGGAACGAGCGGGCCAGTCCATAGCATCAATGCCTTCGTCTTGCAGGAACTGCTGACACACTCCAGCCACATGAGGTCTAGCATTGTCTTGCATTAGGAGGAACCCAGGGGCAACCGCACCGGCATATGGTCTCACAAGGGGTCTGAGGATCTCATCTCGGTACCTAATGGCAGTCAGGCTACCTCTGGCGAGCACATGGAGGGCTGTGCGGCCCTCCAAAGAAATGCCACCCCACACCATTACTGACCCACTGCCAAACCGGTCATGCTGGAGGATGTTGCAGGCAGCAGAACGTTCTCCACGGCGTCTCCAGACTCTGTCACGTCTGTCACATGTGCTCAGTGTGAACCTGCTTTCATCTGTGAAGAGCACAGGGCGCCAGTGGCGAATTTGCCAATCTTGGTGTTCTTTGGCAAATGCCAAACGTCCTGTGAACGTCAGGCCCTCATACCACCCTCATGGAGTCTGTTTCTGACCATTTGAGCAGACACATGCACATTTGTGGCCTGCTGGAGGTCATTTTGCAGGGCTCTGGCAGTGCTCCTCCTGTTCCTCCTTGCACAAAGGCAGAGGTAGCGGTCCTGCTGCTGGGTTGTTGCCCTCCTACGGCCTCCTCCACGTCTCCTGATGTACTGGCCTGTCTCCTGGTAGCGCCTCCATGCTCTGGACACTACGCTGACAGACACAGCAAACCTTCTTGCCACAGCTCGCATTGATGTGCCATCCTGGATGAGCTGCACTACCTGAGCCACTTGTGTGGGTTGTAGACTGTCTCATGCTACCACTAGAGTGAAAGCACCGCCAGCATTCAAAAGTGACCAAAACATCAGCCAGAAAGCATAGGAACTGAGAAGTGGCCTGCAGAACCACTCCTTTATTGAGGGTGTCTTGCTAATTGCCTATAATTTCCACCTGTTGTCTATTCCATTCGCACAACAGCATGTGAAATTGATTGTCAATCAGTGTTGCTTCCTAAGTGGGCAGTTTGATTTCACAGAAGTGAGATTGACTTGGAGTTACATTGTGTTGTTTAAGTGTTCCCTTTATTTTTTTGAGCAGTGTATTATCTGATATCTAGGAAAAGCTAAAGACATAGCACATTCTCGTCTAGGTGGCACTCATTAACTACCATTTTGCTTTGAGCTTTGCCTTTTATAGAGATTTATTTATAGGGGTTATTAAACTCAATTCCACTAAATTTTATTCGTATAGTGCTCTGAACAAGACATTTATCAGCTTCATGTTAAAAGCAGCTGTGATTTAATTTCTAATAATTGTTTATAATTCGCAGAATTTACAATCTTTTCGTTTTTTTTTTTTTAAATCGCTTAATTGTTCATGCTGAAAATGCAATTTACAATCTACCAAAAAGTAAGGCTATAAAGAGAATTAATCTTCAACAGTAAAGGTAAAATCTTAATCAAATGTTGCTCTAAATAAGTTTTAATTACAAACGTTGGTATCCATGGTGTGTTGTTTTGGTTCTCACCTCCTTGCCAAGACGCTGCTGAAGTTTACTCAACTCATACTCCTTCTTCAGCAGAGACAGAGCCTTGTACAACCGCTTGGGGATCTGCAAGACCAAGCAACTATTCATTTCACACATCTTTAGGAATCTCACAGAAAAAAATTATTTTTAATTAAAGGCTTACACTGATTTCCTCCAGAACGTCCTGTAGCTCATGTGACTCTGCACCAGTCAAAGCAGCACCCATATCACTTAGGTAAATAGGGTTGTCCACTACTCTTTGTCCTGCCTGCATCATCTGTAGAACTGATTCTCTGCAAAAACATAGACTCTTAATCCTCAATATTCACAGTATCTAACCAATTCCACAAAAAAAACTTTCAACTTATTATATAAAAAATAACACATTGATTTTACAAAAAAAAAAAAAAAAAAAAATCTTTATTTATTATGGAACGTCTGCACAACAAGTTATCTTGTTTTTCACACATTACCCAGAGATTTTAAAGATAAATACCCCAATAGTGATCACATTCTTTGAAAATGAGAACATTTACCTGTAAAGCGGATTCAGCGCAATGATGTCACGGATGGTCTTAACAATCTCGGCTGTTAGAGCCTAAACACAAGCCACTTATTAGCCAAAAATTAAAGGCAGACAAAAAAACTACAACAAAGCAAGGTAAAAAAAAAGATCAGTACCTTAACCTCCTCTGTGACCTGGAACTCCTCGTGTGTGACATTGTCAACCTCCACCATTAGGACCTCATTGCTTTTGGGTAAAGGAACCGCCTCCACTACAAACTCTGTATCCTTCACTTTTTCCGTCATCTCCTCAGCCAAAGACGAAGAGCCCTTATGAATATGCTTGTTTTTTCTTCGCTGTACTTTGGACTGTTCTGGCTCTTGTGTAAGAGACGCTTCCTCGGGTTCCACATCCAGCTGCTTAGTGATCTGAATCCTAAACATCAGTGTTTGGTATAATAAAGTTTATAATCAATAATAAGTTTATTTCATTTATTACAGTGAGTTAAATGGACTTTTTCTCCATATTCACAATTTATTATCTATATTTCGTGTAGGCGTGTCCTGGCTAATGCTGCTATCATATGTTCATGTGCAGTCTAGCTTTCTGTAATGATAATGAAGGTATGTCTATTTAATAATAATAATAACATTAAAACATTGTTCTGTTTGAAAAGAGTATTTTATTTTATTACCAGACATACATTTTATCTTTACCTTTACATCATTCTCATAAAAATGAGCATTCGCCAGTATTGTACTATAATCTACTGAATAAAAAAAATTGCACTAAAGACATTCAGTGCTACCTTCGGTGGCCCATAACAATCATGCGCAGTTTGTCCCCCAGGTCCTGCATTTCATGGATCTGAACAAAAGTCCCAGTGTGGTAAACAGCATCCAAACTTTCCACTACATCTGACTCATCACTGATACAAAACACCGAAACAGGAAAGTTTAAACATACATGCAAGAATGGTGACTTTGTACAATTATTTTTTATTTAATTCCTTACTTATCATCCTTCTTAAGAAAGACGCCAGCGTAGGGCTGAGCAAGGCTCACTTTTCTCCTCAGCAGATCAATCAGTTGCTTATTCTTCACCTGGACACAAGAGTTAAGCATCTGTCCTTAGTCTCTTACAGCACACCTATTTAATGATAGTTTATTTGTAACAAATGGCAAATAACCACATGGATTTAATCATGGGGGGGGACATTTTAATAGGAAAAAGCATTTTAAAAAACTAAACTTTGTTGTTTGATGTATATTTAATAAAATATATATTTTTATTTTAATGAAATGTTAGCTAAATGTTTGCATTATTGGTCGAGGGTATGTAAAGGTTGTTTGGAGGGTATGTGGAGGTGAAGATGATGAAATCTCCAGTATCAATGACCATGACTTGATTACATTGTGTAAATATTTATACTTTTCTATGTATGGCTATATTCTAATATTGATATATTTCTATAGATTTTACCTATGCTATTTAGTTTAAAGAAATAAGAGCACACATTTAAATGCAAACTACAATAAATACGTAAATAAATACACCCTGTAAGAAATGAAGTTGTGTTGTTATTAATAATAACCAAAAAATAAAAACCAAAAATCATTAGTTTATTTTCTTTCGCCTGCAACTACTACATTTTTTATTAATTTTATAGACAATTTTTTATAAAAGTATAAATTTAAAAAGTCATGTCTCTTTTTTTTTTCTCTTTCTCTGTCCTGAAGACCTTCCTGTGCTGGACAACTAATTGATTGTTAAAATACACTAATATTACAGTGTGTTTTCTATGTTTGTTACATAAACCATAGTATAAAACCAAACAAACTAAATCTTACACTGTTTTTTATTAAATAACTGCAGGTGTTTGTATATTAGACGTTATGTGTTACTATAGAAAAGAAGTCCTATTAAAAGGAGCGCATTGATCCACACCTTGCAGTCGGAATTACTCTCAACTAATCAAACTGGAGAATTTAACAGCGCTGTAGAATTCTACAATTCTTATAAAACAACATTTCTACCTCGATGATCTTGATGAACCGTGGGAAAACCGGGTTCCTGGTCACAGCGATAAGCGGCACGTTGGGAAACACCTCCGGCACCAGCATAGGGGTGAGAGCAGTGGCGTGCAGGGGAGAAGAGCCCGACTCAGCTCCATCTCCACCACCTCCGCCAGGTTCATCGTCATTGGGACTGCTGCTTTCGGCTCCATTCTCCCCCGGGAGACCGCTGCCCCTGTTGCCAAACAGGTATCTCCTTTGGTCGTGGGTCATAAGTATGCCATGGCCCACATTTTCCCTGCCAGGCGAAAGCACACTGGCGATTCTGGCCCATTTTCTCAGATCTGTAACGCGCGGTCCTGTGACTGATGTAAGACTGCCGAAAGTGCCACTACATAACGGTGACTTTATACATGAATAATAATAATGTGATCTGTTGGCAGTGAATCCGCTCCGCGTGAGCGATGCTCCTGAATAAACTCCACTAATCTCATCGCCAAACCCTTTAGTAAACTTGCTACAAAAGACAGTACCGTTTTTATACGCCTGTCGGTATCTGCTCCACATCTTCATGTACGCAGCCATGTTGATCTCGAGAATTCTACAGGCAGATTTCCATATCCGGCCACCCGTGATGACGACATTTTGTTTTTACATAACAAATGTGCACATTTGTACTTGTAAAATATTATCAATTATTTATATGATCTATATATACACGTTGGATTGTAAAAAGTACCTTTTCTCCTCTATAGATATTATAAGACATTTTGCAAATAAAACTAACAGTTTCAATTCATTTGCTATGCTTACTTTGATAAATTAATATGAATTTAATGTTAAACAATTTATCATTTTTTATGCTCAACAATTAAGCAAGAAAAACAATGACGTGACTTTTATAATAGGGGTGAAGTGTAACAGGTTTTTCGTACTTAAACTCTAAAGGCTCTGTCTATTTAAAAAAATTATCAGTGGGTCATTTTAAAATATAAGACTAATATACATCATTTTAATCTAAAAATTGTTATAATTTATTGTATTCACTATCCAAATTATTATCCTGACTGTATATTTATTTTACACTTTACGTAAAATAGGGCAAAAAATAAAAAGTAGATACGTTACAAAAATTACCAAAATTTATTTTTACACAAAGCCACATATGTAAATATTTACAGTCATTTTAACTATAAGGTCGTCGAATTATTTATATTTTTGTTTTTCTTTGTGAAAGAAGAACGAAACTTCACATAGATAATGTCGAGGAGTGATGTCATATGTCCGCGCCGCAGACGTGCACGTGTGAGTTTTGGACCTCCTTAATAGTGTTGCAGTTCTCTGTTAACTAACTCATAATATATCAAAATGGGAAAGAAGTTAAAAGTCGGAAAGACTCGTAAAGATAAATTTTATCATTTGGCAAAGGAAACGGGTGAGTTAATAATTTTTAGATGTTTTGTTTGTTTTTGCTGTATGTTAAGTTAATTAGCTTACAGTGTTAGCATGCTGAGCTTATATGATGCGTGAATTCATTTTAAAATTGCTTCCACTTTTCTGTCTATATGCAGATTATAGATTGTGGACCTGCATTGTCGATATATGACTATAATTGTTTGGTTTAAAAAATGTTTGATTGGCGACAAACTGTGTTGTATGTAGTAATTGTCGAGTGTTACAATTATCAACATCTGTTCCTTGGTGTGTGTCTTATGTAATGTAGTTTTATGACGTATTTATTCAAAACATTTCTTTAGTTAAGATGGTCAGTTGGCACGCACGAGGACTTCTGTTGCCATAATTAAAACAGTAATCTACAAGTTTTACTTTATTATTTCTGCTTATATAACATTTAGATTGTCTGGTTGATGCATTTTAATGTCAACCTTCAGTCTGGTCAGTAGCCTTTAGCCTTCAACTCCAAAGTTACAAGATGAACTTATTTACACAGCACAACCTTATTATAGAAACAAAATTAAAAATCCAAAGATTTACCAGAAAAGTAAAATTATATATTGGAGCTTTTAAGTAAGAAGCTTTGGGCACTTCATCACATACTGGTTTTGTATCATTTAGATAAAAATTAACTATAGAAATATAAGAAATGGTCATGAACGAAACATTAACTAAACATTAAAAGCAGCTTTTTAGTAAACCGTTGTTAATATTTCTAGGTTACAGATCCCGTTCGTCATTCAAACTTATCCAGCTGAATCGTAAGTTCCAGTTTCTACAGAAGGCCCGGGCTCTTCTGGACCTCTGTGCTGCTCCAGGAGGATGGTACGTTGCTGCATCTGTTATGGCGGATAAACACGTGTGCAGTTTAACTCTATAATTACACGAATACACCGCAGTAGCCTATACCTATATATATATAGCGATTCTAAAGACATCGATTTAATTATGTTCTCTGCTTTGCTTTATACAAGCTTTTAGGAAAAATAAGCAGCAAAGAAAGGTTAAGTAATGCCAATGATCAGTGCAACTGTTTACTATTTATGTTAAATATGACCGGATAATATAATAACAGGTAAAACAGGATAAAACAACAGACCAGATGCGCTAATTGCTATCGTGTTGTATCCTGTTTGCAAAGAATTAAAGGGGGGAAAAAATCTTAGCTTAAATGCCACTTTGTCATTTGCTGTTGTCACTGAATATAAACCAAGTCAGATCATTAGGATTAAGGTTAAGCATATCGAGGGTTCACTCTAAACGAAGGGAATCTGCTTTTAGCTATATTATGCAGCCCGCAGTTGGAACCAGCTTCCAGAAAAGATTAGATATGCTAAATCAGTAGCCATTTGCATTTATTTCATTTTATCTTTCATTTATTTTAAATAAATTCCTAAATCTTTGTGTTTATTTTAATTTCAATGTTTTTACTGTTGGAATTTTTTACTATGATGATTATAATTTCTCTTATGTAAAGCACTTTGAATTACAACTGTGGCATAAATGTGCTATATAAATAAACTTCCCTTGCCTTGCCTCGTATTCCAAAAAATAAGTGATCATATTTTTATTATTATGTTGTTATTATTTTGCTGGTAAAGTAATCCCTTACCACATTTACATGATCTTTTCCCTCTTATACAGGTTACAAGTAGCATCCAAATTCATGCCTGTGTCCAGTCTGATTATTGGTGAGTTCAGGCTTTGAGTCATTTTGGTGTTTAGCTCAGTGGGGTGGATTTGTTCTCAGTTATTTGTACTCTACTTTCTCATGCTTTATGCTCTCCCCTTAATCATGATTGAGGGAAGTGGTGGCTCAGTGGTTAAGGTGTTGGACTGATAACCAGAAGATTGTGGGTTTGATTCTCTGCACCACCAAGCTGCCACTGCTGGCTCCCTGAACTGCTCAGTTGTGTAAATAAAATAAAATAAATGTATGTTGTTCTCTATAAGGGCGTCTGCCAAATGCCAACAATCTAAATGTGCATTTTTAAATGAAAAGGTGTGGACCTGGTGCCCATCAGACCCATCCCCAACGTTGTCACCTTGCAGGAGGACATCACCACAGACAAATGCAGACAGGTATCCTTGGTACCATACACACATGGCTCCTAGACCTTTTCTCTGCAATGTGTTGATTATTGAAATATCTCACTTTTTCAGGCTCTTAAAAAAGAATTGCAAATGTGGAAAGTGGATGTGGTGCTGAATGATGGTGCCCCAAATGTCGGCGCAAACTGGCAGCATGATGCCTTTTCACAGGGTGTGTACAAAAACCTGCGGTAAATCAGTGTGGGATTAATAAGACAAAGAGATGAGTGATGATGAAATGAAATGGCTGTCAGGAGTTTTGTACCTAAACAATCTGTTGCAATAGATCATTTTAGATACATCATATTTTAAATTTATATAATCAAAAGCTCAGAAAATTGTATTTTTTTTTCTTCTGTCATCCCTGCTTGTGTGGTTTACTACCTTTCCCACTTATCCTTTTCTTATTTTATTTTCCTCTTGTCTCTCCTACCTTATACTTTTATACTTTAAATAACTAAAAGAACTAAAATGGAATTGAATAAATTTAACGTCTTTTTGCACCCTGAAAACATTTCATAAATCTGTTTTGTGTTAATTGATTGTGTTGGTTTGAATTATTGATAGTTGCACACTAATGAACCTGCACGGAAGCTGAATTGTATTAAGACACAAGTTTGTGTGGTTTTTTTTGTTTTTTTTTGTCTTCAGCACACTTGACTCTGATGGCTCTGAAGCTCGCCTGCGAGTTTCTCAACAAAGGAGGAACTTTCATTACCAAAGTTTTTAGATCCAAAGACTACCAGCCACTTATGTGGATTTTCCAGCAGTTCTTTAAAAAAGTGCAGGCCACCAAACCTCAGGCATCGCGTAACGAGTCTGCTGAAATCTTCGTTGTTTGCCAAGGTAACTATTCCATGATTTATAACTGCTATTTAAAAATGGGAGAAATGTTTAAGTTGCAGTTTCCTGTACATTTCTTTTTAAACTCTTGTCTTTCTTTCCAGGTTTTCTAGCCCCTGACAAAATCGATAACAAATTTTTTGACCCAAAGCATGCTTTTAAAGAGGTGGAGGTCCAAGTTAAGACTGTAAAGGAGTTAACAACAAAAAAGCCTAAAGTAAGTGCTTAATGCTTGATTAGACTGCAGAATTAATGGCTTTGTTTGTGTTTTTTTAATAGTCTGTGTTTAATAGGCAGAGGGCTATGCTGATGGAGACCTGACCCAGTATCACATGTTCTCAGCTACTGCGTTTTTACGAGCCGAGAACCCAGTGGACTTCCTAAGCAAAGCCAGTGAGGTATACATTTTTTAAATTTTTGGCATATAGTTTCCAAACAATAATTCACTTACGGTAGTCTGACATGCGTATAACAATTTGTTTTGTAAGTCCTGTTAATGTAAACATAGTCTTGTGTAGCCTGGACCCCCATAGCAGCTTTAATTGGCTGAAAGAGAATCTGACTGACCATTAAAGCAACAAATCTCAGCTCATGTTAAGTTTACATAATTTGAAACATCTAGTATTTAGCTTGTTCCCCCTTTTTAATTCCTGGTGTTTTTCAGATCACATTTGATAATCCAGATCTGGAGTCCCACTCAGCCACGTCATCTGAAATAAAAGAATGCTGTAAAGATATTAAGGTTCTTGGAAGAAAAGAGCTGCGGTAAGTCACAAATGACCCTTTTTTGACTCTGTGATCTTTAATTCATGTGGTTAATTTAGAATTTAATTCATTTGCTGTATATCAGTTGAGTGTGTTGTCTAATACTTACTAAAAGCTTTGTTTTTTGTGTTTCAGGCTCTTGCTGTCGTGGAGATCAAAGCTGAGAAAATATTTAGCCAAAAAGCTAAAAGAAGAAGCAAAGCACTTGGATCAAGAGATTAAGTACCAGATGTTATGATTAGTAGATTTCTTTGATTTTATTTCCTGTTATGCGATCAATAATATGACTCTTTTCTGCAGTCTGAGCTCCAGTGAGGATGAAAGCGATACAGAGCAGCCTAAAAAGAAGAAGCAGGAGGTGGTTCATAAGAAAGAAGAGGATGAAGATGAGGATGAGGATGAGGAGATGGAGAAAAAACTGGCCGAAATGAAGGCAGAAGAAATTGCAGAGCTTAAACGGTACATTATTAACATGCTGATGTTGCTATAAATGTAAAAGATTTTAATACCCTAGCAACAGTATTTATTTATTTATTTATTGGGTTATACTTTATAAATTGGAAGACAAGGAACGAGCATGAAATATTTTTTTTCCATAAATGTTTTTATTTTGATTGTTGACAAAATGTAAATATTATGGAATTTACTTTTTAGAATTGCCTTAAATTTCTTTTATACTATTTAATAAAAAAAAATGTTTCCTGTTTCCTGCTGTGGAATATTCTTAAATGATAAGAATTACATTATTTCAATTAAGGAAAAAACTAGGGGTGACAACTTTTTTACTTGAAATATTGATATTGTAGGTTTTACTAGAAACCAGAAATAAAATCTAACTCAGTTTGTCTGATTTTTATTGCAATGCTTGTAATTGCTTGCATGAGTTGAAATGCTGTAAACGACTGAAAGTATTTCTTTTTTTGACACCTCAGCCAGGTTCTACATCCGGGTAGCCACTGGATGTATATCCAAGTATAAAGAAAACAATTGTCTCTACAGTCTGTAGGGCCACATAATAATTTGCCTCTTTACAGGAAAAAGAAAAAGATCTTAAAAGAGCGACGGAAGCAGAGGGAGCGTGTGGAGCTGAAGATGGACCTGCCTGGAGTTTCCATTGCTGATGCCGGAGATTCAAGCATGTTTTCCCTTAAAACCATCAGTAAAGCCAAGGTACTGCTAATTACACTATACCAGATAACACTGGGAAAGTAAGAAAAAACAAATACTTTCCTAATTTACACTAATGTTTTAAACACAAAACTATAAACAGTGCCTCAGGGCAGCACGGTGGCTTAGTGGTTAGCACTGTTGCCTCACAGCAAGAAGGTGTGTGGAGTTTGCATGTTCTCCAAGTGCTTGTGTGGGTTTACTCCGGGGATTCCGGTTTCCTCCCACAATCCAAAACATAAATGTTAGACGAATGAGACGTGTGATTACCATAAAAATAGCCTCAATAAATAGCATGGCACTAATAAATAAATAAATAAACAAACAGTGCTTCGGCTGGCTTTCTGTGTGCTCTTCCTCCAGGACCTGAATGAGCTCACGCTGGGTGATATGACACGAGTAGACGCTTTAGTGGATGATGAAGGAGAGGCAGATGTGTACATTTCTGAGTCAGAAAGTGACCTGATATCTCTGGCGTCAGACCTGGATGAGGAGGACCTGGCTGAGATTGAAGAGAAAGAGAAGCAAATGAAGAAACTTCCCAAGAAAAAGTCTGTACCACAGTTTGCTACTTTTTTGTTTAACATGTTTTAATATGTAACCAGATAGCTTTTACTGGTTTAGCCTTTTATTTCCATGTGGTTCTGTTTCTTTCAGGGTTTCCTTCAGCACAGTAGAGGAGGATGTGGACGAAGAGGAACAGGGGAACGAACTGCTGGTGGATTTAGAGGAAAAGAGTGAAAGGCTAGACAGACAGACTAGCATGTGGTTTAGCAAGGTTAGTGCAAATGTTTAAGTCAGGCTTCACACATCAGCACACCTGGTCTAGAAGTATAATTAATAAATCACAGATAAACACAAAGAAGGTGTGTAAAAATTCTAAATACGCTAGTTACTTACAGTTTGGTTTTTTTAGATCATGTGATCGATTAAGTCATTCGCTTTTACTTTTTATTTTCAGGTTACTATTTCAATATAATTATAAATAATCCTGTATACATGGTATACATGCACCCCATCCTCAGTGGCCAGTGCCATATGATAAGCTCTAGTTTTCATCACAACCATGTGTAGTATAAACCATGTGAATTCTAATCATCTCTATCACTTTCTTCGTACTCTTCGTAGTCACACCACTAACACACTTCTTCTCCTACTTTAAAATAATAAAAAAAATGAATGCATTTAAAGTAACAATTTCATGAGAAGTTACAATGTGTTGTCAGGACATTTTCTCAGAGCTAGACCTCGATGAAGACAAAGACGCACTGAAAGAACTCGAACAGTCCCAGTTCCTCCACAGCAAACAGGCTGCAGGTAATTGAGCTCCTCAGGGTGGGTTTATATACAGCCAGCTCCAGAATTATCTGCTTCCATGGGGGCAAAAAAAGTTCATGAGTAAATGTTAGTGGTTAAACATATTCATCACACTGAAAATAAGAAAAATTCATTTAAACGTATAATCAGATTAAAGTAATCTGTACTAAGGTGCCAGTAAATCTGGAGCTCACTGTAAGAACGTGTATTATTCTGCAATGAGGTTTACATGTCATTTACCTCTTCAGGACAGGGAAAAAAGAGGAAGTCTGATAAGAAGGCGGAGTCGGCTCAAAAAGGAGAAGAGGAGGAGGAGGAGGAGGAGGAGGGAGCCACCCCCTCTCAGGAAGCAGAAGAAGCAGCAGAAGATGAGGAGGACAGCGATGACTGTGACAGCAGTGATGATGAAGAGTAAAGTGTTTTTTTCTACTTCTACTGCATACTGACCTAATAATTGTTTTGTTGGAAATTCTATTAATTGCAACAAATTTCTTTTTGTTTATAGAGAAATAGCAATGATGAAAAACAAGTCCGGGTCTGGTGACCTGCCTGGAGATGATGACGACTTTCAAGTGGTTCCTGTAGAGAGCACAAGTATGTAGTGGGGCATCTGGGATCACAGGGGAGCAAGAGGGCATGTTGAATCTGAAATTCTTTTTACTTGAGTTAATACTGGCAAAAATGACAATTATAGCCACAATTTTGTTTTAATGAGTGTGTGATTAGGGCACAAGTTCTGTAGTTGAAAGATTTTATTACTTGTTATTCTTTCCTTGCCAGTTTTGGTTGTAATGTTCGCGTTGTTGTGGTTTAGGTAAGCGTGCTCGGATTCTCGACGCTGAGGGTCTGGCTCTCGGTGCTCAGATCGCTACTTCGAAGAAGAGACGTAGAGATCTGATAGATGATTCCTTCCACAGGTTAGCTGTATTACTATCATACTATGCACTGGTTCTGTTTTGTTTTATAGAAAGATTTGTTTTAGAGCAAATGATAATTGTTTTGTGGTCTATGTTGCATTATTCTTCAGGTTTTCCAGTTCACAAGACTCGGGTGAAATTCCAGTGTGGTTCTTGGATGATGAGAGGAAGCACAGGAAGAAACCCATTCCTGTCACGCGGGAGATGGTGGAGGAGTACAAGCAGAAGTGGAAGGAGATTAATGCACGACCTATTAAGCGACTGGCAGAAGCCAAAGCACGCAAGAAGAGAAGGGTGAGGGAGAGAGAGACATAGCAAGAAAGACGGAGAGAGAAAAAGAGACAGAGAGAGACTGACATGAGATGGAAAGATAGAGAATCTGATGATGTATGTCAAGGTTTGACTGCTAAATTTGTGTAAAATGTTGCAGATGCTAAAAAAGATGGAGCAGGCCAAGAAGAAGGCAGAAGCGGTAGTCAACACAGTAGACATCTCAGAGAGGGAGAAGATGGCACAGCTCAGAAGGTCAGAGTTTACATCAGCTCAAACACTCACTTACTCTGTCTTTAAATGTAGGTTAATCTGTTTGTTTTCTGTTCCGTCTTTGTCTGTCTGTGTGCCTTTTTCTTTCTGTCTCTAACCCCTTTTTCTATTTCTCTGTTTCTGTCACTCCCACTTTTGTTTCTGCAGTCCTCTGTTGCTTTTGGTTCTCTTTGTCTAAAACATTACATCTGTTTTAATTAAACAAAGTTGATTAAACCAAAGTTTAGACAACCCAAACATGTAGAAATTTGTAGTAATAGATTGGGCAAGTAAAGCTGCAACTGGCGCTTCTGTGCAGTTTACTGATGTCAGTTGTTTGATTTCTGAATGTAAATCAATCCCAAAATGAACAAGCAAATTTGTTTCGTTGTGTTCATTTAATCTAAGCATGTATTTAATTAGTAAAATAACTCTTATTATACACGTTTTATACATGTTTTAAGTAGTTTATTTATTTATTTAATAGGAAAGATATATATCATTTTATTTATTTTTTTTTTCAGCATCTACAAGAAGGCTGGTGTGGGTAAGGAGAAGAGGGAAGTGACCTACGTTGTGGCCAAAAAGGGAGCTGGGCGTAAAGTCCGCCGCCCCCCAGGAGTGAAGGGGGTCTTCCGTGTAGTGGACTCACGAATGAAGAAAGATATTCGTGGCAAGCACAGCAGGGATCAGAAAGACAACAGAAAAGGGGGCAAAAAAGGAGGGAAGGGTGGAAGAGGGGGAAAAGCAGGTAAGGGGCATTCGAACAGGAAGTGAGGGGAAAAAAACAAACACAAACTTTACATTATATTCTTTTGGGACTGCTGTGAGAGCTAAGCTCTGCAAACATGAGACTCTATGGACATGATGATATCACACAGGTCTGGATTTTCTGTGGATGTGGAGACATCAAACACATTTTGGTCAGTTTTGTGAAATGACTGTTTTCTTATACAGAATTTTTCTGTACATAAATCTGGTTCTACATTTAATATTTAGTCTATTTTTATACACTGTATTACAGAAACTGGGGTTACAAGTATAGGTTATCTATAACACAACCATTTTAGACCATAACCTTTACATAATCATTCAAGTCAGGTACAGTGTGTAGACTTTTTTTCAATTTAAACTTAAGAAATGTAATGTTTGTAAAATGTTAAGTCTAAAATGTCCTTACGATTGTTAATTCATTGGAACTGTACAGTTACATGTTCGTTAGTATTTTCAATTCTATAATTAAATATAATTATAAAAACTGATGGGATGATGGGTGATTTTTTTTTTTTCTACACCAGCTTAGAGAGGTGCATTTTTAGATAATTTTTTGGTCAATATAATTGTGTAATAATGAGCCTAAAGTGTTCTTTATTTAAGAAATGTGTCCAACTGTGATGTTTGGCCATTCTTAGACTTCAAGATGTCTCATCTAAACATAATTTAAAGAGAAAGATTGATGTTTGTCAGATAAAAACATGGCACGTCAGTAAAGTGGAGGCAGAAGACTAGCGTGATTGTGCACAAGCCTGTGAATGAGCGTGTGAATATAAGCGAGAGAAAGAGGGGGATTATGTCACTTCTCACATGTTGCTCTGGATCGTTCCCCCATTTGTGACGGCTGAGTGGTGAAGGTTTAAAACTGCACTGATGGGAACTCTGAGACACAAAACACTTTCAAAAACTGTTAGATCTTAGAACTGAAGAGAGGTGGAGGCTACAGACGCAGTGAGTACTGACTTTATCCTGTGAGTAAAGAATAAAACATCAGTGCATGTTGTTATAGAAACCTGCTGATGTCATGCAGCCCAGCGTGGTGTGGATGTAAATTAGAATATATTAAGAATTAAAACATTTTGTTATAGTATAGTAAAAAATATATCTATATGTTCATATATATCTATAAAATCCTACAGCGAGTCAATTGCACTGCAATTTCATTTTCACTGTTCAATTTAGTAATAAAAATAAATATATAATTGTGCAAACTACTGGTAATAAAAAAATGACCTTTTCCTCTGTAAACAAGCTCTAAATCACTAGTTCTGTTCTGCACAAGTCTTTAGCTGGGAGTCAGCACTAATAGTGCATAGTGAAACTAAGATACGGTTCAGTATTCCGGTTAAACCACAGGTCTGTTGTTATAGCATAATATTTCACCTAAATTTTATTCCTATATTTCAATGTAAAGCTGTGGGATTGCAACACAGCTAAAATATGTGCAAGAGGGAATTTTATAAGTCCTATCCAGCGCTCAGATGAGGATTTTAAATCCCTCTTTTGTCACTGCATTAAAAGGCGCTGTGTCTTTAGCGAGCTAGCGGGTTATGGTGATAGTGATCTGGTGTCTTTTAACGTCTTTTTGTATGCTCTAACAGCCGCAAACAATTCTGAAATTGTACTTTGTTGCTTGCTACTAGACGGAATGTTACTAGCGGTACTAGGATTTTGCTCTTGGACTATTTATATCGCATTTACATCGCAGCCCGTTTGAGATTAGTTAATTGCAGCGTTTTAAATCACGGTTGTATTTCGATTTCAATTAATTGTTCAGCCCTACTGACCAGTGTGTCTTCTTACATTCTATTCTCTCTCTATATATATATCACAGCAAAATGGCAGAAAGTGCACAGGCATTTATTCATGCTGTCAAAGCCGCTCGCTGTTCTAGGTGATTCGTTAACAGTGTCTGTCCAATCCGATTTGAGAATTCAACCATGTTGTGTCTAAAGTTTGCTTCTTCAGTTTCCCACAACCTGTACATACGAGTGATAAAGAATGATGTAGATATCCGGTTATAAAAACGAACAACACTAAACTGTAAATTTATTTTTATTTTCAGTTTTTGATTTTTTATAATGAAGCTATTAACATTTAAAACGGAGCAAAAAATTAGCAATCTGGTAATATTTTATGGTTGTTTTACAAGATAAAGTTATAAACTGTAATCCACTTTTGTCTTTAAAGTTTGGGCTTCGACCCCCTTTGTACCATTTACATGCTGAGGAAGAAAGTGATACGACTTTATGATGTAGTTACAGAATATACAGAATAGTTATGCTATTACAGAACAGTGTTCTCTATTTGTGACTAAAAGTAAAACCCGATCAGAGTAGTAATTCACATAATGTAAAAGTGTATGTCATTCAAGCACAAAGCCTCGATTTATCCACTTTGCCCTTGAATCCATTTGTAACGACTTTTTCTGAACTGCTCTACATGAATAGTCCTGTTCTTTTATAGAAGAATGTAGAATTGTAATGTTCAGTACCGCGGCTGTGACGTGCACCAATCTATGCCGTGTGTGTGTGTGTGTGTGTGTGTGTGTGTGTGTGAGAGAGATAGAGAGAGAGAAAGAAAGAAAGAAAGAACAAGTCCAGTATTTGGGTGTTAAAATGTGCTGAGTGAGAGTGTGTTGTGTGGTCAGATCACATTCTCTGGCATTTTCTACGTATAAAAGAGATCAAATAGTTTAACTGATCAGATTAAACGCTGACTGAACAACTTGTTTGGGTGCAGTTGCATGTCACATTAAATTATTTTATAGTCACAGTTTATTTACAGGGAGATTAACCCAAAGCAATTAAAAGCCATTTTAGGAGGAGTTCAGAGCTGATGTTACAACTCATGTCTTAAAAATGCTATAGCTTATCACTTACAGCTGATGCTACAGTATAATTTATTTTTAATTTTTTCAATTTGTGAAAATTCACTGGGCAAATAACTTAAGTCCATTTTTTGTTTCATAAAATTACAAGAAGAGAAATGGAAAAGGATGCAATTAATCACAATTTGAGTGTATAAAAATACAAATATAAATATATATATATATAATAAGAGTATAAACATTTACATAGGACAACAAAGCTGAAAGCACACATTTTATAACATTTTTTTTGCACGAGTGGCAATTAACGTATCGAGATGAGCCAACAGATGGAAGCACAAGGCTACACACACGGCTGTGCTCCAGTGTTACTGTTCTTACTGTTTGTGCTGCCATCTGGTGATTAAAACCTTTTGATACCCCCTTATATTTACATTTACATCATTTGGCAGACGCTCTTAACAGGTGCTATTATTAAAAAAGTAAAAGTGAGATTAAAGGGTGAACCCTGTGTTAAAAAACATATATAAATATGGAAGTCAGATGTCCCAATACCTATGTTCATGTTGTGTATACAAAAAGTGCTTTGCACAAAATCTATGTGAAATAGTGATTAGAAGACTGCTAATAATCAGATGTGATTGCTTTACTCTTTTGGCCTGCAGGAACATTGAGTGTGTTTTCCTAACGTGTCCTGGGCCCAGCCTTAATGCCCTACACACTAGCAGGAGGAGGAACGCTGTGTGGCATCGCTGCCCTTGTGCTCCTCATCGTCTCCACAGCCACTGATTACTGGATGCAGTATCGCTACTCGGGAAACTTTGCCAATCAGGGCCTGTGGAGATTCTGTGTCAATAACAAATGTCATGCTCACACACTCACTGTGGGTAAGCCACAGAAGGTTTTTCTGCATATTAATACATAGAATCATGATTTCTCGATAAGGGTGTATGAATCAGCCACATTAGGCAATTTATTGGTCTAGATAAAAAAAAGTAAATAGTCTGTCAAATTTTGTGGTAGCTTAAAGGCTCATGCTGTTTTTTAAATATTGTTTAAAATTGTGAAATTGAATTAAAGTTGTATGAACTTTATTTATTGCTGCAGAAGCAGCTGATTACTAAACACGGTAAAAATAACAAAAATTATTAGACGTCAGGAAAAAATATAGTGGCAGTAATGTAAAAAATAGAAAATGGTGGAAAGACAGACAGAGAATTATTTAATTATATAAAAATAAAATACACATGCAAAGCTATTAAAAATATGCTATAAATTCTTAATAAAGACACTTCAATTTGCACTGTGAAATGTTTGTTTTCCACAGCTTTCTGGGATGCCACGCGAGCCTTCATGCTACTGTCTGTGTTGAGTTGCTCCGCTGGTTTGGTTCTGGGCCTTGGTGTCTTCTCTAACAGAACCAAAAACACCAGGGTGAGAAATGCAGGAATAGCTCTACTGCTGTCTGGTGGGATATTACACACATACAAATCTCGAATTACATTTCACTGTAGTGACAGTATTTTTACTGCTCTTTTAACATATATTAAACATCTTAATATTTCATTATTTCTTCTTTTTATCTGCACTGGTTTTAATCCAAGTTTTGTGTTGTAGGTCTCTTTGCTCTGTTAGCTTTGGCAATCTACACTGGAATGACTCTGGCCTTCTTTGGCAAGCGCTACATCCAGTGGTGGTTCTCATGGTCTTTCATTATCGGCTGGTTCGGCACTATTCTGGCTATAACAGCTGGTAAGTCTTTCATCTTTCTCCTTACTGACGTCACTAAGTGTGTAAAATAGGAAACAAAATCTGCATTAAACTCAGGCTTCTAGATTATATCTCCTCTGCAATCAACTTTTTTTTAGGCATTCTTCAAATTTGTGGCTACCGGAGGTGCACCGCTGAACCACCATCCCACGGACAGCTGAATCAATCTTAAGCAGTCTGAATATCAACATTAACAAGATGGCTTTAGTGGAAACACAAAATCTGGTTAAGAAATACAATAAAGTATTTTTTTTTGGCACTATTTGGATATTTTATGTGAAGTCTGTTTGCACATGTGTGTGTGGATTGTGTTTAATGCTGGTCTAAACAATATCAGAAGGTGACCTACATTTACAACCTAAATTTCAATATTTATTCTATTAAAATTGTATTGATTTATTCCCAACAGTTTCTTTTTATTTTGTAGCGTTTATTTTGCTGCACTGCTTCCAGAATGTGTATGTGTATGTTAGATTTTTTTGTCCAATCAGATTTCGGTTTTATGTGCTGTCATGTTAATGTAATCTTCCCAGGGCCTTCAGAATCTGTGGTGCTGCCCCTGTAACTTTAACAATATTAAGCAATTAGCAATCTGCCACTGCTAATATAGTTTAAGACTGTTTCTTTACCCGATCAGCTTTTTAAACCAGACTCCCGAGGCCCGCTAGCTGCCGCACAATCAAAACACGTCTGTACAGATGAATTAGAATTTTTACCCCCACAACTGCTGACAGAAGAGAAAAAATTGACTTTGTCTAGGACATAATTAAAAATACGTTTTTAAGGCCAATTTTTCTGGAAAAGTTAAATATCGTGAAAAGAGGTCGGCTAATCGCGAAGATAACTATCTTGTCTCAGCCTGGAAAAGAGTTTTTTCACCACTTCCAGACCAGTGCTGACGACCGGTAAAGCTGGCTTACACCTGGTGGATTGTTTAGAGAGACAGTATCCACACAGTCCAGCAGAGGGCAGCAGTAAGAAAATCACATCATATAAGTGCTAATAAATAACTCTCCACACACAGGTACAAAGACAATTTGCCTTACTGTCTGCACAGTGTGCAATGTAAGAATAAACATCGACAGCAGCCGACAGTGCAAACAGTATGCAGACAGAGTCATTTCAAATTATCCTCGTCCCCACACTGGCCGAAAGGAAGGGCAGATAATAGGCTATAATTACTCCTGGCCATTTCCGCACAGATACACTGTTTGTAGCTGCACAGAATTACTATCTGCTTATAAAGTTACCATGGAAAAAAAATGACTTCTAAACAATTTGTGGTAGCTAAGATTGTAGCCTAATTGTTATGAATAATCATTTTACACAACATTTATACATAAGATACATAATATAATATAATATAATATACATAATTATACATAATATAAGGGGCCACAGAACCTGTGTAAAATAAGAGAAAACACAGTTTCAGTGCTTAACGTACATATAAATATTAATAAATATCATAACACACCAGTGTTATTTACAGTATTAGAAACCAAATATATATTTATATCTTAAGCCTTTAGCAGGTTTAAACGCGATGATTCACAGAACCTTTACATGATGAACGGAACCTGCAGGATCATTTTCTTTTACACTCAAACCTTTTTATGGCGTTTATGGCGGAAAATTGTATGTGATTGACACAGTAGACAGACTGAGACAGACACATTATCATTACTGTTTTTCTTCTGTGCTAAAGTTCGCTAGCATATATGATAAGAGCACATGAACATCCAAATCTTGTGTGGTTGTGGACATAATTGTGGACAAAGCTTGAAGCGTATCGCTTAAAGCCTTTCTCTGTCTTAGTTGTTGATGTATGACAGCGTTTATGGATTAATTGTCTTTTGTTGTTGACAGTAGCCCAAGGCAGATCTACAGTATAGCTGCAACACGTGCCAGAAATGTCGGAGCTGGCTCACTTCGAATGTGAAAGTGTGTGTGCATGTAGCCCATTGCTCAAATGTTGAGATCGATTTGCTTTCACAGTAATGAAAGCAAAACACTGAATTCGGCTGGTAAATATTTGCGTATACATGATTGACAGCTCTGTGTTTAGAATGCGCTAATAACAGTTAGCCGTAGGTATTTGGTTAATGAACGCAGTAAAGCAAAATTGTCATTTGGAGGACAAAAATGAAAGACTAAGAGAATACACACTTAAGCTTTTAACACTTACCGTCAGACCTTTTGATATTCAGTGGTGTTTAATGCATTAAGATTTTCACCCTGTATATAAAGTGGATGTGTTTTACTTTATGTTTTTGTTGGTTTGGTCTATTTAATGTTTTATGATTTTACAGCATTTTGGTCGGCTGTCTACATTTGACCTTTTAATTTGCTACATTAACTTTAAGTGCAGGGTTTTTAAATGCATTCAAATTTGACTTTGGTTTTGATTTTTGCTGAATTTGTTAGTTTTACATTTAAATTCACAGCATTTTGCAGACGTCCTTATCCAGAGTGACACATTTATCTCTTTTATACATCTGAGCAATTGGGGGTTAGAGGCCTTGTCAGGGGCCCAACAAAAGGGAAATCAAACCCAGATCTTCTAATTAGCAGTCCTTAACCACTGCACTACCACTTTCTTTACTAAGTTTTAGTTTGTTAGTTTAGTTTTAGTCTGCTTTTGGTGATTTTTTTGATTTTAGAATTATGTTATCATAACCTGGTCGTAAAAAAGATTTGATTAAATATCCAACAATAGTAATAATAAACTTTAATTTAGAATTAAACGTGTAATATTTTTTACTATATTTAAAGAATGGAAAAAATAGTCACTTTATTCACTATGATTAACACACTGCTGAACACAATGTGTGAATCAGAGGTGTCCAAAGTCCAAATACTGTCCATGAACACTGGGGTAAATGTTATCTTATCGAGTTGTGGTATAATCACAAGTAGCAATCGCAGTCAATTTGATCAGAACTTTGAACACACATTTATAATAACAATACATTTCTAGATGTAGTTGTGAGCAAAGCCAGCATGTGAACAGATGTTAGCTGGTTCATTGCATCTGGATTTGAATATGAACAGGTGGTGTGCAGGCTAACACGTTTGTCACTTGACGGGGACTGCTGATTGTATTAATGTCTGGTTAAATCGCACAATTTCAATAGTTTCGCCCCTGACTACACCTGCATGTTATTTAGCTGTGGGAGATTTAGTTAAACGGTACAACTGAAAGTGAAGAAGTGATGTGTGATAGAGAATAAAACATTTTTGTTAAGAAATGGATGTCTAATTTGTCAGACTGTTGCAGTAACTGAAGCATTAGACGTTATAAGTTATCTTATCATGGCCAATGCAAGTTAATATTCAGAAGCTAAGAGAACTGAAGCAGATGCAAACTATCTGAACAGATAACACTAATGTCTATTATTAGGATTGCAAAATCTTTGATAACTTTCTACAGTGGATTCGCATCCAAGTATCTGTTGAATCTGTTTTGAATTCTGTTGAACATGACCTCCTGAAATGTACACTTTTTTTAAGAAAAAATTTGCAGCTTATCTTTTTACTTTGAACATTAAAAATAAATACAAGATAAATGTCTTCGGGGCGGCACGGTGGCCTACAAGGTCCTGGCTTCGATTCCCAGACAGGTGCCGTCCTGTGTGGAGTTTTTCTGTTCTCCCTGTGCTTGTGTGGGTTTACTCCGGGTACTCCAGTTTTCTCCGACAGTTCAAAAACATGTATGTAAGGTTGATTCTAAAGTGCTCATAGGAGTGAGTGGGAGTATGTGTGTGGCCCTGTGATAGATTGGCAACCTGTCCAGGGTGAAGCCCTTCTGCCCTTTGCCCTTTCAGAGACAGCTGGGATAGACTACAGCAGATCCCCGTGACCCCGAATTAGGAAATAAGCAGGTATAATTTAAAAAAAAAAAAAGTCTTCTCAGAAAAAAAGATTGTGTTTTTATTTTTTTAAATTAGTTCTTAAAAAGTTGTTTAATGATGAAACACTCGATATAAGTGGCAGTAATCCCTTTAGCCCGATAAACAAATTGTAGTTGTTCTCACTCACTTGACAGACACGACACCACATGCATTTTTCCCCATCATTTGATTTATTCAAATGTCAAAGCCGGTCTCACAGAGATCACTTGGTCTTACAGACAATGCAATAAATAGATCAGTGGGGACTTGTGTAAATGTTATTTTGTATGGAGTTGTCTTTGAACATCATTCAGTTGTGCAAACAGAAATGACACACTCGTTTAATTCCTGCATTGTTGTTATTGAACAAGAAATACAAGAGTTCCGAGTAAGTCAAGTCCAACACTTCCAGTCTCTTAGTGTGCAACACATCTTTACTCCACAAAGATAAAATGATCCATCAAATCAGGAAATCATAAAAAAAAATAAAAAAAAAACTAATCTGAGACTGAAATACCCCACTGGGATGATCAACATGCACCGTTATTAGGGTATAAATTAATCTTTAAATATATACACAGTAAAAACAAACAAACAAACACACAAACAAACAAAAACAAAACCCCCAACAACAAACTGTTTTGGTGGTACATGAATATTGTAATTCGAGTTGAACACGGCTAGAGTTAGCACTGTGCTAATCGGTCATATTAGAGCAGCAAAAAGAGTTAGGAAGGAAATCCCTGCTGTAACACTATTAGCTAGTTCTTTATGAGGGGGACTGAACAAGCACAGATGAATGATAAAGGACTGGGGGGAAACTGGGCACTGAGTGGGAGAAGCCCTGAGTGAAAGACACTAGCACCGTCTAAAGCTGGCAGAAGTGCTTGTGCATTTCTACAGGATAAAAGACTTTACAGTAAACGGTGTGGACAGATAGAACACGACTATGATAAACCAGTCTGAATGCGACACACAGGTCTGTGTGACTGTATATGAGCTGTTTGTATGTGTAAAATTGGCAGCAAATGTCCTTAAATCTGTGCTCCAAGTAGATGGAGATTAGTCTTAAACCTAAAAAGCACCTGGGTGTCCACATGTACTCCAACAGTCTAAATTAGAAAGAGTTCTGATCATACAAATTCAAGTTAGACATTTAAAATTTACACATCCAAGTTTGAAGGCTTGTGTTGTTCAGACATGAGTTTTCTCACATTAATCCGTTTTATTCCAGATACTGATCTGATTTGCACTAGAAGTTTAATTTAAATCAAAGTCAATGTTCTCTTTCTGTTCTTGGGCCAGAATTTTGTCAAATAAATGTTTGGAATTGGTCTAAATGTAGAGACTGAATTGCAGCCTTTACCAGTGAGATTTTTACAGTAGACAGTGTAGATAATTTTAATATTTAAATATGGTACATGTCATGTTAATGTTTGCTGATTTATCTTGTCTATATAATTGTTGTCTGAATTTTAACTGTATTAATAAAACTGGTATGCAGTAGATAAAACTGGATGTGTAGATAAAATGAAGCATAATGCCAGTATAATAGTTCAGAAACAGATGAGGACAGCAGACATCCCTCCCCCCTCCCTGTACAGTCTTTTGTCTTGGTTCAAGTCACACTTTAAAGTGCACTTCTTTACTTTGAGGCGGTTATTTTACAATCGTATGCACACTCGCACTTAATCTAGCCATGCATAAATTGGACCTTCTCAGAGGGTTTGTTAGTTCTTAAAATAAAACTCAAGTATGTTTTTTGACACGTCTGTTGCTCTTAGAACATGTGACTTTGAGTCTTTGTACAGAATGTGAAAAAATGTCTTGTCTTTTGAATAGTTCATTGGATTAGAAATGGGTGTCAACTACTTTGCCAACCAAAGTACAAACGAGACAAATGAACTAAAAATACCTGATCAGAAGATTATTTTGTGCATAGAAGATGCATACATCCATGAATTCTTAAAAAAAAAAAAACAAGCAAAAAGGACAAAATCTGGCCACCAAGCAATGATCATTCATGAATTTCTAATTCAGGCCAAAGCGAGGTGTAATACTGCAACCTGGTGATTTGGAAAAAGGAGAGAAAATCATCTTCACGAGAGGAGCCTGATCAGAAAGGATAAAAGATTCAATCAACCATGTCGAGATTAAAGGTGGAAAGGAGGAAGCGGGTTACACTAGTATACCGCCCTGTCCACTCCCGCACACACACTTCTTTGGTTCATCAGGAGGAAAAAAAGCATCACAAGACTCCTCCTACAATGCGGTGGCGTCACACAGCCCTTTGGTAATGCACAAAGCACTTTGGCCCTCCTGGGGTCAGAGAAATACTGAAATACAGTGTGACATCATCAAAGCCTTCCTCCTCAGGGTCATCAGATAGACACGTCTCTCTTTTCACTGGTTTACTCAGGTGTCCTTGTACCTGTAGGTGTAAGGAAGAGAGAAATAGCATGAGAACATTGTAGCCTTTAATTATCAGTCACATTTTTCAGGGTGCTGGACACACCTAATGCCAAGTTAAAAAATTATTTTGCAACTCCAAACAGAATAAAGCTATAAGACACCTAAAAAAAATATACAACTATAAAGAACACACACTGTTTAAGAAAGAAAAACAAAAACTATAAAATCATTTTTGAAGGCTTAAGAGTAAACAAAAAGTCTGTTTCTAAAAAAAAAAGTTATTTCATAAGCTTTAAATAATTAATACGTAAAAGATCGTCAGTTTATAATTTTCCATTATTCCTGGCCAGGGTCATACCCGCTGTGTAGAGTGAATTCTGGCAAAGCTCCCAGAGAGGTCAGCTGCTCTTCCAGAGCCACGATGCGGAGACCGATATACCCAGAGGACAGCACCAGCAGCACCACCCTACACACACACAAACAGTAGTGTGTTATACTATTGCATCACATACAACTAAACCAAAAGTAATTTTTCCAACATGCAGTTTATCTCTAGACACGAGGCACGAATAGGCCTACCAGACGAGCAACATTCTGCCTCAAGAAAACAGTGATGTAGTTGCTGGCATTAAATAATGTCTGTGCTTTTGTCTTCTTAACAGCTTAAAAATGAGGAAGACCTTTATCAGTCATTTAGTGAAATTGAGTGTTAATATTTGTAAAGGCCAAACCAGTTGTGTCTGCTGGATTTTCAAGTTCTGCTGACTCTCATTGTTGTGTGTTCACGGAAGTTAATAAGAACTTTTAATGATTAGGCGTTAATTTGTTCCTTTCAGTTCTGCGATAAACAGCGAAAGAGTTGCCTTAATGTGGCTTCCGCTTCTAGTTGCAATAATGCAACCGTAGCCTCTTCAAAATAACGTTTCATTTACTTCAGTGTTTGTTTTGCACTTTTTAAAATGGACACGCACATAAAGCAGCTTTACTAAGATCATGAAGTCATTAAAATAAGGTGATCACACACACACACTTTACTTAAAAAAAAATAATGGCAGTTTATAATGTAGATGACTATTATACTTGGGTGCGTAACTTACAGCATTAGGTAGATAAGCAGCAGTGTGTTGAGGTTGGTGGCTTCTCTTTGGGTGAGCAATGATCTAGCTCCGTCAGTCACACTCCACATCCACGAGCCCCCTACACACACACAGACAAAACTTTTTACATAAATATACGGTAACCATAAATATGAAATGTGTGTATAAAGCATATGTGTTTTACCCATGCGCTCCTCTGCCTGAGCCTGATCATCTCTTTTAGGACTTCTTTGCATTGGAGGACTTCCATTTGTGATCAAAGCTAGGAACACACAAACTTGAATTAAAATCAGAACATTGTACATTTTGTTTTAACCGTGTAAATCTGTTCAGTTTGACTTGTATTCTCTTACAATGATGACTGATACAGTAACCAGAAAGGACCATGACAAATTAAAATAACATATCTTGATTCTCAAAAGAATATCAGTGTTCTATATTGTATAATGTGTGTTTTGTCTCCCACCTTTGTGAGGTTTAGCAGGAGGAGGTTGCAGTAAAAGCCCAGAGTCTGTTCCATCCGGCTCCTCGTAGGCATCAGTCAGACTTGATTGGCTGGAGTTCTGCAAACACACATGCTCTTAGCCACTACACAAAGATAAATCAAAGCAAATGTAGCGTGTACGTGTGGAGGCTGAGATACTTACCACCAGTTTGCACTGATCAAAGCTGTTCTCAGCAGACGAGAAATGAGGGCTGCTGTTAGCGCTGCCGTCCTCCAGATGTGAGCACACAACACGCAGCAGCCGGTAGCAGCCTTCACGATTCCGCAGAGACACGAACAAATACTACAACACAATTAATAAAAAAAAAAAAGGATCAGCAAATAAACAAAGAATTTATATAAAAATGTGTGCTCCACAAGGCTATAAGAACAGAAGCCATTTTGGAATCATGGGGAAAAAATCGAAGCACTTTTTAGTCAAAATAGTTATTTGAGGCATTTATAACTCAAACATGCCCCATATTTAGGACGATGCAAAGCTTTGTATAATTTACAAATGTTTGAGGCTGACCTTCTCTCCCAAGTTGCTACGGATAGACAGAGCATTTGGCACCAGCAGCGCTGTATTCTGTTTCTTCAGAACAGTGATAGTGGACACCGGGATCACCACCTATTACAAACACACACCTTAAAATTTTGTGACACCAAAGATTTTATTTATAAAGAAAATAGTGTGTAGAACTGGTAAACAAACAACGCTGCTAACGGTACAAATTTTCAGTTCCTTTTTGCTTTGGGTTTCTTTCAGTTTTCTTGCAATCCACGTTAAGTTCATGAGTGTTAGTTTCAGTATGTCTAATATAAAGTAGTAAATGGAGGTTAATTTTGGTTCCATCCAAAATAAATATACAGCTGCAAGTGGCTCAGTGCAAAACCAGAAATGTCATACAAACAGCGTTGACTGCATCAGTGGCTCCATCCAAAATGGCACAGCACTTAACTATATTCTACACTTAAGCAAGTACATACATTCTGGACGTTTATTTAAAAAAAAAAATTGTTTTTCTACTTTAAAGTACTTAAAAACTCTCGCATCACAGCTTTTAATGTATGACAAGTAGTCTCTCCCGCAGCCTAATGGAATAGTAAAATGTGCATCATATGCATATGTCAAAATCCAGGTGGGAGTAGTTCACCCAGAACTTTTTGCATACTGTAATTCGCATACTGAGGGTTTAGACATACTACTCCCCTTGCATTCTATCCAGTATGAAAGTATGCGATTTCAGACGGTGTTATTATTTTATGTATAAATGTTTTATTTGATATTTGACCTTTGCAACTGTTATATTGTTAATGCTTTATTACCTTGGTGTCCTTGAGAAGCACAGAAGAGTGAAAACAAACGTTGTTCTCTGTAATATAGAGACGACCATGATATGGTACTTCCCGCTGCAGAGCACAGATGTATGCTGTAAAAGAAAAAAGAAAAAAAAAACGCATACACTTAGATAAAGCTTACACAGAAATCCTGGAAATGTGACGTCAATGCCTTTAACAGGCTTCTCGGCAGCAGCTGCAATTTGCTCATTCATCCCTTTCAGCTTCAAAGCTTTGGGCAATTAAGCCAAAGGTCGTTACCACCTCAGAAAACAAACGCAAGAATACAAGCAGCACTACCTCCGCTCATGACTTATCTGAACAGGTCGCAAACGAACACGGACAGGTAAGTCAACAGTGCATGACGGCACATATATATATGATCACAATATAATATAATTGAAAGTAACGAGTGCAGTATGTGTGACTTGCAAGAACACTCACCGTGTAATAAGTCTTCATTTTCAGGGATGTCTGGAAAGAGTTTGTGGAATGTTTTGTTGTGCTTCATGAAGCTCTGCGAGGGATATATAAAATACTTTAAAGCCAGCTTTACACGCATCTGTCCAGATTCATAAAAATATTTTAAATGTAATATTAATTTGAGAAGCTATGAGAGACAGTGCTTTTTATTCCTAAAATATCACAGATAGGATACATCAGATCCAAGCTGTTTTAAACATTTAGATTAAACCTTAATAACTTAAACAAGTAAAACACTAACACTTCATGCTCTGTATCATACAACCATGTAACCGTAACTTAACTTTATACCAGTTAACCATTCACAAACTCACTGGCTGTCCTGCATGGACCCTTGGATATTACTAACAAACTTAAACTTACTAGTGGTATATTTCTAAAAATTTATGAAAAACAATTTTGATTTAATCTATAAAGCAGCTTTTATTGTGGCGATAGTGTGATACATACACTTCTTGAGTTAATGCTGTCGTTCCTCTCCAGAGGTCCTCCGACTGTCTGAGCCCTGAAAGAGAATTAAGTGATAAAAATGTTTTAAATGTTAAAGCCATAGACACAAACAAAGCTTTATAAGACTAAACAGTGCTCTACCTGGGCAGGGCCGGCCTGCTTTGGCTCTTGTGCTGCTGATCAATCTCGAGCTGAGCTTCCTCCAGACTGAAAGCTTTCTTTTGCTCCAGCTTCTTTTTTGCCATCTTCTCTTTCTTAGTTCTCGAGGGGAGAGACCCGCTCTCCACCTGGTAACTGCACCAAAAAAAAAAAAGAAAAAAAAAGTGTGACAGTGTACAATATAAAATCTGACAAATATACAACAAAATGCAGTAGTCAGTCAGTAGAACAAGGTTACAGACTGTAAATGTCAGAAAACTGTTTATTATACACTTTTTCCATCCCTACTTAGATTATGATAAGAACACATAGTCCACCAGACAAATTACATAAAACTTTATAAGCTGTTAAAAAAGCCATCTATTTTACAATGACAACAAAGCCATCCAAATGAGACACTGACAACATCCAAAAATGTCCACTTCCCCTCAACAGTCAAACCAACTTAAAAATAAATAAATAAATAAATATTTCAGCCGATTTTTGGCATCAACACCACTTGCTAATTACATGTACAATCCCAAAAATCTTCTGTCATTTATAGTCTTGGTTATAAAATATTCGTCTAGAATATTAGCCACTGTTCTTAATTTAAAAATATATATTTATTAAATCAATTATAATCCTGTTTACCTGTACTCATGTAGTCTTCTAGATAACCTCAAACTCAGAGATCTATGCATAGCACCGTAATTCTTTTTAGGTAGCCGACAATAACACGTCGTTTTAATCCATTCCTCTGATAGTCCGACTCAACTGGCATAATCCATAAAAGGTGGTCTATAAAAAATTTTAACGTCTATATTGACAAACTCAATGCAGAAGGTAACCCAACTCTTCTGGTTAACATTGAAAGAATACAAATTCTTAAAGGAGGTGGGTCCTAGTCTATAAGGTGTGACACACCATCGCGTGATGAAATGGAACACCTGACACTTCACACAATGCCACATACGCAGGCAAGCAGGTACAAACTTGTCTAGATCAGACAAGAACCCACCCCGTATGTTTTGTATTTCCTGGTTTTTCAAAAAAGAAACTTAGATCTTTGATAGTATAAAGAGTTTGAAATGTAAGCACACAGAATAAGAATTTTTTTCGCTTATTTTTCTCTGGGTGGAGCAGCACTAATGACGGCTAAAACTTTCGGGGGTAAGAAAAAAAAAAAAAACTAAACTAAATACTATAACAATTCTAATACAGGGAGTATGAACCAGTACCAGATTTCTAGATGGGCTTTACCATTTGTAAAACCCATTAAGTGTATGAGAATGTTAACACTTCCTTTTATTTAATTTCCCTATCACACCCTTTATATCCAGTTTACAAAAGCATTTCTGGTTCTTTTATTCTCAAAACAGGGCTGCTGTTGTTGCACTACAAATGGCACATCATGCAAAGTGGGAATCAAAAATTTACAATAAGTGAAATTTGAAGTGGGTTATTACTATTCTAAATAAATGCTATTTAGCATTATCTATCTATCTAAATTATTGATATATTACAATAAATAATTGCAGAAATTGCAATGTCAGTTTTTTCAAATATCAAGCAGCCCTACTCTGTGGGATGCCTGAGCTTTATTGTTGAAAACAGTACATGGAAATAATTTTATCTTATTTCAATGCAAAAGGGTCAGCGCAGACAGCAACGATCAAGCAGGGTGAATTGTAAGAGTTCAGTAAAATGCGCAAGTTAGAATTTGGGCGAATGCGTTCACGCAAAGGTGAGATTTTTCTTCATTTCGACAGTACATTCCACATAAAATCCCATGGTGATCAAGCAGAGAAAAACTAAAAAAGTGATTAGGAAAAGAGAAAAGTTGATTCAGAATGCAGAAAAACATTTTGTAGTATCAAGCTTGAATTTGGCAAATATAAGATGAGGCCTTATACCAAGATGTTAAACTAAAATCTCAGTTTTGTGGATATAAACCAAACTATAAAGCTTGTGCTGATGCAGACTCCATTAACCAATTAAAACAGGAGCTGATTCAATTTTAAGTGTACTGGCAGTGAGCCTTTATTACAAACCATTTATAAAGCAGTGGGAATCAGCTTACTTAAGATCAGATTACTTACTTAGTAAATTTTATATCACCACAGGATCAGGTCATTGCTGTTTACTTTTGAAAGATTAATGGAAGGGAGGGGCCCCGTTTCACAGAAGAAATGCAGCGTACATACAGTAATGGCTATGATCCCAGCTATGATGTCCAAGTAAAACATGATAGTGCTGGGTTGTTCAGAAGAACTTTGCCTTACCACTGGCAAAAGACTGGAGAAGTGAGTTGTCAGGTTATCATGTTGCAATTAGCCAGGCTGTGAAGTACATAATGCTTCAAATGATTTCCTGTCCACGTAAGTGCCCAATAGGACACACAGGTGCTTACAGCGCTGACAAATATGCTGATTTGAAAAAATGATAAAAAAAACAAAAACAAAAAAACCACCACAGAGGATTTGGGACACCTCACATTACCGCAATGTTCCAGAACAGAATATGACAGGCATGTACTTTGCAGCACAGCCTTTTCTCTCAAACCACTGCTATCTGCACTTGGCAGAAGGATAAAGAAAATAGAAAACCTCTTTTTTTTGGGAAACTAGGTTGCTGTGGTTTAGGATTAAATCAGGCAGCTGTGTAGCCTTGTCACTTTCCGAAAACGTAGCAAAGCTACACAGCCAACTGATTTAAAAGAAACAAAAAACCAAATTCAAGCGACTTCTTCCTCCTCTCCTGTAGTTGTCGCTGACACAAACAGCCATTGTCTTAAAAGTATAGTGGAAAGAAATTAGGGCTATTTGATTTAATGACCAAAACACCATGTTCACAAGATCGTACTTCCTATTTCTGAGATTAACAGGCGGCCATTTTGATAATTTACCAAACGTGGCACACTAATCAGATTTTTGCTGCAAAGAACATCTAATACAGACAAACACAGTAACAAAAGAACATGACTTCTGATGGTCTTTTTTTAAAGTATCTTAATAAGTCAGATGGAAGACACTCATGTCCAGTTGTATTAAAATTACAGGCTGCTGCCTGATACAAACTAGTAAGTGTTTAATTATCCAAGAAATCAGGTCCGTAAAATGTCTCTTTTTCCAGGTATTTATTACTGTATCTGTGTACAGATGTTAGACTGTCATTAAATCTTTTTACAGACACTGAATCCATTTTCTTCTTACGGACGCACTATAAACCGTAATTTTTTTTTATAACAGGTTTAACTGTTATAACCACACCTTTGATTTAACACCAAGTCACCTAGGGACATTTTCTAAGCCTGTCAGCGGTTCTCTTTAATTTTCCCAAAAAGACTTAACATTTACCAATGTAAAAAAAACCCCAAAACAAACAGTTACGGTGAATATTCCCTACCTGTCCAACTCCTTTCCCTCTATAGCATCGGCTCTTTCCAAAGGGATTGGACGCTTCTCACGCTCCATGAGCAACAGAGATCGTGAGCGATTGCTAGTTTGGAATGAAGAACAATCCTCGACCTGTTTACTTACAACCAGACACTAAAATGACATAGGGTCCAAAGGTCTCTTTTTATAGCTTCTGCTCATGTATAAACAGAGCTGCAGCTTTCCAATGAAAGAAAGAGAGGAGTTTTTACCCATAAAGCACTACCTCCAACTGCGCAGTTTCCTTGGCAACAAGGGGGCTGAGATCAGTGGGTGGTGGAAAACGACTTATGGTTCCACATTTTCATTTAAATTTCATCAGACAAAGCAGGGGAATAAAACCGACACTATAGATTATTCTGTAACATGTCTGCATTGATCATTTTTAAGGAAAAAATTGTCTAGAGTGAACTGCATATAACACAAAGCATCAGCAGAGGAGACGATATTTTGCCTGTAGCATTATAGTCTGTATATAGTTCATATAGAACACTAACATTTTTGGAATAAAAAACTAACTGCTGCATCTCTCTTTAAACCAGCCAGTGAACACTGTGTGTTTAGAAAAACTGATGACTACACACTGCTATTGGCAGATGAACAGAAACAACCAGTAATTATTTAACCCGCTGTCGAATGTAAATATCGGTTCCTTTTTTAAACTGGTTAAAATCACCACAGTTCATGTAAACACGTTTACTAGAAGTGCCGGCCAATGATAATGTACATCTGCTGTAGCTTGTGGCAGTAACTGCCTCACACTACAGATGGGAACCTTTAGGCTCTGATCCGAGCCGATTTAATTCCAAAATTCCTAAATCCATAATTTTTGCAATTCTTACAATACAAATAATGTAAATACATGTTTACATCTTAACCAGAATTGAGAGTTTCTATGCTTTCTGTTCATAGTTGGAATTTAAAAAAGATGATTTGGTTTTATAAATTTCAAAAAAATTCAACAACGTTGTGTTCAGGATAAACAAGTTCAGAATGAAACATTGAAATGGCAGATTATTATCTCAATAAACACTTAAATAGTGCCATAAGGGCACATTGTACCTTGGCTCAAGCACCTGCAACGGTGTGTAAAACCCTGGGTTAGCCATGACGGAGAACGAGATCTTTGGCAATAAAACCGCCACTGACCGAGTAATTTTTTGGAATCTCGTGAAAGCGTTGCCAAGTGTTTCCACGTAGTTCAATTCAATTCAGTTTTATTTGTATAGCGCTTTTTACAATGGTGATTGTCACAAAGCAGCTTTACAATTGAAGAAATTACGAGACAGTAGTCTATTTTAAATCTGATGGTCATTTTTGGTTAAATGAAGCAAATTCGCCAGCATTCGCATGTGCGTCAGTCAGTGCTTATGTAACAGACCAAACTGTTAAATTTAGACGTGATAATTTTGTGTCACCCCTCATTCTGTGTGTGTAGGTAAATACACCCCCACCCCCCTCGGGGCTTGCTGTAATTTGACAGCGGAGTAAATGTGCAGAGATGTAAGACAGAAAAAAAAACTTGCAAATACATCTATAAACCAGTTCAGATGCATCAATGGAGCGATTTCTTTTCCCACCCTCACTTCACACATTCAGTTCCTTTTCTTTAATAGCATGTTCCTCACTGTTCGGCTGACTTCACACTCACTTTGGTGTAAAAGTGCTTTTACAAAACGGTATCACACAAGCTGCTCTCATGACAATGGATTTAACCCACTTCAGAGTTCATAGAAATTTAAAAATTAGGTGACATAAAATTTACTGCTGAGATAAACAATGTAATCAGTCCAGCATAAGCCAGTAGAAACTGACGCAGACTGAACGGCTTTTGATCAGAGTGTACAGGTCTGTTGATTAATCCAGTCCAGGAAGCACATGAACTTTCTCCTGTTTTTTTTTTTAACTGGCATTGCATAATCTGCTCAGGTGTTGAGCAACCAGGGAATCTTTTAGAGTTGTAACATCAACTGAGAAATCTTTTCATCTTAGAAGCAGGAAATCAGAAAGAAATACAGTTTTAGTGCTGTTTGTAGCAGCTCCTATTTCTTTCTATTATTTGATCAGTTTGGATTTAACATTTCATAGAGGCAGCCAAAAAAAAATGTGTTATGCCACTGACCGTTTACTAAAATTCAAGAAACAGCAACATAAGCTTGTTTGGCTCAACTGAAATTATACATTTTTGAATAAAATGAAGATGCACCTTTGCCCATCACAAATTGCTGCTAATTTATTATAAAATAGAATTAAATGACATTAAAAATCTTATGGCATAGGCTTGCACGTAAAATGCATTAATATCTGGAGGCATGTGCAGAGGAAGCACCAAGTCTTCAGCCATGAGCAGGGAGTAAACAGGGCCGTGCTTTAACCTAGTGCAGTGGTCAGATCAGCCTGAACACCAATCACTGGGATGCTTCACAACAATAGGCTGCTTGTAAGCCTTCACGGTGGAGTCGTGTGGCTCAGTTTATCACACTGACTTCCTCTGACTAACTTTCTACAGAGAGCACGTTTGTCTTCCCTTCTGGTTAACACAGCTGGCACCGTGCTGAGTGAAATTCCCTGCTGAGACTCACATGATTCTGAAATGCAGCAGCTGATGAGAAATTGGGGCAGGGTAAAATGAAGCAACCAAACTTTCAAATTTCAAGTTTTAGTAAATTATTAAAGTAAGTTTGGCAATATTTTGTCATACCCAATGTCAATTACACTAGTTTAAGTATTTATTGGTTATTTTGCCAGATTTTTCTTGTATTAACTCTTCTATAAAACTTTGTTACAGAAGTCACCTTAATAGGTAATATATTAGATTGGTTTCTATAAGGCCAAAGCAGTAGATCCCATAAGCAAACCTAATAAGTAAAAAAAATGGATACTGTATTTCAGTGCATAACTGTGTTTCTCAGAATTGACCAACACAAAGAAGGGGTGTGAAAAAATGAAAAGGTTACAGAGTGAAGCTTCTCAAATGACTAGAGTGGAATTCACAGGGGTTAAAAAACAAGCATACATTCATAGACTTTTGCTCGTTCCTTCTCAACACTCTGCAGAGAAATCATTAACGGGTCTTTGAGAAAAGAAGACAAGGTATATCCACGTGTGGCCCTTAAAGTCACACATGTATGTAGCTCTGTCATTTTGGTATCATTAAAATTGCTGTAATTATGGTAATTAGAGAAAGTACACATTCCTACTACACTTGACTTCATCATATCTAGGCATGCAAAGACTGTACAATGTCATCATAATGACATACACCCACCTCGTGGAGCACACACACACACACCTATAGTGGACTACAGAAAGCACAAGCTATCATCTGGTCAGCTGCTTTTCCAAGTACTAGAGATTGGATTGTGACTTCTTTTGGAAACATTAGCTCAGACAGCCCTATGGAGAACTCAACACTTGGCACTGCACCTGTAACTGACCTACACATGGAGGGTAAAAATAGAACTACAAACACCAAACAAATGCCCCACAGACCAAATACAGCAATCAGAAATTGCAGTTAATCAAGATGCTTACTGAGCATTAAAATTCTCCCAACAACTTTGCACTGATCAGTGATTTTGACCCTCAAAAACACAGTAAAGATTTCTTAACAAATGTGCTTTGAATAATGTAGCCCTGGAATTACTTGTTTATAAATTGTGTAAGTTAGTGTTTTCCCTTGTTTTGACAGTGTAAGAATTCTCAAAAACAAGTAGGCACATTATTACAAAGAAAAAAAGTCCCAGTTGAGCAGTAACATGTAGGTATGTAGTAATAATTTTAATCTGCATGTAGATTTTAAAAAGATCACTGTATAATAAGGCATAACGACATTTTTTAGAACTGAAATGTATTTGTTTGAGAACACACCCAAACAAACAGCAGAGGGAAGACTAATAAGCTGATAAAGCAAGTGTAGAGCCGTTCTAAAAAGCTGGGATGGTCCTAAAAATTTACTATGGTGCACCGTTAAATTAATTATGCCTTCCTGATGTGATCAGTTTAAAGGCAAGCGTTTGGTCCCATTCGGTGAATGTTCTACCATTTGCACAGTGACAGCACCGTTAAATCACAACAAACAACTGGCTTTAATTAAAACCCGACACCTTTAATGGTCAGGAATTGACACCTTTAGGAGGACCTGGAATTACTCAGTGCTAAACACATTCTGAAATGTGATACGTGACACACACACACACACACACACACACATCACTTGAACAGTCCTGAATGGGAACTTCTGATTAATGGCATGAATGAGATGACACTTTGTAAATAAAGCATTTTCCATTGCTTAAAATAAACCCACAGGAAACATTTGACATGCAATTTACATTTACGGCATTCAGCAGACGTCCTTATTCAGAGCGACATACATTATCTCTTTTATACAACTGGGCAACTTTTAATTCCCCATTGTGAGAAGATTACAGAAAAGGCCAAAGAACCAAAGAACAAACTCAGATATAGTCTTGGCTGTGTGCATATACACTACTGAGCCAAATGTGTGTGGCCATATTACCAGCACACACATGCATGTGCTTTGTTTAAAAGTCTGCTACATGGTAAGAAGCACTCAATCTATTAAAATGTCTTTATATTCTCTAGCATTAAGATTTTTCATTGGACCAAGAGGCCCAAACACTGTTCCAGCATGAAAATGTTCCTGTGTTTATGAAGGAAGGGCTAAGGTTCCATGAAAACGTTCTGTTGTGTAATCTGATTGGGATGCAAGAAATCAGGTTTCTTATTTGGGATCCCAACATTTTTGGGAAGAAGTGGAACACCAACTGAACCCTAGATCTTCTAATCCAACATTACTGTCTGATCTGTTTATACTATTGCAGCTGAATGAGCAAAGCCCAGCCCCAAAATCCCACTGAAAGCCTTTCCAGAGATGTAGTTTATTAACTGCATCATATCTATCTATCTATCTATCTATCTATCTATCTATCGATATAGATAGATAGATATAAACATAGATACATGTTGTAGTATTATAATAATCTCAAATAATCTGTAATAAAGCCACAGCATCCTTCGCATCCCTTTTGAGGTGATGTCAGCTGAGCTGCCCATGACACGGTGAATTCTAACGTATATAAACATCAATATCCACCATTTATTTTTACAAAAATATATACACACTATATCACTGGAATTATTAAAGAAAATAATACAAATATATGCATAAACTTCAATAAGTTAATGTGTCTAGCAATTAACGGTAACTAGTAATAAAAATGACATTAAGATGATAAACTAATTGCACGTTAGTAAATTAACAGTAAGTATTCTTTACATATAGTCACAGTTTATCATTTAAGCTTCATTACAAACAAATCAAAACATTTTTGATATAAAGCTACCATAAAGAACATGAATATACAAATTATAAAATATAACACTTTCACACTAAATTATATACAAATGCAGGATATAGAAAATATCAAAACAAAAAAACAACACCACAGATTTTATTCTGAATGTTACTGAACAAACGGTTTGCCGGTGTTAGCGTCGCAAACTAGCGGTATAGCTAACTAACGGACTCACCTTTCCTTCATTAAATGCTTGATTCCGTAGATTGCTTTTTCGTCTATTTTTCTTAAAAACGTCTTCAGTTTCTCTCTTTTATTTTCAAGCATCCTTCCTCCTGACCGCTGCTGAATTGTAACACCCTTTATCCCTCCAGAGTTTTAATACCGTACCGCTGCTAAAAGTACTGAACCGATTCTCCTTTTCCGTTAAGCCATTCAGTCAAGTATAGGCCATTCCACTTCTCGTCATTTAACACACAAATCCCGCCTTCTGTATATTACAATTGGCTAGAACTTACAACACGAGGAATTCTGACCAATAAAAACTGGAGTTACAAACTACGCTCTGCTAACCAATTATTGTCCGCGAGGCGGGATCCATCTAGCCAATCAGAACGTATCGAAATGTTACTCTTAGCCAATCTGGAACAATATGTAGGGTTAACCGGATACGTAGGTGGGAGAAAAAAACACCTCCCCGATATATGCAAATTGTAATGAGACAAAATCGGACCAAATGGTATGGACCAATCAAAACAAGCGCATGTAAAATAGATAATCGCGTGTCAGGATTAACTTCCAATAAGAATGCAGGTCCTACATTTCGGCTCCACCCCTACCCTCTTATGGAAACTGTGGCTTGGGGTTTGGGAGGGAAATGCATCGTTTGTTTAGTAGAATTGGGAGGTTTTGGATGACTAAATAACGGCGAGTTTGTGTTTTTTCCCCGCTCACATGTTCTGTCACGATAACGTTTTGTGATTCATGTGATATATTTATATTTATTGTTTTGTCACGCTGTATGTAACAGCCAACACACTTATTTTCTACCTACATAGACATTGACTTTTAATTATATTTAGTTATTTCTGATAGTAGCCAAAGTTTACGTGATGAATATATTGGTTATAATGTGTGTCATGTTAATATTAGAACGTTGTGATATTGTGTAACAGCTATAGACATAGAGATAGTTAATATAGTTAATTCCTGTTGTGATTTACTATAAAAAAAATAATACCGTCATCACCAGTTTAATAAGTAAGAAAAGCCAACCATGTTTCCCAAAAACGTTCCAATAATGTGAAACCTTTACAGACAACTGACACTGTGAATAAATGTGAAGATGTTATTAAATGAATAATGTATTCATACAAAATTGTCATTAGAATGTCAGATGGCACTACGACTTCCAGACATGCTTCTGGAATACCACACCATGCTGATATACAAAAATAACACCGGTGTTTCTAGAAATTCCAGAAAATTAGAACAAATCTGCATAATTTCCTTTCAAGTGCACTATACTCTTATTTATTAAAAACTGGTTTTCTCTAAAGGCACAAACCCTCCCTACCAAAGTAAATGACGAACCTAGAGTACACATTGTATTACCAAGTCAGAGTATATGTACATTTTGCACATCTATATGCACAGCTTGTACAAACATCTGAGACCATCTATCATGGTGTATAAGCAATGTGTGTGCAAGGGCAAGAAAAAGGAGAAGGTGATAAAGGTTACAGTACATAACAGCACATCCAGAGTTTAGAACAAGCAGAGAAGGCACTGTAGCATCAAGGAACAGTACAACTATACTACATGAATCATTACAGCGTGAATACAGCAGGCATGATAATATGGGCCGTGGTTCTCAAGTCAAGTCAAGTTTATTTTTTTTAAAGCACACTTAAACACAACATAGTTGACCAAAATGCTGTATAATCATACAACTAAGGACAGAACATGAAACCAGATTAAAATAACAGAAAAATATAAGAACATCGATAAACTAAGGTAAAAAAAAAATCCTCATCACACTGTATTAAAAGCAAAACTGTATAAAAAGGTCTTTAGGTGAGATTTAAAAATAGGAAGAGTCGGGGCCTGTCTGATGTACAGGGGCAGCTCATTTCATAATGTAGGGGCTGCTGCTGAAAAGGCGCGATCCCTCTGCCTCTTTAACCTAGATTTGGAAACGGTCAGTAAAAATTGATCACCAGATCTGAGAGAACATAGTTCTGCGTCCTGTTTCAGTGCTCTTGTCACTCTGTTTGGCATATCGTGCAATGCAACAATGCAAATGAATCCTGACACAATTTGCATAAGTAATGTACTTAAACTTCAGCAAAAAATTAACACATCAAATTCGGTACGTTTAAGACAAATACATGCAAAGTTTAAAAACAAGCACAAAAAAAACCCTGCAAGATGATTTCTACACAGGAATTTTAATGAACTAAAATGCATTTAAGGTTATGCTAAAATCTCTACCTCATAACTCACATAACCTGGCCACAGGGGTGCCACAAGGGGGAGGTGGGGTTGAGACAAATCTAAGGGGCCAAGCACTTTAGGGCCTCCCAGAGATCTGTTTTATTGGTATTAACAGTGCAGAATGGGTGTGGTAGGGGGGTCCAACCACATATTCTTTTATTGCTAGCGATGTATTTTTGTATACAGTATTTTTGTTTTGTTTACAGCTTTATGTCTAATAAGAATGGGCATTTCTACTTAATTTGCAAAATCCAGAGTGAAGTCAGTGCCAAAAAATTTATTTAACAGCAGAGATGTAATTTATAAACCACGAAAGACACTTTGGGATGATTAAATATCCAAAATATATATAATATATATAAACGTATTATTTTACCAAAAAGGTATTTTTAATCTAATTTATTTTAAGTTAAAAATACACATTGTTAGCTATGACTAATTTGAACTTGTATGTAATACATATTATTATTTTTAAATCCCAACATGTCATTTTCTTTATTCAGCAGTGTATATCCTTGTACGTCTACAAATTAGAAATATGTGCCGCTGAGTACGAACATAGTACAATGAGACCTGATTCTCTAAGCCAAATATAATGCAGGGTTTTTTTAAAAAATGTTTTTAATATTCAGGGTATAAATTCGAGAAAGACTTTCATAAAGAAGTATCTCTGAATAAACATCACAGTTACGACTATATTTTATGGCTCAGTGTCCTTTACAGTTGCCTTCAAGGCTGTAAAACAAGATAAAGTGTCTTATTCAGGGTTACTTACACACTATCTGGGACACATTATTGATAGCATTGCAGAATGGATACCGTACATAATTGGGTGATAACAGCATGCTTGATTACCAAAGAGATTAAAAAAAAGCATTATTTATGTAAAAAGGTGCCATTTATGTCTTAAAAAAAATATTTGACTTCCCTATAAAATGCATTAAGTGCACTCACCCCAGTTGACAAAGTTGCCATATACATGTAATTTAATTCACACAGACTAACTGATTTGAAAGATTGTTGGACATTGAAATAACTGTCAGTTTATTATAGCCATCGGCATTGGTTGTTATGTATCTTTATTAACTAAGACAAGGTTACAGTCCACATGGATAGTCTGTTCTTTCAGTTCAGGGCCAAACCAGAAGATAAAATCAATTCATCAGGTGCTTAATAAATCATATGGTAAAATCAATTAACAAAGATATGATTGACAATGGTGGTCATGCATTCTATTATTACCTAATTCAAATGAAATTATACATAGCAGGTTCAATTCGCAGGGCCGGCCCAAGCCATTAGCAGAATTTTATTTGGGGCCCCTTGGTGCCCTCAATATGACTAATTATTATCAACCCTTAATTATTCACACACTATGAATCTAACATGACTTATTCATTTTATTTGCTGTAGCTGTGTTGTTGATTAAACACAGCTGATTTGGAGTGAATTAGAAGTGGCGCGCTAAAAAGGAGTTTACTTTAAATGTATTAAAACTAGACTCTCGTAACTGAGTTGCAATAAACTGTAACCAACGTTCGTACCTCAAATCTCGTTTAAAAGAAACTGGAACTGAAACTTTTGAAGCTAGCAATGAGTGATCTATTAATGGCCTGTTAAAGATGACTTGTAACTAAACCTGTTAAGTTACCTGGAAGGTAATTAAAACTGGCTTTTAGTTATTTGAAGTGAATTTTAATTTGACCCCTAAAACTAACCCAAAATCAGTTAGAAAAAAAGCTAGCATCAAAATGAAATAAAACAAGCCTCTTAAAGTTGACTTGAAAAAACCGAGGTGGGGCACTGATAGTTTAATGGTCACTTTGTTGGTCTGTTGAACAAAAATAATAAGTCCAATTCTTGTGACCACCAAGCTGCCAGTGCGGTGCCCTTGAGCAAGACCCTTAATCCCTATTTGCTCAGTTGTACAAATGAGATGAATATAAGTCACTATGGACAAAGCCGCCTGTGCCACACATGCCAGAAATATAAAGCTAATCGCAGACCCTTGCAGATAAATTTGATTAAATTTGACTTAAAGTTAAATAATGTTTAACTCTCTTTCATTAATCTTTCACCATTCTAGAGAAATCTGTTAAAACTGTCTTCTATCCACTATCCATCATTTTCCTCCTTGTTTCTTTCTTATCTCCTTCGATTTATAAGTATTGTCTTTTGTGCCAGATGAGAAAAATGAAAGATTTCTGATTGGTTGTTGCAGTTTTGTTGTTTTACTCTCTTCTCCTATATCAATAATAAGATCTTTGACTGAAATGGAGTCATGTTTCTCCTTAGCAAAGCCAATAGTACTCACCTATCCCTGTTACCTGGTTACCTTCATCACTAATTCAACATCAGACTCGGCACAGTCCACCTGTCTCTGTGTATTTAAGCTAGACAGCATGCAGAAGGACTCAGGGAAAAATTGTGAAGACAGCCTGATGCAGGACGAAGAGGCTATGAGCCCGCAAACACAGGACTCCAAAGGCCTATCCGGGGAAGAAGAAAGCCCTGTGGTACCCTCTGCACCACCTTTACCCACTTCACCACCTTCTCCGCCATGCCAGAGACCGAAATTGATATTTCACACTCAGCTTGCTCATGGAAGTCCTACAGGCCGCATTCATGGCTTCACCAATGTAAAAGAGCTTTATGCCAAGATCGCAGAGGTTTTCAACATTTCCCCGTCTGAGGTAAGTCATAATTCAATAAAAGTGAGCAAAATATGTGCCAGAATAGGGTTCCAAGAAGGAACAAAATCAATGCAAGCCTACCGCTAATAATAATCAAGTCTGTGTGAAACTATACTGTCTATTATTAAAAGTAAGTATTTTGTATTTTGTAAGTGTTTGTTTTGTTTAAAACTATTGAGATACTATAATCCAGAGTAATGGTTAGTGGTCCAGTCAGATCCTTATTTTAGTCTTTACTTATAGTTTAAATGTATAGAGCCACACTGTTATTTCAACATATGTGTATATTTAAGTGATTTTATGCCAAAACCTGTAAAAATACTCAGTATAACAAAAAGCATAGCCTTTACAACTGACATATTTACTACCAACTTAAAACGTTTGATTTCACAAACTTCAATAAAATGGTGCATGTTCTTGGAAAGACATCTTACCTACAGACTATTCTAACTCATAGTTTTCACCCCATTACACTATGTATTAATCATGACATGCGTTTACCTTTTTAAATAAATTACGTTGTAGAATTTTCACAAGACAAGTTATAGGTTATAGGAGCCATGACTGTCTTACATTCCCCTATTCTTCATAACATAAACCAAGTTTATGTTACAAAGAAGACTCTATCTTTGAAGATCATGCTGTGATCTTATGATCATGCTGACACTGAATAACTCTTTCAGAAATGATAACAAATCCTTAAGGAAATCTTCATCATATCTATGCTTGAAATACCAGTACCAATAATTTAATTGTTACCTTGGCAACAATAATGCACTAAAATAAGTCTGTGTCATCATCTGGACAACTCGAATCAAGTATTCTACAGGAATATATAATAAATTATCTTGTTGCTAAGGTCTATTCAGGTAACAGAAACACTGTGACATTGGAAATTTGTATTAAAATACTTATTGTATTGTATTTTATTTTATTAAAATACTTATTTTAAAGAATTAAAATGTTGCTTCATTGACAATGACAGCAAAAAGAATTCTTATTAACTAGTATGTATGTAATATTATATTAATATTAATATATGAAGTATTGTACAGTAATAAAAATATTATCTCTTTCCATTTACCCAGATTCTCTTCTGCACTTTAAACTCTCACAAAGTGGACATGCAGAAGCTGTTGGGGGGACAGATTGGCCTAGAGGACTTCATCTTTGCTCACGTTCGAGGTGAAACCAAGGAGGTGGAGGTCACTAAAACGGAAGATGCCCTTTGGCCTGACTATCACTGATAACGGTGCAGGATATGCTTTCATAAAGGTCACACACACACACACACACACACACACACACACTTATTAGGATGTTTCAATGACCTTACTGTTACTGCAGCTAAAAAAGGCCATGTCTACCATTACACTTATTAGGCAATAACCATATAGATGAACATATAGTAAATGTAGGTGGACTAATTTTGGGCAGACAGTTAGTTTGGACAGAGCACTGTCAAGACAGGTTGATAGAAGTATAGGAAGAGGACAGACAAATAGGTGGATGGATATAGGGTGAATACTAAGACAGATAGAGGGATGGGGGAGTAACAAACCAATATCAGGACAGGACAGACACCCAAAGAGACAGATACCATAATGGTATGAGGACAGATGTGGCTTACAGAAAGAGGTAATGACTGAAGGACAGACAGTTAGACAGGTGGCTGTATTGGTGGCAGACAGACAGATAGATAGACATACGAAGTACAGACAGACATATAGCTGGACAGACAGACAGATAGTTGTTTGTTCAGTTATATAAAATTGTTCTTTCTGACAGAGGATAAAAGAAGGCAGCACCATTGATCGGCTAAAAACCGTGTGTGTTGGTGATCACATTGAGGCTATTAATGACCAGAGCATTGTGGGATGTCGTCATTATGAAGTGGCCAAAATGCTGAAGGAGCAGCCACGAGGAGAGCCATTCACTCTCAGGCTGGTAGGACCCAAAAAAGCATTTGGTAAGCCATTATCTCCTCCCTGTGTGTGTCTGGTTTGTGTAAGTTTTTTCATTTTTTAGGTAAAATTTTAGTTTAGATTTTTTTTCAAAAATGTTATTCAGATATATTAGTCATATGCAATAAAATAAAATAAAAAATCCAAATTAATAGAAATAATTTTTAGTTCAATAGCAATAATGAAAAAACATAGTTAATTAAAAAATAACTTTATTTCAATTGAAAACAACATATAAGGCAATGACTATTTCTGTTACAGATTAAATAAATATAATTAAATGATTAAATTATTAACGAGCACTATTCATACAATTTATAAACCCTTCATTATCCAGGCGCACGTTTCAGCTCAAATCTGTTTGAAATGCGGGGAAACACTGCCACCATGTGGTCATATCCCGTACTAACACAAAATTAATCATGTTACACACAAACACAAAATTATTATGCCATATAAATATGTAGCCACGCTACACCACAGAAAACCCTGACTATAACCTCAGTAAGCAAAAAAAAAAAACCCCTTTAGAAATCACATGCTTGTCACATAGAAGATCAAAAGTGATGGGCATTTCTACAATTCTATCAATTTAAAAACCATGGGGTAAGTGGTTAAGGTGTTGGACTGCAAATCGAAAAATCGGGGTTCGAGTCCTAACGCCACCAATTTACCACTCAGGGGTCCACTGCTGGACCCCTGAGCAAGGGCCTTAACCCCCAATTGCTCAGATGTATAAAAGTGATAAATGTGAGTGGTTCTAGATAAGGGCGTCTGCCAAATCCTGTAAATGAAAATTGGAAATGTAAGAACATTAACAGACATTTCCCAGACAGGCACAATAGAACAAACGCACACAGTAATTCATAATTGCGTGCTTATACAAAAAAGGAAATTACCTTAAAGTAGGCCAGAAAGGAAATAAACACTTCTATCTCTCACGTACACTAGGCTGGGAATTGTGTAGACTGAAGTACTTTATAAGACAAGAATAAGAGGTTACCTTTCTTTATGATAATAATAATATGGAACGTTTCCCAATGAATTATGAAGTATATTAGCTGGGAAGAGGAAATAGGAAACCGGTTTCTAAAGAAATGTAATCTGTTCAACATCCTGTTACTGAGCATACAGAGAGAACCAAGATGAAATGCTAAGTGGAAATAGAAACATTTTAGGGGTAAAAATTCTTTCTGTTAAAGCCACGGTATACAATGAAATTACAAAGCATGTGATCTTAAAAATATTGTCTTTTCCCCCTTTAAACTATTTATTTATTTATTTTGCTTCGTTGGTTCCTGTAGCACATTAATGATGGGAAAAGAATTTTTTTACATTAAAAAATGCCTACAATAAGAGCCATTACAACAAAATACAACGTTACCTAAATAATAGCTTGATAATTCATTTATGAAGGAAATAAAGCAAATTTTTACAATGTCCTTATACCATTAGTACGGAATAAATGGCTTCCTAATAGTAATGTGCTATCTCCTAATACCAAGCTGAAGTTACATTTGCTTCCTAGTGTCATTGCGAGACAATAAGCTTTTAATCGCACTTTACTTTAATGATGGTGATCCATAAAGTGTTTAGGAGCTGTCAGTGATGATAATGATCCGGCCATTTGTGATTGCAGGGTTAAAGACAGTAATTCTACCCAAATGGAACAGCTTTTAATTCACTTGGCTGGGAAATCATGCAGAAATGCAGCAAATGAACAATTAGTGTTAATATGCATGTGGTGAAAATGAGTTTGCCTCTTTCCCTTTTTCCTCTCTGACAGAAAGTGACGATTAATAATTGAAGAGCCTTTGATTATCATTATACAATTAGTTAATTAGATGTATCAAAATGATGAATTACTGTTTATGGTCACAATGAATGTAATTACATTCCCTCATGCATAAAGAGCATCTTAAAGTAAGAAAAGCAAGCAGAACTAAGCTAGAACGGATATAATAACCACTAAATACATCCAATCTGACGAAACTGATATCTAATTTAGCAGGAAGATGTCTAATTTAGCCACAGTGACCCCTGCTGACTCATATAACTAAGGATTTGATGCAGTTCTGTTCAGTAAGTTAAACAAATAGTAAAACAAGTCAAAGCAGATGTCTTATTGTATTAGAAATCATGGAAAAATACATTCTCACTGCCTGGGTAAGAACATGTGCTCGTGTTTGTTGGATCTTCTCTGTAAATAACCAATCATAAGTGAGACGGGCCTTACATGAGTCTTCCATTAGGTCTGTGTCTATGATTTGGTTCTGTTCCCAGTAACCTGTATTATACCTTTAAATTATTTATCACAGAGTGGGCGCATGCAACACAAAACCCATATAGTTAGCTCATTAATTAATTTGGCGGTGTACAGACAAACAGTTTATGAAAACTTAGAAATGTATAGAAAATTAAATTTAGTCTGTTTGTGCATTTCCATTGAGACATGATTGGTCAGAGGACACGAGCACCTAAATCCAGTGAGGGCAAAATGGTCAGTGGAAAAGAAACTCTACGCCTGCGTTCTAAAGGAACAGCGACTGTTCAAGAAGTGGTGAGTTATCAATCAGCGTATCCCGGTGACATGAAAATATTCAAATGCCTCTCATATCTTTTCCACTTTTTATATCAGCCCAGTGAGTTTGAGGAGAAGGCTATTAAGAAGGTTGACGATCTTTTGGAGAGCTACATGGGTATTCGGGATCCTGAACTTGGTGAGATGTAATTTGGTTTAATGTGTTATATCCGGTCTATAAATATAGCTAGAGGAATTGATACTCAGTGAATCCAGCCTCAGGCAACATTAATAAACACAAAACAGTCTGTGTTCCATTCCAATCACAATTTTTAAAATCATCACTACAAAAAGCTAACTAGTCCTAATGACCTACAATGACTGTAAAATGATAGTAAACCTGGGTTACAGTCAGGCTCACTGGCTACAATTCAGATTCAAATGGTTTGTCGTTTCTGTCATTTAACTTCAACCCTAATCAAATCCACCTTAAAATCTAATCAAGGTCCTGCTAGGTAAATTTAAAACTTGCAGGTAGGTGTGTTAAAGGCAAGTTGGCACTAAACTCTGCAGGATACTGGCCCTCCAGTCTGCTGACCTCTGGACTGGTTGAAGACATGCAATAGTTAAATTGTGCCTATAAAGAAAGGAACTCATTAAGTCTTAGGGCCCTTAACCCCCAATTGCTCGGTTGTATTAAAAAAAGAGATAAATGTAAGTCACTCTGGACACGGGTCTGCCAAATACCAGAATGTTAATGTCAGTGTCTGTTGTGCATAAACATCCTGCAGGATAAGTAGTACAATTAAAAAAAAGATCACCAACTCAGTTTAGACAAAGAATTTTGCTAGGGCATTTTGTCTTAATACACCGGTATACAGCACATTATCTGTCTAGTTTAGTAAATAATCAGTAACCATGTTGAATTCTGTTACCATTAATGCCCATTTTTGGTAGGCAGTTTTTATAACCTTAAAATTGAAACAAAGTCCACTATGCATCACATTATTTTAAAATAAATATATTGTCACAATCTATCCATCCATCCATCCATCCATCCATTTATGAGTCTATACCGGATTATTTTTCATCAGGGTTCTGATGAATCTGTCATAGGGCAAAAGGCAGGGGTCACTCTGGACTGGTCACCAGTCCATCACAGAGCAACCACATAATCACACTTACTCCTACGGGCAATTTAAAATCACCAATCAACCTAACATACATGTTGAAGTACCCAGAGTAAACCCACACAAGCACGGAGAGAACGTACAAACTCCACACAGAAAGACCCCTGCCAGGGGTAAAAACCTGGGACCTTCTCTCTGTGAGGCAAGAGTACCAACCACTAAGCCACCATGCTGCTCTAATATTAAAGATTCTCTAAAGACATTCGAGAGTTTAAACTCCTGAGTCTAACCAGGCCCTCGGTGGTATTTTATTACACAAACATTGTGAACCATGTGAAAGCATCTCTGTCCATTGCAGTTCTTTGCACAACCGAACTGGAGAAACATGCAGATGAATACAGCGCAGATGCCTTTGTGACACCTCTGTAAACCGACACTGTTTAACCTCAGTTTAATGTACCATCTAGAAAACATGTATTGTTTCAGGGAATGTCACTGTGTTTATCCCTTCTAAAGTTTTTCTAAAGTTGTGTTTATTTGCAGCAACCACCATTGTAGAAGCCGCCAAAGACAAGCAAAATCCAGGCGATTTCGCTGAGGCTCTAGACTCTGTCCTGGGAGATTTTGCCTTCCCTGATGTCTTTCTGTTTGACATCTGGGGAGCTCTAGGGGATGTAAAAAATGGCAGAGTTTAGATCAATTCTTCAACGTGATCGTGTAGCTTTTTATTCTCACACTGAGACTTTAGTGTTATCACAGTTTTGTCCTGTCTGCTTTAGAACTGCTTTTTTTTCAAACCTTGGCTCCAACTTGCTCTCCATATTTCAACAAAAGATGTTACTCTAGTTTTTTCATTGCAAAGTGCAAAAAACTTTAGTGCAAAGAAGAGAAGTCTGCAGTGTCATTAACCTGGTAAAGAAAAATCTCATATATAAAAAATGACTGAAACTTAAACCATGTGTAAAATCAATTAGTAATTATAATAAAAGTTATTAAAAAGTGAGATAACAAAAGAATAAAGACTTAACTCAATGGTATATACTGTAATAAACATAAGATTAAAATGTTTACATTTGGACAAGTGTAAACTTAATTTTTACTGAAATATCAATTTAATATTTTTATAATCAACCAATGTACAACGTGTACACAGGGTTAAACACAGAATAATAGATAAAAAGAGAACAATGTTACTCTTCAGCATCTGGATGTGTTATTCAGTCCTGACTGTAAGTGATTATCACTAAATGGTTCTTGGATCACATGACGTACATGCAGTATAACATCTGTTATTGTTTATCTATATATGTTTAGAAGTATTGGCAAATATAACCACTGGTTAAAGTGTTTGTACACTGTGGCATAGATGAGCATGTCCATATTACAGTCACCTCATTATTATTACATAAAAATAAGGTTGCTTTATAACCATCAGTATGGACGCGGGATTAAAAAAAGCCTATTTCTCTGGTGCGGAAATTTTATATGTATAGATATAAAACATGACATGAATTACTGCAATAGAGTTTGTCTGTACTAAAGAAACATTGGAATACACAGATGTCTGACATCTGCACATGTTTAAAGGGGAACAGTCACATCTGGCTTATTTTAAAGGGCGGAAAGTACTGAAATACACAAGAATAACCCAAAAAAGGAAACACTGATATAACTTTGTTTTGATTTATACTCTAAGCGCATACAATTGTTATTATTATTGACTTTATTTTGTGCAGTATTGGTACAGATTGATTTGATCATATTACTGTTTGATTCTTTTGCTTAAAAAAGAAATTTGGATCACAAACTGCATCATAATAATTACTATTTTAACAAATATTATCATATTGTCTGGATTTGTATTTTTATGTATACACTGTATGGATATCCTGTATTATTTTCATAGTGGAGATTTGACATGTACAGTATTTGCTGTTAACAATAAAAACCCGTTATGCACAATTTTATTGTTGCATTAATATTATTAGTGATTTAGGTAAGAGTTTGTTATATTTATTGCGCTGCCAAATTCTTAAATCTATATTTTGTATAATGTTAACAGCAGCTCTGAGAACTCTGCTTCTTTCAGCTGTACTTTAAACTACAGGTATGCCTATTTCTATATTGATTATTTACACAGAAGTGTGTGTGATGGACCCTTTCACGAGCTTCTATAACAAATAGATTTTAAAAAATGCATCGTTATAAATATACAATCATTGTTTCTTAATACTATGTCAAGCTATGTGTGTCTTAAACAAAATATGTAAGAAATTGCTTTGACTCTTTAATAGTGTTATAAAATAAATGATAACAGTCTTCATGACATTCAGAAACATTCACTGTCAATAGAAATGAATAAAAAATATTTTTATTCTTCAACCAAAAATGAAAATGAAAAATCTGTTGAGGTAAAACACTTTAGGATTTGTTGATATGCCAAAATGATCAACAGTCTTTATTCTTTTCTATATAACATGGCACAATTTACTATTTTTGTGCAAAAAAAAAAAAAAATAAAAAAAAATGACCACCAAATTTAAATATTTATTTATTTAAGCTAAAAGGTGTCATCATTTTCTTTGTCCTGTTTTATACAAAAGCTCAAAGAAAATCTGTTTTCTCTCAAGGGATTATTGTTGTCATGTGTTGTTTTTTTCTCTGAAGTAACAATGGTTTAGAAAAATGAGTCTGCTGAAAAACACCAGAGTCATCAAGAGCCAAAGCCATCCAAACAGGATGAATGCTCCACAGCAGGATAATGCTGGCTTTAGGCTCTGTGACTGATCAGGTGTCAAGATATGAACACATTTATATTAGGTGTAAATATATGACAAAGAATTACCATTTGTTCTCATTCCACCAACACTCAACAGCACAATCTCATGAAATTCAGAAAGTTTATGATGCATAGATGAAGCACAAAAAACCCCAAAAACAAATACCTAGTGGTGATATTAGTTGGAAGATTAAGATGCAACATATATGAATAACCTTTTTAAATTGATAAAGACTAAGCACGACAGTATATTACAGGTTACAATCTATGGTTAGGATGTGGGGCAAAATACTGCAGACGATTTTAAAGGCTGATAGACAGATACATTCATAATTTACAAAATGTCTCTACATTTACCCGTATATATTTTTTACCCGTTTATATTTTTGTATGTAAGAGGAATTAAAACCTATGTGTAAAAGTCTTTACAATATCAATAATTGTGTTTTAATAATAATACTTTCAAATTAGGAAATTAACCCACATTTGTCCTAGCTTGATACAAATAAAATATAAAAAAATCCCCTTTTTTATTTAAGTAACTGGAATTTGGACAACTGAATTTCTATGAAGCTGATAAAAAAATAAAATAAAACTTGAGTCTTTGTTGAAAAAGAAAATGTTAACAAATGTGACTCAAATATTAATTCCTGCAAATTTTCAGCCATAAATGATTTTTTAAAAACTCACGTTACACCAGACTTCTTATAGATAGAAATGACTCCTGAAGCAATAAAAGAGTGTGTTGAGAGTGTTGCTCAAGCAGAAGAGACTCTGTGCTTTGACAGTAAACCATCTTCTTGCTTTGGCTCTTTTGAGATCTGTACAGTAGGACTGCCATGGTTCGCTATGAGGTCACGAGTGAGTCTGCGCAAACTGGTGGCTAAAGATGGGTAGAGGCTTACGATGGAGCCCCGAGACCAATCCTTACGCGGATATACACGTTTCAGCACGGAACGACGGAAGAGGATGTAGACCCAGGGATCCAGGATCTGGTTGCAGGTAGCAAAGCGAATATAGAGCAACAGTCTGGGGATGTCCAGCTTTGACGAAGACAACACTGTCTGTGCAGTAAACACCTACATACATTGAAACAGAGGAAAAGCAAAAAAAGAAAAAAAAAGAGAGAAAATAAAAGTTAAATTAGGTCTACAGACAGACTAAAATCGTTTGCAGTCTCTCAGTACATTGATGCACTTGCTAGAGAAAAGTATAAATACATGCATGCATATCCCTACAGGAAGTATTTATGTAAACTCTGTTTTAGCTAAAATGCTTGAAATATGATTTTCCTGTGTGTTATATGTAATTCCTGTCTGCAGACAGCTGCCACCCACCACATGAAATAACACCGACATGCTTACAAGGTTAAATCTTAGCTGTTTTCAGAGACAAATTTGGGTAGTCGTTTTTGCTTAACAGCTTGTTTTGAAAGTAGAAGTGGAACAAGGGAACCTGGAGGAAGAGAAGGAATACGTGAAGTGAAAGTATATATATATATATATATATATATATATATATATATATATATATATATATATATATTATAATTTTGTAAACCAGGTAAAAAGAAAAAAGATTTTTTGAAGTATGTTAGATTCTTCAACATTCTAATGCATATTTTAAGTACACTCTAAATACACCAATAAAACAATGAGTTTTTTAATTCATGAACCATGAAAGCAATGTTCATTACATGGTGCACTGAGAAATAGAGGGTTAAATTCACTTCCCACAGAAGTGAATTTTTAACCCTCCCTTTAACCCATACAAAACAAACCCCATCCTAATCCCATAAAACAAACTGGGGAGAAAACTTATTTTGTCCAGAAGATTGACTCCCACTGGTGTTTTTTTGGCCGGAATCTGTCGGTTACAGTAACAAATATTGATTAGATCACAGCATGTCCACCTTAGTTGCATACAAAATGTAGTTTTTTATTGTTATTTTACTGAATTAATATCCTGCTTTGCATAAGTAATGCTGAAAGTCACTCATGCCTGAGTCAGAATAGTATTTAGGAATTGTAGTGTATAAAATTGTGTAATAATAATTTGTGTACTTTTGTCTACCTTGCCTTTCTCAACTCTTAAAACTTTTATAATTTTAATAAAAATTTTTTTGTTACTTTAGACTGCTACAAAAAGTTGGCGAGGACAACAAATTTGATGTCTGGCTCCATTGTGTTTATGATTTGTTTTCATGGCTACAAAGTGATGGGGAAGCCTTCTTCTTTTCTTATATTATTGATAGTTGATGTTGACATGCCAATTTGGTGCTTTTTCTGGAGCACACTATTTAATTAACCAGCCACATCAAAGTAAACCTGGGGGAGAGCATAAAGACAACTAGTTCAAACTAAAATATATAGTTTATTTATATATAGTTATATTTGGGTATAAAGTTGGGTATCATAGTGTTCCCCGGTCCCGGTCCTGCCCACTCTCCCTGACATTTTTTTCCTGTCCTGTCCCAATCAGATCATTGATAGTGATTTTGTTTTCCATGTCCCACAGGATTTCCAAAAACATTCCAGCCTCTTTGATTACTTGTCTTTCATATTTAAACTGAATGAACGAATAAATATACAAATGTGGGCTTCAGTTATGCATTTAGGATTATTCTACGTGCAGCATGAGCACTCAAACAACTTCCTGTTTTGTCCACTACCGGATATGTTTCTTCCAGAGCCGGTTTATCAGCATCCAACATGATTAGGTCACTGCCCTATGAGAGCACAGTTAATTTCCTGAATCTTATTTCTCAGGCTGCTTAAAAAGAAAGTAGTCAAATGTAATTTAACACCATTATCAAATATCATTGTATTGTACACAGTTAATTGCTTAGAAAAAAAACCGTAATCACTTGTTAATGGCAAAGTGTGTTTGCATTATTTGCATTTGGTGCATTATTTGCGTGTGGTATCATGCATAAAAAGTTTAAGTGCACAGAAAAAAGGAAAAAAAATAAGTGAAAATTGTTGACCCACATCTGTGATAAGTAGGCATGAAATCTTACCCCGTTTGTCATCCACAAATACAGACACATTTATTCTGTCATAATTAAATTAGGTACTTTGTTTGAGGATTTTAATTTGGCTTGCATTTATAAAATGTATTTATTTTTCACATGCAAATAATATAACATGAATCATTCCTCATTTTTAAGCATAAGAGTATATGCTAAATGCTGTGAAGGATATAAAAAAGCAATTTAAATTCAGAAAGTAAAAGTTTTTTACTAGTCAGTTTTATTAGTCAGTATTAACTATTTACATATAAATGCAGCTTTATAATAGAAGCCCAATATTTAGACACATCTTTGAAGGATATTCCCTCAGCTGTGCAGAATTCCTATGTTTTTTCTTGCCAATGTGACTTTAAGGAGTATAAACCATTCAATTTCCTGTTCTACACCAGGGACAATTTTAAATCTAATGTAAAACGGGTAAAACTATATACAGATTAAGTAAGACTACACAAATTGATAATACACAGTCACACACTTACCAGCAATGGATACCAGCAGATTGATGCAATGACCATGATAAGGATGAGTTGCACCATCATCTCCACTTCATAGTCTCTTCGGCGCTGACTGGAGTCCTGTCCACAGCAGACCCTCAGTAAGGTAACCACACTCACTGTGTTTAGAATGAAGGACACAGCCAGAGATGTTAGCCCAACTAGTGAGAACACCAGGCAGAAAGCCATATCCCGAGGAAAGGAGCTGATATTCAAAAAGCACCATGAGCCAGGGACCTGGAGGTGGTAGCTGCCCAGACCGAGCAAAGGCAACACACTGATGACCCCGGCCACCCCCCAAACGCTGGCCACCGTGACACATACTCTGCATTTTGACATGATGGTGGAGCGGAAAAAGGGCAAGGTGATGCCTACAAATCGTTCAACAGCCATTGTGGCACTCAAAAGGAGAGGACATAGGCCATAGAACACCATGGACATGCCCATGAAGTTACAGAAGTGACAGTGAGGATCTAGGTCTATCCAACTGAAGCCAGTGATATGGTAAGAGACAACAATGGCCCCAGTGACCAGCAGGCCCATAAAGTCAGTGACCACCAGACCACCCAGGAATAGAAGGAAAGATGAACGAGAGCGGCTCTGTGTGCGAAGAAAGGACTTGACCAAAACCACGAAGGCAAACAGGTTGGAGCTGAGGCCCAGAACACAGAAGACAGCTGAGAAGTAGGCAGAAGTGATGGTGTGGTTGACGGCCAATGGGGGTCTGTTTATTGAAAAGCAAAAGGAGTGATTTATTGCTTTTTCGCTAGTGTTGCTTGAGTGAAGTGAAATCATGGTGGCACACTTGCTTTTTTTAATCTTCTTCAAATTAGTTCTTTCGGTTGAGTAATTGTGTCAGCCCCTGGGCCTCATTCCATCTTAAAATGAATAAAAAACACAACAGTTACAAATAATGCATATACAATACCTGTTGCTGAACACAGCTATAATTTATCAGTGGACAGTTCATTAGAAAAGCATGTATGCTTGCTTCGGGTGCAGTTCTAGTCGGGGGGGGGGGGGGCAGTTCCCATTACTATTACTGTTTATATATATATATATACCATAAGTCTATAAGACTTTTAAAATATATTATATATATATATATATATATATATATATATATATATATATATATATATATATATATATATATATATATATATATATATATATATATATATATATATATATATATATATATATATATATATATATATATATATATATATTTATTTTAAAAGTCTTATAGACTTATGGTCCGAAAGGATATTACCATGTGGCTCAGAAACACTTTGTCAGTGAAATGATTGTCAGTTAATACAGCTCGTGCAAAGCGCTAACCAAACATCAACAACACCCAGAAACGGCGCCGACTTCTCTGGGCCTGAGATCATTTAAGATGAACTGATGCAAATGGAAAAGTCTGCTGTGGCCTGATTAGTCCACATTTTCAAATGTTTTTGAAAGTCATGGACATTGCGTCTTCTGGGCTAAAGAGAAAAATGATTATCCAGATTGCCACAGTATCAGTGCAAAGTTTAAAATTCAGCATCTGTGATGATATGGGGTGTGTTAGTGCCCATGTCACAAAAAACTTTCGTGAAGGCACCATCAAGTTACGTACAGGTTTTGACGTACCGGTTACGTACCTGGCATCTCCATGCCAGGATCTTCCAATCACCCTGGACAATTCACAGATCTTCCCTTCAACCAGTGCCCGCAACCTGGGGTAACTATGGACAATTAATTATCCTTTTCCTTACATGTTGCCAACATAACACGTTCCTGCAGGTTATCCTGCATAACATCCGGAGGGTTCGACCTTTCTTAACCACTCAGGCCACCCAGTTGCTTGTCCAGTCTCTTGTAATTTCTAAACTAGACTACTGCAACTCGCTCCTGGCTGGCCTACCTCTGAGTGCAATTCGCCCTCTGCAGATGATTCAGAATGCAGCTGCACGTGTTGATTTTAACCTACCAAAGTTTTCACACACCACTCCACTGCTGCGCTTCCTCTATTGGCTCCCAACAGATGCACGCATCAAATTCAAAACACTGACACTTGCCTACAAAGCCAGAAATGGAGCTGCACCCTCCTACCTACAAACACTTATCACTCCACGCATTGCACCACGCGCTCTCAGATCCACAAGCACTGCTCGGCTTGTTCCACCATCTTCTAGGACACGAGGTAGGTCTGCCTCAAGACTTTTCTCTGTTCTGGCACCAAGATGGTGGAACGAACTTCCCATCAATGGCAGAGTCACTAGCTATCTTCAAGAGGCGTTTGAAAACTCATCTTTTTCTTAACTACCTTGCTCTTGACATCTAAAAAACAACAACAAAAAAAACCCTTATTCTATTCAACATGTTTTTTGTTGTTGTTGCACCTTTTTGTGAACTATTATCAGTATTGAGCCGTTTTTGATGTGACTCAAAGCACTTCTTGTACGTCGCTCTGGACAAGAGCGTCTGCTAAATGCTGCAAATGTAAATGTTTTGAAGCAAAATATGTAAGAAAATTTAGTTAAATAAAATAAAGTAATTTATTGCTGCAGTCGACTGGATTCCTTTGCATACAAATTAATTGTAGACTAGACGAATAGTTCAGGAAAATATCCAACCAAACACCAGGATCTGATAATGTTGGAATTCAGGGTCAGCCTAAAAGCAATTTGGACCTCACATCAGTTTAGAGGAAATTTAGGTCATTAGTCAATAGTCTTAGTGAAGTGACCGAACTGTCATCGAAATGACTTATGACATTATTACATGTTTATTTACAATGAATTGTTTATTTTAAAGATTTTTTTCCTTTTTTGGAAAACTCAGGCCACATAATCAAGAGCCTGTCCGTGTTTACAGGACAAGAGCTATTTGGCACCAGGCAGCCCTGTTGATGATGGACCTTTAGTCAAAACAGCATATTCAGAATACAGACATTCTCAACCAAATGCACCAAAAATGAGAATAAAGATCATGTTTAATCAGATTCAATCTTTTATTTCTACGTTACTTTTAGTCCTATAAAGTGTTCTTTGTGTTCTAAGTAAAAGGTGCGTCAGGATAGAATAGTAAACAAAAAGTTAAAGCGCTTTAATGTTTGGGTTAAAATGTTAGCAGCATTTTGTGAGTTTTGGGACTATATTTTTTGGAAATATAAATCAAACATCAGATTTAAGTCAATAATGAAGTGAAGATTTACGTAGATCGCAGAAGTTCGTTTAATATTCACTCTGACGTCAGTAGAAAAGGAAAACTGATAGTAGTTTCAGAAAACATGACGTGTGATTTTATAATTTAATATAATTATAATTTAGCTTTACACTAAATAAACTAAACGTTTTCACTGATCTGTCTATCTGATAAGCTGTTTGTTCCCCGTTCTGTTATCTGTTTTAGATGCCCAGCAGCTTCTTTACCCTATTTGCTTCGACAGATGTGAATTCATATAATACGCGTCTATCTGTAAGCAGTGAGAGTAAACAGCAAATAATAAGTTGGGATGATTTTTACCTTACGGAGTTCCTTTTGTCCGGACTGAATTAACTTGGTGGCTTCTTTCCCCTCATTCTCTTTATAATAACTCGCATCCCGTCTCTGTTCCGGGGTTTCGCGCCAGTGCTCCGTATGGGAGACCAACAGTGTCAGAAACCGAAAAACCTTCAATTAGCACAGTTTTTCCAAGATATTTTTTTCTTTTTACAAACTTTACATATATTGTTACAAGGTGAAAATTTAAGTCAGACACAAACTGTAAAGCAAGCAAAAATCATTTAAAAATACATACAGTGTGGATAACACTCTCATCCATTTTCTTTTAAACATCTAAAACATCATATGTCGATCAGAGTACAATAAATAAATAATTTATTTATTTATCTTCTATAACTGCTTATTCCCTAATTCGGGTCACAGGGATCTGCCGGAGTCTACCCCAGCCGTCTCCGACAGGGCGAAAGGCAGAAGGGGTACACACTGGACAGGTCGCCAGTCCATTACAGGGCCACACACACACACACACTTACACTCACTTCTGAGGGCAATTTAGAATCACCAATCAATCTAACATACAGGTTTTTGGACAGGAAAGGAAACTGGAGAACCTGGAGTTAATCCACGCAAGCACAGGGAGAACATGCAAACTCCACACAGAAACAGGAATCAAACCTGGGGCTTCACTGTTGTGAGGCAACAGTGTTAACCACTAAGCCACGGTGCTGCCAAAATTAAATGAAAAATAGCAAATATACTCACCAAAAGGTAATATAATAGCAAACACAAAAAAGTAACTCAAGAGTGTTCTATTTTTAAATTCTAAAAGAGCACCATGTTATTTAAGTAACTAAAGACAGAAAGCAATCCAAAGATGAAAATACATTATACAATCAATACCAGGGAAAATTTGTGTATTAATGCTTATGGCCAACATACAAACCTTCAATATCTTTGGAAGTAAACAATAACTTAGGATGCCTTATTATGGCCTTGGTCTGTAAGTAGAAGCATTTTTTATTGGAAAAAATCTGGAAATTCAAACCTGTTCCAGCAATAAAATGCTCAATATAATACAAAAAGACGAAAACATGGCTGGTGTAAAAGAACATGATCATCCTAGACCGAACTCTAACCCTAACCTCACAAAACACCTTCAGGATAGACTGCAATGCCAACTGCACGCCAGACCTCCCTAGCCAACATCAACTAGCTTTTCATTTACTTGAGTCAGTTGAGACCTAAGTTATCTGGTTGCTAACGACAACATAGATCAATACAAACCACATCTTTTTCTCCTTTCAGCTATTCCCTTTTCAGAGGTCGCCACAGCGACTCATCTGTCTCCATCTAACCCTATTCTCTACATCCTCTTCACTCACACCTACTGACTTCATGTCCTCGTTTATCACATCCAAATACCTTCTCTTTGGTCTTCCTCTTTGCCTCCTGCCTGGTAGCTTCATTTCTAACATCCTCCTACCAATATATTCACTCTCCCTCCTCTGTACATGTCCAATCAATACAAAGTATATACAAATACAAAATTACATTTTGTACAATTTTATTTTTTCGAAGCATCTGTAAGCTGGTTATTGTAAGAAATAAGTAGCTGACTGAGAGGTTTAGGGAACTTCCTGCATGGTCAGAAACATAAACATAAAATCTGCTTTATCTGACCCATTGTATTCAGCGGATTTGTCTGACTTGTATCGCATGATAAAAGAGTCGGATCCGAGGGGCTCAGTGTGTGACAGTCATGAGCATTGGTGGATTCTATCCTATGATCTATGAATGATTTGGAACAATGGTTTTGGATTTCTCATCTCTATCATCAATGTCGGACATCACTTATGGTCTAAAACCAAACCATGTACTAAGAATAATGTCAGATTCATTACTATTTTCCGTATGCCATATAGTGCTAGAAATCATACGACTTAATGTATTTAAGCACTTAAAATACTTTGAAGTAAATGTGTTACTGGTGTAAAAGGTTTAGACTGCAAATCATAAAAGATGCGAGTGTAAATCACATCTAGACTACAACTGGAGTGTAGAAAAATGATGTGTCATTTTCGGCTAAACAATGTCTTTGAGACTGAGCAGTCTCATGCAGCGCTGGATTTAAGACAGTAATTAAATCTGTCTCATGCTTTAGTGAGAGACATGTGTTTGACATGAATAGAATGAGAATGTTGCCAGTAGGCATGTTAATAAAACAATAAAACAGCTGTAGCTCACTATAACTACGGCAGCCACCCACATCGAGTTCTCCACGATCTAGTAGCCATTTTGTTTCCCTACCTTTGAGGGGGTGTTATAGTATGCCAAGAAGCTTTTCTATCCTACAGACCATTAGCTAACTGCACATACAGACTAAGTACATTCTCCTTTATACTCAAGCACATCCCTTTTAAAGGCTCTGCCTTTTCCCTCGGGGTAAACCAATGACCAACTTCAAAGAGATTCCACTTCTGGAAGGAATTAATGGGATGTAATAAAGCCGCATATTCTTAACATCTCAAGCGCAGCAAGAAGCTTTAAGGCTTTAAAAGGCTCTCCAATGCTGTCATGAATATTTCTGATTTATTAACTGAGATCAATGACCAGAGATGTGCAGGATGTGTCCCTAACACAAACCAGTCTCTGTCAGCCTCTTTCTCTCTCTCTCTCTCTCTCTCTCTCTCTCACACACACACACACACACACCGCTTTGGGGAAAGCCTATATGCATGCACAGAAATACTTGCGAAAATGAAAACCACAATATTACACTATAGTGCTGCCAGGGATGCATGTAGACTGTAGCAAGCCTTTACCTTTTGAGAGACCCTATAGCCACCAGAATTAGAGTATATATTCACACACTCTTAATAATCACCAACTTATCACAAGTTTTTTATTTTGTCATAATAAAAGGCAATAATAAAATTTTCAAAACAATGCCATTATGTGCACAAATCATTGAAAAAACTATGCAAAAACTATGTAATAAAGAATGTAAACATTTTTATATAAAATCATGCTTTTATTTATATTTATTTGTAAATATGAATTCTTAATGCATTACAGTGCACCTTTTTCTGCAATTTTTTAATTAATAATAATTATCATCAATAATTGTAGTATCATGATATAGTTCTTTAGTAATTTTTCTTTATTATTATAAATACAGACAATATAGACCGCTTGACCAACCAGCATTATTATGACAACAAAACTGAATCATTTACCCTTTCTTCAAGTGTTTTACTTCCAAAGGCATATGCAGCTTTTCTTTATGAATATATCTATACCAAATGTACTTTATTCACAATAAAACAGTTCATTAATATCAATGACAGGCCTATGTAATTACATTTATGCAGAATGTTCACATCAGCGTTGTGATTGATTATATAAATGATTATAAACCTCAGCTCTAGTGTGTGGTGGCTAACTTACTACTGCGAGCTTAACAAGGTTAAAGATAAAAAAGGAGTAAATTATTTAATTAATTATAACCTATTGCGTCTATATACAGCATATGACCTACCAGTAAGTAACGATTGCCCTTCCCCTTCACCCTGATCTTTATATTCTCCCCCACCTGGGTTAAATATGTTGTGAGCTTTTTCAGTTTAGTGAAAAAGTATTTTTAAAAGATAATTTTATTCCATCAGCAGATATGACAATAGTCCTGCCTGTAAATCACAGTTTTCTGATATGGGAAAGTTTTTAGTGTTACAAAGAATTCATTAATTCTTAAGTAGTCTTTACTTTTAACTTTTGTTGTAGTTTTCCTTACAAAAGTCCTTACAAAAAACCTCTGCTGCAGTGTTTTGAACCACTGACTAAGTTTTTATCTGATTCGAAAACTTCAACAGATTTCATTCGCCCTTTTTTCTCACATCCATAAAACAGAAGCTAAGAAGGAAATGGCTGTCAGCAACAACAAAAACAAACTGAAAACTTTGTAAAGATTTAGATATTATGTTGAGGAATAAAACAATAAGAAATAAACTACCTGAAACGGACACACAGTGGAAATATAGGCATGTAAAGAATAAAATAAGGTTTATAAACTGGTGTCAAACAGTAAAAGCCACTCATTTGGGCCATGATTTGTTGCCCCGGTTGCAGAGATCTTATCTTTGGTAAGTCTTGTAAGTCAGTACAGTAGTTGCAAGGTTGCTGAATATTTATAGTGTTCACAAAGGGCTTGTGAATTAATAAGGGACGGTAAAAGTAAGGATGTGAATTGTGAATTATAAACTAATGAATTATTTTTAAAATTACTTAAAAGCTTTCTGATGAATTAGTAGTTAGCTTCTAAGCCTTTACGCTAAGTATTTATCAACATATTAGACTTCGGATTCTCACTGTCATATCCTCTGCAGTTTGCCTGAAAGTATCCAGACTTCTTAATCTATAATCTCTATCATCTATAATCTATAATCAGAGGGAGGCAATCTGCTCTGGTAGAAAAACCTTTTAATTCTGAGCTTAATACTCAAGTAATAATAAATATGAGCTAGCAACTTTATAGGCATCCACTAGGGGCAATCTAGTATAATTAGTCCTGCAGCTACTTATCAGGTAGCTGTTAGAAAAAAAAAAATACCAGTGAAATAAAAATGGGTAAATTGTCGTACAAAAAAAAGGGGTGACTTGGCAAGAACCACAAAGTGACATGTTGTGTTTTCAGAAACAGTTTCAGCCATTACATCGATCTAAGTAAACTAATTGTATAGTTATCTTTCAACAGAATTAATGCTACACATGCTATATGCGCAAACTAGAATGTGTGAATGATGTTTTTATGCTTAATTTGGGCTGGCGTGAGGGGAAGGGGCGCAGGTGAAATTAGATAAACTTAGGGGTAGTGCGCATGTCTTAAAAACTTGAAAATGCTGTCCAAATTCACATACTAAGTAGGTAGAACAATTGAGTAAGTATGTATTTCCTGACCATTAAAACAAGTATGTACTTATAGTATGGTTAGAGGTAGCATAAATAAAATTTGGAAGTACTGAAACAGCCATTTTGATATTGACACATGACATATGACATCACAGCAGTGCAAATTTACAGTTATATAATGTTTAATTAAAATGATATTAAACAAGTGCAATTTAACTACAAGGTACAACATTTTTTTTACTTAAAGCACTTGAAAGTTGCCGCATCACCTTTTTTCCACCAATTCTGTCTCTCCAGCAGCCTCAATGAATAGTAAAATGTACATCATATGCATGCCTCAAAATCCAGGTGGGAGTAGTGGATCATACAGGAACTCCTCACGTACTGTAATTTGCATACTAAGAATTCAGACAAAGTATTCGACTCACATACTCAATTTCGCCTACTATATATTATGGAAGTATGTGATTTTGGACCACAACCAAAGCCATCTGATTAGTAAGCTGGTATGTTTACATAGGTGACAATGAGCATTAATCAAGGATGATTAAATGCTGGATTCTTAAAAGTTTTACTTGTTCCGAAAGTCATCTGTCCTTTTGGACGGGTCTTTGACATTCAAACTGGCCAAAATTCCCAGAGCAGTCAGTCAGTCTGAAGAACTGGCTACGCAAGACTAGAAATCCTCTGGTCTAGATTCATTAGCTAATGTAATTAGCTAATGTATTTAGCTAATAAATAAGCCACATTGAAGATTATTTTTGGACCTGATTTTGCTGTTACAAACAAAAACCCTACATAGATAAATAAGTCTTAATCTAGTTATAAATTGAGCTCATATTACGATGCTCTCTGTCTGTTGATTTTGTTATTATTGCTACAATGCTGAGCCATAATACACTAAATCTTAAAAAAACAACAATAAAACAAATAAGAAAAAATTATAGATTTAACCGGTCTCCACTGATATGTTAGATAAATGAGCCAAAATGCATTGTTAAATTAATAAAAAATAAAGCATTAAGTTTGATCGATTGCAATATACAGTACAAACAACAACCACAGTAAATGAGCTGAAATGAAACAGCTGTGTGAGTCCAGTGGCCTTTCACTGAGAACACACCGGTACTGGTTCATTTAGCCCCGAGTCGCTGGCTGTGTGTAATTGAATTAAGAGCCTGTCATTCGGGTTCACTGGGCTGCTTGTCATATTGTCAGACTAATTGGCAGCAGACATGTGTAGTGTGAATGCCAGCACCTCAGTGCCCATGTGGTTTTTCTTACACACAACTCTAAGACAAGGATGTAGTCTAATTGATTTCCAAGTCTATTTGTGGCAGTAGATTTTTGCTGTAAGTGTATATTTTCAATTTCTCCTTTTAATTTTCTTTAATTATCTATCTTGCCAGTGAGGCGGCAATTACATAACATTACTACACTGACTACATAATGCAGTTTTTGCATAAAACCCCGTACGAACAAAACTTCTGAGGTAATAGAAATTACATGGAACTGATATGATAGTTTCTTTATAAGCACAGTAAATAGTAAAATCAGTCATGTAGATGATTTTTTTTTAAACTTTGCTAATATTAGGACAATGCTGGAACAGAAAAACGAAATGTTAACTGGTTAGAGATTTATTTCTTAAAATATAATATTGTTGGTTTTTTTTAAAATAATGTTCTCTGATTTAAAATTAGTATTCGATTTTATTTCTTTATACTGTAGTGAATAGAACTCAGACATAGCTATACACCAACATTTTTGCATTAGATTTACTTCTTTTGAATCATGTCTTCCAATGATAACCTGCTGGATTTGATTTGAAACAAGTAAGTAGACTTTTTGGAGGGTGAACTTCATGGCAGTGTACTTGGACTTGTGGGTGTGTTCCTGGTTGGATGGTTAACACCCAGCAAAAATTGGTGCAAGAAAAAATATCTGGTGACTTGGCCGGGACTTCCTGAAGTTAAGTTATGCACGTGGGGAGAAATGGTTAACCCATCTTATCTAATCCAAAAGAAGACCTACTGTTGGTGAAATTACTGAAAATGACAAGGATAAAGAGAGACAAAGCTTCGACTTAGCCTCCAGACTCCCCAGATTTAATCGGATTAAGCATCTTTTGGATATATTGCTCTTTTTAAATTAAGATTTGCTGAGATGAACGTAGATATCACTATAGATGTATTTTAATATTCTAAGATACTATGTCACTGACTCTACCAACATTAATGCAAATAATAAAACTACTAAAACAAGACCGGGTCAAACCAAAACTTTAATTTAATTACATTTTTACATTTATTTTGGCTGATTAAGCATAAGCATTTCAGCTTCTAACCATAAGAGAGCAGCAGAGACATACCGATTTACAGCTTCTGAGTCTGAGCCTTGTCTCTATTCACAGCACAGGGGGCTGAATAATTACACCCATTTGAATAAGAAATAACGCTTCAGTTAATTGTGTGCCTGAAACAGAATGAGAGAGAGAGAGTGAGAGAGAGAGAGACGGTAGGGTTCTTGCTCCAAATTCTGCATGATGCAAACAATTAGAAAGTAATGACAGGCACTTTAGAGTAACATAAAAAAGAATCGTGTGAATCAGGGGGGAAGTAAGATAGAGAGACACAAAGCAATACAGAGTGAACACAGGAGCCATTAGTGCTCGTGTTTTTCACCAGGTTTATGTTATGATCACAGGAATTTGGCTTCTATTCACGGCATGAATAGACTGAACTACTTTATTCAGAATATCAGAAAGAGTAGCGTATAAAACACACAAGATCCCTTTAGGTTCTTTAATTGCCGCAACATGCAGGGCTACAGCACTTTTCCCACAGTGGCACATAAAGAAAGGCTCATATCGTCGCTCAAATTTTCTCTTTAAATGTATCTTTTAAACTTAATTTGACCTTTAAGGATTAAGTACATAAACGTAAACGTGTTGCAAGAGAATGGTTTGAATCCTGACAGTGTTACAGCCATTCTAGTGTTAGAGAAAGCAAAACAGGCCCGGCTTTTGGAGATTTTGATTGAGTTTGTTATTCCATCCCGTGTCACAGCACTAGCAGCAGGTCCAAAAGATTTGCACTTGGATGGCTGAATTTGTCCTGTGAAAAACTAAAAACACTTTCAGACATTCTGTTACAGAAAACTCATCCACTTTGCGTTGTTAATCCTTAAGACTCTCAGTTCAGTAAAAATTAACACACACACACACACACACACACACACACTGCAGTAATTCATACACGCTACAATAGCTGAAGATGTTGGTACGCCAACTGCTGTACAGTTTCATTTACCCCATGAACCCCATAAAGACACAAAGCTCAAGGCTATGCAAAATTGCTAACATTAGCCTCTGAGAAACATCAAGAGGTTGCATAAACATTAGAAATTGCAATAGTAAACCAAAAGTTCATTTAAGGCATAAGGGGGGGTTGGAAACTTATTAGAACATATTAGACCGGAGGGCCTTTTTGCATAATTTACATTCTTTTGCTGAGAACTCATACAGTAACTATTAGCAATGTGTAAGAGCAAATTATTGAAAAAAAATATATATATGGAACCGAATGTTACAACTGCTACAAATATGATTAGAAGATAAAATGTTTTATTTTAGATTATTGGACGAAAGGTAAATATTTTATCACAATATATGCTGATGAATATATATAAGACAACATAAATAGTATTTGCTTCTCTAGAAAACTCAAACATATTACAGATGTTTTATCCATGTTAAATTATAGTAAATTCTCTTATAATAAACCTAAATTTAAAAATTTCATGACACCAATACAAATGCTTTGTCCTGGACTTACAAAATTTGTTTTACTATAGTGATGCGTGGCTACACTGATGACAAAGCTGCTGTTATAGATATTTATTTAAGACCTGTTCATCAATCAGATTGATACATCATATACAGACGTAAAAACCATTAGCAACATTAAATACTGTTGGGTACCACATTTAATTGCAACATTTTAGTGCTATACTTTTGCTACTGGGGAAGTTTAAAAACTGCTACTTGAAAGCAGTTGAGAGGCTAAGGGGCCATAGCTAGCATGCATGTAGTCTAATTTTTCCCCTTCCCATCCAAATGGTCTTATCCATAGATAAATGGCATTGATTTAAACAATTATTTCAATAGAACTGTAGCTCTGCCTCAGGCTGTGGATAGTCACATGAATTGTGTTGCCATTTGTTAGTAATTCCTGTGGCTTTTGGGCGCTCTGTCACAAACACCACTTTGATGTCCTGCTTAGCCAAGCACTAATGAGCTAGCCCCTGCCTCCGAGCATAATTAAACCTGAATCCTCCTGCTCTGCCTTTCCTTTCCCTACTTATAAACTAGCGACTCTGTTTTTCTCCTCTTCTGCCTCTTTAGTCAAGGAGGATGTGCAGGATAGAGGGTGTGATTAGCAGAATCCTGCACCATGTGCATTGCCCAGGGGAGACGGGAGCATAGATAGCAACAGGTGATGGGTTGAGCGTGAGCAGCAGGGCCCCTGGCATTTGGAGAGCTTCACACTGAGCTTACTGACTGGGAAGTAATATTAGTTCTTGTAGTGTTTCCAGTGAAAGCAAGCGCACAGACATTTGGTTTTTAATATCACACTAACAGAGAATAGAGCAGAATTACTCCCAGCATAGTATGAGGATGCTGTGATTTTAATTAACATGGGCAAAACCTGGAGGCTTTAGCTACTGGCAATAAATTTAACTGGCCTTTGTAGTCTCTAGTCTAATCTAATTTACCATGTGATAGGCAATAACATAAACAGTGACAGGTGTGGGTTTCATCCTCATGGGCGTTTTAATCTCAGCTAGTGTGTATTGACACACTGATTAGACCGGCTCCCCAAGCTATTTAGATGCTCATGGAAGTAAATATGAAAATCCTGAGTTAGTTTTCACAAAAAGACTGTGGGTTATTGACTGCTTCCCAGTTACAAAAGTGAAAAAATGTAAATATAAGACATGGAACCAATGTGTTTAAAGTATTTAGTAAAATCAGACTAAAGGCAAATTGAGCGAGAGGTGTGTGTAGCAAAAGGAAGAGACTATAATTTTCAATCCAGAGTGAAATTTTGACAAAGCTAAGATTGTTCTGTCAAGATGCCAGATTCCATTACGGCTGCTTTTAGAAGATTCTTTTTGAAACATGGCCATTTTCTTACCATCTTTCTGTCTAAAAGTACCGTTTGTTTGAATTTTTTTTCGGGCTCCTTTTAGATCGTTTGCAGCTTTTTAAATATGATTTTTAAAAGAATCTGTTTTGCATTATTTGCTGAAACCAGGCAATTCATTAATGCTATTGCTCTTCTGTGTCTGGCTCTGCTTGGATACTGTTACTGTGGTCATTTAAATACACTTAATCACTTAAACACAGCTGAAACAAATATTAATTTAAAAACACTTAAACTTGACATACTTTTGACTCACCTGCTTATTACAAGTACACCTAAAATTCACAGGCTAAAAGCATAGATATATAGACAAAACATACACATACTAGCCCTCTTATTGCCCTTAAATACTAAAACTACTGCTTAATCAAAGTAAGCAGCTGAGGGTAGGAGGAGAACATACAAAGCATAGTAACCCATAATTTTGGCCAACAATGTATTTCACACAATTTCCCCTTTTTCCAATCGTAGTAACATAATAAAATCAATGGTTAGCGTGTGTAATTTTCTGAAGAGTTTTGCTTTGCTGCTGACAAAATAAAAGAATAAACCTTTTGTTGTAAACAAAACAATTTGAAAGCTTATGATAAAGGTAAAAACAGCATCTAGTGTGTAAGGTAAAATTATATAGTTGAAATACCTCCTGGCATTGAAGATCTTGATGCAAAACTTTATAAGTTAGCAACCTGTTGTTTAGCAACCTGAGTGGATTTTTTGGGTGGAAAAACAAGATTATTATAATAAGCTAAAATAAAAAGACATCACAGTTCATGTTTTCTTAGTACGAGAAACAGCTTAAATGTTTCGGAATGTTTTTCTTTAAACTGTGAGCTACAACATGAGGAGGATTCGAGCATTCTTATCTACTCAGCTACGTGAGTTGTTTTCAACCTTCCCAAGTTTTACACCCCACCCCACTGCTGCGCTCCCTCCACTGGCTTTCAGTATCTGCACTCATCAGATTCAAAACACTGATGCTTGCCTACAAAGCCAAAACCGGTGCAGCACCATCTTATCTTAAAGCACACCGCTCGACTGGTCCCACCATCCCCTGAGACTCAAGGTCTGCCTCGAAACTTCTCTCTTTTCTGCCACTAAGATGGTTGCATGAACCTCCCATCAAAGTCAGAACAGCGGAGTCACTGGCTGTCTCCAGGAGATGATTAAAGAGTCTATTCTTTCTCAAAGCACCTGACATAAAATACCTCTTTATATGTTGCTCTTTTTCAGCAGTTTTTGTGGTTTCTGATTGAGCTATTCAGTGATGAGATTCAAAGCACTTTTGTACGTTGCTTTGGATACGAGCTTCTGCTGAATGCTATAAATGTAGCTGTAGATGTATATTTGTCTTACATAAGGTGTTGCAAAAGATCACCAGTAGAAAGTACTTTTAAATCAATTAAATAACAGTCATGAGTGTGCTAATAAAGTCATTCCAGTTCCTATTTTTTTATACTCCGTCTAATGTGGAGGAAAAATAATGGATAAAACAGAGCTTCAGACAACATTTCTTTAATACAAAGTCAACATATCTACATACAGAGTGGTTTTTAAACCAATTATTGTTCCTGTTAGAAGTAACAGTTGGAAAGCAGTATCACTTGGCTTTCGTACAAAGACAAACTTTTGAATTCTGGGTTTTTTTCTTAATTAGTTTCTTTTTTTTCAATACACTGACTTTTATATGTGTAGTGGAGTGGGGAATCAGTACTTTCCCTAATCATTCTGGTGTTTTAGGTCAGACGCTTGGTCGAAGTCTTTACAGATCAGCGATCCAACCGTTTTCATGTCAAGCCCCAGAGATATGTGTGTCCATTTGAATAAAAGAGCGTCTCGTGGAGAAACAAGTCAAACTCCAGTTCTCAAAACAGCGGTGGAATCTTCAGATTCCGAAATTCTCCCCCAGAAAAAACAATAAAAAAGAAACCGTTATAGTTCACACACATGTACAATCTCAAAGCTCTGTCATTCAGCCAAGAGTGGTTAAAAACGAAAAAAAAAAAGGGAGTAAATGAAAAAACTGTGATGTGATTCCACCCAGCAGTGACATTGGGGTTAAGGTGAATTTGTGCAGTCTCTCTGTTATGTCTTCATGATCGAGTGTACGCACCAAGCACACAAGCCCTTCCCGGATTCATTATCCAATCGTTTAATTCAAAGGGGGAAAACGGTATGTATGCAATGTAGCATTAGCTTTAAGCAGTTACATCTGAGAAATAAAGAAACAAACTAATGAGAAAAGAAAGACAAAAATGAGAAAAAGGGAAAGTGAGGACGATTGTTACCTTAACACCAAGTACCTCAGAGAAAGTTGGATTTTTTTTTTGTTTTTCATTTTTCAATTCAGAATGGCTGGGTCAAATTACACAAATACATATAATCTAATTTTGTTTATTTACACTTCATATTCAGCGTCATCGTTTGGTTCATATACAACAGGCCGATGATCGGTCTTGTCATTTTAAGGATAAAGTAAAAAAAAAAAAAAAAAAAGAAAATATCACACGGGAGGTAAAACATTGAATACAGTTCATGAATATTAAAAAATGTAAAAAATGAATGTTAAGAAATCCTAGACATTTTATTTTTAATCAATACTTTTACTTCATACTACACACTACTAATGATGATTAGAATAAAAATCAACCTAAAGAGTTTCTGAGCCATGAGAATGAGACCAGACTGCATTTCTCCAAATCACGATTAAAAAAACAAATCATACAAATGAATGTGTTCATGAGTGAAAAAACAATACAAGAAAAATACTAATCATAGTAAGATTTGGATACATCTCTGTATTTTGCATTTAAATATACTGTGTATGTGAGTGTGTATTCCTAAATATACATACACATCCACATTCCACAATTCTATAGTGAAAAAATAGAATGTCTTTTAACATAATATGAACAAAAACATCTCCTATTTAAAAAAAAGTACAGTCTCCATTTCTGTTACAAAACTAAACAGAAAGTGAAATTATGTTAATTGTAATAATAATAATACAACAATGCCATTTTGTATAATGTTACAACAACGATAAGGCTTTTTGGAAATAAGAAAAGACTACACACGGCTCCTCCACAGCGCAATTGTTTCTTCCATCACACACTAATCTGAAAGTTCTGCCCTTCAAGCATTCTCCAGTACACACCCACGCGCACACACACACACGTACACACAATTTTGACTTTTGCTGAGAGCAAAGAAAGAGACATTTCCTCTCTTCCTGTCACACATATGTTCAAGTCTTAATGAAAAGTTCTGGTATGCACACATTTAGTCAGACCTCCGCTTTACTGTTTTTTCATGATGTTTGCGTATTCAGATCTACTGTGATTGGCCAGTGCAGCTACGATGGAATGGTGGACTTCAAACCCAAGGGCAGTTGTCTTGGCAAAGCCTACCATCAGGAACGTCTGAGATCTTGGGTTAGTCGCTGTTGGGTTAGTCACGCAAGACAAGAGTGTGTCTTTCTTGTCTAGTGAAAAGCCTTCCAGATTTAAAGCAATTAATCTGGCCAGTGTTAGTTGTTGGAGTACCAATCCCATGATTCCATGCCTGTGGTGGTGGTGGTGATGGTCTTATGTATACCAGGTTCTGAACCACACGGCACAAGACACCATTTGAAGGAAATGTATACTACTAGAAGAAATCTCAATGGAGAACCACTTGGTCCTCACATTTCTGGCTGAAGGTACTGTCAGGATCACACTCCAGTCGCCTTCATACTCTTTCAAGACGAAGCTACATTGGCGTGTTGTGAAGACGTTGGCTAGCTTGTCCCAAAATCAGCACCAAAACGACTCGTGGAATTAGCGCTTGTTATCAGATAAACTTGAGTTGCCTTGTGGTCTTGAAATGGATAGGATTGTAATGATTTTAGAGACTGTGGGTAAAAATCCAGCCTACTTCGCCATCACAACCCCTGAAACACCGTTTGCTGCCATCAACATGCTCCAACTAGTTTTAAAAACATCTGGAATTGGCATGTACCGCCTGTACTGAATACTGAAGGATCTAAGTTCAATCATCTCACCAATCGGTCTCAGTTGATCCTCTGAAGCCCAGGTAGAGGGGAGTCCTAAACTTGAACTTCTCTTCAACTCACTTATTATTTTTATTCCCCTAAATCTTTACATGATTGTTTGGAGATATATGGCCAAATATAGTTTTTAATAAAAACCTCCAAATCAGAACACTTGAGGTAATAAAGCGGTCTGACTTATACATCATTCCCACTCTGCAGCCTGAGCCAATACTTTTGGTTCTGTTTTATGATTGAGAATGTAAATGGAGTTGTTTTTTTAAAGTTCTATCTATCTGCCAAGGCTTGGGCTCTGTCCAATTAGGATTTTTGTGATGATGGTTCTGGAATCCGCCAAATACACTTTGTATATTGTTTTATATTTCACAACAAGGTTAATTTTTGTTAGTTTTGGATTTTTTGTACAGTTGTCAGTGTTTCTGGTTGTTTCAAGCAGGTTCCTATGGCTCAGAAGGCTGTAGAGGGGCACTAGGCAGGGGGAAGAGATGGCTTTTTACGTTGCATAGTGATCAAAGCTTCCTAAGTATTCGAGAGCTGCCTGGTAGCAAAACTGGTATTCGTCCTGTAGGAAAAGCAAAATGAATCAGAACTGCTTAAAAGCTTGTTATTACACAGTAAAGTTGGCTTTAGATCAAAAACCAACAAACGTTTTTTAGAAAACCATTCATAAAGTTACATTTAAATGTTTTCTCTGACCTCTACAAGTTTTATTAATTATTAATTATAAAATTTGGTTTTAAAAATATTTAAACTGTTAATTTAAAAATATGTCTATACCAGGATTGGTGTTTTCTTACCTCAGTCTGCACCATGGCTGGTCGCTGGGTTCTCAGCATTTTCACTGTCTGGAAGATGTCTACCACACCCTCATAACGCATCCGCTCCAGCACAATACTGAGCGTGATGAAGACTCCGGTCCGGCCCACTCCAGCACTGCATCAAAAAACACAAAGCATTAAAAGTGCAAAATCATTTCTTTCCTGTTTCCTGAAAATTGCTCTGCTATAGCTTTAATGAGTTTTGTCTTAAAAACAAATTCACTTGTTGTTTTTGTGTCGAATGCAGTCAGTGCATCTTATAATTCTGTCATCTATATATTTAGCATATAAAAGCTGATTATTGCGATAAAGTTTAAGGGTTTTCTTAAAATCTGCTCAGTTGTACTGCTGGATAACTGCCCACTGTAGAGTATATAATGTTGTTAGTGTACATGGAGTTATTATGTCAGCTGAAAGTTGCTGCTTTAGTGAAACATGTTTGGGTTTAAACCTTTTGCAATGCATTCTGGGATAGTATAGACAAAATTGAATGCTCTTTAAAAATGTCGGCATTGACTTTAAGACATGCAGTGATCCAGGAACCGTGAGAAGGTTATCGAAGAAATAATCACAAGGATCGCCAAGTGTTAATTCCATCGGGAGGCACAATGAGGCATAACCAGTGACAAGACACTCCTTATACTGAGTAATGTAACAACATTCCATGGCTTTCTGCCCTCTCCTTTCTCTCGCTCTTTCTCTTTTTCTATATTTATTTATACAGTCTGGTAGGCATTTACAGTTTTTCTCTAATCCCTACTTTAGTTGTGAAATAATAACTTAAACGACAACATGTTTATTTCACTTTTTTCTGTTTGTTAGTGCTGAAATGGTGTGACTTTAAGCATATAACCTTTGCTCGCTGCGCATTCGCTGTCTCACATCATGAACTATAACGAGTCTGGTTAAACGTTGTTGGCTGAAACGACACTACATGAAACCGCTGTTTAATAAAATCGTAGGGTTTAACTGACACCTGAGCGAAAGACACTCTTACATCCTAAAAACCTGTTTAACACACGTCGGGTTTGAAAGGTGACAGCCTCGGCGAACAAAGAGATTTATGCTCCTGTTTTACTGAATTTACTCAGCCAATTAATGAACAGTGGCTGTATTAGATCTGATATTTTGGGGGGTAATGAGGCGGGGTAAGATGAAATGAACAGGAAGAAAAGAATAGATGAGGCAGCTGAGGATCGCCGATGAGCTGAGTGAGATATAGTGTATAAAAGAAGGATGGGGAAAAATGAGACATGAGCCACCTGAGCCAGACTAAACAAATAAATAGCGAAAGTGTGTGTGTGTGTCTGTGAAAAGGTTTTTGGTGACCAAATACACAGAGAGTTTGCATCATATCCTCCAGTTGAATCACAGATAAAACCGGAGCCATGTTTAGCCAAATTCACAGAAAGTGTTTTGGTAGACAGAAGAACAGTGTTTAGGACATATTTACTAGTATTTGGGTGAATCAGGTTAATTAATTGTTGCTTTTGGACTATACGAACATGATTCCCATGTCATACTGTAGGATCTCAGTGGTTATTATGTCAGACTGCATGGCAGTCAATAAAACAGACACACAATCGGTCATCGATCAATAACATGTTCAGACCTTTGCGACCTGTCGCTAAAAGGTAGCTAGCGGCAAACAAACAGCAGCATACAAAGACTCTTTTATCTTAACCATACCATAACTTAAGTTTCTCTTCTTGCTGCACTGTTTGCTTGACTCATTTCCACAGTTTCCTCAAGGTGGTTTGAAATTGTTGAGTTCATCAGGTTTGGCGCTCCATTTGATTTTTGGCTTTCTGACACTGCCAGAATTTCATCGCAGTGGTCATTATTCGAATGTCAGTGAACATGTTATATTAGTTATCGAAGACTTATTGTAGGGTTATAGGAATCTTACAGGATTTCAAAATTTGGTGTGGGCTTTGGAGTTGGTGACAAATTGTGGCCAAAATTGTCTTAAATTAATCCAAGGAATAGAAACATAAGAAATAATCAACTAACCAATCTGGCCCACAACTCTAGTTGGGGTTCCCAGCGTTCAGTGGATTATTACTAACATTATTTCCAGAGCTATGAGAAGTTGTTGTGTTAGAGAGCATTGTAGTGGGGTGGAGAGTGTTATTATTGTTAAGTAGGCTTTGTAGTGGTGTTTGTGTGTGAAATAGTGTGGATGTAGAGTGTTAGATCTTATACAGCATAAAAAAAGAGGCTGCTGAAAAGCTAATGGTCTGGAAGTGTGAGAATCACCTATGATGAAGCCATTAACAGATTTCAAGCATACCAATGAGAAGTGTGTGTAGGAGTATGTACTCAAAATTCAAGCCTACAGTCGTAATTATCAGTCTGAGGCTACAGACTGCTCTTGTGCTTCAGTATGATAGGGTGTGTGTGTGTGTGTGTGTGTGTGTGTGTGTATTATACCTGCAGTGGACAGAAATGGGACCGTCCTGGCCAAACTGCTCCTTGGTTTTATGCACTTGGCCGATGAAGTCGATGAAACCTTCGCCAGATTTGGGGACTCCCTGCTCCGGCCAATCGGTGAACTGAAACTGCCGCACAGTCCGAGACTGTCCATCCTGAGACAGAAAATTTCAAAGGAAAAATGGCAAAATGTATAGAGACTATAGAGATTCGGAACACAATAGGAAATAAAAATACTACAGAATGTCATTCATGCAAAGTTTTTTATGGAAGTGGCAAACGAGGCAGATATCCCCATATGTGCTCGGACACACCCACTCAGCCTGTTATTCCACACTAACTTGCCCCACTTAGTCATAGGGAGAAGGAAACAGCTTTGAAATCTCTCCTATAACTATGTTTGGAGTATTTCTGGGAGACGAAGGCTTGTGAGCTACTCACTCTCCGCACAGTGTGTTATCTTACATCAAATACACACACACACACACACTTACTGCTCTAATCACCACCCAGTCACAACAAGCTCTCTTTCCTTTATTCCACCGCCTCATCTTTTTTTTTCTTATTTCTCTTTCTCTCATTTATCTCTTCTTCTTTATTCTCCTGCCTCTCTTTCTTTTTTTTACCACACCCTTTCATAATCTCTCACTCTTGCTTACTCTCTCTCTTTTATTCTTACATTGCTTACTTTTTTGCATTCCCTATCCACACACTCTCTCTTAATTGTGCTTTCTTCCTCACTGTCCTGGCTTTCCCGACTTTGTATCCTTCACCCTTACTATTACTCCCCCCGTCTCCCTCTTTCCCTTACTGTTGTTTACAAAACTCACTTTCCCTCTCTTTCTCTCTCTGTCTCTCTCTCTCTCTCTCTCCCTCTTTTTCTTCAAACCCCTGTCTTTATCTCAATGCTTTACCTATTCATGCACTCTACACCACCCCTCATCTTTCCATTAATCACCTGCACCCATTCTGAATTCTCTGTGTCCATTGTGTAGCTGTCGTGATCTCTCGTTCTTTCTTTTACACTTTAATGAGCAAATGTAATTGATTGAATTTTGGTCAGAGTGTGTCGAATCAAGTGATTAAATACATGACTAGCTCTGAACTGTGCAGCCGTCGTGTCCCTCTCATCTTGTGCTTTCTCTCTTCTCTCCAAGCAGGACTCACTTCTGTTTTAAGCATGGGGTTGTTATGCTGCTACCAGCTCCGCTCTGATGGTCCGAACCTAATTAAACCACTGGCTACAAATCTGGCTAGTGTTTTTCTTACCCTTAACTGTGTTATGGTATGTTACTCTCAGGTCCACTGCTCCCCAACAGAAAAAAATATACTGCCGTGTGTGAAAACGCTTCCGGATATTTATTCAGGAAAATTCATTTACAACATGCTTTATGATCAGAGGTTGGCTTTTACCTCAGAGGAATTGGTCATGCTGCGTGATTTAAATTAGCACATTAAATAAAACATATTAGCTGTTTATTGTAAAAGTTAAAGTGTGGCGAAATAGCTTCTGTTTTAATTCTTTTGACACTAAACCACACATCCCATTAGTGCATCACATTAGTATGCTGCCCAAAAGTAATTAATTAAATATGCAACATGATGGAGCTTCTCTAATGTAGGACTTGGGGCTTGGAGGGCTTGAAAAAATATGGGGGTCTGATTGTGCATGCCAAGTATGTGCATGTGTGTGTGTAAGAGCGAGAGAAAGAGAGAAAGGGATAGGAAGAGAGAGATAGAGAGAAAGCGAGAGAAAGGGAGAAGAGGGTTTCTCACCCTTGCGTCTGTAACTTTAAACTCTCGGAGGATATACTGGGGCATGTTGTACTCAGCCATGGGGTCCACCACAAAGTACTGGTACCGAGCAGAGCGCTCTGCAGGCCAGTACTGATGGCATTTTTCCTGGGGATGCAAAGACACGCGCGCGCACACACACACACACACACACATTAATCTCAGTCTCCTGCCTTATAAACACACACAGGATGTTTTAGACAGTTATTTTTCTTCTCTAGCACCCAATGAACGGGTAAGTTTTGCTTTCCACAATAAGTTACAGCATTGCGTTTTCAGTCTAAGGAAGGCTGGTTAGTGAATGTTTGCTAACATCTGTAAGGAGATAGGAGATACTTGTTTTATAGACCTTTTACAACATTAAACAAAAAAAAAATATCAATACTAACGGTACTATTAAAAGACACTGTGGAAAAACAGAAACTATTCACAAAACTATTTATGCTGGTTAACGATTTATCATGTGGTGTATTTATAGTAAAAATAATAATCCTTTACCAGAGGATTAAGTTTAGAATATAAACTATTAGTACAGAGTGGTTTTTAGTTTAGCTCCGAGTTTGCAAAGCAGACCCATGGCACACACAGACACACAAACACACACTTACTCTGCCCATCTCCCTTAGCTTAGTGAGCATCACCACGATAGTGGAGTTGTTCTCCCACAGCATGCGCCAGAAATCCTCTGTGGTCTCAGCTAAAGGGCCCTGGGTGGCTATGTAGGCCTTCTGCTGCCTAAACACACACACAAACACACACACACGCATAAATCAAGTGTATTTAAGTTAGATTTGTTTTATGTAAAATGTAACCGCATTCATATCAGATCCTGCCGAGACGCCGCACGACGCCAAGTGTAAAGTGCACAGAAGTGTGAATATAACTACTGAAAATAACTAGTGTAATAGAAAAATCTCGTGTCTGCCTGGAAGCTAAAAGGACACTTACACAGCAAACATGAACCCACACTCAAGACTATAACAAGAAAAAATTATTGGTTGAATTTGCTGAGTCCTGCGTGACTAATATTATCCTGATTAGTTCTTGTCTTGCTTTTTAGGGTTTTTCTAATTGGGTCATGCCCAAAAAAGTTAACAGACAAAGTGTCCCAAATTTCAGCCAGAAAAAAAATACAAGAGTGTCTGTTAAATACCTGTATCCGTCTATAAAGCTGGCGTTAATGTAGTCTGAGCCTTCTAGCCCTCTGATTGGCTGAAGGCACACTCGGGTAGTCTCATACGGCATGATGTTTACCAGGCGGTTCTTGAACTTGTTACAGGGCAGGTTGGCACTTATAAATCTAGACGTGTGGGCTTTGGAGTTGGCGAGTCTCTGCAAGGATGAAGACAACAGTATAAGCAAATGAAACAGAAATACATGCAGCGTGTATGTAGCTTGTCACTGTACTGTGTATCATTAGTCAAATGATATTTTTTATTTTAATATTTCGTTAGGGTAAGTAAGCCATAGCAACAGGGCAGTAAACACAATAACATTGGGTATGTCAGTGTCAGGGCACTGGCAGTGGTCTACAAAAAATTGGGACAAATACACACAGTGTTCGGCTCTGTAATATTTCAACAAAACATAAACCTATTTGGATAATGTGGGACTTTAAAAGCTTGTAATTGGAGCAGACTGGTTTAAGCACACATGAATCATGGCTGGGTTTTTGGTTGTGAATGCTAAAAGTGTGTTGGCCTAGTTCCTCTAGCCACCTGTAAAACAACAGTAGACTTGGTAAAATGGGTCACTGTTATGTCTGCAAAAAAATGTGTACAAAGTATCCAGTAAGAAGGAAACCGTTTCAATCATTCATTACATATTTTAAGCAAAGGGTACAATGTCCTTAGCACATTTAGAAAAAAAAACGATAAAATATTTAAGAAAATAAAGCTGAAAAAGGCTTTATTCACACTCTTCCTCAATCGAATGCAGAAAGCTCTGTCACATCAGGCACACGTAGCGCCCATAGATAATATGGAGTTTTTTCGAATGATTCAAACACTGTGTTATAGCGTGTGTTTGTGTTAGTATGTGTGTGTCTGTGCCGATTCTTCAAAGAAGCGACTAGAAAAGCATGAAAAAGCAGCGAGATATGTAGCGGCCTGATAAAAACACACAAACACACACATCGGAAACTAGATGAGTAAAAGCAATTGTTTTTCTTTACAGAGACTTTACTGATTGAGTAAACCCAGAGCACCGCTAAGATTTAGGATGATTCTAGAGCTACAGTAATGTAATAGTAATGATTTTATAGGGACCAAATTGTTTTCATAGCACCCCTGCATATAGCCCAGACAAAACTTCAACAAAAAAGTAATCTATGAATGATTGAAATGGAGACTATTCTGTTTTCAGTGCCACTGCTTTGTAACAGCAAGCTTTTCTGATGTGTCCAGATTTTACATTTTTATGGCTACAATAATGATTTTAATAACAGAACCTTTGTTAAAATCAAGGTAAATACAAACCGATAAATATCATTGTATAATCTTATTGTTCTTATTAAATAAGTTACTGGTTCATTAAATATGTTTATATATTGCGGTCATATGTCCGTTATCTGGCCATATTTAAAAGGTATCAGTGTAATTAAACAGAGTTTAATAATAATATATGCATATGCATAGTGACATGCTGGTGTCACCGGCATTAGATAAACTATTAACTTGTCTCTGCCATTCGGTGGAATAATTAAGTGGAGACCAGGTGTCAAGTATAAAGCGTGTAAGAAACATAAAGTTGTTTCTAACTCACAGAATTAATATTATTATAAGCATGAATAACGAGATTTGGTCATGTATAGCTTTTGCAGTAAATAGTTTTACTTGTAGTATTATTTGTTAGCCTGATTAGCCTTATTAGAATAAATATTATTAAAAAAAAATATTTTTTTGCCATGAAATAGATATTTAAAAACATTGTACTGCTCTCTTTCTCTCTCTTGCACTCTCGTTCTCTCTCTCTCTCTCTCTTGTCGGTTCATCATCATCAGCTAATAATTGAAGCCACCTGTAGTTTTCCGTATCTTAATAATAACTCGGTTAAATAACTCAGTCCTCTGCTGTGCTACTAGACTTCCATCATTTGCATGGACTGCGGCGAGAGAATCTTCCCAGGAGATGACGAGCGACGCTGTTCTTTGCCCGACAAATGCGTCTTTCCGTTGTGGAGGGTAATTTAACAAACGATTACAGGCTGTAGTGCAATACAGTGCACGCAATTAGGTCAAGAGCTGCTTCGAAATGAGTGGGCTTTAATAGGTTTTACTCACGTAGCATACTGCGTGATGTCAACAGCGCTTCAGCAAAACAGGCTAACAAAAGTTTTACAAACTCAGTCTGCAACATTACCAACACTTATAAATTCTATAGTAAACTGATTAAAATCTGTTATGGTGCACTATTTGACTTAAGTTTGAAAATGTCTTTTAGTTGTGCTCTGGTACAGTGTGACTGGCCAAATCAGAAGCTAATATTTATTCAATGGCTATATAATTACTGTGAATCGTTCCCAATCACTGTGTATCTGTTTTAGTCATGATATATTTCATTTACAGTTGCAATAAAACTGTGCTACTAGTACGTATTGTTATATGTTCAAAACCAGAAGCAAACAAATGAATTCGAGATCTTGTGTATTATGTAATACTCCATGTAATCAAGATTTAAAAAAAATTCAATGTCTTAAATGGGTTAAATCTGATACACAGGATTGTCAAGGTGTAATACTCTTAGCGTGTAAGCTTATTTGTGCAGGCTGAAGGAATCATTATTGAAATTTCAAACCTTTGGTCCCTGCAGATTGTGTGTTTCTTGTGAATGGGTTTTCTGTAATAACATTCTGGATCTGATAAGAAATATCTGGAGGAAACACTTCCTTAAGCCGATGGTTTCTTTAAACTAGAGACGAAAAATCTGAATCCATTTACAGATTTGATTCCTCTTGAATCCTTCATCGAATGGATCCAAGTCTCACTAGTCATTTAGGTCACTTAAATAAATAAAAATTTTGACTGCTTTTGCCATAGTATTCCAATAGATGGCACTCATCAAATCCCTAGAATCCACTTAAACCTTGGCCTCATAAATCTCTCTCACACATACACACACTGACTCCGTTTGAACCTGGTTGTTTTGCTACGGGCGATGAGCCTGAGGTTAATCTTACGGTTCAGATGAATCAGCTACCGCTATTTTGAGTCTCTTATGTTTCTGACTACGCAAAAAGTTTCTTAAACTTACCCAGTCAGCTACTCATTTCTACAGTTACTAGCTAACTACTAGCAATCTACTGATCTGAGTAAATGAGGTAAAGGATTCGTGAATCCTGAGTCATACAGAGATGAGGTTATTTAACCCGGATGAATCAGGATTCGCTTATCTCTCCTTTAATCCTTTCTCACCCTTAAATTTGTATGTTTTAAAACTGTTGGTCTTTAAACACTTCCTACTCTTTGTTGATCCGACTGCAACAAATGTAAAGCATGCAGTTTGAATTAAATTTCAATAAATGGTAAAGCATAAATGGTAGATTAAATAATATTCTGAAATACATTATTAAATAAGTCCTCTGATCCTGAAATTAACATTTAATTTGGGTTAACATGGTATGATTTTATTTAATTTAGGTGTATTTGATTTTTGATTTTATAATCTGATTAGATTATTTAATCAGATTAAATACAGATTAAGGGAACATTAATTATTTTACCAATGACAGAATGTGTGTACAGGGTCATTTCAGAAAGCACTATATCAGTTTGCTACCTTGAACTCCAGTTCCATGCCTGTGACATGCTCTCCGACCTCCACTTGGGCCAGTTTCTGGATGTAGGAGAAAAGGCTGCGAGCGGGGACCTCTGTGTTGCCGCAGGCGACTGCCTCCAGCAGGGCGTCGTGGATGAAGCTATACTGATCCTCTGTCTGCACCATGTAGTTCCTCTGGGCGCGCATCAGCGTCACGTGACCGTAAATGTCCACTGTCTTCTCGTGTTTGATGCGCTCCAGCATGGCGTCGATGACGATGAAGCAGCCAGTTCGGCCCACACCAGCGCTAAACACACACGTATAGTAAAGCGTGTTGAATGATTCAGAGCTGAAGTACACAGCTGGCAAGAAATTTAGTGAAAAACTACCGAAGATTGTTACAGATTAAAGATTCATTTTATTATTATAAATACCCAGTAGGCGCTGATAAAATAAATGTAGACTGTAGGTCTATATGCTAGGTACAGGTGTGGGGTTTATAGTGGGTCACAGTCAATTTTCTAAATTTAGCCTTGATCTATTACATAGGCGGAGGAGGACTTAGCATATAAATGGACTTCGTTGTGAAAAAGATGCTCTCAGCTGTTCTGCACTGTCTCACTGTATTACACTGCCTCAGTATCTGAAGGCTAGAGAATTTTTAAATCTAAAACCTACCTTGACTTTCCTTTAAACCTTTAAATCTTGTCTGATTGCACTCACCAACTGGAGACCAAAGTTAAAAATTGGCTGCCTTGAAATAACATGAAATCCATCACTGGCAAACCAATATGAATTAAACGTTTCATATATATCTGTGAGAAAACTAATACAGTTTAAAATGTATTACAGTAATATAAATTTAGTATTGAAAGCCAGACGTCTAGCTATGAACATATATAATGCCTAGGTATAAAGCACATGAACTCCTTCTAAAATATCAAATTTAAAAATAAAATAATGTAAAATAATACTAAAATACTAAAATAATATAATCTCACCTGCAATGAGCAATGATAGGCCCTGCATCAGGTGGGTTGCAGGTCTTTACCCTTCTCAGGAAAGCCAAGAAGGGTGTTGGGTACTCGGGCACACCATGATCCGGCCATGCTGTGAACTGGAACTGACGAACTTCGCGCTTTTCACTAGAGCCATTCTGCGAAACCAGAGAGAGGGAGAAAGTACAAGATAAGGCTGGGCGATGTGGCAAAAATGTCATTTCAACCATTTTTTTCCATATTGATTGATAACGACATATTTCAGTATATAAATTCTTCATGTTGCCAGATTTAAGAGTATCCCAACAAAGACGAAAGCACAAACATTATAGAGTTTATTAATTAAGTTTTAAAGTATAATTTATTGACAAAACATTTAGCCTTAAAAAAAGACAACTTAAAATAAACACAACACAATGTTACCGCCTGTGCTAAAGCTGCCTGTTTAGTGTAACCACAGATGTCACGACTGGCATTATGAGCTCAGCTCCTGCTACGTTTGTGGATGTATACATACTTTACTGAATTTATTTATTTGGATCTTTTACTAAGTAACCACATGATTTTTGTTGGAACTTTATAATTTAATGGCTTTATAGTTGTTTTTTTTTTTCAATTTTGTGAATGTATGTTTTTGGTGGTCTTTTGGTGGTCTGACAAAGACTCTGATTTTACCCGGTTTTCAACCAGTTAGCGTTGCAAAAATAGGTGACATGTTTACTCTGTCGAAGTGCTGTATGATAAAGATTTCACTCATCGAACGCAGTGTCCCACTGGGAGGAAGGCTAAATGTTAGCAGGTTTCCATCCATATTGAGTAAAAATGTTTAGAGCTTATTAGCATTATTGACAAGTTTATTGCAATTCGATATAATATTGTTTATCTGCCCAGCCCTGGTACAACATGTAACTACTTACTACACACTCACTACACAAAGTGTGTCCTCCTGCCTCTGCCATGCCTAATGCAATCTGCTTTCACACACACACACACACACACACACACACACACACACACACATTATCACAATGCTGGTCCAAAGCCTGCCAGAAAAAAAACTAGTCTCAATGAGGTTAAAAAAAACCCCCAAAAGACAACAAAGATTTTAGATTTTCCTTTTTAGGGCCTGACAGAAGCTCCTCTGAATAAATGAATAAATAATTCAGGTAATTTAATCCACCTTGGCCTAGTTTTCCTTTACACTCTTCTGCAGCACTCTGTGATTATCTAAAAGTACATATGACTTTGGATTATCATTCTAAGGACCTTCAGTTGTCATAATTGCAATGCAGCTAATTAATTCTACACAACATCCAAATCTAACCATAAGATTAACCTCAACAAACAGATAGATATTCATGTATAAACTGACACAATATTCTATTTTTATTTGGTGCCCAACAATATTTAAACACACACACACAGATGTAAGGTTTCTGGACAGCAGCTACGTCAGACCAAAAATTAAGAATTAATACTAAAATTCTAATTTTCCACTAGAACAAAATCTAGATGTTTGTCTTTGCCGTGAATGTCTTTACTCTGGATTGGTAAACCCAGTGTCTACACTCTACACTCTCTGTCCACTCGACTGCTCGACTTTGCACGCAGCAGGCTGCCAGTTGCCTGTGTTTCTTTAAAACAAAGACATGACACACAAGTTCCATCTCTCTATTTGTGTGTGTCGTACAAAAAAGGAAGGACAGGAGAAAGCCTTTAGGCACGCCTCACCTCTTTACATCTAGCCTACCTGTTTATTTCTCCCTAATCTACAGAGCAATGTCTCCTAAGGTAAAGTGCTGAGTGAGTGTATGTAACCGAGAGAGAGAGTGAGAAAGCAAGAGAGAGAGAGAGAGAGAGAGAGAGAGAGAGAGAGAGAGAAAGAAGTAGAGAGAGTGAGAGAATAAGAGAGAAAGAGGGAGAGAGAGCGAGAGAGAGTGAGAACTAGAGAGAAGTGAGCGAGAGCGAGGGAGAGTGAGAAATAGAGAGAAGTGAGGGAGAGAAACAAGGCTTTTATTGTGTATTTAGCTAATAAGCAGCTTTTGGTCTGCCAGATGCAAGCGAATAAAGAGTTACTTCTGTTGCTCATCCATCCTCAGCACCAGTTTTTTTCTACTTTCTTGTTAAAACGATAAATAAACTGCTGTTTAATTAAAGTCCAAGTCTGTAAAACTAGCAGTTCTGGGGTATGCGTGTGAAAAATACTTCCAACAAGGCTGCAGAGGAATGTGGAGTAAACAAAAGAAACCCATTAAAACACTAAACTGTAGTTAATGTTATGAAGGTAAATGCCAGGGGTTTGTGTTAACTGATAATTTAAGTATCAAACACTAACATACATTTATCTATAATTTCATGGCAAAGTAATTCTACAATAACCAGTAAGGACAAACAGTGGAAGCAAGAGGTTCTGGATGGGATTCCGGATTTTAGCCTTGTGCTTGATGATCTCATCAATAATGCTGATGCTAATCTGGTGTGTAAGCATGAATATCAGCTTTAGTTGCAGCTTTGATCATGTATTAATAATGTTTCTATCATGGATAAGGAGCAGAGTGGAAATTTGGCCATAAATGTTTCATTTCTTCAGTGCAGCTTTGACCAAAAATCAAAACAAATGAAACTAATGGGATATGCCAGTATTCATTTCAAATTCATTCAGCACTGCGTCTGTATATACAAAAGCACTCTAAACAAGAACACTGTCGATTTCTCAATTCTGATTGGTTATTAGATGACAAACCTAGCCATTTCTATAAAAATGGAAAAAAACCTGAGGTTAGTGGGCGAATGCTGTATACAGTAGCTTCTATGATGCAGTGCTAAATGATGACAGGAACTAACACTTACTGGCATGGGTGCATGCGGCCCAAGAATCTCACCGCTTATTTCATGTTAAGTGCTGGGTCCTACCTTGTGTAAGGAGAAGGTGCGTACGCAGAAGGTGGCCAGCTCGATGGTGTCCAGCAGGGTGACCTGGGTCATGCCATATGTCTCTGTCCCTCGGCTTGGCCAATACTGATCACACTTAATCTGAATATGCACACAGGATAAATACGAATATAAATGAGAATAGAATTATGAACATAAAACAGACGCATGGTACAAGGATTTTCAAGAACTCTCCTACTAGAAATTTACCCATCCACCCATCAATCCATACATCCATCAATTCATCAATCCATCCATCCATCCATCCAACCATTTGTTCATTGTCTATACCCGCTTATTCCTAATCAGGGTCACTTGGATCTGCTGGAGCCTCTCCCAGCTGACATGGGTGAAAGGCAGAAGTTGACACTGGAGAGGTCACTAGTCCATCACAGATCCACATACAGACAAACCACCACAGACACTCACACTCACTCCTATAGGCAATTAAAAAAAATTGGGTAGAACATGCAAACTCCAGCCAGAAACCTCTGCCTCTGCCTACTAAAAATTCAACTAAATTTAATTTAGTCCAGAAAAGAGGAAGAGAATATACGGATGTAGAATTACAGGATATTCACTTTCGTTCATTCACACAGAAGCAGAACAGACTTTGCGTTTACATGATAAAGAATTTGAATGACGAGCATCTTCACAAGTCAGCGATATCATAGTTTATGCTGCTCTAAGTAATAAAAATGATCTGTTTCACATGCATTTAATAAGTTTATATGTTGGCAAATCGTTGTGATATGATAGGAATATAAAACACTCTGTTATACCAGATGTTTAATAGCTAACATTTAAGGAAGGAGTATCCATTGTTAGTCCATTGGAACAGTCAGGGGGAAATATTTTTTAACAGGGAATAGTTTTTGGGACAAAAGATTTAGACAGAGTACTGAAATAATAGTGATTTTATGTTTTACAATATTAAATGTAACTATAAAGGATAATTCACTTAAGGATGCTAATAATAACTTTGCGCCAGCATGAACCCGATTGTTTTCCTGTAACAGCATGTTCGTTTGTCGGGATGGTAATGCTTTACAGCACATTAAAGCTCTTATTGAACATCAACTGTTTCATCGTCAGGCTCAAATGAAGGTCATCCAGCCTGGAAAAGGTTCCAGAGCCCTGACAACAACCCCCCAACCCCCTGTGTGATGTGTTCCAGACTTCCCGTTTAATAAATGTAGTTCATTTTGAGCAGGCTCTAATTATTACGCTCGGTGAAGGATTGGAATTAGGAATCAGGTAAATGAGGTGTCCAAGCTGCTGGGATTCTGGATGGTTGCATGGTTGTGAAAGAAATGTCTCCCACTGAGGGATTCTTTTCTCTTTACTTCTCTCCCTGTCACTTCCTCCGTCTTCCTCTGTATTTGCTAAATGGTCCTTGCTAGCCGGAGGAAGTGCCAGATAATTGTCGCCTATGATCTCTTCCGCCTTCTGCACACACTTTTTCTTAGTCTCTTAGCCGGCGCTGACATTTCATCACAGTTTATGTCTATCCGTGTGTTGTGAATGACTGCTTCTTATCACAAGCCGCTTGTCATCTCAAGTATTCGGCCGAAAAATATAAGACAATAATGGAACTGTGCTCAAATACTTAAACAGTTTCTGACCAATCGTTTCAGAAAGCAGAGTGTTAGAAACCTACATGAAATATGTTTTGAAAAGCTGTACTATTATTTATGACAGGGCAAAAAACACTAAATACCAGTGACATTTCTCTTCTTCTGAGCTAACACAATGAGAAATTTTTGGAAAGATAAATAAAGATATAAACATGAGATAATGTGAGACATGCTACTATGTTAGACACTCCAAATTAACGATTTATTTATATTTACTTTATTTAACATGTATTAGAGGGCAACTCCAGTGTCTCTTCAGGATATAAAACTGCACTTTCGTTCACAATATAACAAACTGTGTCTTTTGCTTTATTAAGAACGGTGTAACATTAAATAAATAGATGAATATTACTTACTTTGGTTCTGTAATGATAAAATAATCAAGGGTGTAAAAGTATTTATTGAATACAAAGTTACAAATCTTTTTACTTTAAAGTGGTTGGAAGCCATGATTATGTGCCATTACATAAGGGTTCCAAAAAAATAACCTATAAAAACATGTTGATTTCTCCTGGTTAATATGCATCAGTGGAGTTGTAGCTTCAATAGTATAATAATCTACAAATACAGTCTATTATGAGTCTTACCCGTGACTTCTCCTCTAACCGGGTCATCATTACAACGGTGGCTGCTCTCTGCTCCCATACCATCCTCCAGAAATCCCCAAATGTCTCTGGCAGTGGGCCCTGTGTGGCGATGTAGGCATTCTGCTTCCTGTACCCGTCAATGTAGTTAGCGTTAATGTAGTCACTGCCTGCGATGCCTGGCAATGCAAAACAGGGATGCTCTGGTCAGATATGCTTGTGCCAAAACAACTGGGACTGAAACAGTAGCTGTGTTATTCTGGGAGCTGGTGAGAAACAGAGGTTTAGGCTGCACTGACATGACGCTGAGGCAGTGTTATCCATTACAGAAAATAATTCCCATGAAGACAAGCCATCAAGTCTAAGTCTCTCTCACTCGCTTTCATCTGGTGGCCCATGGCATATAGTGGTGTGATTTAGTGCCTGATTCAGATAGTGCTACAAGCTGGAATTAGACAAGGCTCTGTGCCATGGCAGCCTGTCACCTCCAGCTAGCTGTAAATTTCCCCTAAAGCAGCTTCTTTCCCTTTCTTGGCCCACACTACAGCTCTCTGTCGATGAAATAAACAACACAATGAGCCAGAACCAGCACAAAGATATAAAAAGCTTAACTTTAATTCCTAGCCTTATAATGCATATTTGTGGTTCATTTATTAACCCTGATTTGTTGAGTTTTTGCAAAACTGTGTTGTACTAGTTCTAAACTATTTAAATTTACTAAACCTTTTTTTTTTTTGTTCTTTGTGTCAAAGCTTTCAGCTCAAGCCAAAAATATTTAATAGTTAAACATTAAAGAAGCTGTATTTAGTAATGTAACTCTTTCAAAAAACCAGATTTGTTTTAGTAAAATAAAAAAAACTACAGCACATTTTTGCCCTTTATGTCAGTTGAGCCAAACTGGAAAAAAAAATAAAAATGAAAAGTAATTTAATAACAGTTAAAATAACAAGATAATTATACACTCAGCGCCAACAAACACTGGGCCGCGCTGCCAAATTGTTGTTTTCATGCTTAAACAAAGCGCTATGAAATTCTCAGCTGCTTTCATCTTTCGCACTCCGTGACAACAGTGAAACGGGCAAAAACGAGCAATCAGGGAGAAAAGAGTGTGACGTTAAAAAACGTCGCCTCTGTCTGACAGAGTGTCAACAGCGTGCACAGCTTTAGTCACAGCTCAGTGAACAACAGACAAATGTGTGCATGAATCGTTTCACTGCTGTGACTAATGGCACAATCACCGTGCTGTAAAATAGAAATTTCAAACTTGAGTAATTTATGTATTTACTGCCCTGTTTTTGGGAAGATTTCATTACGCTGTGTTAAGACTTGCTTTTAATAAGGCTGCTTGGGAAGTGCCATGCAAATGAGACTGCAAAAATCGGGTCAAAATAAAAATAAGACACACTGATAAAAGGATAAACTGGAAAGAAGATAAGTAAACAGTCAGATGGAATTCAGTTGTCAGGAAATGAGCTTAACAAGGACATTTTTTAACAAAAAATTCAGCATTTCTACTGTATATCTGCCCAAGTCCTCCCTAAGCATTGCTTTAAGGGTGTTACTCTGTAACCTACAGTTCATTAGACATGATAAAGAGCTCATACATAACAGCAACGTTTAATCAAATATCAGTTTAAACTGAGATTATTTTTGTATGTGTAGAAAAATGATCCTCACCATCAATTGGAGCCAGAATGACGCGGGAGTGGTCATAGGCGATGACATTGGCATAGCGATTCTTGGGTTTGTTGACCTCCAGGTTGGAGTGCTCCCAGGTGAACTGCTGTCCTGGATCAATAGACTGCAGGAACATGAGCAGAAGAAGCACTCAAGGATTTGCTGTACTATAATACTATTAGTGTAAATACAAACCAACAGCACCAGAGAGAGTGATAAACAGGTGACAAAACCATTCCGACTGGTATTTTAATAAACGTTAGCCTGCTATGGTTTTACTGTAAAGCATCTAGCCAGGTATTTTAAGATTGCTCCCTCGGCAGTGAATAAAAGCCCTGGAAATATTGAAAAAAGAATTCGGCACGTTAGCCCAAGGAGGAAATAAAAGAGGGTGTGATGAAAGAAGGGGGTTTCTCACTGCCTTGACGCTTACAAGATAAATGCCATCACATTCCCTGTATAAGAATTTCTGCATAAATATTTTATTCCCTGTTTGGGGTAATTTACTATTCCATTATGATTCTGAATCTGAACTATCCAGATGATGCTCCCCACCCCCTCCATCCTCTCCCTTACCCTCTCCTGCCAAGCTTTGGGCCTTGAAGTATGTTTTTATTTACAGCTGTGGACATGAAAACTAAACTGGGGCTACATAAGAACCAATAAGGGGAAGTAGCAGGTTTTTTTTCCATCTGGCAGTTATAGAAACCTGTTACCAGACATTAACTCTCAAGGCTCTTACGACATGCCCCCTGCTGGTCAGACACATCATGAAAGTACACATCAGGTAACACCTGAATTTGCCTTTTGGACTTGATTTAGGCTATTTACCACCCACTAGCTAGGTATCATCGTTTACATCTAGAGAGGGTGAAGACTAACAGAAGACCAACAATGCTGCGTCGCTTAAAGGTACCACTAATTACCCTTCTCTGCATACATCAACTCACATGACTCACAAAAACTGGTTAGTGATGCTCGTTATTAATGGAATTTAAAGTTACTGCTGTACCATTAACAAGAGAAATACATTCCATGGCCACCTAGAGTCAAAAAGGTAAAACACAGGTAACAGCCTGCCCAATTATAATATATAAGAAGAAAAGCTTATTATCTAGCAGGGCATTGGCTGCACAGACTGCACTCGTATCTCAATCGTTTCCTCTTCTTCTTGATCCTTAAGTCACATCATCAATATAAAAAATTTAACAGGTGTTTGAACAGGTATACATAGTTTAAACAACTGGCTCTTGTGAAATAGAATTTTTCACCCTGATCTTAAGGCCTGTAAAAACCCCCCCCCCAACCCCACCCCCACCCCCCCCCCACTCTCTCCGTGTTACTCTTACTCTTTCATCATTCTGCTTCACAGCTTGCGACCAAAAACCAATCACTCAGGAACCAGAAAGCCCTGCTTGGAACAGTGAGGCACCCCAATGAGCAGCCATTCATCATGTAAATAACAAAATTAAAATTACACTTCTTCATTTAATTTGGTCATTTATTTTTTAAGAGGAAGATGGAGAGAGAGACAGAGAGTCTATACAAGCAATGGCACTATTTTCGATGTGCCGTGATGTGTGTGGCTCTGCTGTATTTTTGTGTCTCTTTCAGAGGATGACGTTAACATTTACAGCATTTTTTTCCTTTTACTGCAGCACTCAAATCTGGGCAGCTAAAATTAATGAATCACAACACATTGATTTCTTCATCATAAAAAAAAAACTGGACTTGATTAATGATGCTACTTTAAAACAAGGTCGTAAAAACCAACATTTAGGTACGGTTCATGTTCAAAATGTTGAGCTCCACTGAATGAGACTATCCTCTTTATGAGAAATGTATTCACTCTGCCATAAACTTATAAACGAGATGAAGGACAGTGAGTGCTCCTGGTATAAAGTAGTACAGTACGTTCAGTGGATGGGGAGCGAGTAGAGGAGAGACGTCTAACACGCCTCATAAAAACAACATATTAAATTCCCTGTGTTCAATTAAAGGAGTGAAGAGACACCAAATTTTTTAATAGGGTTCATGTTTGTGTTAACTGAACACCGTAGGTGTTAAATGGGAATTTAGCATTGAGTGGTAATTCAATGGTTAAGCTAACCTAAAGATTGTGGGTTCACTGCTGAGACCCGCCGAGCAAGAGTTGTAGAATAACATGAAATGCAATTCCCTCTGGATAATGGCATGTAAGAAATGCCCAAAATGTTAACTTACTAGCTGAAAATAAAAAATATCACCGTGGTTTTTTTTTCAAATCAGATACTTTAGACTTCTGTACACATCAAGACTGAGCTGACGATCTATCCGTTTAACAGAACTGGGGCAGCTCTGTGCACCATTCACCATCATTCACTTACTGATTTTCAGTTACCTTTTCATTTTTGAAAAGGTTTACCCTAGTTTACTTCCGGTGTCACTTGTTGCCGCTAGCCTTTATAAGCTAGTGCTAATGTTAACATGTTGCGAAGTATTGTTAGCCTGTCTGCTTACCAAGTGTTTATTCTATGTCTATGTATTTATGTTAAGATTTATGCTACGTCTGGTTAAAATAAAGCCCGTTTTTGACCACATCTTTGTCTTCTTTCTATCTACGCTATTTTTTAAATAAAGCCGAAACCTGCATTATGGATTCTACCCCGTCTGCTTCCTAATAATTTTCTTTATTATTTTCTTTATTTTGATTTGTCTGTTCAGCAAACATTGAGTGTAAGGCCAACTTTTGCCTTGGCAATCCACTTACCAGCCATGAATTTTTTAGACTTATGCGCAGAACCCAGTGTACATAAGCAAAGACACATGGAGAAAAAGACACAAAGGGAAACTTCCCACAGATGCTAATTATTGGTGTACTGTGGTGTGTCTGTCAGAGCTGTCTGTAAGCCACTATAAACCAACTCTACACATCTTACATAACTCTGTAAAGCTAATGCAGCTATATGCTAATAATGCACATATTGACATTATATGGCATTCTGAGCCTTAATGTTTAAACAGCTTGGTAAAGCTGTTGAGACTGTCAAAGCCAGAATCATTCCATGTCCCTTTATTTGTATAAAAAAGTAAACACGGATGTTTATCAACATATAAATGTTTCTGGATTACATATTTCACTGAATGTAATTGTTTATATCCATACCGAGCAACCACATGATTATTTGTTGGAATTGTTTAGATCAGTAGTATACAATAGGTGTATATTGAAATCAGCTTTCCAATTATATGTTACATGTTTAGCTTTTGTTCTACGTGCTTTACGACACAAAGATTTCACAACGGTGGAATGTTAACAGGTTTTAATCCATAGTCCAGACCTTATTATCATTATCTACATAATACCCTAGCAGATCGGCAGCAAGATCCGGTGTAGCCGTGCCAGTAACTGCGGTCATCGTTTACTTTTCATTGAGTTTCACTTTCATAATGGGGGTAGAACTAGGCATGTGGTTAGACCTGGAGGGCGTGCTGTCACAAATACTTACACTAGGACATTACACTAATGAAAATGATATAAAGATGATTTTTTATAGGGCCGACAGTGAAGGCCTTGCTGGCCCTGAGAGTCAAACACTGATAATAATCCAAGCTTAAAGTGGAAGCAGGGACCCTGGGGCTGTGAGCCAGAGACGAGAACTGCTTTGTCATTGTGCCAAATCAGGATAGAGTAAATAGGTTTATGATTGCATTCAGCTTTTGATTTAGTATTAGCATTAGCAATGTTGCTCATATGTAGTGTTTTACAAACACTGTAAAAAGGTCATTCATACATCAGACTACTGATTCCTAGCAGCCATATTATTTTTTGACAACAATTTTCCCCTAACTCTAATAAATGTCTCATTTGAGTGGTCGCTATGTAAGCAAACAGTTTGATTCGTGCTCATGGCAACCCACAAGCCCCTAACATCCCTGCTTAATGGATGTAAACCAGAAATATTGGGAAGAAAAATGCTTTGCTTCATTAAATTTCAAGATTAAACCTGCATTGCTTTTCGACTCAACACCCAAACAGGTCAATGATTCTGGATGAGAGGACATGAGAGGACAACCAATTATGATGAGCCACCTGTGGATGATGTCAATGCTAAATAAGATTGAGAAAAGCCTTTGGTAAAACCAATTCCAATCCCTTGTGTACGGTTTTTACCTGATACCTAGTTCCTGTAAAGGCACGAACTATAAAAACGATAACATTAGAACATTAGAGCAGCAACATGGCTTACGAGTGCTGGTAAAAAATGAATTCTCCATGGTGTGTGTTAAAATGCTATTTAAGGTTCTCACCTCGTACTCCTGTGAGAGTTTCAGGTTGTCGTTGGCTTTGAGCAGCTCGGTGTGTTCTGCTAGCTCTGTGATAGGGATGGGCGGATGGTTCATCATTCCTGCATCAGCAGACAGAGACACACAATTAAATGCAGAACACAGAAAACTGGGGTCTTTGTGTTCTATGTGTGTGTGTGTGTGTGCGTGTGACAGACAGAAATTCAGAAAATCAGTCCATACATACAAAATATAAAATGGTTTCTGGTGTTAGAAGCTGCTGTCCAGGCCAGAGCTCTGCATGTTACCCTTACTCAAGTCCCTCACACACACACACACACACACACAAAACCCTAGTGCCTTTATCCAAAGGATATAAGAGGAGACCCGGTGGGCAATTGCTAAGGTGACAGAGAAACCACAGACCAATTTCTTCTTAATGCTATGGGAAAAAGTGTCTTTTAATAGCTTTGCAATAGCAGCACAATGATAAAATTCATTTTTTGGGGCTCTATGATAATAAAAAGAGAGAGAAAAACAACACCCCAGAGCATTATGGCTGCTTTCTGCACAGCTGATATGTGCAGCGTAGACATAGACATACATCTCTCGTACTATGAGCGGAAAAAGATGATCAGTCGTTCCTGTTGACAAATACCCGTTTCTCAACCTGATTTAGGGAATCGATGATTTGAAACAAATCCAAAATTGGCTTCGGGAATTATTTCCCATGCTGCAAAGAGTATCTCCCAGTTGGCTGATATTTAATGAATGTGCATCCGGAATCAAACCTTTTCTATGTTTTTTCCACAGGACACAAAACCTGAAGAATGTATTAAATAAATCATTTTTATTTTTTTGAAATATTTTGTAATTAAAATAAATAAAAATAATAAATTAAAACAGAGTGGCTTAAAACGAGTCTAAACAAAAAAAAAATGTAACATTAGGCTAAAGCTTGCAGCCATAACCACTGCAGATGCTAGTAAAAAAAAAAAATTAATAATAAACACCTTCTGGCCAATTGGAGTGGAGAATTTATTTAGTTTACAATGATGGAAAAAACTATAAGGGCTGTGCTGAATTTACTGCACTTTTTCAAAGTGTGTGTGTGTGTGTGTGTGTATGCGTGTGTGCAGGAGCCCTGGCCTGGGATCACACATTGCATGTGCACTCTGCCTTATTTCATTCCAGCCAAAGCTAAGCGAGCTGCAGTGTCATTGAACCCCTCCCCCCAAACCAAAAGCTCAAGCAGTCATTAGTGTGGATATTATAACTGACAAACGCTTATGTTTTATTAACACATTACAGCATGATATTTTCAGCCATGAACCAGAGTACGACCAGCAGCAGCCGAGCATGCTGGGAGATAATCTCATTACCAGCACAACGTTGGCCATGTCCACAGGAAACAAAGGGAGGAGGCATTAATCTATTGGTTTATTTATGCAGATTAATCCTGATATCAACAGTTATTACTTGCACTTTTAGCCACTTTTGGCTTTTGGAAAGAAAAAGAGGGGTCAAAAGTTAGCCAAAGGTTGACATTTCTGTTTTTTTCCCTCTGAAACTTCCTGTGATTTAATTAAGCGTGCATAATCTGCATAATCAAATTAGCTGTCCTCAATTTCCCAAGCACTTTGTAGTGCTGTGCTTTAAATGCCACATGGTCTCCGGGCTGAGACAGAAAATGTGCACTGTCAGATTTCATGTCCGTTTTTAAGACACAGGCAGTGTATTAGTTACACAAACCAGCTATTACAGACATGTTTATAACAAGAACAGCATTCATTTGTATCCATCATTTTTTTCATACACATCATTAATATTAATAACGTCATTAATAATAATAATAATAATAATTTTCCCCATTAGTTATGTCTATGCTTATCTATTATCTATTTATTCCTCTCAGGGTGCCATTCATTTTACTCCCATTGCTTCACACGGATTTCTAGTACTCACTACCACAAATAAAGGCTTTCAGCACGCTTTCCCCCGCCACTGAGAACTGTGGGTATTTACTTGAAGGGCATTCAATATCAGACAGGCAGAACTCATCTTTTTTTTTAAGGACAGCTTCTTTCCCGCGTTATTTTTCCATAGTCCCTAATCCTCTCTCTTTTTCTTTCCCCTCTTTTTCTTTTCTTCTCTTACTCCATCTAATCAGGATGTAAACAGTATATGCAATAGAAATGTCACCTCTCCTGCCCCCTCAAATTACACAGGTTTTATGAATTGACAGAATTGCTTCTATTTTTTTTTTCTGGGAATGAATTTAATATATTAATTTACATATAAAACGTGCGTGTATAAATGTGTGTATTTGTGTGGTTTGGGGGAGGGCTGGGGTATGTGGGGATTGGAGGTTGTAGTGAAGTTAAGTGAAGTAAAGTAGGGGGTGCACACACAAACAGTCCCAAATACATCCCTCATCCCCACATGACCAGTGACATCAGGGTTCTATTGTGGATTAACATCAGGCAACCCATCAGCCCAGTGAAAGGCAAAAAAACAGCAACCGAAGCTGTGTTACGAAAGAAATAAGTGCTGAATGTGTGAGTTGTGAGGAGGAAAAAATGGGTTAAAGCAGGAATGCGAGAAGCAGAAACACAGGAGGAACTAACTTTCATAGTCAAACGAGGCTTCGCTTAGAGGGCTGCTCAGACCTGAATCTGTAAGGAACAGCACAACAACAAAGAAGGAAAGAACCTTTTTAATATACAGGAAAGGAAATATTTATATACTTTATTTTTGAAATAATAGCTATTAATGCCCTACATTACATTTCTCTATTTATAATTATGGAAAAAAAGTATTGTTTGCTGTGAGAGAGTACAATTACAGTATTGTGGGTACTGTAAATAAAAAAAAGTGTTTATTTTATTACTATTGTTATTTTTGTGCTCTAAATAGGATTAAAACCTTAGATTTAGATATAGATTTCGGTTTTGCATATTAATTACTGGTCAAAAATAATGAGTTTTGGTTCTTAAAAAACCTCTAGTAGCTGTACATAATGAGTACAGCCGTATAGATAAATATTTATACACACACAATGTGTATATGTTAGGATTTGCACTATGTAGCCTGGGCCTGTATCTACAATTTATCTCCAAGTTTTTTAAGTCAACAAGTTTTTTAAATCATATTTGTGTATTTAGCTCTGACAATATGATCACTACAGAAATCTGCTAAGTAATTATAATAGACTGGGTGCATCTGTTCACACTGATTTCAATTAAAGATGGTTTATTGCCATTTCCAGGGGTATTAGTGCTATTATTTTATAGCTTTTTAATAGAATCATGAGTGCCACATGTTTGTAATCGCCCCACATTTTGTGGGGGCTTGCAAACCTGTATTAATACTCATGTGGAATTTTTCCATAATAGTCACTCATCAGGAATTGGCCTGCCTGCAGTCCAAATCTTTCACCTATTGAGAATCATCATTATACGAAAAATATGCCAAAGAAGAGGACGAATTCTTCAGCAGCTGGGAAGAATGGGACCAAATTTGTTTTATGAAGAAGAGGAGATGCTAAATCATAGTAAACATGCCCGGTCCCAACTATTTTGGGACCTGTAGCAGACATCAAATTTGAATGAGCTTGTTTAGTGAATGAAAGTGTAAAATTTCTTAGTTATCATTTCAGTAAAATTCCAAAAATGTCCTAACTTTTCCCGGATTTCAGGTTGTCTGGAAAAAGAAATACCCTTATATACCACAAAAACTGTACATTTTTGAAAACTATTGTGATGTACATTTTTGCACTACTGCAGTATTTTTTATGCTATTATAGAAACACATTAAAAATAAATGGTTTCTTATTGTATATACACAAAGGGAACATTAGCCTGTTTAAAGAGCACTATTTAGTTACAGGATACAGAACCTTGTTTTTAAACAGAAAAAGATAAATAACACAAAAATATCTGTATCTGCTGATTTGTCCGACTGAGACAAAGGTAAAGGTCAGACTTCAAGGAAAGGAGGATGAACAGCACTTTATGTAGTAAGAATTCCTGATAAGCAACATGCGTTAATCAGATAGCAGGACATTAAAAAAAGGTGCATGTTGTCTATCCATCAAACCTCAGACATTTCAGAATTGTTATTGTTTTTTATGTTCTATGTAAAAAGTTAATATAAAGTCTTTTAAAGAAACGGAAGATTATCAATAATCTATGAGGACAAGCAGAAAGAAGACACACACCCTGGACTTACAGGAACAGACTAGATAAACACATCTTTAGTCTGAAGGTGCATTGTTTGTACTTCCTGATTTATTTTATTTTACTATTTTTTTTGAAAATATGTCCTAGAAGCTTTACAGGGCATCTTATTGAGATTAAAGGGTCTCCATCTGGACCTGTACTCACAGGATACCCCCAAAAACTACACAATGCTAGTGGGAGGTATTTAATTTTATGCGGGCCTGAGCTAGTGGTCAGCTAGAAAGCTCAAGAAACAAGAAAAAAAACATACAGCATTCATCACTGCTCAGAATAATTTAAATTTGTTTCTATTTTGAGAAATAGGAATAAAATATTATATTAGGATAAGCAAACAGAATGAAATTCCTGAGCATCATACTTTAGGGTTAGGACAGCATTTTTAACAATTCCTATTTTGATAAATTCAAAAAGTTTTACTGATGATCTTTTTTATAGTTACATCTGATGTGGAATTTACACAAAACACTTATCACTAATGCAATAGCAGCTCTAAACAGCCCCTCCTATTTACTGTCTTACAGTTCATAAATGCAGTCTGCTAGCATGCAGCTTTACCCCCTTACTGTTACAAGCTAAAAACTCTTTCCAAAAATAAACATCTTAAAGAAGAAGATGAACAATTTGTGAGGTAACACCACTTTATAAAATGGTACTTAGCTTCAGGTTACATGGAGCATCTGTCCTAAAATCTCTGTGTAAACTGTTACCAGAAAATTGCTGAACTGCTGGCACAGACATATTCTACTGGAAAATAATTTTGACAATAAATGCAAGGCTATATGTGCGCTAGTCTTGGTTTAAATTACATGTAACATGTGGATTTAATTCATTGCTAGACTCATGTTGGGGGTGTGTGTGTGTGTGTGTATGATGTCCTGTTTAACTATTAACCGCTGTTAGCTAATGGAAGCCTTTGCACAACACTCAAGCACTTGGCGTAATTGCCCTAAAACATCCGTTTAAATGAAATCCACCATGCCCAGAGATAATGACGCCGTTCTGTATGATGGGATGCTGCACGAGCCATGAAGAATGTGACTCGATGAATAAAGTGGAATGTGGAATATTTTTTCATGATGTAGAAGAAAGCAGCGATGAAGCTGATGAAAAAAATAAAACGTAACAAGATGAAAGCACCGCTGCTTATTTTACAACCATTAGGAAGAAAGAACCGGATGGAGGAATGATTACTGAGGCTCTCCCTCATCTTCCCTTCCCTCTGTCTTCAACTCTTTCTCCCTCTGTGTCTCTTTCTCCAGACGGGCTGAGAAATAGCATCTGATTCATTAAGAGTAAAATAAAAGGCACTGCTGGACAAAGAGTGAAGGACACAAGAGAGAAGAGTGAATGAGAGAGAGAGAGAGAGAGAGAGGGAAAGGGAGAGGGAAAGCATAAAAAATAAAAGCAAGAGAAAAAAGAGAGGGAGACAATGCGTGTGTGTGTAAGAGAGAGAGAGAGAGAGAGAGAGAGAGAGAGAACTAAAGGGAGATGGGAAATCAACAAAGTTCGAATAAAGAGTTTAATGCAAAGTCTAATTTTTGATGTAAATAAAAAAATCAACTGACAAAAAAAAAAAAACAGAAATAGAAAGAGAGAGAAAGGGTCCAGCGTAAACATTCGGACTGAAAGTGTTATTAGACTGAAATTAGCTTCACTGAAAGAAGCTGCGAAAAATGAGACCAGAGTAATATGTCTTTTTGTCTATATGTCTTTTTGTAATGTTTAATAAGAGTTTGTGTTTATATCGGGCTTATATTGTGTGTGTGTGTGTGTCTTTTAGTGGACCTTTCTGATTTAAAGGACCAGCAGAAGTCCAGCTCGAGTCCCATGCAGCTGCGGCAGCAGCTATTAATCACACAAAAGCGGTGCAGCAGTCCGGACAGTAAGACGCAGATTTCTACAGTTCTACATTTTCTACGGATGATAGAAGTTTGTCTAAAAATGTGAAAAGATAGTTTACAGCGGCTATAACAAAAAAAGATAACAGGAATGACCTCCTCTCGAATTTAAATAATAGACACAGTGTGTTTGGCAGTTTAAGCACCCCCCCCCCACACACACATCAGTGTGTCTTCTTTAGATGTATTTGTATGTTGTATGTTCACTGAAACTAAGATGAAACTCATGCACTGTTCCAACATGGCAATGCACCTGTACACAAACCCCCTGAGATCCATCAAGACGCTGTGTGTTCTGATTGAAGTAAAAAAAAAAATCCTGCACAGAGACACTGACTGATCCCCAGACCTCCTCACTTGACATTAGTGTTTGTGGAAAGTTAAATGTGGAAGTTATTCTAGGAGCATCTGTGAGACTACATCTGGAATAGGATGTTTAGAAAGCCCATATGACTGTGATAGGCAGGTGTCCCAATAGATTTTTGGACATTGAAATTGGGGTTGGTGCTTTTGTAGATGTTTATTTTCCTATAACAGCATGAACATAAATGTGTTTTACTATTAACACATAAAAATTTAGAGCTTGTTTCTTATATTCCAATAAATTTCTTGGTACTTATGGTCCAGAAAATAAAGTAAATAGTATGTGGAGTAGAAACAAGTGCAGTTTATTTACAACCTTAAGCACAACTTGAGAAGCACAAGAGCTTTTTCATTGACTTTATTAACAAGACTTGATTTATGGACTGAATGGATCTCCCATCCGTACGTTAATCAATGAGCAAAACCCTTTTTGGCAGTGTGTCTAACAAAAAAAAAGATAATGACGACAAAATTGCGACTTTGCTTTAGAACCACCAAACAGCTAGATGCATTATATAGTCCCTGAGCATCCTCCCCTGAGAACACCCTTCACTTGTGTTGAAATATGTTGGGATAAATTGTGTGTTTGCATGTGTGTGTGTCTGGGTGTGTATTAGCATTTTGTATATCTTAGTAAAGACCAAATGTCCCTGTAAGGATAGGAATATCCAGCTGTTCAACTGGCCCACACAGAAAAAAGGCTTTTTTGCAGCATAATTTAAAAAGTGAAAAGAGCATGGCAGGAGTTCAACAGTGTGTGAAAGCCCATACTGTGAATGCATGTGTGAGTCCGCTCAGTGTGTGTGTGTGTGTGTAGATAAAACCTTTAAAGAGTCCAGAAATGCATGGCAGGAATGTTTCAGTGTGTGAAGGTGCATACTGTGTGTGCATGTCTAAATCCGCCCTGCATGTGAGCATGTGCGTGTGTGTGTGAGTGTGTGTATGTATGTATGTGTACCTGGAGTCTGGAAGTTGATGCGTCTCATCTCCACAGGGTCTGTGGGATGGTGCGGTGTGATCTCAGCATTGTTAAGCAGGCATTTGGTGCGTGGCTCCGACTCTTTCCTTTTGCTACTTGAAAAAGGAACACACACACACACACACACACACACACACACACACACACACAAACTCATTTAAAGATCAAAACATTCTTATAGATGCACAGTCTCCACACTTCCGCAAACAGAAAAAGCTGTATCAAGCATGAGCAGATTTTGTCATGTTGCATGCGGCTCCTCGTTTAACTAATTTTAGCATTTTATGCAGGTTATTTTTGTTTCGCCTCGTTTTGAAAACCGCAGTAATGAACAGCAGATACTTACCTGTCAGGTTTGCTGTTTCCAACGAAAGCAAGCAGAGAAATAAATATATAACAGGAGTGGAGAAAGAAGAGGGGGGAGAAAAAATCAATATGACGCATTGAAATTCACAGAGCAGGTGTCAGAGAGAACTCATCTGCATCAGGGGCGACTTTTAAAAGGCGGAGTGTGTGTTTCATTCGACTACATGATCTCACAGCGGTTAAGGTCAGGATCAAGGGCAGGTGGAGGAAAACAGTATCTCACTTCTGGAAAAAAAACCCCTTCCCACACATACACACTCAGATCTATGACCATATCTAGGAGAAAATTGTTTAGCTTTAATATTTTAGACTGCTGAGGTTCATTTCACAAGGCTGTGCTTTGCTGTACAACAGGAAACATTGCTTTCAATTTTTAAATGATCAGTTATTAGGATTGAAAAACGGACCCCAAACAGAGTTGGTTAACTGAAACATGTTTTAGGCACTAGTGCTGCAAAATATTCTGATAATTTTTACACCTTAATGTTTTTCACAGTGATGTAAATGATTAGCATTATTATTAGAGAAACAGTTCTATTTATATATTTAGATTAAAGTGATGGGTTTTCTGCCAGGTTTTTCGGTTTGCTCCTACCTTCGAAAGCATGCAGCCATAACCACCATGTCTTTTAGCAGGATTAAGTGCTAACTAAAGGTGAATAAACGAATTTGGAGTTGTATCATCTTCCAATTCATTTCCAATGCACAATACAGGCTACAAACTCCCAACTGAATCGGATGCTAATGTGGCATGACATTTATCTAATGCATTATTCAGACTGTACAGTCAGTACTTCAGTGCTGTGGGGTTTTAGCTTAAAGAGTGAGCTTTACATTAGCCTGTACAGCAAAACTGAGAAAGCAGACAAAAAAAAAAAAGAACATTACATTTACAGTTAACACTGTGAACTAATTTTAGACAAACTAATATATTATACGTTATAGTAAATTCCAGAACTATTGACTGCTATAGAAAATTGTACACTTAAAAAGATAATAAGTCCTGACATCACTATGTTGTACATCATAGTGTCATGTGCTCATTTACTATGCTAAGATTAACTCAAGGTTTAGCAGCAAACCAGTGGGTTCATTGCAACCAAGCCATTTCACCATTTACTTACTTTTTATAAAGCAGAATAGCAATGACGATGCAGATGATGAAAACGACGGCAAGGACGGGTCCCACCACCCAGATGAGACCGTCTCCACCCGTATCCACAGGCTGGGGGTCCACGTCGGGGGCCATGATAGAGTCAGAGTAAGGGCTGGCCACAAGCATTTTCTAAAACAACACACTCATTGACACCCAAGTCTTATGCTTTTTTATTTTTTTTACATCTTCATCTGTTTTTTATTTCTAATGTTTATTCACTTTTTTAATGTTATTGATAAAAGTCATACTATTTATTTGAGTTGTGACTCGAGACAGTATTGAGAGTGCTGAGCTTTTCTACTCACCGTACTGGTGGAGTTAAGCTCCGCCAGGATAAAGAAGACATAGTCATGTCCGGGCTCCAGAGCGCGGTTTTCAAAGCCGTTGTAGACCATCTGGTTGCCCAGCATGAAGGTTGGGGGCATGGCATTGGGTTTAAAGCTGGCGGTGATGTATGGCTTCTTCACATCTACCTGGCGCAGCTGTCGTGTTGTGCGTGTGTGTCTCTGCTTCACGTTCCCATCTCTCAAGAGCTACGAAGAGATAGAGAGTGAAAAATCTATAGGACAACAGAACTTCCCGTTCATCCTGCAAAAATGTTTTTTCATCTTAATTCTTTTTCTGGTCAATAGGATAGTTGTGGGCATTGAGCCCAGATTAAAACGAAATGAGTCATCCACTCTGAAGTCGAAAGGATAGGAGAAAAAAAACTGTGTATAATAGAATCATTCAGTAGCAAATATACCCTTGTTGCAGTCAGACGGCTCAAGGTTGAGTGGTTAAAATTTAGCAGCATCCCAAAATGGTGAAGAAGACGACAAGTGATTCGGCTCTTTTTTTCGGGAACGCTTCAGAAATGCTCGGGTTCAGCCCGAGATCTTTTGAGTTAATGAAAATGCTCAGCGGTGTCACAATTGTGTTGAAAACGAATTTGTTGTTTAAATAGGGGGTGTGAACTTTACACGATTAGGCGTGTCAAACTTATATTTTAATTATAAAATATTTAGTTACAAACGTGCAGTAGAACTTGTAGATCCCTCCGATCTGTATTACTTCGGAAGCTGGTATCTGATAGGCTTTCAGCACATCTGCGCGTTACATAACCTCATTAAAAATATCAATGCTTTAAATTTGTTTTTGATTTTAATTTATCTACCCACAGTCATTTTTCATGTTGGTACAGTTTTCTAGAATTGGTTTTGTATGTAACTGAAAATAGCACAGTAAAAAAAAGGATTTTGGTAAGTTATTGAAAGAGCCGGTGCATTATTAAGTAACACCAAACATGTTTTATTAGACTAATACCACTAAAGCCCAAAGCCGAGCTGCGCTTTTTCAGATAAAAAATTGATACCCAGATACTAAACCGGCCCTGAAACCTTGCTGGTCTTGAACAAGGGAACCAATAACGTCAACGTAGGCACAATATGAAAATCACAATTTATAGGACGGGTTTAGGTGAATTATCAACAATTAAACGTGATTTTTAGCAGTGGTCAGCAGAAGACAAGAAGAAAATATTGTTCTTGCATCCGATCAACAAATAAATTTAAGAAGACCTAAAAAGTTTCGAGAAGAAAAAGCGAGAAAAATGGCAACCACAAGGTTTAACTGATCTGCCAATCAAAAGGCCAGAAAGTTGTGAGATTGTCAAAAGCAGCTTCCACACAAATTGACATGTGATTCTGGTCACATGTTGGTGACATAGAAGGTTATACTCCCTGCCAGTGCAAACTTAAGCCAGTGTCACCTTTGGCCGAGCTTCAGCTCCGGCGCCAGCACCAGCTCTGGCACCAGACCAGTTTGTGTTCAGCGTTTAAACACAATAGACCAGTTAAACATACAATTCTTATTTTGGTATGTACATTTTAATTTTCTGATTGTATAGCATTAAGACAGAAGAAAAATCACTGCTTTGTACCTCCTCCAAATCCATTTCCTCAGGGCTCTTTATGTGTCGATTCGGTACCCTGCCTTTCTTCAGAGGAACCACTACCACATAGACAGACCTGTAAATAGCACAGGTAAAATGTCACATGAATAAATAATATCAAACCACAAGTAAGAGATGTTTGTCACCAGAGCAGTGATTGTCTTCGATACAGATCCGGCTCTGTGCCACAACTACAATTCACCTTTATAGTAAGAATGAGACTTGGGGAAAAAAAAAAAACTTAAATGATTGTCAGTCAACTATAATTGGCCAAACTAGGTTGCAAACAGAAAACAACTCTGGGTAGCATTTGCACTTATCTGAGATAAAGTGTGTCCTGTATAGAAGGTATAGAACTTCTTTAATTATTTCTCTTATTAGAAATCCATAATTTGAGACCAAATGCTGCATATCATATAACTAACATAAATTCCAACTTAGTTGGGTATTCAAAGTGGGTAGGTGTCCTTACACCTATTCACTGTAAATACAGAGCCACTTATTTACTATTAAATGATATAAGATGTTTGAATAGGGTAATTACTACTATTAACATACTAAGATAATACTCCAAGCACAGACTTTCCAAATACCAATTTAAATCAAACACGTCACTAGCCTATTTTAGTGTCAGCTAACTGAGGTTAATACATAACTATTTATTATTCATTTACATTCGGTGTAATTCAACTCAATGTTCAATTCAGGTTTATTTATATAGCGCTTTTAACAAAAACATCCCTAGTGAGCAAGCCTGGGGCAACCGTGGCAAGAAAAAAACTCCTTGTTACATAAAATGGCTTCCACTAGTTTAAGATCCAACCTCATGTACACTCTCAAATGTAAAACTATTAAATAAGACATATTTAGTAGTCAACAGTAAAGCAGTTGCATCTATTATTTTTCTTTTAATTCTGACCTGTAATGTACAGTGAGAAAGATATGATATGGAAAATGCTCACTTGATAATGTCCCTGGTCTCGAGCGGAGGGAGGATAAGCGTAACTGTATTTTCTGGTTCTCTCCTCACATCCAGCTCCGGTTTGATGTTAAGGATGGCGGGAGCGGTGCGAGCCACAAGCCGGTGCCTAGGGCCTCCCTCACCACTGTCCAGGCATGTGACGCGGAACTCATAGGTGCTGTTGGCTCTCAGGTTTGTGATGAGAGCTTTGGTCATGCGAGCGTCTGTGTCCACTTTCTGGCGGTTGTATTCAATCTGTGGCCGGAAGAAATTAAAGAAGGCTAGAGGTGAGAGACCTTAAGTAAAAAAGAGTCTTTGAGTGCTGAGCATGTGCCCACCTGGCCCTTTATCATATAATGACTAAGGCTTCAGGTTGCACTTAGCACATAATGGATATATAATATATATATAATAGCATGTAATTTGTCTCATGCTGGATGTGAGACAGAATTTAGCAGCATACTGTAATGATGCAAAACAATTCAGTTTTCCTTCCCGTGGTGAATGACTGTCAGTGTAACTGAAGAGGCAGTGAAACTGTTTTAAATAGGTCTAAATGCTTGTGATACAGATTAGAAATTTAGATCTAAAAACATTAAACTTGTTTCGAATTAAAAATTCGCAACTGAAAATTTTGCTTTAGTCTCACTCACCATACAGCGGTACGGGGAGCGGCTGTCAGAAAACTTCCACGCCAGCAGCACTGTTGTCTTGGTGACCAACTTAACTGTGAAGTTTTTAGGAACATCTGGCCACAGAAATGCGGACAAAAATGAAAAAAGAAACAGCTGCTTTAGTCAGGATGACAAAGATAATGAAGTAAAAAACAAAAAAAAAGAGACTTGAAGCCTCTATTCCCGATGGGTTCCTGATGAATACGTGGTGTGTGGTGATTGCTGTGAAGAAGTGAATAAAGGTGTTAGGACATACAGAACAAGACACATCTCAGCTGGTGGACACGAAGCACAGGATGATACAACTCAGCCTGCTCAGATGGACACTACCAACCAGAGGACTGCTTAAAAAATTCCCACAAACAAGGGTTTCCTCTGAATTGGCACTTTTCCATTGAGTCAGTTAGAGACAAGAGGACAGCCCAAATCACAGCATGCCTACAGCGTGTCTTGGGTTTGCATGCCACAAAAACTAGACAGGAAAAGGTGGGTGAAAGTAAAAAACAAAAAGGGCACAAAAAGTCAATACTGCCTACAACTGAGATGTTACTCTTCTCTCAGCTCTGGCCATACCTAAAGGGGCGTGGCTAAATAAACGTGTGTGTGCACATGTGTTCTGGCACTGTGAAAAGCGTGTCTGACCTTTCAGCACTTACCTTGTTAGTTCAGCATGCCTCCCTTTCAAAACTGACTGACTTAACTTACTGACTCGACTTTTACCTTGATTAGGGTTAGTGAGGTGAACGTCCCCCGCGTTAGTATAATTGATTCACAGTGTAGGTGCTTGGATTTTCAGTGCGTGGTTGTAGGGTTGTCTGGATTTTTTGAGGGGTTATCCAGAGAAAGAGAGACAGAAAAAGCAAGCCCTACCTTTGATAAGGGCCACTGTGTGATACTGGACGCTCGGGCTGTAGGGCCCAGGACCTACGCTGGTGTGCGCCCGTATTTTAACGTCATAAACAGCGTCTGGTTTCAGGTTGTTCAATGTGTAGCTGTGTTCAGTAGCTGGCAGGCGCAGCTCTAGGGGCATGCTGGCAGTGCCCACTTCCTGGTACGCCAGGGTGTACTCTGTGATTGCGCCATTGCGTTCTGCCAGAAGCGGAGGCAGCCAAGAGAAGTGTACTGAGCAGCAGGTGATGTTGGAAGCATCACTAAGATGTGGGTAGCCTTGAGGTGCCTCTTCGTCAAGACTCAGCTCCTGTTTGGCCTCGTCGCCAAAACCAGTGCGCGTCTTGGCTGAAATCCTAAAGACGTAGGTGGCACCCCGGTGCATGCTGGACACTGAGAACTCACGTTCATATGGTGCAAACTCCAGTGTCGCTAATGGTGGGACATCTTTACGGCCAAATTGAAGGCGATAACCAAGGAGCTCCAAACCAGGTGCAAGAAGCTCTGGAGGGAGCCACCGTACCACAGCGGAGCTCTTTGAGTCCTGCTGGACCCAGAGGAAGGGTGGACCTGGCACTGTAAAAAAACAAAACAAAACACATTAGTATACTACTAGGGGTGTGACGAGACACTTATCCCACGAGACGAGACAGGAGGCTGGGTTCACGAGAAGGAAATGAGAAGAGATTTTTAGACTTTTTAAAAGAAATTCTCAATGATGAAATACTGGGACAAATAGTATTTTATTTAACTAAAAAACACAAAATGCAAAGGCACAAAAGGCAAAGGCATGTTGAAATCAACTTAAAATATTTTAATAAATTATATGTAATAATTAACAACACATAAACACTGTGCAAAATGTTTTGCCACAAACTATTAGCTGCCACGTTCGTTACTAAGCTTTTGCTTGGACGTCAACGCATTGTTACAACAGCGATGTAGATCATGTTGGCAAATGTATGCGGTATCAATTTCTTACACTGTTTGCATATTGTCTCTTGCCTATCATTCTTTCTCCGTTTCTTTTTTTTAACCAAGAAACCAAACAATTTAAACATGGCGGGGCGTCCTGTATCATTACAATCTCACGAGACCAGTCGGATCTCATACCCCTATATATTACATCAACATACTAATAACAGCATAAAACTGAATAGAAATAATAGTTAGCACTTACACCCATTTGTTCTGCTGCATAACAATAATTAACATGTTGGAGTGATGTAGTGAGTATAACAAAGCACTTTAATGAGATTTTTAAATGATAGCTTTATAACTTGTAAGCTTTATAAGGCTTTAACTGACAACTTGGTAAGATATAATTATGCTTGTGTCAGTAATGCTGAACGCATATAATCGTACCTGATTAAGACAACAGCCAATATTCCTTAATGTAGAAAAAGCCAACAGACCACTCAGCCATTGTAAACCACTCTGTCTGGTTCTCAGAGCAGATGTTAAGGGGTAAATCAACAGATACCACATTTATTCATTTGCTCCATCATTCATTCAACTTTATTCATTGCTTTATACTGGTTGGATTGGTTACGGGTAGAATGAATGAAATTCAGACGTACTACAGGAATTAGAGTTATGGCAAGTTCAGCGATTTCAAAGGTGGCTTTCATGTACTGAAATTACGAGCACTACTTTTCACTCTTCGAGGTGAAGGGCAAGACTGTATTTGTAATGTGCAATTTATAACCAGGAAGTTAAAGTATGTCTATGTCAATGGCAAGTAATTTTTATCTAATGAGATTAGATAACCTCACATCGCACCTCACATCGTGACATTCCGCCACAACGCTTAAATAGTGCAGCTTAGTAAATAATGTTTTATAACAAAAATTGTCTTATATTAAATTTATCATATATTTGTCAATTTTATTCATTTCATTATATTAGTTACTTTTATAACTATGTAGTAACTCAGTTACTATTTGTAAGAAGTAACAGGTAACTATAACTTGTCTAAAACTGGCTACTAAGGTAAAAAATTACACTCTAGATGAGATTCCATGGCGGTGTATCATGCACACACACACACATTTGCAACCATAAGCACATTCTGAGGTAGCAAGGAAACCCACGTGGACAAGGGTAAAACACTGAAGCTCACACAGAGAGTAATCTGAGCTTAGGGTCGAACCAGAGAGCAGGGACCTGAGACGGAAATATTTCTCTGCCACATCATGTAGTGAGTGAGTCGAATTTAATCCATGGTGCCACAATGAGGTTTTGCTTTTCATTTTTAAAGGGCTTCATTGATGTTGGCTCAGTATGACCCTGTACTGATTACAAAAATCATCATTAATCACCAAAATATCAATCATTCACTTTTTCAATCCTTTTTAATTTTGTAGCCTATAAAATTTTCAGAGGGAAGAATATAGATTTTTTTTTCTGTATAAAAGTGCTTTGTCTTTATACTATATGTGTTCCAGTATAAATTGCCGGTTTTTATTCTTTCAATTCCAGTCCTAATTCTGCACCTGTCATATTAATGGTGTGTGATCTGATTGTGTACGCCTGTTCTGTGTCTAGATATTGATTTGTTTGCTTATCTATGCCCTGCTCTTTCTAGTCCTTGTTACAAAGTCTTATCATGCATTCTGTAGTTTTTATTGTCATTCTGCTACCTGTGTGGACATACAGTGGAACAAAATGTTGTGTCTTGCAGGACCACGGTGCTATGTACTGGTGAAACATAAACATAAACATACAACAATAGTATAAGAAAAACAAGATGATTTGTAGTGCAATGCACAAGTCCTAGTACTCCTCTACTTCCTGGTTCCATGCTGTTTTTACCCCACTCTGGATACTATCAAGATTTTTGCATTGTCACTAATAAAACTCCCTGAATAAAAGCACTTGTGCCAACTGCACATTTTGTTAATCTGTAATCGCTAATAAAATACATTTTAAATAAGCAAAAAATCTTACAAATACGGTTTAAATAAAAAATGAGGTGGGCTTAAATTTAAAGAAGCATTTAATTAGAAAGTTAATCCACCAGAGAAAAATCATTTCCACTGAAGTCTGAAGGAGAAGAAATGAAGTGAAAGCTGGGAAAAAAGGGATACAGGTGATGAGGGACATGGTGCAATATGGTGCAAGGTGAGGATAGCGAGGGTCAGTGTCTCCATGATTGAGAAAGTAAACGTTGATTCCACTTCAGCCTAGTGTTTTGGCCAACGTATACCTCTCTCAATCCCTCACTCCATGGCCCCAGGCACGCTTCCCATCATGGCCTGCATTAATGGCTGCTGTTGACACACAGTCGCTGATTGAGAACAGATTGGGTTTCACTTTCATTTCCACTCTCTCTTGCGCTCTAATTTCCCGATCCCTAACTGCCCTTCTCATTTCCAGTTGAGCCGGTTGGAGGACAGAGAAGCGATTGGAAAAGGAGAGAAAAAAACACTTTTTGATAATGCGAAAATTAATTCTGTTTCACAGTGAGTTATGTTGGGCTTTGAACGCTGTCGTGTCGGGTTCTTCATGTACTGTATTAAATCCAGATATGTGCCGTGGGCAAACAATTCCATTTGTCACATTTTAAAACCAGAAAATAGACTCACTCCTTTTCTACAGGAAAAAAAAAAAAACTATGATAACTAACAAATGAACATTTTTAATGAACATCATCTTCAGTGGCTGTGTGCTGTACAGCCACACTGCATTTTTGAACTTCGAGGCCTGGATTTCGCACCAACGTCTTGCAACACCTCTTCCAGGCTCAATTTTTCATCACTGTAATTAAATGTCACTGACAAATATTTTAAAAAAAGGATATAATAACCTCTTTTTTTTACTAAACCTAAAATTAAGAAATTAAAATGTTTTTTTTTTATTGTTTTTGCCCCCTTCTTAAAGCTCCATTGTATCTGACCACTTACGAATACACAATGCTGCAAAGACCACCAACTCAGCACCAGGAACACTTAACACACCACAGATATTCCAAAAGAAACATAGCAACTGTTTTAGGATGGAGGTTTTTTAAATCCTTAACCTTTACATCTGTCATATCTAAATGTATTAAAAATAAATATCTCCACATTGATGTTTTGCTGTTTTTAGTGTTGGATAAATCTCAAATCAACAGCCAGATGCTTTCAAATCAATAACAGCAAGCACATCAATCACAGTCATGTCATTCTGCTCGGACAACATGCAGCACCAAAAAGATCAATACAGGGACATTTGCTGTGGAGACGAAGGTGTTGTAAATACTCTAATCTTTATATCGAGAAGGCTTTTTCGTGATTTCACTATCAGGGTTAAAAAATGGTACCATATGTGTCACAATCATGTTTTTAAAAATCAAATAAGATTTTAAAGAGAATGAAAAAAATTGAAAACAAAAAACATAAATAAGTCAAAAACAGATGATAGTTAATTAAATGTACAAAATACATACGAATGTACAAAAACAGTGAACCAGTTTAAATCTTTATATATAACCACATTTAGTCTCATCTACTTTATTTGTTTTTATTTTTATGCTTATAATAAAAAGCTGTGAATTGCAAATACAGTTAAAGTTTTGCATTTATGACTTTCACGATTCTTTTATCTTTGAGTAAAAAAACCTCAAAACTGTTTAAGCATCAAATCCTGTACATTCTGACAAACAGCACACACTGTTTTGTCTCTGACCCTTAAGACTTTTAGGCAGTGCAGTACAATGGGCCCAGCTTTGCCCCTAGTTGAACAATTAGCATGCATCTGGAGGCCTGAAGTCTATCTCTGATTGGCAGAAAGGGGGACTAAAGGTGGAGGCCATAGAGAGTCTATGAACATTTGAAAAGCGAGGCACAGGCTTATGTTGTCTGACAGCACAATACCCTCGATATGAAGCATAAAAGTGCCTGGAGTGCCTCCTCTGAGTGCCCATTGGCCGATCCGCCCTGCCCTGCTGTCACATGAAAGACTTTGATGCTCTTTACCAAAGAGGGGCTTAAGTCTGTTTTCCGCTTCCTCTCATTTTTTTTCATTATATATTTATTTTTATTTTTTAAGCCTTTTCTTCACACTCTTAGAAAATAAAAAAAGGGGAGATAGGGGATGACGAGGACCTTTTTTTGAAAGCCTATATGGGGCATATTATTCTGAGTTAGTGAATGTGTGTGTAAGAGAGACAGAGAGAAAGAGAGAGTGTTTGTGATGAGTCGAATGGACAGCTGCACTGAAGCTACCACACGTGTCAGAGCCAAGAGTCTCACCGGCAACAAACTCATGTCGTTACTGTGAATTCCCGTGCCATCGATCACCTGCATCCTGCACTGCTGCTGTCCTGCTTTTAGCTCTAACACACCAAAAGTAAAAGTCTTTCCGGGGCTCCAATCGGCAAACCATAGTCAATGCGTACAACACTGCAGCAGTAAAAGAGGTGTGGCATCTGCATACATTTTTAGTAAAGCTGTGGACTCTGTGAATGGCTGTTGCTGTTATTCTTGTCAGTGCTATAGGAGTCACTGAGACGCGTCTTTTAATCCTGGTAAAAATAAGATCTGACATCTATAATCAGCGATTCTAGTAAGAAAATCCTACTTGATCTGGACTCGGTATGTGTCTGTGTGTTTGACTTAAGACACATGACCTATGTGGCAGGCAGCAGTAATTAAAAAGGGTGTAAAATTTCCGGTAAATATCTTGTAAATTTTCAGGAAACTTTTCATAGAAATTTTACGCTTGGATTTTTAAAAATATATAAAGTTGGAAACAGGAATTTAAGAGAATGGTTTTAAAGAGAAAAAAAATATATACTAATCTGAATAAACAGCAGATCCTCTTATCTGTGCTGATGCTGCTTCATTCAATTACAAAACTGTTTTAGGATCAATATCATCAGATCTATGCTGTCTTTATCCCAGCCCTAAATCCACATTCCTGAACCCCTTTAATTCAGCTACAGTCTCAAGTTCCACCTCCTAATTACCCAACAACAAACAACTGGTATAACCTATATTGCACCTTTTTTGCCCTTTCCTTTATCTGTAATAAGAAAACCTCAAAGGTGTAATAAGCAGCTCACACAGCACAGATAATACCTACATCACACAACTCGTGTTATTACTGCTGTCTCTCTATGCTCCGGCACCTGATATATTCTGGTCGTGTCTCCTGTTTTCCCCCAGGGTTCATTTGGCTGCTGCTGGTGGCAGCAGGCGGCGTGTGGGGCGAGAGAGAGAGACACAGAGAGAGAAAGAAAGAGAGAGAGAGAGAGCGAGAGAGGGGGAGAAATGATGATGACTGCATAACCACTCACCTGCTCCCTTGGTCACCACCAGTTTGGGTTTGCTGCGTGCTCCATCGCCTTTGATGGTGTAGGCTGCCACTGTGATAGAGTAGGTGGTATCTGGCTGCAGGCCTCCGATCACCATCTCCTGAAGCAAAAACATAAAATATAAGAGAGATTAGTGTGTAGGTGCTTTTGGTGCAAGTCATTAAAGTAACACAGCAACATGTCTCAGGGGAAGACCACAGATTCCATTTCCCCCACTTTAACATCTGCAACGCTTTTCTTGTTAGCTACTGCATAACATAATGTAAAAATCCTTTAGCATTTTGGAGATAACATTGATGTTGGGTCGGATTCTTTGAATTAAATTCTCCATCTGTCTCTATCTTGAACTATTTGGAAGAATCGACCTTTTAGCCTAATTAATACCCCAGGAGCAAATACCCAGTCTGTGTAATAAATTATTTCTGATTGGCTGATAATCTGTTAAACAAGTGTTTTTTTTACAGAAAAAGTGTTGACAATGTACACAATGTACCCATGAAAAGACTACTGTATAACTAAATAAACTCTGGTTGAACTCTGGTAATGAGCTGTTGTTTCCTAACTTTAGAGGCAGAAACGACAATTGGTGTTGCTTGTGTGATTTGACTGTATGCACATTGTCGTACTTATTTACACAGGATATAAGAAATGCTGTAATACTGGAATGTCATGGACACTAAAGCAGGCGTGGACTAAGCAGAGTGTTTGTTATACACCAGGGTCCAGCATCTGCATATGCAATTTAAGGCACGTTACTAATGCTGCTCTGCACACTCAGGTTGTCGGTCCTCACTTCTCAATATCTTCTAACTAAATAGGTCTAAAGATGCTTTAACAACAGTGCGACATCTTAAACAGAAATTTTAGGATGATTCGTTCATTACAAGCAACACGTCAAAAGAAGTACTCAAAAAGTGATAAATGTGATGCCGCTAAATCCTTATGACTAATATTACTAGCTAATATAATTGATATACTTATTACTACTTATTTAGTATTTAATATTTTTGCCAGTATCAAAAAGTACTCGATCTATACACTCAGTATATGTACTAAAAACAATAGTCTATCCTTAAAAACATTGCCATGGGGTGCTATATTACATGAGGAAATTTACCTTCATAAGTCACGACTATAGAAATCACAGCATTATAACGATGCAGATGAGGAAAGGGGGAGAAATGAACACTGGGCATATGTGAGGTAAACAAAAACCGTGGGTTTAACTACAGGTTGAAACAAACAACGTACATAAATCATGCAAATAAGTGAGTGATGAGTTACTGCCGTATCCAAAAAGCACAAAACAAATCACACACACGGAAACAAAAAAAAAAAAAAAAAGATTTCTAGTGGGTCAAGATTATTGTTTATCTCTTTCGAGCTCAGTGTGACACAGTATTCATATTCCCACACTTCAGAGCTGCACTGCAAAACAACAAACGCACACGCATACACACACGCACAGACATTAATGAGCTCTTGATGTTGCATCACCACCTCTGTGCATCATCAGTGAAGTGTTCTGACTGACACCGCTGCTTGACACACCGCTCCCAGATCAAATCCGAATCAAATTCCGTCTCGGCTGAGAGTGACCCACGCTAGGGAGTGATGCAACACCAGGAGCTCCACAACCACGCACAATGCTCCGCTTCTCTTTCTTTACTCACGTATTCAGCTGTATCGTCCGTTTCCCACTGATTCCCCCCACCCAGAGCAGAGAGCATGGGAAAGCAATTTCAGAAAAAAAGAAGACATACAAAGTGAGAAAGAGGGAGAGGGAGAGAGGCATGAACATCGAGGAAGAAAGTGGCACTAAAGCGCCGAGCACTTCGGAGCATAACTGAAAAAGTAGGTCGGCATGTAAAGGGGAAAAAGGTTTGCAGATAAAAGCAGCCAATAATTTGCTCTGTTCAAAGATTCTGCACTCTGCACGTCCGTTCTGTATGTATTCCATCAACTGAATTTTTCCTTCTGCCAGTCTGCAACCGATTTGCATTAGCTGTGAAGTGCGCTGTGAAGTGCGCATATATTTATAGTCACTTATCAATTCTCAGTCTCATTAACACATGCTAGAATCATGGAGTGAGCTATGGGGAAAAGGATTTTAATAGATTTCTCTGTGATTCTTCAAAAATAAGAAAATTATTGTTTGTCACATCACTTTCCTGTTGTGTTTCGGTCATATTTGACCCATTTTAAACATTTTATATTTTCATTTATTTAACTATATCAAAAATTAACACATTTTACGTGCTCAAAATGAACATAGTGTAACCCAGACTTAAAATAAGTATTTTTCAATTTATGCTCTTTAACCAGTTTAATCTGATGAAGAAACAGTTACATCAGGAGAACACACGATTCATAGTTAACAGAAAGACAATACGAGAGTTACATTTGCTTTTCTAGTTTGTAAAAAATGCATTTGGCCTATGTTTTATTGGTCGTTGCCTGCCACTGGTTAATGACATCATCTTAACTTCTTCAAAAGAAAGTGCTTCAACTTCGAGATGAATCTACAGCTTCGCCATATTTAGACATAACAGACTCTCTCTATTCAAAGAAAAGTGTTTTGTATGTTCAGTTTACAACAAGGTGTGTGTGGGCAGTGTGTACAGTGTTTGGCATATATAGGAAGTCTGTGAGCAGTTGGAGGAGTCTCTGAGCAGTATGAATAGTGTGTAGTGAGTGTGTACCTGGGCGTCAGCCAGCATTACATCCTTGATGTGTGGGAGTCCACGGGCTTCACCATTCTCTACCCGTACGTAGTGCACCTGGTAACCACGAATCTGGCCGTGCTGTCGCCCAGGCAACAGTGAGCGCCACATCACCTTTAGGGCAGTGGAGTTGATCACCTCCACCTCCACCCGTCGAGGGGGTGCACTGGGAACTATAGGAAAAGCAAACAGAAATAGAATCTGCTTTTATTGATTAAAAAAACACATTTTTTTCAGTTAAAATCCTGCTTCAATTTGAGTTTAGAGTTCAGGTTTACTGGAGTTTGAATCTGGGGCAGAACCTCAAGTTAAAGAGTCGGATTGTATTTGGATTAAAATTCTTGTTTAATCTAATTTTGATTTAAGAGCCTTTAAAATCCATTTTATATCCAAGTTTATCCTGTTAATTGTTAAGCATATTGTTATGCGTGCCACTGCTACACAGTCCCTAAGCGGACAAAGGGACAAATGCAAAGAAGCTGCTTCAAGGCAGACACAAAACAGATCAATTCTGTGTGCAATGTTTTTTTTTTACTAACTACTGTTCGTATGATGGAGTCATTTACCTACAGGCTACTGCCACCGCTGTCTCCCAGAAACCTGCTGCCTGTAGCACATCTGCCATTCGATTAGCTGATACAAGTCTCAAATGCACTTACGGACTTAAGGGACTTTACAATCAAATCTCTTGCCTTTACTCATTCTCAAGCTGCTCCTGCTTTATCGCTGTTCTCTGCTCCCCGCTGAACAATCTACTGTCTGCCTCCTGTCACCCTGCAGCCTCGGATCCGAGAGCTAATGAAAAATCTGTTTATATGAAGCCTTGGTGTTTAAATGGTGCTTTTATTGTGTATCGCTCTCAGGAGCGGAAAGGTTTTCGGCACCGTCAATAAACCACTCATGTTGTATTTACTTTGGGGGAAATAAAGAGGACAGTGTACTTATAATTAAATTGTATAATATTTATAAAGTTCAATGACGAACCACAATAAAGTATAATGTTTTTGTTACTTGCAGTTAAATATATTTCATCGAATAATGAGCTTTCACTAGCAAAAGTAAATTTCCCTTCTTTTCCCCTAAATATTACCGTTAAAATACCAACAGCTGTTTTAAAAAGCATAAAGGACTGCTAATGCTATGCTTGTTTATTATGATATGACCTCTAGCTAGTTCTTGTGATATGATTTCTCTACCATCTGGTTTCGAATGCATGTATTTGGTCTCACTTCATGATGCTGAAACTTTTTTATTTCTTTTTTCGCAAGTAAATGAACCCTAGAAGGCCCAGTGATTCCTATCTGACCTGCACAAATCCCTGTATCCATGCTGGAAACCTCAATTCAGTCTCCCAACCCCACACCCGGGCTCACATCCATCACTGAGCATGTGTGTGTGCACCGGGCAGGTGGGGAAACTGCTGGGCATTGTGTATCGATTAACAGCTTGTCCCCTGAACTCCAGCTGTCACTCAGCCTGGAGCACTGCTGTCGCCAGGGATGTCGCATACAATTTCTTACAACCGGCAGCTGGCAGAAGATCATTTCAGAGCACATAAGTTGTCTGTCTGCTTCACTGACTCCAAGAAATTGGGAGAAATAAAACAAGGGTGGGTAAAAGCTGTGTTTTTGCTTGGAACCCACTGTTCCGTTAATTGACTTGAGAAGACTCGTTACAGCCTGCCTGAGTTTTGGGGGAATTTAAACTGCCTCTAATTAGACTTTATTACTGTGAGTAGAAACCGGATAAGGCTACTGTACACCCTCCAATTACAGAAGTGCAATGGCAGTAAACCTATTTGTATTGCAAAACCACTCGTAAATTAATGCCCCAACAGAAAACTTGGTGCAAGATTGTGTGGTTCGTACCGTCCTCATCAGTGCGGCACGTCAGAGCTACAGTCTCCGGTCCTGCGCCCACAGCTGTGGCTGCGGCCACGCTAACACGGTATGTCGTCCACTTCTCCAGTCGCTGCAGTGTTATCTCGGTGGAGGTGGCTGGTGCCTGCAGCTCTTCCATGGTCTCAGCTCCAACCCCGAGCCCAGCTCCGCCCCCCGCCACTGCATAGCGTACTATGTACCCGACCAACGGGCCGTTCTGGCTCTCTAAATGCGGGGGGCGCCAACTTACCAGCAGAGATGTGGAGCTAGGGCTGGAGCATTTAACCTCCTGAGGGGGGGCGGATGGCTCTGCGCAGGCAAGGAGGGGAGGGTAAGGAAGGAGGAAGGGAGGGGGAAACAAAAAACGAAAAAATGGGAAAGAGAAAAAGAAAATGATAAAAGGGAACAAACCGAACAAAAAAACAAGCCTTGACAGTACCAAACATAAGGCAAAAAAGGGGGGAAAATAACTGATTCAAAAGGCAAATGCAAATGGGAACAGAAAAGGAATGTAACATGACATGCATAGTAATATAAGACAAAACTCAGCTCGTCTCTAAAGGTTGCCTAGACCACCGGGCTACAATTTGACCCCAAATATTTTCCACCTCACAAATGAGGTGCTAAGTAATGAATATAACATTTACTGCATATGGCAGATGCCCTTATCCAGAGCGACTTACATTTATCTCTTTTATACAACTGAGCAATTGGGGTTAAGGGTTTTGATCATATACTGACTGACCTGCACATATTACATATTAATTTAAATTTAATAGAAAAATAAAAGATTTAAATAAATAACAGGTCCGTAAGTGTGCACACTCTTAACCTAACACGTTTTTAAAGCACCATTTTGATCGTATTACCCCAGTCAATCTTTTATGGTAGGAGTCTATCTGACATCTTCTGTCTACATGCTGCTCCAGGTCAGCCCACAGATTAGGTCCATTAAATATAATCATTGTTTTTTGGTCCAGCTATTTCTCTGTTAATTTGGATGTATGCATTGGAGCATTGTACTAAAAGGTGAAATTTATCCACCCTTGATAAAAGGGGTTTCTTTCCAGAAGCCCTCAGAATGATTTCATCACCACCGTGCTGCACTGCTGGTATGATGTTCTGATAATTTGCTTGTTTGCCCCAAACATACAGTTTTAAAATAATGCAATTATTTTACATTTTGCATTGAGTTTTACACATTGTGCTGCATAGCTGGGGTGATTTATTTGATAGATTTGTTGATAGTTGGGGTGATTTATTTGTCAGATCATCCTACAGCTTCTGTTAGCCTCCCTGGTCAATTCTTGTCTTGTTCTTTGTTAAAGTTTGAAGGGTGGGGTCCTGTTTTTTATCCATGATTTTAAACCCATTGTGGACCATCGAAAAAAAAATATATTTTATTAGTGACAGCTGTATGGTAATTATTGTATGATAATTTGAACATAAGTTTGTTTGTAAATAGTTAATTTAGAACCAAGTATTTTCCCAACTATAAAAGAGTCTGCACACTTATGCAGGCGGACTATTGTTTTTTTTTTTTTTTGTATTGTCCTATTTTTCTGATAGAAGCACTGGTTTTGATGCGTCTCTAGTTGTTACTTTATACATTTTTAAATTGTGATCACTCGAAACAAGACAAGATCCTATCCGGCCCTGAGGAAAATTGTGTCCTGGTTTATCAGCGTCTGCATGAATGTGTGCTGTTTATGATTTATTTTGTATGAAGATCTAAATCGATCTGATAACTCTGTGGTAATCTCATTAAGTCACATAGCCTTTGATTTCTGAGAGACCAGAGATGATGGGCACTAACCTCATCAGCCCACCTGCAGTGGCAGCATAATATGCTAAAGCTTTGTGCTGGTGTTTCTGCCAAAATACTTTTTTCCTTGCGAAAAAAAAACAATTCTAGCTAATGACCCATGTGACAGTTATGTGAAAAAAAATGTAATAAACAAATAATATGGGCATTTTAACACATCAGGAAACAATATGATAGGAAATTTCAAACAGAACACCTTCTGCAAACAAAAAAAGGTTACATTTGGGGATTACAGGAAAATAAATTCCTTTGCAAAATGAATGACTGAAAAAAAAAAAAAACAGAATTCAAAATGTCAACTCATAAGATACATGGGAAGCTGCTGGGCTTAAAACTTAAAAAATAAGATTATCAAAAATAACAGCATTGTTGTTTTTCTTTATATCATACGTACCTGGATTCCATCAAACACACTTTTTTTAAATAAAGACTTTCTTACCACAAGCACCCAACTACAAGGAAACAATCTTTCCTGAGCCGGCAGGTATCAACTCTCCCCTTCTTAACAATACTCGCAGCCAAAGGCCAGATCAGTGCACAAAGAACCGAAGCCGGATTGATTTGTGGTGTGTATATAGGGCATGTCCATACTTCAGATATAAAGATTTTTGTTTCGGATTATTTTGTGCTGCGTAGAGGGGGAGAATTGTCCCAGTGCTTTAGCTAGAACTGTAAAGTAGTCCACGCTGCTTATACTAGGTTAAGGGTCCACATGGCTGAGAGACAGAGAGAGATAGAGGGGGAGACAATATTCCCACACTCTTTAAATCTACAGTCATTAAACTCCAGTGTCTGACAGACAGAATCCTGTTTCAGTGCTGATCTAAATGTCAAGGTTAGCATGGTTTTTCTCTACATTAGTATTCACTATAGTGTGCCCAGGTTGGGTTTTACTCATAAATAAATTCAGATATTTAACAGATCTGATGAATAGGTGACTTTATTTCATGCAATGTCCCCTGTCCGTAATTTATTAGAGACTTGTGCTTAAGTGGTCACTGTGTAGAAGCTTTATTTACCGTGAATTGATTTACCTTGTACATCTTTGGTGTATTGATATATGGGGAATTAAGCTGTTGGACTAAGGTGCTAGGGTGATTTCCAGCAGTACCCAGTTACCACTGCTGGGCCACTGAGCAAGGCCCTTAACCACCATTGATTGTTTTTATAGATGACATTTGTTTACTGCAATAAACCACAGATATATAACACCATTTTATAACTTTAGCCAACTTTTAAGTATTGAAGTACATATGTTTGCCTATCGATGATGGAAAAAATATCAGGAAATAAATGATTTACTTTTTTAGTTTCCTAATTGAAGCCCACTTTATTTAACGTGGTTTATGGATTTCGAAAACCTAACTCCAACAAGTTATTATCCTTATTATACTAATAATCACATCCAATTTTATGTATTTGGCAGTATTTAAAAAATAGTTTTATTTCCAATAAAACCTTTGTTTATTTGTTAATAAATTACTTTAGAAATTGGTGATCATTCCAATACATTTGAAAACTTGTATAGTATAGCTAAGTGTGAGGCGAAGAAAGGATCTGGGTTATGACTTGAGTGATGCCCTCGAATGGCTTTTGGCAGTGTCGTGATATAATCTTACTAATCTGTAATTATGCATGACACTCTATGACTGACTGAAAGTGGAATCATTTGAAATAGGATTCTTGTCTGTTGCTATATATTTTTTTCCTCCCCAAATATGTCAGAATCGTTTTCAGGAGCAGGGTCTCTGGATCTCATTGTGTGGAACCCTCTTTGAGCACGTCAGAAGTGAACTCCACAGTCTGAACCTTTTTTTTTTCAGAAGACTACCGTTCTTGCTGCCCATCTGACCAGCTTAAAGAGTGTCTGTCTCTCTGACCCCCAGTTATGACATCACATCCCTCTGCCTTTTACAAAATGCAACCGCTTTAAACCAGGCTATTCTGTTGAATAGCTATAAATGCTATAGTTGAAGGGATGTGTTGGGGGTGAAAAAGTACTCTTTGCCTGTCAGAGGGGACTTTGCTTGCTACTGTAAACTCACAGCAGCGTACAACGATGTTCCCAGATACACACTGTACTTCAACGTGATAGTCTTTAAACTGTACACTGCAACATAGTGCAAAAAAGCATAAGATTTACCCTGCTTCCCTGAGTTACGGAAGAAATCCACGCTGCCGCTTTGACAGGAAATAAGCTTTAACCGTAATGTCTGTTTGGTCATGTCCTTACGGTTATGCATTGTAATGTGTTTTCATACAGTGTGTGTCTAATGGAAGTGGCTGCAGTGCTGCGCTGAGATAATTGGAACTAAAGGATAAGAAAGAAAAAAATGTCTCTTCTATCTCTTTGTGTTATCTCTTTGCATCCAGCAGTTTGTTTGTATTTTTGTGTTTAGTGAGAATGAGCTCAAGAAAGGAAACCTCTATTAATTCCTTTGACTCTTTACTCGATTAGCACCGAAGCAAGAAAGCTTTGTTTCAAGCTGTACACTGGACTGCAGGCGAACTCCGTCAGGACCTGTTCAATCTAAATTCTAATCGGAACCATTGTGAGGAAATAGTAGAGTGGTAGGAGTTCCATCCACGCGAGTGACACATAAACAACCGAAAGCATGTGAAGGGAGAAGTGATTTGCCTCAGGCCTGCTTTTCCCTTTATCAGGCTTTGTGAGATTACCAAAGTGATTTATGAAGGACGGGTCAAATGTACAACTCCAGAGGTGCGGGTCATCTATCAGACAATAAACAGGCTACACAGTCCTATAGTGAATGTTTAGACTTGAGACAGACAAAACAAAAGCAAGTTAAGTGGACAAAAAATATAAACATCTCTAGATATCCCTAGCAACTTAAAAAAAAGGTCTTAGTCTTATAAAAGGAATAGTTTTATGCCTTACTGACAGCACATTTTGGGCGGTGGGGTACTTTTTAACTATAAAATAAAACACATCCAAGTCTGCATGACATGGTGGGACTGTAGAATGCAACACTGTGCCACTAACCACTGCGCATTACAAAAAATAAGCTAGTTTTATGCTGGTAAAATTTTAACATCGTCAAGGACATGAGATTTCAGCGACAGAGTGGATTTCTTGCGCACATGGAACACTTACCTCTGAGGATCTGAATGATTTGTTTATGTAGAATGATTTGTTTATGTGTTTGACTGTTCAGGACTGACTGTCACCTTCCTGACCTTTCTCACCGTGACTTCATTTTTATTAAGCTTTTTTTTTTTTTTACTTTTTTTTTTTAGCGAGGCCTGTCTGAGAACCAAATCTAAAGGCGTCCTAGAGTGTGCCACAATCCCAATCAGAAGGCTAAAATGTTTCTCCGAAGATACTTACTTTCATCTTTAGTTTAATGGATTTTTTGAGAATGCTACATGTTGTACTGCTGAGGAAGATAGACAGGGCAGAGGGTTATTGACTCTTGTGGCAAAAAGGGAAAAGGAACACCCAGTTGGTGGGCAAGCAAACTCACTGAAAGCTGTCTTCTCTTGTGATGTGAACCATATGTGTTTCATAAAAAAAAAATAAAAAATCACACACTAGAACGTCAATAACAAAAAAAAAAAAAGAGAGAAGCAAACTCGAGTATCTCCAAAGTCTCTTTAACTGACATTGAAAGAAATAAAGAAACCTAAAGTGACACTGAGCCATACAAATGGAGGCTTTGTTTCTATTACGGCACAAAACGAATATATGAAACATATAAATATATATTTACACACAGGCACAGGCACACATACAGTATATATATATCACACACATATCTTGTGAAGATATATTCAGGCCAACATAAAACAACCAACAAATAATCAGAAAACTAACATAAAACCACCAAAGCACGAACTCATACTGAGATTAGGCTGAGATAAACATACACAGGTTAGTCATGCTCTGGCCAGGTCAGGCCAGTGTTCAGGGAAGGGAGGTGGTCAGGATCCCTACAGCACCACCGTCAGGCAAGTGTGGAGTGCTGCATACTGTCTGTGTTCGCTAATGTTCAGGCATTTACTGCATGTGTATCTATTGTCATTTTGCACCACCACATACACTCTACCAGTGAAAATAGTAAATGTTTTAAACATCTGGCTCCTGCTGCCATGGCTTTCTTTCGCTGCAATAATTTTAAGTCTTATCCAATTTATTCTGACGACTTTTTAAAAAAACAGACATCCACACAACACAAGATGTTTCAAAAAATGTTCAACCCGAACTCAAAAGATCTCTTAGGTCTGAGATTTACCCCAATTCACGAAGGGGTTAAGTGTGTATTTTTAGCTAAAGGGTTTGAATAATTCAATGCTTATCCTGACTTACACACCGCCTAGCAGCAGGGCTTTGGTGGCCACCGACAGCGAAGCCTTCAGTTCGACTTAGCAAGAGCGAGCAGGCGCAGCAGAAAGCAATGGCACACACTGGAGTCAATGACATTTTGTGCAGTGAGCAATTGAGAAAAGGTGCACTAGCTGTTGGTGAATGAAAAGAAAAAGGAAGAAAACAGGTGACCATATCGATTTGTTGGTTTCACATTCAGAAAATGTGAATAATATAAACAGTAGCAGAGTAAAACAGGAAAATAAAACTGTGCAGAAACAGCCAGTGGCAAAATCCTTGCAAGAAGCTATCTGAATCCATTAAACTAAATAATCAATATTAATATTTATCATCAAGTTTATGAATCTTTTCATGCTGATTAAAGTAATAAAACTAGGGGTTGAAGTAATAAAACTAGGGTTGTGCAATATAACCTAATTAATAGTTTTTAGAGGATCTTTAAATTCTATTGTTTTATTTTATTCTATTCCTCGTACAAATTCTGGAATTATTTTTTTTTAATGGTTTAAATGGGACAGGATATTACTCTCAATATAATGCTGTATGCAAATACTGTTTATATGATTAATTTGTTACAAACCCATTAGTAGGTACTATAATTGTAGAAAAAAAATGTAAGAGCTGGTATGTAAAATCACAAGAGTAACAAAACACAACAAGGACAAATCTGTGAAATCACCCAGGCTGCTAAAAAAAGTGATAATTGATGTTCATGTAGTTTATTAGAATGTATTTTCTGATATTATTATTTGGTTGCATCTTACCTAGTCCTTGACAATTAAATAAAATATATATATATATATATATATATATATATTATATATATATCTATATAAATATATATATATATATATATATATATATTGTCCAGGACACAAAATAATAAAACCATAAAATACATGTAGGTTAATCAGCACATTGATTAGTCTCAGCCAAGTGTGTATTACGGTAAGTGTGTATTTGTAAGCAAAATCTTTTTATAATATATAAATATATAATAGTTTATTTAATAATTTATGAATATTGCACAAGCCTAGTCAGAAAGAAGAACCAGTTATTACATTCACATTAAACAATGTTTTGTGGAACAGATTACATTGCAATAGATAGACTGTTATTCCAACACGTAAAAAAACACAGTAATATAGCAAAAACCTGAGTGGATTCTTTTCGGGGGAAAAAAAAAAACCTAAAGAGAATCCATATTTTGCCGTGTCAGATTTAAAGGGCTAAGTGCATGTCCTAAAACAATGCCATTTCAGCTCACCATACAAGAGACCCTCTCTCTCCCACACACACAAACACACATACACACACACAAGCTGCTTAACATTTACTCTTGACATTTACAATGCCCTGGATTAGGGGACTTTGGTAAGCGATACACACCCTGCTCACAGATTTACTTTGTCTGGTCACATACTGTATAATGCTTGGAATAAACATGGCTAAAACCATTTCACAGTCTAAGCAACATACCGCAAAGGTGTCCAAAGAAGAAAGTAGAGTACATACTTGCTTGGGATGTCTTCTGAGAGATTTCGTTGGTGAAGGCGCCAATGCCTTTGTTGGAAATGGCTGCCAGGGTGAAGAAATACTCTGTGTTCGCTCGCAGACCCTCCACCACATAGGACGATGTCGGGCCAAATGATTTTGTGATCTATTTGTTGGGAAAGAGTAAGTAAAATGTGAAATTGAATCATATGTTACAAAGAAATGTATCTAGTGGTTAGTGGAATACTGCCAATAAAAAAATAACAGTTACTTGACAGTAACATTATTAAGAGGTTTGTGGTTAACTCTGTTAATGTCTGTTTCTGGGCCACTACTGTTTGTGAATACTATTACGGCCAAATTTTAAATAACTACACACCAATTCTATTTAAAATGCATTTTAGTTTATTTATGTCTTACATTTTAGGCTTTGTTTTAACGTATTTAAGAAATTAAGAGCAATCAAGACAAACATCTCCAGCAGAAAAATGGGACCTAATAATAGATAGATCAGGTTAGTTGTTTAAAATTGTTACTATATTTATTTAGAGATAATCTGTGTACAATTAAAAAAAATGTTTTTCATACACATTGTTATCGAAATTGTGCCTATGATGCACATGTACAAAAAAACGAAGGGCTACATTCTCTTACTTGCTTGAGAGATTGTAGGATAAAGCTTTTTCTTTTTTTAAATAATGTGCTGCGTTAATTGACAGGTCTTAGCGAAGTTATTTACTTTTGCCACTTAACAATATTCACACTAATCACCGTTAAAGTGGAAAAAAATGTGTAATAATGTGCTTAATCTGAGGTCTGGAAAATATGTGCATAATGAACAGCCCTTCTGTCACATTTGTTTTATTTACTAGTGAAAACACAGTGTTGAAATTAACAAAAGGCTGACAACAAAATACTATGAGCTTAAGCAATACATTAATCAGTTAAATTCTGTGTGTAATAAATGTCTATGAAAAATAGCAACTCTGACAGTCGTGCAGCTGGCAATAAAATGAATGCACTTATTCTTAAAGATACCTCACATACCTGAAAATATAATGTAACTAGCTCACGCCATATCACACTACGTTGTGATAATTATTTTGTTATAACTGCACACCTCTCAGTGAATTGTTCCTTACATACTGAATAAAGATGATAAAATCTAATGCACCTGACTCCCTTGACTGCCTTCTCTATAACGAAGCTCATAGTTAATGATCCCCTCTTTATCGAATGCTGGCTCCCAGGTCAGCTCAATGCTGGTGTCTGACACTTCGCCAGTCTGAAACTTGGATGGCTGTCCAGGAACTAGGAAACAATTCAGAGTGACATCATGATACAAAGGCGCTACAACCACAGCATGCACAAAACATGCAAGATTCACAAAAACAAAGCTTCTGTAACAAACAAGCACCCATGAACTTAACAGACCTCCTTGCAGCACTTTGACGTGAATGGAATCTGAAAACGGTCCATCCCCTACTGAGGTAAAAGCCAGCACACGGATAGTGTAGGTCTCTGAGGCTACAAGGTTCTGAATTGTTGTGATCATGCTGTCTTGCACGTTGTGGATTTGCCACATATTCATTGGCTGAGATGGGTCCATGGTGTAGTAAACACGGTAGCCTTTGATTTGGCCATTGGGCTCCTCCGGTTCTTCCCAGCGCACCATCATGGTGCTGTGAGAGATGATCCTGGCCTGGATGTTTCGTGGAGGACTGGCAGGAGCCTGCTCCCCTGTTCTGGCTTCCACTGGTTCGCTTGCTGGACCCTGGCCAATAGTGTTCACGGCTGAGACACGGATCTCATACTCGGTGTTCGGCGAAAGGCCGCCAATACTATAGCGGGTGGTAGTGATGGAGTCCATGGTCTCAAATTTGCTGTCTGGGATTTTGGCACGGTACTGAATGATGTAATAGGAAACAGGCTCAGGGTTGCCACTGTCCCACGTGATGGTGATGCTGGTGGCTGTAGTTTCAGTAACAACCGGTGTACCTGGAGGCTTAGGTAAGGCTGGGAGGGAGGGGAAATTAAAAAAAAAACTTTACCAACAAGCATCTTCCTAAATAATTTTTATACAAATCTAGTGTACACAAAGTGACACAAGATGCCATAGCAGGTATTATTATGCTTATTGCAAAATATTCTTTGACTTAAGATACTTAAATTCTCAGCAAAGCAAGAAAATCCAAAATGCTTTCTCACATTTAACAATGACTTGGGACACGGCCTCAATAATGCCCAGGCTGCTCATGGCCACACAGGTATAGTTGGCTGACTCATGCACGCTATTCAGTTCCAGAACATTCCGTCCGACTGGCATGTCATCCTCAGGTGTCAGGTCCTCCGAGTTGAGCATCCACTTGACATATGGCATGGGCGAGCCCACTGCCACGCATGTGATGTTAATGCTGCCGCCTGGCATAATCTCGTGATTGGTGGGCAGGATGGAGAATCGAGGGGGCACACGACGAACTGCATACGCCCAAAAAAGAATGGAAAACAAGAAAAAGAAAGACAGAAAGAAAGAGAAAAAGAAGTGACAAGACAGGGCAATGAAAATGAGTCCTTCTTTAGAACACAGACATTGTCTAAAGAGAGGACGATAAATCATAAGAAAGTGAGAACAAACTCTAAAATTGTGTAACTCAAAATAAGGATAATGTAACTAAACTAACAGAACTGCTTCACCAACAATATAGATTGACATTAAAGCAACAAATTCATGGCAACAAGGTTCCATTTACTGATATTTAACCAATACAACACAGTTAATTACACAAAAATCTATTATGAATTTCTCATCTTTTAACCCAAAATTCGTTGGTTAAACTACATCCAAAGCAATGTAATGTGAGTCAGAAAAAAACTGGTATAGTGGTGAAAGACGCTTTCAGCACTCTATACCATAGCAGGAAGTAGCTCATGTAAGCTATTTCTACTGGATAAAAGTAAACTTATGTCATTTCAGCATACATATATCGAAAAACGTCTCTGACTTTGTGTATGTGCAAACTAGTCCAGTGACTAGGAAGTAAAGATGAGAAACCTTAATCAGATTTTTGTGATTAAGAGTAGATCAACTGGACAAAGCCTTTGAGATTTGACACAGTTCCATTGATAGATGCAGCTATCATTTTCACAGACATCATGCAGGAAAAGAAAAGAGAGAAGAATTGAACAGTAAAAGTAAAGAAAAAACAAATCAAATTGATATTTAGGATAAAAATGCATAGAGGAATGTAACTTAAAAGTTGCCAGCATGCCCAGACAAAGACGACTGAGGAGGAGGAAGAGGAAAACAAGAAAGGAGAGGCAGAGAGGTAGAGAACTCACATAGGAGAAAGAAGAAGAAGAGAAAGAAGAGGAAGGAGAGCGAGGAGAAAGGGGGGAGGGAAACCCACTTCAATGCTGACAAAGTTTAGTTTTTGTCTCTGGCCAGTTGGACTGAATGTAACAGGAGCAATGTCACATTGCAGTCAAGACCAGAAGCCGAAACACAAAGGAAAATTTTTTGTGGAAGAAAGAAAAGTTTTTTTTTTTTTTAAAAAAAAAAAAAAAAAAAACGACACGGAAAGAGTAGCTGATTTTAACTTAACTAGCCATGGATATAAAAACATGGGGTCACGTACAAAAAACCCAAGCAACAACAACAAAAAGACAGGAAATATGCTAGTCTACAATGGGAACAATTAAAAACCTCTACAACAACGCCTGTCAAAGGCACACATGAAACTCAGGATGAGTGAGGATGGCATGGAAAGCAAACAGACACGAGGGGACATGGCATTTCGTAAGAATTCTGAGTTGGCCAGGTTGTGGACATTGATTTTTTTATAACAATCTCTGCAGTGTCTTAAAGGGTCAGGCACGTTCCTGGTAACCTTAAATTGGGTCTTTGGGCTAAAATTATGCTATTTATGAAGATGTGGAAAATAACCTTAAAAGGAAGCTTCATAAAAAATCCAATTCTTACACTATTTAATACAGATAATTAAAGTGAGCTATATATATATATATATATATATATATATATATATATATCATATATATATATATATATATATATATATATATATATATATGTGTGTGTGTGTGTGTGTGTGTGCATTGGTCCTAAAACAGTGTTTTGTTACAACTACTGGACTTGGCAAAAGGGGCTGAATTCCAATGAGAGGACAGAGAGAGAAAGGAAGATTAGGAGAGAGAGACAGGAAGGAAGGAGAAGAGGGAGCATGGAGGTTGAGGTCCTAGGACGGTTTATAAAAAAGGAAATTAATGGACAAAGAAGGACAGGCACAACAGGTGAAGACAGACTCAGGCAGCAGAACAACAGACATTAAGGGAGGGACAGACTGAGATGAGGTTTTTCTACATTTTCCAAGGGGCTTAAAACAAGACATAGAACACTGAAAGATAAAAAGGAGGCAAAGGGGGGAAAAAGACATAGAGGAGACCTGCTCCATCTCAAGCAGATATTACAGCTCTCAGTGGGTTTGACTTTTCCCACAGAAGGGCTTGAAATCCAAGATTCAACTCCCACCAGCAGTGTGAAACCCCATAATTCTGATCAAATTTATGTTTATAATCATTTTTTTTAAATAAACCTGAATAAATTTGACAGTCTTTGCTGAATAAGGAAGTTTAGACATTTTATCTTTTATTGCAGGGTCATCAATTCCAGTCCAGGGGGTAATCTAGAGAATCATGAAAATGAACTGAACTGTTCTAAGACTGGAAAGGACGATTTGTCTTTCTTTCTACAGTGAGTGACTGATATTAAAATATAAAGGAAGCAAATCATTCTATTTTGCTCATTACTAAATATTTCCTGTATGTTTATGTTTACTGTTCCTGAAATGTTCAGGAGAAAAAAAGTTACCCCTCCCAAAAGCGCATACCCAGCAATTTCTGAAAAAGGTGAAAGGGCAGCCCAGATGTCACAACGTCATGCATGGGTGTGACTGCATACGAAAGAGTATAGACCAAAACCGTCCACCAGGTCTTTGTACTGGCTGAGCCGATCAAAGCATGCAACCCAAAAAATAAAAATACAGCAAGTGCAACTTTTTTAGCGACAGTTTATATGGAAAACACAGACACACATATAAATACACACAATCAAAATGGTGCTGGAATAAAAAATAAATAAATAAAAAAAAATCAAGAAAGTATCAAGGCAAACAGATTTTACAGTGCATGTGTGTTCTTCAAGGCGCTGACCACCTTCAAAGGGTAGTCTAACAAGATTTCTTACAAGATTTACAGCATTCATTAATATTTAAATCAGAGCACAGACCTGCCATCCCTAAAGAGATCTAAAGCTTAGTCTATTTTGGATATTATTACTAATCACGTCGTAATGTGACATGCACCATGCTGTTTTTTTTTTTATCTAAGAAGAGCAAAGCAAACGAATGCCTTTTTAGTCCTAATCAAGTCCATCAATCATTACTATTAAATTCATAGCCTTTCAAAGTGTTAAGACTTGTGCAGGTCTAGTTATGCATTTGTCAGGCAAAATATATTTTCCTATACTATTTCCTGTTTCCCAAAAAAAATCATATACTGTGTATGACTGGAGGCAAGACATAAGAGGGTTATATAAGAACACCAACACTACCAGAATTGTGTGTCTGTTTACTAATTTGATATTTGTATTAGGAAACATGCTTTTTTTTTTTTAGCATCTTGTATAGATGTTCTAGTGAGCTGTTAAAATAATCCTTCCCAAAAGGTTGGAAGGTGGGCAGGTCTGAAACGGTAAGTTTATTTGTCTGGTGAAAGGTTTTTATTTTTATTTATTTGCCTTATTTATTTGGCTAGTTGGGTTCGCATAGAGACAGCCATCTTAAGAAAGTGTGTGAGTGAACAAGGGCTGCAACGTTTCACCCTTTAATGCTAAACACTGCCAGGATAATAGTAATTACTCTTATGTGCCAAAGGGTTATGCCTATTTGGTAAAGGGGTAAACAGAATAATAACATTTATATTCAAATATTTCACTCGCTTATGTTAGTTCTTTTCCTATACTACAGCTTTATAGTTGACTATAAAAGTACTTTAGCCTTATCAACCATGCCAAGATTTAAATTTGGATTTATGACTTAAAAGTTTATCCATCTGGCACTGACAAAACACCAACTCCAAATGACTTGACTCATCGGGATTTTACGTTTTATTTAAGCCTCAACACACAATAACATTGAGCTTTTAACTGTTATATTTGGGAGGTGTTAGTGTGATTAAAACTTAATTGTCAACATCTTTTTACTAAAATCAGGAGTTTTGGAAACCAGACCAAACCGATTTGAAGCAAAAAAAAAAAAAAAAAAAAAAAACATTAAAAAAAAGATATAAATCTCAAAATTTCAAGCCCCGATGTGGCAAGAAAGACAAATCAAGGAATTTAACAGTAGACAAGGTGAGAGGCAAGGTAAAACAGGAGAAAACTCTACTTCTGGTACTTTTAAACATTGTGTTTGGACTGGATGTGAAGGAAAGAGTTGCGCCAGACCAGTGTTTGGTGAGCACTATCTGCATTTTGGTGAGACAGTCTGTCCAGCCCCAAAATGAAGGAAATAAAAGCAAAACAACCTTGCAGCCTATAGTGCCACCTTAAAGCTAAGATTACACCCTGCTTCATTGTTGACACCTGGAAGATTCTCTTCCACATAGTCAAACAAGGTTTGGTGGGCATTTCCAGCCACAGGAGGTTGTTCACATTCAGTGAAATGCTCAGTCTCAGTGGAGGCTTTGTGGATCCAGCACCAGTAATGATAGTTATTACTGGTACATCACCGCCGAACATATGTGGCCGGTTTATCTGATTATGACAAATCTGAAGTTGATAGAGGCTGGGACTGCATTACTTCTGAGGGTTTAGACACACATTTCAGCCCACTAGAGAACAGGGTGTAATCTAGCTTGCTTTTCCATTTTTCACACCAAATGCACAGCGAGACATGCAAGCACATGCAACGCAGGGCAAGCAGAACGCTAGAGAGCAAGTGAGCATGCGTACATGAACACATTTACATGCAATTTAGACAGAAAAGTAACGATAAGGACAGAAAAGATATTACAACACAGCATCGTTTAGGACAGCACAGTCTTCCAGCAGCACTAATTGTTAAATGAGAGTGTAGGTCTCTTTCTGTAATTCCAGAGAAAGACTCTCAAACCATATATTGGTCCTTTTATTATTCAGAGCTGACAAATAACTCCAAAGCTATCTTGGCAGACACAAGGGAAGCTTAGTGGACATATTGAAGATAATAGAACTGTCATTGATATTCATTTAGTCTTTACTTCAGGGATTTAGGCTTCGGTAAATCAAAGTTCAAAAGCAGGTTATAATACTGTGTTAATTAATTTCCATGCTAATTAGGACTAGGAAAAGACATAACTTGCATTTGTTTGTGATGGAAAAAAAAGATTAAAGAAGCTGCAGAAATTCATCCTCTGGCCTGGATTTTTATTTTTTTTTTTTTTATAAACGAGGCTCATTTAAAGCTTCGGCATCATATGGGTATTCTAGCAGAAATCAGTTGTGGTGGGCAGTACCGGATTTAAGGAATAAATTCTTGCCTAAAAAAATACCAGGCCCTGGGAGTCACAGTGCTACGGTTTTTATTATTTATACTCCTGCTTGGGGCCTGCATGCCTACTACTCTTCCCTATTAACAACACCATGTCTTCCTCTGCAAATGAATTATTAAAGAGGCCATGTTGTTTCAGCACAGACATTAGGCATCATGCTTTAGCACCACATTGAAGCATACAGGCATTTTGCCTTGCTTTTGTTGGAAAAATCTATTACAAGATCTATAATTGCTTTTTTTGCAGGAGGAAGCGGGAAAATTTCAAGTGTCTTGTTTCCGTTCTACTCAGTTTTTCTACTCATGTTGATCTGTTCAGCATTTATGTTTTCAGATAGTATGCTGGAACAGGAAGTACAAAAAAAAATCTCTTCGCTTCTGCTGGATTGTGTAACAGGAGATGTAATACAGAATTGGACATGCTTCAGGAATCAGCCTGATGAGCTGAAGCCCAGCACATGTGCTCATTTTGCTTAGTGTGTAAATCTCGAAAAACTGATGGGTAAACGTGAATGGGGCACTCAATTAAACCCCAATACAGAGGCCAGTGGAGCAAAAATGGAATTGGGCCCCAATTAAATTCGGCTGCTTCGCCACAGTATTTGACCAAGAGTAAAATGTGGAGACTCTGATTAAGAGGAGAAAACAAAAAAACCAACAACTAGATTTTAGTTTGAGTCTAATTTGTGTGGTTTAATGAGGCACATCATTTTCTAGAAAACAATTCAGATGTTTGTCGTCGCTGTGGGGCTCAAGTGAATTATAAACCCTGGTTTGACTAAGCTAATTGAATGGAAAAGAACAAGTGGCAGTCAATCAACATAGTAGGCGTCTTCTCCAAGAGTCTTCTCTGTCCAAGGGACCGTCAGGAGTTTAAAGATCATTATATTTGCCACTGATCGCTGTGAATTACTCAAGAGTACCGATGTACCCAGAAAGTTTAGGAGCACAATCTGGTTTTATTTGCAAAAATAGCTTTGTAGTGAATTGGCAGGAACACTGGCTACAAAAAGCTGTGTGTGTGTGACAACGGACAAGAGTGCACAAAAATACATACCACATTTAACATGAAGGAAATTCCAACATAAATAGTGTTAAAAATCGTACAAAACAACGACAAAGGGCACACAATACTATAAACATGTAATTAACTCCATAAGAGGCCGCAGATGACCTAATTAGGGTAACATGAATAAAAAGAAAAAGAGGGAAGTAAAGAGAAGTTCACAACTTGACAGGAACACACAAGAGCAAGAAAAGAAACAGAGTGCCCACAAAAATGTCCATTCTGAGCATGCAACGAGCAAAACTACATCCTCTATCATGCAAGTATATCCCATATGCATATTCCCATGACAGAAAATGCAATAAAGCTTATTTGGAGCAGAAGCAATACCAAAAGATGCGAACACGAAAAAGGCCCCACAATGCAAGCTCAAATGTAAGGGTTTGTTCAAAAAAAAACGAGCCCGAACTGCAGTTTGCAATCATTTCTAATTCTTTTTTTTTTTTTTTTTTTTTTTGTTTTGCAAACAAATCAAACTCTCCTAAACTATTTAACTATTTAGCAAATGTTATTATTTTATACTTATTCTAAAGAGCCTTGTACTAGATTAATATAGTTAAAAAAAAATTCAAACAACGTTTTTTTGCCTTAAACGTGGGTAAAAAAAAAAGTAAAAAAGAAAAAACACACCAACCTTCTCGAAGCTCTGAGGGATGTAAAGGGGTTGATGCAGAACACAATGACATGAGGAGAAGAGAAAAATAGGGGAAACACAGAGAGAGTAAAAAAGGCCACCTCAAGGCTTTAAGCTGCTGCATATCTCTGTTTTTTTTTTCCTCCCTTTTTTCGAAGTCTATATCTTACAGCAGTGACACCTGCTCGCTGCTTTTTTTGACCAGAAGCATGCCGTTTCCCCACAGCGCTCGCTACCAGGCACTTGGGGTTAATTAATACACGTCATTACAATAAGAAAAACCACAACGTCTTTTTTAGCCACCTAAAAAGCTCCCATGGTGGCCAATTCGTTTAAATTAGAGAAACAGAACGGAGAGAAAAGAACCGAAAACGAAACCAATGAAACAACCAAAAAAAAAAGAAATAGATAGATAGATAGATAAATAAATAAATAAATAAACTGCTGCACAAAAAAGCATGAATTTAATTTAATTTAGCAGCTACAATGAGAGTGAATTAAAAATACACGTCTAACAGCAGTTATTGTTAAAAAAAAGGTTTGAAACTGTTATTAAATGTTTCTAATCGAATTTTAGTAGTCGTTAGCAGTTTTGGAGTAGCTTTGCATTGTAGCTGTTAATTTCAGGTGCAGAACACTCTAGAAAACCAAAACACATTTAATTACAGTCAAGATTAGACTCAAGCTTTGAAAATGAACGGAAGGAGACATGTGATACGCTTGTTTTTGTGCGGTAGGTGTATCAGTGGAAATGAACACGTAATAATAACTATCACAGCAAAACGACCTACTGCACCAATATAACAGAAACCGGACATATTTATCAGAAACAGTCTTACTTAAGAAATATTATTTTGACAATAATACAATCATCTATTTATATTGCTGAATTAGAAAAAAAGCCAGGGTTGCTATAGCTAGTTCTGGTTCTGGCTGACTTCATTATGCTTGTATAACACGAAGTGTTGCCCGCTTCAATACACCAGTTTAGTTCACATAGAGATGATTTAATAATAAGATGTATCTAAAAAAGGGTTAACCCACACCACAGAACTGAGAACTGCTGCTTCTAACAATAACATCATATGTTATTACAGAATGTTGTTCCTTATGCTCCTTTCATGGAAAGAGTATTGCTATTTTATACCCCTTCTTATTGCCGAATACTTATTCATAAACATCTTTATACTTTATACTTCATATCTCCTTTCTTTGTTTACCTTTTTATTTTGATGGCCTTAACAGCCACTCAAAATAAGACTTACCATCCTCCACTTGGACCTGAAAAGCTCAGCAGAGAAAATCCCAGCAAGGATTTATTGCATATTTAAAACCAAAATGCTGATACATTCAATATATCTAAATATTAATTTAACAATTGAATAAAAGTAACCGATTATATTACACAAAGAGCATTTTAAGATTTTTTCAGTTTAAAAGAACAGGAAGAATGTCTGGAGAATTTGAAGCCCACACTGATGCATAGTGACAGACTTGGCAGAGAGAATCTCTGAGGCCAGGTTGCTCCCTACCTCGCACATACAAGTTGGCAGGGGCAGAGTAGCGCACGCCTTCCACGTTCGTCGCTACACACTCGTACTTGCCCTGGTCCGTTTCCTCTGTGTTTTCGATCTGCAAGGCTCCTGAAAGAATGGCAACACCCAAAGAGAACAAGAGGAAGAGAGGGAGAGAAAGAGAAAAAAGATGAACAATCAAGAAGAAACAATTTCACCAATTCTCTGCATGTGATGTATGATCATCTGATATAGCATAGCTGCTTTATATTTATTTATAAAAACATATTAATAAGAGCTTTTTTTAGTTGCTTGGAAACATTAGGCTGAAAAGGAGCGTCTACGTGTAGCTATAATCTTTACCCTCTCCTTAGTTTTTGTTGTGGCATGTTGCACATGCACTCTCAAAGGTCCGAACTGGTGAGGGTTTTGGCTGCGTTGTTTTGTCTTTATTTTACTTTAAGTTAAAATATAATTTGAATCTGGTTAACACTTTTCCTTCCCAAGAAATTAAACTGACTTCATGTGGGCCAGCAGTAGAGTTCTTTATTGTCCTATCTCTTTTGACTCTTTGTCTATTCTGCAGGCTAATTAATGCAGTCTTGTAAAACTGTTACTAGACATCCATGGCAGCGTGTTGTGAGATCCAGAACAAGTATAGGCTTCTATACAGTTGTATAGCTTAACTTGTATCATCAGGAATAGAAAAAAAGGCACCTTTCAAAGCAAGAGAATAAGATTAATTATGCTCTTCTGGACTCTGGACTTATGAATGTCGGGGTCGCTGTCATGCTTTTAATTTGCATTCGTCTAAATATATGTTGATACCTTTAACAGCTGTTCCACTTGAGAGGCCCTAAAAAATGAACTGGCCGTAATGTATTTTGGTGAACTACAATTACACTACAGCTGCTGTGACAAACTGTGAATGTTGCTCTGTCAGACAACTTCTGGGATCTCTGGAGTCCAGGCCATCGAGCAGCAGTTCGCACAGCGCAAATTGGTAGTAAACCTACATGTTTTGCAAGTTAAAGTTAGCTCTATAACTGGCTGCAAAATTTTAGACTGTGGGTAAAACTAATAAACATGACACACCTGTTCTGAAACCAGTACTCGCTGGTTTGTGTGTAGTATGTAGCCTGTGGAAGTGCAAACAGGCCAGGTGTTTTCAGTCGAGGAAGCCATGAGCTTAGCCCAAAACATACTAATCATACAATATTTACGTACAGTTTTTTACACAAGAATAGACACATTGTGCAGGGACACTAACGCTATCTGTATGTTCCTGTATCCATTTAGTACTGAATGTGATTTAAAACCCAATTGGCTGTGTAGTATGGGAAATCCTGCATCTGACATTACACTGGCATCCGTTTGATGAATAATTGTCTTTTCTGGACAAGACAACATGTAAAATGTCTGTTGTATATTAGACTAGAAAACGCCTTGGTACTACAACCTTTAAATATCTGTCGTATTTGGAATATGTGGTCTTTTAATATTTTGGCTAGACGCAGAAATCTCTTCCAGTTGCAGGCTTGTTGGAGGTCAGAACATGGTGACACTGACTACATTGACCATGAGAGCAGCAATGTTTCTGTTATACAGCATGCCTCTAAAAAAACTAGGAATGTCAGTTCATTCCTACTTTTTTATCTTCCACCCAGTTTCAGTTCACATCATCACCTTCTATTCATGCATTATATTTCTCTATAATATCTGCCCTTTTAACAAGCACAAATATTTTATCTATTAGTCACATGAAGAGCTATATTTAGTCACTAAGATGTAGCGTTTCTGTCCTTATCTCTTTCTCTACACCAAGAGCCAATCTGACTCACCCTCTGACACAAACCTGGTACCCAAATAAAGAGCTCTGCGCTAAAGTTCATGCTGTGCAAATTTTTTCATTCCTGCACACTCAAAACCACAGGTGTCAATAACAGCCTTATCCAAGTGATGTTCTTACCACACATCTAATCACTCAGATCCCATCAGGGAGGTCAGGCCAAAATAATACGTGTTATTCCTATAGATTTATGTGTGTATGGATCGTTTGATGTGCACTCCAGGTAGCCTGGCTGCGGCAGGTAAAACTACAGTCTCTTCTGAAGCCTCCTCAGGTGATATTACACAGCGTGTAATATACACACAGACAAATGCAGAAAGCTCAGCCATGCCGACAGCTGCATTTTAATGTTATTTAAGCGAGCTGTGATAATTAAAACAGGCCATGGCGCTACTTTTCACTCACACTTTCTTTCTTACCAAGTCTTTTTTTGCGAAGGCAATAAGTCTTGTGCTGCCCTTTCTGTGACCAGCCTTGGAGGGCTTTTAAGCACCGGGTCTACTTTTAATCAGCTAATGACTCTGTCGGAGAGCTGCTATAGATCGCTGGTGAGAAAACCTTCAGCAAAACAAGGGAGGTAAATAAATTAAAAGCTATTTAAATTCCAGCAGCAACCCAAGATCATAAATATTCCCCGTCTTATTTGTTCATTGTTTGAACTGGGTTATTTTAAGGCTTTATTAGAAAGTATCAGATGATTCGGCAATCCCGACTGACTTCATTATGGATTTGCCTATGTTTTTTTTTATTTTATTTAAAGCTGGTGCAGAAAAACTACACAGAGAATTCTACAGAGAAGAAAGCCACAATAACACTATTTTATTCTTTTTCATACTGCTGTTGCCTTGTGTGAGGGTTTTTGATAATAACAGGAAGCTGGTAGGAAGATTAACCTTTGTTTTGGCTTTTCAGTCCTTGATAACACCGCGGCTGTGAGCAGCAATAGGTGCGTCTGGACAGATAAGGTAAGCTGCACTGCTAGGACGTTTATTATTTGCCTGATGGCTACTAATTGAAGTCCTGTCTCCATTATGCTTCTCTTGTTAATTATACTACAAATAAATCCTGACGTAGCAAACATTAAACATACGTGACTAATCGGCTGCTTCCGCCCCATTATGTTTGCCTTCTTTTATTTACTGTTGGGCACTGGGTTACCAACTTCAGCCGCTTGAATTACTTGATGGAAACTCACCTAATTTGCATTGTTTTGTTTTTTATTAGCAGACTTTAAAAAGATTTGCTTCACGTTAGGATGAAAGCCCCACTTCAGTAGCACATGTTTAACCTATAGCGTTCTTTTTTTCTCAGACTGTTGAGGTTTTTTTTGCTGAAACTCTTTTACACAATTTGCTTTGTTTTTCAGTGATATGTACCTTTTTTCGTCCAAAACATCTAATTTTTTATTTCAACCATGTAGTCCCCAAGTAAAAAGAGGTGTCATTACACGGTACTAAGCCAGAGCATTTTCTTCACGCTGCTATCGAAAACAAAAACGCCTTTAATGTTACATCTTTCAACAGTGCTGATCTCCTAATTATTATTATTGTTGTTGGAACATTTCGAATCCTCAAAATTCCTGCAGCATTATATGAAGACTGTAGGGTAGCTGGCACTCTCTCTGGGTAGCTAGTAGAGCAATGGCTTAAAGGATGCAATGTGAGAAATCAGTTTAGACAAGACAAGCTAGTATGAACCCCCAGCTGAGACATATTATGACAAACAGAATCATAACAGTAAAAATACCAAAGAAGAACAAATGCTGCCACAGTAGGAAGACGCTCGCAAGAGTCATCACAAGCATAATGCCATATCGAACCAGCCATAAAATAAAAAGCTTCATGATTATTAGGCCTCATTTTCCTATAGGGTTAAAATTGTCTTGGGGTCTAAAAGTGTAAGGGAACTGAATGGGAACTTGATATTTTAATCTTTTGCCTCAATCCATTTTTTCACTTTCATTGCATAGTATTTTGTCGAGATAGTTTGGTACAAGGTGTGATACTCATTATTCAGTATCACACTGAATAATGTAAGAAAGCCCTGGCTGTGACATCGCAAGAGCCATTCATACACACATAAACATCTAGGAGCAATTTCGCATTACAAAAGTAATAAAATGTTTTTGGGAAAGAACTGAAAAAACCCACAGGATTGAACTAAAAACTGGCACAGATGTCTTTAAACACACACACACACACACACACACACACACACACACACACACACACACACACACACAGACCCTGCACCTCAAGCCTAATTTGTGTTATTCAATTAGTGGGTGCTGGCAGGCCATGATTGATTTGTTTTGCAGGATTGACTACATGGATGATTTTCTTCTTGCATATATGAAACTATGATTAGATGGAGAGGAAAACAGCCCAGAGATTTCTTATTTGTCCTTGCTCTTAATTCTTGGCATCATTACTTTACCTATAAGAAATGTAGAGGGTTGTAAAGCTACAGTCTCCATCTGTATTTAAGGGTCTGGTAGCTTCATATTAAACAGGTTTGATTTGTATCCAGCATGTTTGCAAAGAGTTTTAAAGGTTTCTTTTAAGTGTGTGTGTGTGTGTGTGTGTGTGTGTATGTACATGCTTAAAGCTTTATCCTAAGGGCCCCTAAAAAGTAGCCATTTGGACACACACAGCACAGGCGTTCACACATACACGTACACACCCATACAAGCTTGACGTCAAGGTTATTATATGTGAGAGCAGCAGCAAGAGGCTGGACATCGTGATTGTTGTCATGTTCCATATGCTGGCTTGTAATACTCCCATAAACTCAGCAGTGATGTGCAACCACCCCAGACCAATTAGCATACTGTCTTCCTGTCATTTGAACAACACTTAAACCTGCTTCCTTAAAGCGGTTAGTCTCATAAGCAAGACTGTTAAAGGAACAGCACACACCTCTATACTTCTACAAAAAAAAAAAATCCTTATTCTTTACATATTCCAGATATACCTGACGGTTACAGCACCACTCTGCTGCATAAAAGAAAGTCTTCCTCAGCCTGGGCCTATTGGCTTTCAGCAAAATTCCCTTTATGGCCCTCTAATCCTATTATGCAAATGCGAAGTTCATAAGTCACTCAGGTTTTTGTGAGCAACACTATGATTTATGTCCTGGTTTGGGGCTGGCATTAGGAATACTGCTGCTGGTGTGTGCAGAATACCACATCTTTAGCTTGTGTACTTTAACTGGGGCGATTTAATGCAACTCTCTAATCTACGCAAGATATTATGAAACTAATGTAATTATTTCATCTGTGTATTTTTATTTGTGTTTAGCATAAACCAAAATGTCCTCTCTTTTATTTAACTCGTCTTATGTTCAGCAAAAAAATGTACAGGAAGGTCAGATTCAAAAATACATACCTACCTGCTCCCTGTGGAAAAGAAGGTCCATAAGTAAATTGGCAATTTATCATCACAACATTTGACACATTCAGAAATTAGTAACCTTACTGAGGACTGAGGATGCTGTCCTGTAATCCATCAGCGTGAGGAGTTTCTTTTACTATTACATTTACCCAGACAGTAGGTCGAATAGCTTAGCATAGGACCCAAATGTCTAAAATCAATATCGATTCACGTCACATAGACGTTCCAAGGTTGTTGTTTTTAAAATAATGTTTATAATTAGTTTATATAGAAGTCCAGTTTCAGTTTTGTCCTATTATTGCTTTAGTTCGATTCTGTACAATTTACTAAATTGGAGACTTTACTTCAGTCCTGATCTAAAGCATTAGCATTTTTGTAACTGAATTTTTATGTAGTTAGCAATGCAATCTAAAGATCCATTTAGGAATAATAGCCATTAATATTATACTATATCTTTTCATACATGCTGTATCATACATGCCCTCCATGTTTACTACAAACACATGTGCTAGTGACAAAGGAATAGTATTTTTCTATTATTGCTGTTATTACTTAGATTTGCAAGTTTGCTGTGCTGTGTGGCACGCACACCACCAGGTGAACGCCATCGTGGCTGCTCTTTGGTAAACATGGCAACAAATAGAAAATGTTTAGTTAGGCTTAATGGTTCCCCTTCAAGAACTCAAGCTGCATTGAAATGCTATAAAAACGCTTCTTGCAATACATGATCTAAAGCACGTGTGGAATCAGTCCAATGGTAAAACGACATGTCACTGGTGATGTCACCGACCAGGAAGTACAAATGAGGGCATCAAACTATGCTAACAGAGGGTTCTTTTCTTCAGTGCATGTTTGTGTTTGCAAACAAGAGAAGATGTCTATAAGCAAGGAGAAGTTGGTGGCCAGAGCGAGCGTTTGGCAGTGCATGTATTCCTGCAGTTGTTTTCTTTTGGGCTCGCATCTGCACAACCTTTGCGTGTCTTGTTAGGGAACAGGGCATGCTAGGTCAGCTCTTAAGGGAACTGACTGCACACAGTGCACGCAACTGCCACTACGCAAGCTTTACTTTAGCCTGGCCCTGTTTAACAACAGCGAGGAAGTCGAAGTCATAAGGAGGAGAGCGCTGAGCCACTGCCACTTTATCAGGCATATGAAGAGCTACTGGAGGTGGTCACTCGAGTCATAGCCAGGCTACAGCTAGACTAGCCAGCCAAGAAGAGGAACCGTGGGCTAGTAAGCTGGATGAGCTGTTTAGTCAAGAAATAGAATGTATTTAGCCTGGCTCTTTAACCTTTGTGCTACCGAACACAGCGGACAGCGATGGGCGCTATGGCGATGTGGGCATCTCGTGTGTGAAACACCTCAGGGTTTCGTAGTAGTTCTTGGTCGATGTTTTCACTAGTGCAAGTCACTTCCCCATTAGTCTAATTCCACACGGGCTTTAGATCACATCTTTACAGACAAAACATAGGCATTAAGGAAGTACAGAGCCCTTATTAACCTGCTTTCCCAAAACTGCAAATGTGACAGTGTAACACAAACAACCTTCCCATTCTCACCCTGCCAGTCACTGGAGGATTTACACACTGAAGGATCAAACATGCACACGCACACACACACACAAATAGAGAGACAGACGAAACACATGGACATTAAAGAACATGTCTGAAAGTAGATAAAAGAAAGCAATACAGAGACAAAGAATTTGCTTTGACTGGGAAAAGAAAAAGTGGGCTAATAATTATTAAGGGGGCAGATGGAACCACTGGTTAGTTTGTGAGTAATTCAGGTTAAGCGTGTGGTTGAGATTAGTGTCTTACCTCGGATAGGAGTACCCACTGGAAAGAGAGTTACAAGTGAGAAACACAATAGGTATTATTAATGAGTAGGCGAGTAGCTCTCGTCAACTGCCTGTGGATTTCGATATGTTCGAAATCAAATCATTATTTGTGTTTGAAGACCTCCCTGAGCTGGGCTGAAGCTTTTTCTTTTTCCTACTCATTTTCTTCTATTCCTCTCTCTTTATTTCAGCCTCTCCTAGAAACCACACAAAGCATGAGGCAGCTTATTTTGGGCTTTGTACACTTGCACCCCGCCTAACCTGGACTGGGTTTTTTTCGGTTTTTGTTTATAATATTTTAGGAAATGCAGGTGCAGCATTATGGGCTTCTTGTATAAATTGGCTAACTCGCTGTCATAAGAATAAGAAAAACAGCAACCCCAAAATACATGTATTAAAATTGTTAATAATGACACTCTAAATAAACATTTTATCGATGTGCAGTGTGACTGTAGATTTTTCAATATTAATATCTGACAAAAATTGTATGTTAATTCCTGTTTTTATTATTTTGGAATATGATTTATGCTTTGAATATTTATACATATTTCTTATTCCTTGTGTTATGGTATGATGAGTTTTAAAACACACCAAGTAGAAAGGTGATAACACTCTCAGGCTTTGCACAGCTTCTCTTCATTATACAATGATCTGGTTTATACTTTCTAAATTTAGACCTCGGATGAAAACTCTAATACCTAATAAATAATCTACTAAGACTTCTTTTCTGAAAAAATTGCTATTTGTTATTTTCATTCTTCTTTGTTATATCACTTTATCAGAAAATGAAGTATACATGATTATATTATGTCCTAAGAATCTTAACAAACTCCAAACTTTTGATTGATGCTACAAGGTAAGAAAAAGGGAAGGCGCTTGGTGATATGAGAGGCCGAAGATAAAGATGAACTAAATCTGATGCAAACTTTCTGCAGCCCATACCTAAGGGACCTTTTTTGTTGGTCGGGATCTTTGTTCTACTCGAGCATACAGCACACCTGTACCAGGGAAATAAGCGCTGCAGAATTTGCAATACCTGTCTCAGGTGTATTTGAAAATAAATGTAAGGGCTTTGACTGTTCTAAAAGTCAAAATTAAAGCTCGGCACATTCTGTGTGACCTAATTAGACAAAATAGATTTTTTTGCTGACATTTTAATTATTTCTTTTAGACCAATGCACGCCGTGATTTAACAAATTGAAAAAAATTAATACATTCAATTAACCAATAGCAATCTTAATCATGTGACATCACTACTAATTTTATGCTTACAATAAAATATCACTTTTTTTACACATTAACACAGTCCACCTTAACTGAATACTGCGTAATGTCAAAAAGGCTACTGCTGGAGAGGGATATCTAAAATGTTAGCCAGGATATGGCACAGTGCCACTTTTAGTTATGTGTAGTTAACTCACAATCAATATTATATGATATGCGCTACACTAAGGTGCTAAACGACATGCGGTATAGCTAGCGGTGATGCCATATTACCAAGTTTGCAGGTTTTGTTTTACTGTCTGTTTTAACCCAAACAGGTATGTCATTTAGATAAATCAGGACATTCTAGCTTTATAAGAAAAAGCTCCTTTATGCCTCAGCCACAGAGAGGTGATAAGTGTACTGCAAATATGTTTTGCCTGCTCCTCAGGTGACACCATTAGCAATCCATAGTTTCCCCAAAATGGCACTTTCGGGCCTAAAGTATAGTAAAAAAAAAAACTGGAAAACCCTAACATAACATCTAAATGTTGATATATCTCAGCCATGTGTGGGTTAGAAACAGAAAGAGACGTTTATAGTGTAGAAACAAGGCCTGGACCTGTACATAAAAAGTTGTGTGTCCATTGGCAACGGTCTGCGAAAAAGTTCTCTGTGTAGTATTTATACTTCATCTTTCTATTCAGAAGCAGTGAACAAGAACCCTATTTTTTTCTGCTGTGTGTTAAATAACGATGCAGAGGTTCTAGCACTTTAAACGTGATAGGGTTTATAGCAGTTTGAAAAGCAGGCAAAACATTTACCCTTGAATTGTTTAGAACTTGGTTTAAAGGAGTCGGGAAAGTTGTTAAGGTTAGAGACGTGTTAGGGAGATCTTATAGGGCTTTGGGGGCTGCAGTGTTAAGCATTGTTTAGGTTAGAGTCAGAGTTAAAGTTAAGTTTAAGGAGTATGGGCTCAAGTTAGGTGAGGTTAGGCTAAGGTTAGTCTAAGGTTAGAGCTGTAGGTTTAGATATATGGTTAAATGTTAAAGATTGAGGTATAGTCATCACCCGAAAGTAACAAATGGGAGAGTCAATGCAAAACAATAAAGAATAAGGGGAAAACAATGCAACAAAGAGATCTGAAAAAAACTTTGGGTTTAGGAGATTTTACAAAACAAAGCAAAAAAAATAAAATAAAATGTATTTAAATAAAAAGGTAGTTCCTCTCTGTAAGTATTGTATGGTTAAGTATTGATTCCTGCTTTCTCCTCACAGCAACATTCACTCACTGTCTCAAATAATTAAGAATTTCTAGGAAAAGGCTTCTTTCCCTTCGAGGTCCGGTGCCGGTGCCCGAACTAGAGAGAAGTCCCGGACCTGTGATCAGATCCTGGCACTAAACCAGACCTGGAGCTGGAATCGCACCCTGTATGTGCTAGCACTAGATACACAGCGCTACTGTAGATGCAGTACTAACTTAGCTGTATCCCCACTCCCTAATGCATGCTCAGAAAGTTATAGGTAGGACATTATTTAACAGATCAACAACTAGCAAACTAATGCTGGTGGGAAAGAGGTATTAGAAATCTCACAGACCCACATGCTGTACCCTCTGGAATTTTAGAGGGAAAATGAGCTGTCATTTTTTTTTTACAGCATATTTGCTCAGAAAACCCACAGGACAGGGTGAAGAAAGCAACAATTTAACTATAGCATCTGCCCATCTGCAAGGCTGGGACTCCAGGGCTTGAGGCCATGTACGTAGCCCAAGCAAGGCCACACTGACCTTACCGGCTACTCCGCTGAGACAAATTTCTAGCTTCTGTTCTGTGCATGCTCATTCTGTCACCCAATATACTTGTCCAGTAAACAGTGCTGACAATACACTTTGTCGAACCGTGACCCACGTTTTGGTCATGAGCAAGCAAAAGATATTTTGGGCTTAAAATAGTATTGAATACGCTCTATCGAAAGATAAACCACACGAGCTGTCCTTCTATAGTGCCTGTTAATCTGTAGCACCTGACAAGTGAAAGTTGAGGTTTGGAGCCATGGGAAGAGCATAGGGAAAATATCAGGCTGGCTTCAATTGCCAGCCATGTAAATAACATGACTGTACCATGAATGCCCTTGAATCAAGACTCATGACATTAATCAATATGTTGGCCTTTTTTTTATATACCATTTTTGGTAGCAAATAAGCGGACCCTATAAATATTTGTGTGTTGTTATAGTGCTTTTATCAGCCATGATTTAATCGTTTTGAGTACTACCTTAAAAAAATCCTAAGAGACAGACATCGCTGTAAACCGATAGGTGTGGGCCTGATCTTCTCATGACAGTGAACGAGACCAGCAGAAAAATCTTCTTGCTACCTCTTTACAAGTTTTTTTTCTTGAGCTGCTGGTTTTTATGTGAAAGATTTCATGACTGTCTACACAATGACAAGGACCATAGATCACTTAAGATGGCCTTTGGGAGGTCTGGCCAGACTTGCTAAAGGACAAAAAAACTTTTAAAAAGTAGACAAAACCATCCTTAAACAAGCAGTAGGAAGAAGCTTTTCCTCTGCTCTCAGTCTGTTTTAAAACAGAGATTAAAAGAAGTGGAGTAAAAGCCAAAGATACTGGCTGGAAATCATATCTGGAGAGTTGGATGGTTGTTGCAGGCCTTTTTCTCATCATCTTAAATCCCTCAGGCTGGGAGCCACAATCAACACACACAGCATCTTGGTAGAGTTGGTGGGCCATAAAATGTAAACAGCAAGGGCTTAACTAACCCCTAGTTGCACTCTGTCAAGTCGTGATCGGCTTTGCTGGTTGAGCTATATGTGCTCATCCTTAAATCTAAAGCAAAAAAGAAAATAAGATAATAAGGAGCTAGACCCTGCTGAAGAGTTGGACTTTAAGACGTTATTCTGCCAGGGCATAGAGACTTAAGATAATTCTTGGCTTTAATAGTAGTAAATCTCCAATCGTTGTAGGCCAGGGGACTGGAGTCGTGAACGTAGAGCACTGTGGAAAAATGGCTAAGAGCAGGTTATGCATTCTTAAAGCCGGAACAAAAAACACATGTATAAGTTTTGGGTGTCCTTTCTACAGACACACAGATTTTTGTTTAAGGATTGGGATTCTAAGTCCAGTACTGCCACCCAAAAGGTGCCAGGATACGAAATGTCATGGAATATAATATATTAATGTTCCTAAATCCACTGCTATGGTGGTGCAAACTATGAATATAGATTAAACAATAAAAATTTGTATTAAAGCAGAAGCTTAACCTTATCAGTCTCCCTTGGTCAAAAACTTCATTGGCTTTGGAACTTTTCCCCAATAGCAACTTTTACAATTAATGAAGATAACAAATAAATAAATAAAAAAAGAAAAGAAACTAATAGGCATAGTTATTTTTTTTCCTGTGTTTTGATATTTCTCTTGCTCAATATGCGGCTTTTAGCATTATTAAAACATGGACATATCACAAATGATATACTAATGATAACATTCTACTGTCTAAAAGATGCTAAATTGTTTTTACAATATTATTTTTATATTTAGTTTGTGTAAGTATAAAATATGTTGTGACAAAAGCATAAATATACATGTGTTACCAGGCTTAGGAATGCAACGCCTACTCTTATCTCTGGGCTAAAATTTTCCTCTTCCAAAAGTTGCCAGGGCAGGAGTTCAACTTTTATCAATATCCAAAAAAAACAAAAAACAAAAGGGTGAATTCTTTTTTTGATGAAACACAAGAAAGAACAGGCATGGTTATGTTAGTGTGAGAGGAGATGAAATAGAAAGGTGAAGGACAGGGGAAAGAAGAGATAAAGGGACGGACATGCACTTCAAAAAGCACTTAAAACGCCATCTGCTGCAGGGACAGTGGGCAGCTGGTGGACTCAAAAAAGACACTTACCAAAAGCTTCTGAAAAATGACAAAGAATTGGAAAGGAAAAGGAAAATAGAATAGAAAATTTAGGGTTGATATTACACAGTCGGGATCCACAGAGTTTGGGAATGGAACAGACTGCTTATAGGGGACAAAGTTTCGGTGAAAGTGTTGAAGCAGAAATGTCTGACACTTTTTAAAGCTCTACAAGTTCGACTTTTTTAGCCTACTGTTTTGGGTACATATTTGCACATCAGAAAATGAAAAGTTAAAACAACTGTTCTTATTAGCGTAATTATTGTAGCAAGAAGGCAATTAACGTGAGCCATTTTTAAAAACATATGGCTTTTTAACGGGTTGTTACAACAATGTAATGACTGCTGATGATATTAGAAAAAAAATATTACAGTTGAGCAGTTTTCCATGTAGATAATATAAAGTTATCAGTTAAATATTCAATATTTCCAATTCAATATTGGCTCTTAAACTTAAAAACTGATTTAAATGGTCTAATTTATGCTGCAGGAAACCATGTGGAAAAAAAAAGAAGAAGTGCATTCGATTACAATTTTCGACAGAAACAGACATAGCAGACAACACAGAACATCAAAACAAAAAAAAAAAGTTTATCACACAGGAAGACAACAGACCTGAAAACGAACCCACATACAGGTGAAGACATGTTTTGGCTAGAGATTTCACAGTGCTGTCAGGGAAAGCTGTGTTAATGTTAATAGGCTTTATGCACACTCTGTCCGGCATATGAAGTCAGTCAGCGCCGTTAAATCATCAACTGGTTTCGGTTCTGATTCGATTAAATGAACAATTACAACATCATAATTTAACCTTTTCCTAACTAGACATATTGCTAGCGCTTGGTAAAAAAAGTGTAAGTTCATCATGTACCCCACAAAGTATGCCTCCGTGTGCATATAGCCTATTTTATTTCCTATTTTATTTGAGCTGTAAGCAGCTAAATTGTAAGTGACTAGACATTTTTACAGATTGGTCATTGATACGATTGCAGATCCAATGACCAACTTTTATTCGGGGGCCTCTGCCTGTTCTGTCCTCCAAAAATAAGAGTGAAACAGATTTTGATACTATTGCTTTGGTGATTAGAGCTGATTCATGTTGGTGACAGGTCACACTGTGACTCGGCCTTTCTGTTACAAGGTTAAAGGAACAAATTGGAGGTATAGTTCAGATTAGTTTGCAGAATATTGTAGACACAAACTTTCAATAAAAAAGAAAAAAAAAAAAAAAATAATAATAAAAAGAACAAGATCTGTGCAATGAATTTTAAATGTCACCACAATAACCTTCAAAAGCTAATTCTTTTCTGTATTAAATATTGCGTAAACTTGTATTTATATAAACGACACCTAGCTAGCTTTATTATAACGAAAAAGGGATTTTAACAGAGCCTAAATATATAATCAGACACTCAAGACAGCCCAATAATCCAGAAAATGACATTTCTTGTATTTTAGCAGAAAACCCTATTAATTGCTCCTGTTTCAATCACAGCCTCTGGGTATCAGCTTTGTAAAGTTGGAAAAAAGGGTTCAGTTTAAATCCTGCAACAAAAGTCTCGGTGCAAGAGTAAGCATGTTTGAAAAAACCCTGCAGAAAAGTGGAATTTGACTGTTTTACCTGATCTGAGTTGCTTGATCCGCCCATTACTCGTACTGGGATCAATCGGTAGGAAGTCTTTGAACCAGGTGATCTCTGGGTCGGGGTTGCCGCTTGCAGCGCAGAGCATGTTGGCTGTGCGGGTGCGTTCTACCACCTTCAGCTGGGGGCCCATATCAATGTTGGGGAAGCCTGGAGGAAGCAGGTCCTCTAAAGAGAAAAAAAGATGGAATAAGAGACTCCAAATCAATAAATGGATAATGAGGTCCTAGGGCTTTGTTAATATCCTCCTAACTGCTGATGTTCTTCTTCACCAGATATTTGTGATTTCACACTGCAACACTAGAGTAACTCCTAGGGACTGCAGAGGACATCTAAATCCAAAATGCTTCTTTAAAGTTCACTGCCTAATTAAGACTGTGCTTAAAAACACATACTTAATGAATAAATCGTGCTTAATCTATATTACCTAAAAACTACAGACCAACAATAATCTGAAACTAGTAATCAAAAATCTTCCTTCGGCTCCTTAATACTCTGCAAAATCTGGAAAACTAAGAGTGACTGCAAGAAATCCTCTGATTTTTGTTAAACAGACTGACAATAAACAGCTCTGTTTAACAGCCCATAATTAAGAAAAGGATAAAGGAAAGTGGAGGAGTCTATACAGTTGTTGGGCGATTACCAGACCTCGATATCTGATAAATAAATTTCCTATTAGTTTGTATTAGAAACGTATAGAATAATGAATATATTCAACTCTTTAATGCATGTAAACCGTCGCAGGAAGTGAGAATAAAGTCAAGGCAAATAGTTACTTTATGAAAGAGAAAGAAATGACTTGGTGCAAGAAAAGCAAAACAATTTTTTGCAAAACAAATACCTTAAATGGCTAAAAGTTAGCCACAAAGTTGGAAACAAACAGTTATACAGGATTAACTTTGTGGCTAACTTTTAGCCATTTAAGGTATGCGATAAAAATTGTTTTGCTTTTCTTGCACCAAGTCATTTCTTTCTCTTTTTTTTTTTTAAAATAGCGATTTAAACCTAGACCAACACACCTGGTAGCTACTACCACTTGACTGTGTCATTCACGTCCTGCTTTTATCAACTCAGAGGCGCAATGGTTCATACCCTTTAATACAGGAGCCTTAATTAGTGGTTTTGCAAATGTCCAACGATTATCCTAAAATACCCTATTGTGATATGCGGAGTGTGAATGAGCAACCCAGGTGTCTAAAAGGTTTTTTCTTAGTAATCAGGTGGTGCCACTGCTGGCTGACGTCTGTGTGTTCTTGGGATTTTTTTTCTATACAAAAGAACCTTTGGGTTGTAGCATACCCTAAAATTTCAAATGCAATTAGTAATGGTGAAGTTAACAGGAGGTTGATGTGTGGGTAGCTCAGACAGCTCTGTCAGCACTGGTCTGGCATAAAGGCTGTTAGGCTGTGGTGAAAATAGTGGTGTTATGATGTGTACTCCGGCAGGATTGGGGCTGAGTGCACTGGCCACTTTGTCCAACAGCTGGTTGTGTGTTCGCGCAATTTTCCCTGCAGCATTAGCTGCCAACCCCCAGTGTAAATTGAGAGTGATGTTATTATGGGTAATTGTTTTTAATAGTTGTCTGTGACTCGCATTATGCAAAGAAACAGGTGCAAAGCCTTTAATTCAATTGCTTTGAAAGCTGTCACTGCTGGATCGGTGTTTCCTCTGCACTGTGATTATGGGGAAAAACAGCGGTAATCGGTTCATGCTGCTGTTGATACATTTAATAGCAAACAAAGAGACCCGAAAACATTAAAAATCGATTTTTAATGGTATTTGTTTGACATTTGCCTGGTTGATTGATAACATTTTAAATGCTAGTACCAAAAACATTGGTTTTTATTTTTATACCTGAAACACAGGTTCGAGTCTACACGTCAAAATACATTTTTATAACATCATTTTAGTTGGTTATATAGTTGGGTATATAGTGAAACATTATGTATTTAGACCATATTTTGATTTCTAATATATGCAGTGTACTTAAATTTGCAGATACAAGTAGATACATGTGTATAGGGCTGTGTATTGGTGAGGGCCTCACGATACGATACATATCACAGTACACGGGTCACACAACATCACAGTATACTGTAATAAAATACATATTGCAATACATTTTAGTACAAATACATTATAATACAACAAATACAAAGCCTCCCTTTTTTTCTGCCATTCTTGCCTCTACATTTACGACATACGGCAGACGCTCTTATCCAGAGCGACTTACATTTATCTCTTTATATACAACTGCGGCGGTGGCAGCTTGGTGGTGCTGGGAATCAAACCCAGAGCTTCCAATTAGCAATCCAATGCCTTGCGCTACAGGAGTGAAGAATTGTTTGACATGTACTGAGGGTTTAAATTATATGTTAATGTAAATGTTATTCTATTTAAAAATTCATTTTCGATATGTATTGATAATAAAGGTTATATTATTGATTCCCTTTGTTGTGAAAGAAAACAACCCAATTAAAATATCATTCAAATTTTTATATTTCAATAAAAAAATGCATTAACCTACATTAATATTGATGATGTGACCACATTATTAATACTGACATTGTCCTAATAATGATTGTTCCTTCTAATTTCAATAGCTAATGTAACTAATGTTTCAATAGATCAGTGCTGTAAATGGGTTGAATAACTAGCCCCCGCCACAATCAGGCTTTCCAAAGGCACCGTAAATGATTGTGGCAAGTGGTACGTAGAATCTGGTCTGGTCTGGGGCAAATGCTCTGTCATTTTATGTCAGCACACATCAGTGCACACGAGACAGGAACATGGCACCAGAGAAACGACTTACCTGAACACGAAGAAACATACAACTGACTATGTAAAGATATAACATATGTCTTAAGCCGGATTAGAATTAAAAAGATTGTCTTGAATTTACGATGAAAAAGAGATTTTATAAAGCATTAGATAAGGGTCCTGTTTCAGAACAAATGTCTGACTGTGACAAGGAGTTCTGAGTGCAAAACTGACCAAAGGCTCTGGAATGCGGAACACAAGGCTTTAGTGAAAGAAATACATCATAACCCTCCTAGGGGCTGAATATTTTTAGTCATGTATATCATAACTGTACAGGGATTCCTATGATCGAAATCACAGCCACAAACTATTAACCAATGCCTTCATGAAAAACAATCATGTCCGAGTGTCTGGCAATGGCAAAAATAACTATAGCTGATCTGCAGGATGTAGACATTATACCTCTGGAATACAAATCAGCAGGCTGCATGTGGATGTGCTGGTGACACCAAGCAGATGCCTCTATATCTGCCAGTACCCCCCCCCCTTCGGGTTTTTGATAAAGCAACCATCACGTAAGGAGCCTGGGATCTTTCAGGCGCTGCACAATTAATCCATGACATGTGGCGATGTTTGCATATGCCGCATCTCACTCATGACCAAATCCAGCTGTTTCTGCCACACAGCTGTCATAAAGACTTGTCAATGATAGGAAAGGCAGGGCCATGCAGAACCACTGGATTAGTGAACAGTAGTGGGCTGAGGAGTGACACCTCATTGGTTAAGCTTTTGGGCGACTGTTTGAAGGGTTGTAAGCAAAAAAGGAAGCAAGCACCCTCAAGCAAGAATTACATCGTTTTAAGACAAGGAGTGTACAGCAAGAAAATAACATTACCATTTGATTTTATTCGCCTCAATTAAAAGCGCCAGCCACGCAAGTAAAAAAAAACAATGCAAATATATATACACCACTAACACAAATGTAAGAGGCGTAAACAAGGTAGAAAAAAGAGCAAAGGTTGCTCTTGAACTTAAAAAGAAGCAGAAGGTGTTGGCTGGGCTCCGTCCTTCTCCAACGAGCTGCCTTGAGAAGAGATCAGAAGGGTTGGGCAAACAAACTCGGAGGTGATGACAAGAGATGTGCAGATATACTCCTGACAGGCTGTGTATCGAGTGCCTCCCACCAGAGATTCTTTATCGCCGTTGAGTGAACTGTGTATGCTTGGAGTGCATAGAAGCCCTCGGAAAATCTGCTGGATTGGGGATACTGCCAAGGATAGGTCGGTGAATCGTTTATTCTGCTTTTAAACTAATGGAAAACACAGTTCACCTCGTTAACTGGGCTCAGTTTATGAGCTGTTCTCTTTTTATAAGGAGCAAGTTTACTCTGGGTTCTTCGGTTTCCTCCCACAGTCTACAAACATGTATGTTAGGTTGATCGGTGATTCTAAAGTGCCCATAGGAGTGAGTGTGAGTGTGACTCTGTAATGGACTGGCTACCTGTCCCTTTCGGAGGCAGCTGGGATCTCCAGCAGATCCCCATGACCCCAAATTAGGGAATGAGCGGGTATAGAAGATGAAGGAATAAATAAATGAATGTATGAATGAATGAACGAATTAATCCTATATATTATATTATATTATATTATATTATTGAATGTAGCAAATAATTTGGAGGGATAACAGAAATATACAGTATACACTGCATTTTAAGAGGCCTAAATCTTTATTGAAACAGCAAAACAGAAACATTTTGTTAATTTTTGATCCACTGAAGTACGCTAGTTGTACAGCTCCCAAGAGGCATGCTGCAGAAAAGAGCTGGCCACTGAATCTTAACTAAAGCTAAAGCAAGCAGTGCACAATATCAATAACAGCAGTGCCTTTCCAGCTATTTCCATCTCCTGTGTTGTTTTATTTTAAAGCATTGCACGGTAAATATTGTATAAAACCACAACATTAAAAAAAAAAGTATGTCTAGCAAGATTTTTATTGGGTCCATATTCTGTTAGAAAAAAGGAACAACATATGCCAGCAAATGGATTCTCACTTTTCCTGTCTTTTTGTCGCCAAATCACGACAAAAGTCTTGCATTGTCTGAAAGTCGAGACAGAGGATGCGTAGGAAGGTGCAACATCTCAACATATAAACCGACTGGCACAGTTATTTTCCTTTTTTAAAAAAATAACTGTTTGCCTCTAAGCTGTGGCCCAAAACACTTTGTTAATAAAAAAAAAAAGAACTTAAAGCAACTGCTGCACAGCAAAAGAGTCACAGTTAAAATATATAAATGGAGAAACAACAGTAGAAGAACACTAGAACTGCTGTGATCAAACATAAGTATTTAACTCTGCGCTTTTAGCCAAAAGCAATTAACCCAATAATAACAAGGGTTTTCTTACACACAAAGTAAAAAAGCCAATATAAAGCATTTTTGGGGCTAAATAGAAAAAATCATGTAAATAGATATAATTGCTATAATTACCAGATAATTGCTAGAAGCCATTAGGCAAGTGGGGAGAACTGGCGGAAGGGTAACCTTTCACCAGGAGTCATGTGTTTATTTACATCTACATATCAATGTGCAAGTGGAATGGCAGGAACCTCCGGTAGAATGTGATAAGAATTGAGAAAGCCGAGCGCCTGGTTTTGTTTGATGTGCAGCTTTTTGGGTACATTCCATCCCATTTTGAGATTGCTCCAATCAGCTGTCAGCAAGCACTGTTCCTGTTCAAGAATGTGCCTTAAGCAAATATTGTGGCAGTGCTGCGCTTTTTACCTGCAGTGAAAAACTTCGCTGTTAGGCATAGCAAGTTCTCAGCAAGATGCTTGCAAAAACTCAACAAAACAAACTCAAAAAAAAAAAAGATAGTTGGAGGAAAGAAAGCTGCTTAAAAAAAGGGACAGACGCTGCAGGCGTTAGCCTTAATTCATGATACCGTTTAAGGGTAACAAACTGTTCTTTAATAATTAACAGATGCCCCTTGCACTTTGCAGGCTGAAAGAAAAATCGGATTCAAAACAACATGCAGTCCCTTCTTTAAGTCATATCCTTTTTCCTGAGGAAAGAAAATATGTGCCACCGTGCTCCGGCTCTTTTTTTTTTCATGAAAAATTCCCACACAGCACTACCACTCAATTCTAATCTCCGACTAACCTTGTTATTGATCTCTTATTTTTAAGTCCCAGAGCATCTATGCTTAACCTCCTTCACTCGTCCCATAGCCAGAAGCAATCACTGCAAATGAAGACCAAAAGCGAAGGCAACGCATTTCTCTTAATAAAATGCAGAGCTGGGAAGAAACATGAAGCAGGATTACAGTTTGTGTTGTCAGTAGCAGGCAATCAAACAGCTAAGCAATTCTCTTTGCACAGAAAGCTTATACAACCTGATCACCGATTTCAGTGTGGGAAGGAGTCCAGGGAACAACATCATTTATCCTAACGGATAAGAGTACCAGAGAGGACAACAACTGAAAACTATTTGTATACCATGACCTTGTCTTAATCTCTCAATTTATTGTGTTTTCTTGATTTTTGGTTGTTTCCAAAAAAAAAAAAAAAAAAAAGCTGGTCAAAAAATGGTCCCACTCGAGCAGGTACTGTAGAGATTTTTGAGTGTGAGAGGTTAATGCTGCAGAGATGAGGGGTTTAACCATTCAAGTTTCTTGAATTCTCACTTCTACTGCAAAACGATGCTCGATTACTCATTATAATAACTCACTGTGTTCTGCGGTAGAAAGTAGCTCTTACAAACCATCTGTTTGCTTCCAATGAGATCTAAACAAGATTTGCAGTGCTTCATTGTTTCTAATAAAAACTCCTAACAGCCACAGGTTAGGAATGCAACATGGTGCTAACCAGGCCATATAACTAGCAAGCTCTGACTGTGCTGACTGAACCCAGAGCTTTCTCACTAAAGCCAAAAAGCAAAAGAATCATCATCATCAACAAAAGCAGTAAACAACAGTATACAAAATGCCTAGCATTCTCAATGTGGGGAGAATCCTTCCTCCCATAGAATCAGCACAGAGACAGATGTGGAAACAGGCACGCAGTATAAATAGACATCAATTTCTAAATGTGTTCGCTTTCCATAATGGATTTCCTGGTGATAGCGTCTATAGATTTCTGCTAGATCTTTGCTCTGCTAAACGAATGCATTAGGAAGCAGAAGGGCAGCTGAGCCTGTGAACCTGAGAATTGGCTTGTTTATGAGTGCGGGATACAGATACACCAGGCTTTACAGCGGTGTGCTTGATAATACCAGCTCAGAACAGCCTTAATTAAATCCACCTTGATGAAAGTTTTCTCCTTAGAGAGCGGTACTTTTTTTCCCACCTTTATCTCCTGCACCTTTTTTTGGCTTCTAGCTTATGTTTCCTCAGATGCAACGGGGGTGTGATGGAAAAAAAAGACATGGTGAGGGGTGACTGGCAGGGGAGGGGAAAAGGGGGATGGTGGCTTTTATAAGGACTTTCCTTTTATTTAATGTCTTTCCTTTATATCCTTTTATTATGTCTTTCCTTTATTTCAGCTGGTACTCCATTGAGACATGTAAGGAACTATTCATGTAAGAAACAGACACTTAATTCATCTGTACCGAGAGACCCTCTATCAACCTGGTCATAAACAACAACCGATAATAGTTGTGATTATTATAGCTGATGGTGTGCACTGGTTATCCCTGTGGACAGGAAATAAGCACTGGGTAGGTTTTCAGCGTGCTTTTTAAATTAATAATTTTGATTAACTACATAATACACTGTGTTTAGGGTGTTTCATTGATTGTTTTTCTAGTGGAATGGGAATGTGGGGTGATTGTGACTGCATGCGTGTTAATGTTTCAGTGGAATGTCAATGCTTCGGATGAGCTCCATTCGTAATAATAGCAGAGAAAACTCTTTATTGTACTGCTGCCAACATAGCAGGCACAGCATCTTCCACTCTTCTACCTGTGCATATCTCAAAAACACAGCCAGTGATTATGCTGGCTAGTCACATGGGCCACGGCTAATTATAGCTCTTTATTCACAACTGGAAGATCGGCCATCAACATACAGATTAATAGAGGAGCGACTTAGAACTGGATCAAGGACACAAGATAAGTTTAACAATGTGTTCTGATTACGTACATTGACATACTTGCAATTGAATCAGAATGTCTGACTGATGGCATTAGAAGTAAAAGCAATAGATTTATAGATTCAGTAAATTTATTCCCAAATCTAAACAAACCTCAAAACAATTTAGCTTTCTGGCTAAATATAAAGAATTATGCATGCCTTGTTCACACCACCACCTTAACCCTACCTGCCCCTTTTCCTATGTGAGGGCTACAGTGTACAGGAGATGCACCAGCCATGTTTACTGCTTATGAGCCGCTACTGGATAGCAACATACAACCCTGGTATTTGGACAGATACATTCGACATGTTAACAAGCAACATAAAATGCAAATAAATATACATATTACATAGAACATTTTAAAGGTCTATATTTTTTATAGATAAATAAACCTCCAAAATGTATAATTTGTGCGAAAACTTCTTAACATTTTTTATTACTGGTTTTGTACTGTAACAAATCTGTCACTAAAATATGTGGCGAAGGTGAAATCTGTGTTCTGTACCGCGCCTGCCAAAGAAGGATTCCCAACTTATCTTTGGGGGGGGGCCTGATGTTGCCAGTTCCACAATAATGCCCATAATTTGCTTTTAGCACACCACATAAAGGAAGCATCCCGTTTTGTCAGGTTTTGGCTGTTACTGGGCTTACATCAAGAAAAGGTGACTGATTGATTTGTAACTTAGGCATGCCCCTCCATTTCCCAAATTCTATTACTCTTCCCAAGCAATAACGTTGCCAGGAAATTGATGCTGGACCAAGACTAAGTGCACTTTTAATTCAACATCATGTTCAGGTACCTCATTCTTCAACCCTTAGCCTCCCTGCAGGCTCCCAGCATTTTTTATTCAGGAGAGTGTCCACTGCTGCACTAATGTACAGTAAAACACTTTGGGTCTGCTAATGGCTTAGCCAATCCACAATGCTACAGAAAACATCATAATCAGCCATATTCTGCTTGTCTATAAAGCATTCACGGCACGCCCAAAAACACTTATAACCCTAATGAAACAGAGTCTTACTGCATAACATTAAGTTATAATTTCCATTCTACCAGTCATCAAAATGAACTATACACTATGTGTTTAATGTTAACTAAGTGAAACTTTAAGGTTTCCGTTAAAGCGTTTTAGATTTTTGTCACTTTGGACTGTTGTTTAGATAAAATATTAACTAATATTAAGTGTTAAAAAAGAAGACAGTTTACTGTCAGTGCAATTCTGTGTTCCGACATACTCTGATACATAAAGCCTAAGAGACCTGTGTTGGCAGGTATAATACAATATTTTTTAATATTAATTGTTTCCATTTTATTTTTTTACTTTATCCATGACCTGTAGCTCCCCTGAAGAGCACTTCAGAGTTTAAATTCATTTTCCATAAATATTTCTAGTCGAAAAAGCACTTAGATTTCAACACACTCTAAGTCGGATAAACATCGTTGAAAGAGTATTTTGTTTTTGTTAATTGATATCAAGATAAAGCAACGTAAGACTAAAAATAACAGAAAAGAACAATGACAGAATCAAACAACTGAATGGAGATAATCATAATTTAGTAGATGATCTCTTGGGATTTGGTTAATGAACAAATTCAAAGTAAATCTACGGGGAGACGAGCTGTGATGAGAGATGACTCAGTAACTCGGCTTAACCAGCAAGACTCAACAGAGCAGCTTGAGAGCAAAGGCATCTGTCTCTCTTCTGCATCACTGCAAAGTCAACAGTCAAAGGCGAAGCAAATAAGTATTTTTCACACTGTAAACAGAAGCATGGTTTTAAAAATAGCAAAGCTGAGTCGGAAAAGGTCTGAGATGAGTGGGGAATAAAAGGGCTTGCCAGGGTTTTGATGGCAGGAGAAAGAGTCTAATTAAAACTGTACAAAAGAGTGTGCAACAAACACGTCTTGTCCTGCAGGAGAACAGCCAATTAAATGGCTTCCTGATCAAACAGGGGCTGTAAGCTGCATGTCCACTCTAGCACTAACTGCACTAACAAGGTCCCTGTGACTAGAGTTTGGAGCATCCAAGGTTACCTCTATCACTTCAGGGGCAAAAAGACAATAAGAGACAGTGGTTAAAAGCAAAAAAGAAAAGAACAACAGAATACATAGGGAAGGATTGTGTAGGATCCCTGGCATTATTTCATAGTTACTGGTCTTGTGGTGAGTAATGATCCCAGAACCAACGTCAACAGCCCAGGCTAAAAAACAGTGTGTGTCCATTTAACACATATCAGGAAGCAGGCAGGTGGTGAGACCTGGGCTGCTGTTTGCGAAGGGCCATAGCAAGTGCTACAGGTTGGCAGTTGATCAGTGGGCGATATGCCAGGGTTAACAAAGAGAAAGACAGAGAGAGAGAGAAAGAGAAGTGATGTGCACTCACACAGTGACAGGAAGAGGAAGAAACATAGAAGAGTGCAGGTGTCCCTATCCGTCTTCTCATCACAAGTCCACAAAGGACTCTCGAAGGACTTTGTAAAAAAAAAGATTTGGAGGAAAGCAGATGGCCGATATTATGCATTCGGCTCACTGGTGTTGTGCTCTGAGCTCATCCGAGCAGCTTTTGCAGTTAAGCCAGCCTGGTGTGTCAGATACAGGTAAGGCTGGACTGCCCAAGCCAAGGTGACCAAACAGTCAACAAAGCTAATGACTGAGAAAAAAACACTTCAAAAACTTCTAAGACATCCTGCAAGGCAGAATGTGGGAGTAAATGCATCCAGCATTAGCATGTCTGTTGACATTGTGCTGTATTTCCCAGCATGCACAATGCAGGTTGGTGGAAATTCACGTTTCAGTCTCTGCATAAGTGTGTCTGTGTTTATGTGACTGCTGTTTTGATAAAGCTCTAGACTGGGGAAGGCTTGGAGCAGATGGATGGAGGGAGGAGGATGGGCAATCACCCCCCCTCCGTGCTGGGACCTCTACTCCCTGCCGAGCTCCTCGGGCCTTGCCAAAGCCTGGATTTTTATGTAAAACTGGGCTGCCTACAAGAACGGTGCATTTGGGCTCCGGCCGAGCCAGGAGCTCCTGCTGCTGCCAGGACAGGCGCTCTGCAGTAACAAGGCAGATGGCTTGGGCTCTGTGCACAGACAGGAAATAAATAACACAAAGCAGAATAAGGAAACACTGCCTCTTCTGGGCAGATGGGATGGCAAAGCTGTTTAGAAGAATGAATCGGGCTACCCCACTGGACCGCACCTTGTTAGTAAGGACCATGTTAGGTTCAGAGCAGGATGTCCAAGTGAGACACATCCCCGCACCTGTTTGCAAACTGAGGCCCAACTGCAGAGTGGGGATTTTTTTTGGTGGGAATTAAAGAGCCACAGCTGCTTTATAGGGCATAGGTTTGATACCAAAATCACTCACATACCTTATGCAGTCTATATATATTCACAGTATATACAGTATGCATTTTTTTATGCTTGGGTTAAATCAAACAGACAGTACTGCACAGACAAGGACTAAAAAAATTTTTTTACCTCTGATGATAGTCAGCTTGGCTTGGACGCTGACCTCGCCCTCACTGTTTTCTGCCACACACTCATAAATGTTCTCATCTCGTGGAGCTCTTAAAGGCTGAATACGGAGTACGGCTCCAGCTCCTTCGTCAAATTCTATGGTCTGCAAATAAGAAAGGTATTTGTTAGAAAATCCATCTAACAACTAGGCAAAATAAATTATATGGCTAAACATCACGAAATCCGTACACACATTACTCGTCTCTTGTTCCATTATAGCATTATAATAAAGTGGATTTTAGACCAAGTACATGTTTTTTATTAATTTTCTATGTTGATTGTTTAGAATGAATCTGGGGAATGATGGAAAATTATCGTTAGCTTTAACTTAAGCTTTAATTATCTTTAACGGTTGCTGCTGTGTGCCTATTGAGACCTTCAGCTACATCTTTCGCAAGAATAAGTAAAAGACTACATAACTATGACAACTATATAAATATAATCGCAGACATTCCAGCCCTAACTTTCGTTTTTTTTAATACCCCACTTTTATAAACTGCAATGTCTCACATTAAAGTTTACTGGCAAGACACCATATCTATATATTTTTACATAAATTTTATATATGTTTCATAATAATCCTTATATCCTACTGTACCCAAACTGGTACCCAAATCTCGCGAAGACAAGGCACTGTTGTTAGTAACCAACATTTAAGGCACTGCTAACAAGACACAGTGCAGTCAGTACACATTGGCCAAGTGCATGGATCAATACCAAAACAATGGCTGGAAGGAAACTCGAATCAATTTAAGCTCCTTATAAAGCCACTTTCAAATAATAAGAATATGATCAGTTGAGCCAACATCGTTAAAACACTTGGGATTGAACCACACAATAAGGAGAATGGATGAGACTGGACACATTACGGAATCTGTCGAATCAAGTTTTTCATCCATTTTTTTAACGTTGACAGCACGGTTAGCACTGAGCCAGTTTTAATTAAGGTGCGCTGAGCATCAATCAGGACTCTACAGCTGCCATCTGTGCTCTGACAGAGGAACACAGCGGACAACATAAATATTGTGCAACTTGTCTTTGCACAGTCTACAACACAATGCTAAACCCAGCCCAAAATGACAAAAACGGTATTGTGCATTTATTTTTACATTCTTGGTTCGCTGTGTTAAAACGTCACCATGTCCTGTGCCTCACCTCAATGCGTTGAGAGTTTACACGCTTTCCTTTTTTATTCCAGGTCACTCTTGGTTTGGGATCACCTGTTGCCTGGCATACGAAGGACACCACTCCTCCGGAGACGCCAATCATGTCTACAGGAACTTTGGTGAACCTAGGTGGAGCTGGTAGAGGAGACAACAAAGAAAAATTTGGGTTATGTAATGTTGCAGTGCAACTTGCTATAACATAACACGTGCATAACAAGGGTGTCGGAGTGAGCTTGGGGCTTTCTTGTCTTGATAACGGAGAGCTGTTAAAAATAGGGGCGAGACAGTGCAACAGAGAACATAATCCAATAGTGCTCAGGCCCAGAAATTACTTGGGTCTATGTATCAACATGGCAGAAATTATGCTACAGACAATCTGCATAGTCCGACTATCAATATTTAAACAGAACCATGAATAATAAATCACAAAGCCTTTTGTCTTACTTTAATACCCTGCTTAAAAATCCATCAAATGTACATTTACAGAGAAATGATAAAAAACAGGTTATAAAGCACACTAGATTCGTTATTAGCACCTGCAGGAACAAAAGGCGAGTTCCTGTATTTATGACATACAAGGAAACAAGCAAATGAGGGAGCTTGATAGAGCCAGAGCATCATAATTAAGTTCAACATCCAACACTCCCTGATCATACAGACATAAACACACACACTTGCATGCTCATAATAAATTGTGTGATTTATATTGCTTGCTGCAGAAAGGATGAAAGTGGTCACAGCACTCTTTGATGTTATGTTGCCATGAGGCTTTCCAAAGCTATTTTCTCTGTTAGGGTATTAAGGATCATAACCAAATGCAGTACAAACTCTAACAGGATGTCAAGCATCTTAATACAATGACACTGACAAGGGCAACAAAATACACTGGGTAGCTACTGACCGCTTAATTGTATTTGAAATCCAAAAGAATGGCATGGTTCCATCACCGCATGGCTAGAAATACACGCCCCATGCTAATAAACAAATTCTATGCAAATATAATAAATCAAGCATGAGAAAAGACAATGAGTTCAGCCTGTTTATAGGCATTGACTAGTGTAAAAGTTGGGGTTTAAACTTTCACTGAGACGCGAGAAGGCCGATTGGTGTCTTTGTCTTTTGCACGTATGTAAAACCTCTGACATGAGCAATTTGAATTACACGAATGAAGAAACAACTCATTTGTATGCTTTAAAATGCTTAACAAACCTTCATGAGTCCCACTGAAGTACTACAGTGATTATGGGGATGATTTTAGGTAAACATTTCCGACACTATAAATATGCAAAGCCAAAAACGACACTTGCTTCTTTTAGTTAATCTGAAAAGTATACCTTAGATTATCTAACATTTTAGCTGAATGCTAAAGGCAATTCTAAAAAAAAAAAAAAAATGAACAAATATTTACACCTCAGTTGTTCATACTAAATGATGCTTGGATCCAAATCGTACAATTACTACAGATTTGTGAGCTCGCTATCTGCCGAATGAAGGATAGGGGTTTAAGTAAAATGTATTGTAGGATAGCAGGCATGTAGTAGACGTACTACACTTAGATAGTAGACAAAGCTCTCGGCACACCGGATGTCCTTCTTTTTATCTATAGGGGTGACTGAAAGCATATGGTTGTGGATACAGTAGGTAACAGACATAAGGTTTCTTTGCAGGGCTTTTGGACTTAAAATCCAGCTTTAAAATTGAGAGGAGACAATATAATATAGAATACAAGGATGACCACTGGTCAGCTCCCAGCAGAGATGTATGAGACATGCCCCTACTAAATAGAGACTGCAGGGAAGAACAAAGACACTCTAGAAAGGTTATATATAACTATTGGCTTATAAATGTCTAAAAATCCCTAAGGAAGTGCTGGAATCTCAGAATGTAATATAAGGAAGTCTGTGTTCACCTTTCCAGCCGCTTGACCCTCAGCAGGGCAAAAACAATTATACATTTACAGCATTTGGAAGACGCCCTTATCCAGAGTGCCCTAGCCACTGGCCAATCACTTCTTCTATCCACCAGACATAGCAGCAACAACAATCGCAACAATACCCGCTTATTTCCTAATTTGGGGTCACGGGGATCTTCTGAAATCTACCCCAGCTGTCTCTAAAAGGGCAAAAGGCAGGAGGGATACATCCTGGACACGTCGCCAGTCTATGACACTCACACCTATGGACAGTTTAGAAACACCAATCGACCTGCATGTTTTTGGACTGCGGGAGAAAACCAGAGTACCCAGAGTAAACCTACACAAGCGCGGAGAAAACATGCAAACTCCAAACAGAAAGGCCACCTGGCTGGGAACTGAACCCAGGCATGCTTGCTGTGAGGCAACAGTGCTAACTACTAAGCCACCAGGCTGCCCCAGCTGTTTTCAATTTACCCAAATAAAACATGTTTGTAGATTTTCTTTAATTATGTTCTGACATGTTTTTTCTGCAGTTCTTTGGGATATTTGTGTAGATCGGGTTCACCAGATTCTGTCCTGGATGGCTGGTGTACTACAGGTAAACTACACTACAGACCAAGGTATGGGACCCCTGGTGTAGATTCATAATTTTTTATGGTCTTTCTAACTCCTTACAGATTACAGAAAAAATCAGCAAATATGATTCTGAGCTAATAAAAACTTGTGTACTGTTCAATAACCATTAGTATAAGTGCGAAAGTTTAGCATATCAGTGCATCAAAACATTACCCCATTACCCCAATCCAGTCACAGGTCTGTGTATGTCGAGCATTTAAAAGTGCCTCAGTCAATCAGATTCTCAAATCTGAAACCATTCTTTAAAATATTTGCCAGATAATGTATCTTCTCTCTACCTTCAATCTCTCCTACACACACAGAACTTATAAACAATAAAATAACAAGTCTATTAAGTTAACAAAAAATAAATGGGTGGCCAAATAGTATATGGTAAACTTGTGCACAATCCAACCGATAACTAGCGAAACGCCACGCTCTAACAGGGAAAAGGATAAAGTGAGTGAGGATGTAAAGAAGCATAAAAGAAGTGGATTTGGTGGATTTAACTATTCCAGGGATGAAGGCAATGCATTTTATTTCCAAATACATCATCCTCTCTGAGCCACTCCACCTGGACCTCTTTGATAAGAAGCCTCCATTTGCTCGCTCTCTTCAGTGTGCCTCTTACTGTTGGCTGTAATGGGAGGCCAGAGGTGACACACACACACACACACACACACACACACACTCAGTTAGACCAACACTATAATCGATAGAAACGTTTCAGGCTGAAAAAAGTCTCTATTATAAGTGGAATTAGAGCTGTGGAAGCACAAAATGGCAGACTTATTTACCTTTCAAACACTGATTGAGGCTAAAAAGTGTTCTCTGGGCACACTAGTGTTCTTGAGTTGAAAAAATAGAGCAAAGAACTTATTTAAGGACCACGTACGATAAAGTGTGCACGGCTTGCATCCACTTTATAGCTACTTTAAGTAATGACTAGACAAGGTGTCTTTGTACACAAACACACACACACACAAGTTCAGGTGACATGGAAGACTGTAAAAATTGCGGGTGGAAATCTTTAGGTACTTTACAATCCGATTCCAAAATCGACACTTAATCTACACTTTTTCTAATTCTTCCGCTATGTAAATACATGTTAACATGTTTAAATTATAACCAGAATTGGAGTTTCTATGCTATTTATTTATAATTTACACTATTTTTTTTCAGAAAAATTACGTCAAGATTCATCCAATTAAAGCACAGTAATCAAAGTAACTGTTATTCGTCTACTTTTCTGTTTAATCGGGTTGTTCAAAGATTTATCTCAGCCCTCTTAACCTGATTGAAATTTTAATCGGGTTAAGCATTCCTATTCCAATTATGGTGCTTACATGGATCATTTTTAGTCAGATTAATGCTTTAAGTGAAGAGGGATAGTGTTTAGAGAAGTTCAGGAAGGTGTACATGATCTGTCTCGGGGGTAACAGTAATATAATATCATTCAAAGCCTCCTGAGGAAACAGAAAATGGTTTACAGAGTTTAAATGAAGAGGCCACCTACAGACTTTGCCGAGTGCTTTCGAAGCTGCTTTTGGCGAGAAACAGAAATAAAGGGTTCAGAAAAGAAAAATGATTTTTCTCCTCACATAGTTTCTAGTGTGACTGATCAGCTCAGCTGGGTAAAAACCCTATACTGATAACTGTAGCTGTAAAAATGGTGCAATGAGAGAAATAAACAACACTTACGTCAAGCATGTAATTAATCGGAAACACTGAGACGCTGCGTATTTTAAGGCAGTCCGAAGAAGCCTTTTCAAAAACTAAGCAATGTTTTGTGTAACTGTGTAACGGTTTCATGTTTGGGATCTGTCTATACATTACACCAACAAAAATCATCAAAACCACAATCAAAAAGTGCAATCTTCACCTGAGGAACCGACAAATTAAATTTTCATATCGATTCCTTTTTTTTTATATTTGCAATCATAAACATTTAAATTATTTTGTTTGAAGATACAAGTAGAAAAGGTGCTTTTTTTTAAAAAAAAAAAACCCAAGTTAATCCTTATCAAATTCATTCTATAAAAATGATGTTCTGTTATTTTGGTATGTTGTGAGCCAGTGACTGTGTAAGACCTCAAAGCGACTTCGCTCTGGACAGTGCTTCTGTTTGCATTCGCCACATTTCCATTTCAAAGCGTTCCACGCTGAGCAGTGGATCCTGAAAAATGCCCTCAATCTCTCTCTCTTGCTGTCTCTCTTTGAGGCCACCAGTGGATAGATCTGTCAAAGAATCTCAGGATCAAACAACAGAACTGAGCCGAACTTCACCCTGTTGATGAATAATGCCCTCAACTTATCATTAGAAAAAGAAATCAGTAGAGTATTATTATTCTGTAATGCGTTCTTTAAAACATGTAGTTTGGCCTTTTTTATCCTAGAGCAGGGAACGTCAACTGCTGGACCACCGTACTGATGATGGGGTCCATCAATTTTTCAACAGAATTACTACAGCTCACTGCCTTTCATTTCTACACAGATAAAGCATAAGCATTTACAGTGGTGCCTTGACTTACGAGTTTCATATGTTCTGTGACGGAGCTTGTAACTCAAATTACTCGTATGTCAAATCAATTTCCCCCATTGAATTGAACTGAAATGCCATTAAATCTTTCAAATCCCTAAAAAACACTGCAATTTTTGTTAAGTTTTTAAATAAGAATGTGTATAAAAATGTACCTATAAATAAGGATTATTGTATAAAAAACAATAGAATAAAATGTACTGCAATAAACTGGTTTTATTAAGTATGATGTATAGCGTTTACCTTGGAGATCAGACGACTCCACTTGCTATTGCACTTAACACGCATTTCTGACTAGTTATCGAGTGAGACGCGGGATTCTGGGCGGATGTTACAGCGGTTACTGTGGTGTTTGCTACGCCAACTAGCGGTTGAGTGTCTAAAGCTGGCTCCTAACCCGAATTTTAGCTCGCAACTCAAAGCAAAACACGGCTTGTATCTCGAAAACCTTGTTAGTTGGGACACTCAAAAGTCAAGGTACCAGTATATGTCAAATATTTTGCTCAGGAAAACAGGAAGGCTAATTACAGAGTAAGAAAAAAACTTTTATAAAAAAAATATATATATATATAGCTTTTTTCTTTTAATACAGTAATAAGCTTTCCAGAAACAACCCACTGTCATCTCGGTGAGGTCGGCGACATGACGCTGAAAGAGAGCTGATGGGGAGGTTTTTAGACTGGAAATTTAGAGTGGCAGATAGGGTTCAGATTGGAAAAACATTTTATAAAACAATTGTGAAAAAGCAGATAATGCGAGAATGGGAGAAAAAAGAGAAGGACAGAGAGAGGGAGAGAGAGAGAGAGAGAAAGAGTGAAAGAGACACAGAGAGAGAGAGACGGAAAAAGATCAAGAGAAACAGAAAGAGAAAAAGAGAGAGCGAGAGAGATAAAGAGAAACAGAAGAGAAAAAGAGAGAGCGAGAGATGAAAAGAAGAGAGATAGACGAAAGAGAGAGAGAGAGATTCTTTTTTTTTATGTAAGAGGTTCTCACTTTAGAAACACGCTTAAAAAAGCTTGCATGATGAGGCCCCAAATTAATGATAAAAAAAACCTTACGGATGAATTAATTTGTTTTGAAACATAAGAGGAAAATTGTGTGCATGTAATTTGTGGCCAGATTGTTTTTTGTTTTTTTTTGTTAGTTGTCAGCTATTAGCATAATGCACAATTAGCTACCACTTTCTTGATATCTGCTGGTTTGTGGTATAGTGAATGCGAACAAATAATTAAGCCATTAACTTCTTTTCGCACAGCATTGGAAAAGTGCTGATCCTTACACATATATATATATATATATATTAATGAATGCAACTGGCTTGGTTTTAAGGCCAGTCTTTATATAAAAGATCTCACAATTCATAGCTTTTCACTAAGAGCAAGCCGAACATTTTCCTACGATAGTGTTGGTCTTCTAGAAAAACATTCCATTATATTCTGCTTTCCCTAAAATATCCCAAAAACAAGCAGCCTGCAGTAATGTGTACTTCCAAAAAAAAGGAATGAGAAATAGCATGCTTTCTGCCTCTCCACATATACCTTAATATAGCTTCTTTACCAGAGTCTTATTGTGCTATAGCCATGAACCTGGAGAAAAAACAGAGGCTTCATTTATTGAGCAATAACCCGGTGTGTGTGTTGAGGCGAGGAAAAACACAAAGCATGGGATTTTTCTGGCGCTGAGAGGACCGCAACGGGTTGAGCAGGGATATTCTGGGCAACACACACTCTCGGTGAACAGGGTGTGTGGTGGCTAGTGGTTTTCGAGGGTGTTAGAGAGTGTAGTCTAGGCATAGTTCGACTGAATGCATGGGGCTGGCTGTTTTTAGAGCGCATTACAGTGGAGGAGTGTGGGAAAATGACCGCTGCTGCTGGTGAGAGACTGGGGAGATGTAGGGGTGGGGGGTGTTATCTGATTATCTGCTTCCTCTGAGGAGCTTAGGGAGAGACAGATAAGAGGGGCAGAATAAAAATATTAGGTTGTGTATCACTACATCAAACTGATACGATTCCCATGCAGATGTTCAGTGTCTGAAAGACATGTGGATAAAAGCAATGTGCTGTTGAGTAGTTTTGATGTGGTGTTACGCAGTGTAATACAGTGTAATCGATGGTATGGATTAATATTAATGAAGGGCTTTGAAACAAAGAAATAATTAGAGAATATATATATATATATGTGTATATATATATATATATATATATATATACATATATGTATAGATAGATAGATAGATAAAATAGATAAAAATTCTGTGTCTTTTCATTGTCTTAAAAGTGAAATAAAAGCTGCGTCTCTTTCACAGTGTGTATTTCAGCCAGAATGAAGTGCCTGTGTGTTCCTGTACCTGTTTGCAGCTAATCTCATAAGTGTAATGAATGGATCTCTCTCTCTCCCTCTCTTGCACGCGCACACACACACACACGCACACACCAGGCTTTATTACCAGAGACAAGATTTATTCCAGGGCTCTATTTTTGATTAAAAACGTCTGCCAAACTTATTGATTTATCTGAAAGGGTCAACATGGAATAATAAGCTGGCAGAGTGTGTATGTGTGTGTGTGTGTGTGTGTGTGTGTGTTTTTTTTTTCTAGGGGTTTGACGAGCACTGGATCCGAGAAGAGGATGACATCATTCTTTTGGCAATCTTTTAAAGCAGAAGAAATACTGTAATACTGGAGTTAAAGAAGAGTTGGTAAAGACAAAGAAAAGTGGGAACAGAAAGAGAGGGCGAGTAAGAGAGAGAGAGAGAGAGAGAGAGAGAGAGACAAAGAGATGAAGAGAAACAGAAAGACATAAAGAGAAAGACTAAGAAAGAGAGACAGAGATTGAGAGAGACAGAGAGCGAGAGAGACTAAGAAAGAGAGACAGAGAGATTTTCAATGTTCATCTTCATGTTCAGACAGATACGACAGTTCATGTTCAGACTGGTGTGTGTGTGTGTGTGTGTGTAAATGTTTGCTTGTGTGTGCATATGTGGGGTTTAATGCTTTGAAGCTCTCACTGAAGCAGGTGCATGTATGAAAGACTTTGTAATTAAGCTGCAATTAGAGCTCAGAGACTGGGAGCAACTGAGGGAAGGATCCAATCAGCACTGGCCACTCTGTGTGTGTGTGTGTGTGTGTGTGTGTGTATGAGAGCCCTTCCTCCTCATAATCACAGCAATGCACACTTTAACGGAAAGAGCAAAACAAATGTGCATTATCTTTCAGCGCTGCTTTGTTTAGTTCATATATTTGTGTAACAGCTGTGCAATTGATATAAATGACTATTTCTGTAACTCCTTAATTAGATAAATGTGTATATGAGAAATAGTTATGTTTAGTTTGTAGTGTTAGAAGAGAATAGCTCACTTGACACCTACCTGAATTGTAATTTTCCAATGTTTTCTGTAATGTGTCTTATTCAGGTTGTGTGGTTGATCTTCAAATATTGTACCAACACATACTGTATGTGGGAAAAGGTAATAATCCCGAGTGACGTGTCTTATTTCCGCTGTCTTTACACAAGATTATTCAGTAATTAGCCGGTTTACGTTTACGCGTGTGTTCCTATCAACTGCATAAACTTAAGTGTTATATAAAAATATCAAGGTGTCACACTACTAATTTTAATACATCCAAAATGCAAGGATATCAACTTCACTGGAAATAACTATTTCAGATATTATATGCTATATCATTAGCTGAGGTAAGAACTTTGACACAGAGAAAGAGAGACAAAGACAGAGAGCGGGAGAGACTATGCTGATAACCTATATCATTAGCTTAGCTAAGAGAGAGAGAGAGAGGAGAGGAGAGGAGGGAGAGAGAGAGGGGGAGAGCGGAGAGATAAGAGAGAGAGAGCGAGCTTAGGACTAAAGAGAGGAGAGAGAGAGAGAGAGAGAGAGGAGAAGAGAGAGAGAGCAGAGAGAGAGAGAGAGAGAGAGAAGGAGAGAGACAAAGAAAGAGAGAGAGAGAGCAGGAGAGACTATGCTGATAACAGAAAGAGACAGAGACAGAGAGAGAAAGATAAAGAGACAAAGAGAGAGAAAGAGAGATCAGGAGAGACTATGCTAATAACAGAGAGAGAGAGAAAGTGAGAGAGAGAGAGAGAGAGAGAGAGAGAGAGGTGACAGAAATAGCAATTATAACCTTAGATGAAGGAAAAATGGATGCAGAGGGAAATGGGCGATATGAAAAGAAAGAGGGAAAAGCATAAAAAATGGACGCCAGACAGATAAAGACACTGAATAAAAGAGAGGGATTTGCTGTTGTTTCTGCGGTTGAGGCGAGTAAAGAATTAGTGAGGCAAGCTGTTCTGATTAAATACTTGCTCGGAGACAAACATCAGCCAGACGCTTGGCTTTACTGTCCCAACCCATGCAGAGCGAAGAGAGAAAAAAAATAACCAGAACAAATAAAGACATGGATATCCAGCCAGCCCTTCCCTTCTTCCTCCCCCTCTTCCTGATCTTTCTTTTTTTTCACCTAAATTGTCTCTGTTTTTTTGAAGAGTCAGGGCAGGGGAATGGTAGAAAGTTTAAGCTTAAGCTGTTGGACTAATAATTGGAAGATCGGGGTTCAATTTCCAGCACTACCAAGCTACCGCCGCTGGGCGTTTGAGCAACGCCTTTAACCCCTAATTGCTCAGATGTATAAAAAGAGATAAATTTAAGTCGCTCTGGATAAGGACATCTATCAAATACTGTAAATGTCAATGTGAATATAGGCTTTCTCTTATTCGCTCTTTCTTGAATTTTGTCTTCTTCCTTTAGTAAAGTGCCTGTACAGAACAAATCTGGAAATGAAGGCAAGTAAAAGACAAACAGAACGGTTCCACACCTAGGGTTCTAGCTCAAAGAGTAATCCTGCATCCACCAGAGTGGGTGGTCAAGTCAAGATCCTGTCTTTTAGAAGTAAATGAATACCATATACAGTGAACACTTTAATGTGGGGGAAACTGGTCCAAACCGGTTTTCTACACTGCAAGTATTAAACTAGTTAAAAAAAACCCCTTTGATGAGTGTTGGTACTTCATGGTCCGTGTTTAGCATTCATCTCTTAGAGACTCCTAACAGCATGTGACCTGTAAGCTAGTGAGGTAAGACGTTGAAATGATAAAATCTCTTAATGATTAACCTTTTTTTTTTTTTTTTTTAGCAAAGCATGTTGCAAAACTCAGCTCACAAATTCTTCTATTCAGTGATGCATTCATATCTCTACTGGATACGGCATCAGTAATCTAAAAATAAACCAGGGTGCCGTGATTCTCTGTTGAGATCCATGTTTTGGAAAAGAATAACCAGCTTCATTCTAGCTAGCAATATCATCATCCCTAGCTATTACCCCCAGTTCTTACTTGGTGTCAATATTTCTTAGTTACCTAGCAACTATCTACAAATTTAACCACTGTTTTTTTAATCTAATATCCTAAGTAGGCACAGTACCAAAATTAGCTTACACTAAACCCCAGTTATAAAGTGTTATATGATGTGTTTGCATTATACTGGATTTCCATTCTATGTTTGGTTTGTTATTAATATTAGAGAACCTTAGCATGCATTGACACAAGAAAAAACTCCATTAGAAGCCCAGTGTCTGTTATGACAATGCAAAAATGGGTTAAATGCAGTAAAAAAAGAATAAAAAAAATCCACTAATACAGTTTTACAGTTTATCTACAGGCTTAATGAGTTCACCCTGAAAGTGCAACTGCCTTTAATAAAGCACTTATTAAGCATTAAGGATGTAAGGGTGACCAGCTAGAGAAGAGGCAAGCCAATGAGTTCATTACACTACAGCGTGCATGCTGCAATACACGGTGTTCCAGGGTAAGATGGTCGGGTTAACTGAGCTCTAAGGTCTGGCAGAGATCTTGTTTGTACTTACACAAGGCAAGCGAGCCACCGAGCAGCGGAGACAGCAGCAGGCTGCTCACACACAGCAGCATTGCCACGTTGGGCACCATTCTGCACATGACCTTTGACCTGGTGGATGAGCCACGGTGTCAAACGAAGCAGGGAAAGGGATGGGATGGGGTAAGGCGGGGGGCGTCAGTACACTGGATGTTTGGGATTCTGAAAAAGAGAAAAAGAAAATAGAGTCTGTTATTATTTGCAGTCAGGAAAATGTTCCACAGGTGGATTTATGAACATGGCCAGAATCTTTGCAAATTACAATCGTTACTTAAAAGAGAACAATAACATTTGGAATTTTTCCACTGACATGACAGTAGATTCAAGGGAACATTATTTATAGGGTTTTAAACATTTTTATTTGTTTTTCATTAAAATGCAAAAACATGAACGTTCATTTTTAAGTGTTTAGAAACACTACTTTATAAAAATGGCTAGTTTTAATATAAATTTAATTTTATTTTTTAAATAAGATCTTAGCAATACGTAAAAATATATGTGACCAAAAGTCAGTTACATGCAGCATTTAAACTAAAAATAATTTCTGATGTAATAATTACGTTTATTTTTGCTATAAAGGTACAATATAGCAACACCAACACCAATAATAATAATAATAACGATAATAATAATAATAATAATAATAATAAAATCAATGCCTTCTGCATAATATTTTTTTTTAAATCAAGCACATACCACCAAATGTAATATAATTTATACTTGATATTTGAATCAGATTACACTTTCACATTAATGTTACAAAAGAGCCAGGAATGTAACTGGTCTTAATTGCGATCCATGTAATAATACATGATTATGGTTAATAACCCTAATTAATAACACCTACTGATCTAATATTCTAAATGTCTGACCTAGAAACAGACCAGAAGAGAAAACTACAGGAGGTGCTTATAAAATTGTGCTGGTATAGAATTTGTCCACTGTAATATGTCTAATCTAACTCCTATTTCTTTCTCTCTCTCTTATACACACACACACACACACACACACACACACACACACACACATCTCCAGTTCCTATTATTCACAATTCTACTAATCTTGTAATTACAGGGGCACCTATTGATATCTCTGCTGACAACATTAATTGTTATTAATCCTCTGATTCGATTAACGGGGTTGTGGAACATGGGAGAAGGAACACTAGCGTTCTCTGTTGGCTGGCGCTGTAATAAAAAGACACGTATACATTTTTTGGGCGTTGCCGCCGAGTTATCACGAGTTACTGTTACTGAGTTATTGGTAAGCTGCTAAACATTTTCCACAGTTTAAAAATAGTTATTTAATATGATTAAACGTTTGGGATACTGACTCATATTTGTGCCAATAAGTGAAACTGAAGCCTGATGACCACTGAGCCAAATCGTCACAAACTAAAGACAGGCATCTAAACAGGCTGAAAGCCATAATCATCATTATCTGCAGTGCTTTACATAACGTGTCACTGTACACACACATATTAAACACACACTCTAGATGTCTTCACTTCCTACACCACCCCGAAGGGTGCACATCCCGCACCGCACACTCTTACAATAAACCTTTTATGCTTTCACTGTTGTGATCACTATTCGGGCACAATGACTGCCACACACATACCTACACACACACACACACACACACACACACACACACACATACACTCACATGTCAATCTGGCCCTTTGTTTGCGAGGACTTTCCTAAGGGCCATGCAATCACAACGTGAGACTGAGGACCTGCTGACAGGCGGCGTGTCAGAGAGCAGTTCGCTGTCAAAGCGCACAGCAACACCTGCATTCAGCTCCACAATAACAAAAGACAGTGGCGGCCACATGCCGAGAGCACAGGAAGTGACAGAGCCACAGCTGTATGAAACACTGTCAGTTTCGTGTCTGCTGTCACGTTTACAGTCATGTGATAAAGGAGCTGAATGCTGTTCCATCGTTTGTTAACACTGCTGGGGATCTTCCTTCCTATAGTTCTGCTGCACATCTAACAAGCCAAACCTCATCAACTTGCCATCACCCTGTTTGGAAGCTTTACACGTAAAAACATAATTGGTTTTCCGGACAGTTACGTACACATTTCTTGTTGTGCGGAGACGGTTGCCATGACCACCGTGCTGAAAACATCGTAACACCAAACAGGTCCTTTCTTACACCAGACAAGGTTGACAGGTCAGTTGTTTTGTAAAACAATTCAAAATCTATATAGAAAAGACACCGGATTGCTTTATCAAGCTACATTTACTGATATTCACTACCATTATACCACTACCACAAGAATTCATCGTTCCTGTTCTTTATAAAAAAATATTTTCAAAAACATCACCACCGTCATCAAATCTCTCGTTCTGTCAGAACTTATTTCATTGTTGCTACGAGCTGAAAGACAGCCTTGCTGTGTGGAAAAATGCCTTCTGAGTTGAAAAAGCCTTTAAAATGTGCAGTACTGCTTGGCCCAAAATAGCTTTGTTTGGCTTAGTTCTGGTCAGCTAAGTCATGTTCTTCTGCGTGCCTTCATGCAGATTACAGGTAGGAACATGGCAAAAGTCTCAACAGAGGTAGCTATGTAACATTTTATAGCAAAATCTGACACAAAGGCCAGAGCATAGAGTTGGTGGGGGTGGTGGGGTGACTCAGGTACGTGTCCCTACCAGTATTCAGCAACCACTACTTTCACCCTAGGACTAATTTTAATAATAAAAATTCAAATATGTTTTGTATAATTACTGTTGTGTGACTGTTTCTTGTGTTATTTTTTAAAAATTATTTTACTTATTCAATTAAACGTTTATTAAACCAGGAAACGAGGACGTTTTGTGTAAACAGAACAATTCCTGCTACACAGATTGCTAATAAATTGCTTTCTTTACTAGAAGTCCCGGCTCCTCTTTTTTATTTGTGCGAGGATGAAGTAGCTACGTTTGGTTGAAGTAGCTCGAAACTAGATGCGGTACGTGAAAGAGAAATCAACAGCTCAGTTCGCAAAAATCTGAGACAAATCACATCACGTTAATTTAGAGACAGTGGAGTTTTTCAGTGTTACAATCCTGTATTAATAGGGAAAGAGACTAACCTAAACTTTCAAAGTGTATCTGTATGTGTGTCAAATTCTTTATTAGTGTTACACTCATACTGAAGGGTCAAGACATTTATATTTGTGTGCTCACTTTTTAAAACTGCATATAAATCAACCAAATCTTCTTGCATTATTTAAATTGTACTTCTATAGAAAAACTATATATATATATTAAAATGTGTGTGTGTGGTCATTTAGGCTAATCTGTAAATTCGGTGTGTGTTGAGTCAGGGTGAGAACTAAAAAAAAGACATTACGAGCTTATTTTTAAGCAAGTAAATCACTTAGTATATTTCTTAAATTGCTATTGTGTTGAATCAGATCCAATTGTAAAATTAATGCTTAGCTTTAGATGTTTTTCCTCACTGATTATTTGCTCTGAATGAATGGGCCTGTTTACAGCTGGTTACCTTATGCCAGTTATCCGATGATCGTAAAAAAAAAAAAAAACAGGTGTAAACACCCTCTGAAAATAAATCGTATCGAATTTGGATTGAATTAAATGTAGAACAAAATAGATCTCAAGCAAAAACCCTAACCCTCTAGAGGAGAGATTGATGACTAGTGCAGTATCCGTGGCTGATGACACGTTTCTGTGTGTGAATAAGAGTGAATATAAATTCTGGGATCACAGGTATCTAAAATTGTTCCTTTAAAAAATTACCACCGATATTGATATAACCTTTTCTGCAGAAGCAAAAATCCTAATTCTTATAAGCTTAACCTTAACCCTTAATCAAACAGAGCTGTCTCCCCCCACTGGACTTTTTATTAACTTCCTGCTAAAGTAGGAGGTGCCACATGGAAAATCCCCCTGGAATTTCCGTAATTTAGTGAGAAGTACTTGCCAGTAACAGCATCACACACAGCTATGCACTTGCAAAAAAAAAAAATGGGATGCCTGATATGCTAATCCTTCTACACTGCAAGGCCTTTAGCTAAGAGCTAGATTGGTGTCCCTGGAGAGAAGAAGCAGGTGGTGTGTCCCGTTCAGCTGATGATCATCTTCCTGTTGATCGCTTGCTCAAACCTCTGCACAGTCAGCTGGCAAAAAAATGCCCTCACGCTGCTTCACAGGTGGGGCGAAAAAGGAGGTGAGCCAGAGAAATCAACAAGACTGCAAATAGATGTAAGACTACACACTGGAAGTAGGTGGGAAAAACATTGCTCGAACTGATAAATAGCAGTCACAGAGCAAGAGTTGACAAGGAGTCACTTGCACAAGGCATCGTGGGATGAGAAATAACCCCAAGGCTGAGGATTCTCTACTAACACATCAGTTTTCCAGTTTGGGTGTGTTTTTTTTTTTTAATTCGGTGAGTTTCAGCAGTCTAATCAGCGCTGATCACAATGACTCACCAGGTTCCCATCCATGCATTATTAACGCTAGCATGTTTGATTGGCTGAGGGACAAAGAGGCACAAAGCAAGGGGAAAGAAAAGAGCGTGCTATGCTAAGACTCAACGTTAACAAAAGAAAAAATGAAAGGTTGCCAAACACGCTTCTAAAATTGACTGTGAAATGAACAAACATTAATGAGAGGAAATGAGCTGAATGGCCAAACACAAGCAATATCAGTTATATGGTTTTCTTTCCTGAGAATAAGGTGTAAATGAATCTGGGTAAAATATGAAGAGAGTAAGGGGCTGATTGGGAGCTGCAGAGCCACATGGCTGTGTGTAAAGCTCCTGCCTTAACGCAAGTAATGATTAGAAATCTGCAAAGATCTTTATCCTTGGGGAGCAAGAGATGCTGACATACGGCAACGTTTCTCCGCTCTGCCTGTGGCTTAGACCCACAGGCACTCTAGGGGTGTGTGTGTGTGTGTGTGTGTGTGTGTGTGTTTGCTGTGCATTCAGCAAATATGCATAGAAAAATAGGAACGCTACAAAAGGAATGCAGCATAGGCATCAAGAAAGGAAGCAGATGCAGAGGGAAAACAGACATAAGCGGAAAAGGAAAGGTGTGCATGTGCGTGCGCTGTATGTGTTTGTGTGATTTTTTTTGATACCTATGCAAATGCACCTGTGCTGATAGGAAAATGTGTGTGTTTTGTGTTGATAGGAAAACATACAGGGTTTTCGAGTTTTAAGCATTTTTTGAGAATGGCCAAAAAAACCTGAATTTAGAAGTGATGTCGGCGTGTGTGTGTGTGTGTGTGTGTTTCTGTCTGTCTGTGTGACCTCTGGGTAATAAGTGTGAAGTCAGATTCCAGGTTGTGCTCCCCTGTGTGTTAGATCATGTGATCTAAACAGAACAAAGCCATGATAGAGCTTCCAATTAAAATGCCAGATTTGGAGCTTTATAGACTCAATGCAGACAGCAAATGAGTGTGTATCCTTCAAAAATTCACAATTTTGACAATTTTGCTAAACTGGCTAAGGTCCCTGTGATATAATATAGTGTGAACTAAGAATCTTTGTGATACTTTAGAACAGACGTCAGTCATTTCTTTCAGTTATAACCAAAAGACATTTCACTTCCTGTATCAAATGCTATAGAAGACAAGACCTCGTTATTAAAAAGAAAGTGATAAAAAAAAATCCCCACAGTGTTACACTGCTACCTCTGCTACCTCTGCTTCTAGCGTGTTTGCAATGTTATTGTATACGACAGCTATCAAAAAAGGAACATAGCCCTGCAGTTCATAACTAAACCAAACAAATGTCTATTTTTGGGCTACACAGAGCTGCAGACTGTGCGGGTAGAACTTCTTCACAGTTCTTCTGCGTCTCTAGAACATGAAAAATACAGAAAATGGAGCTGATTTAATGGAAAAACTTAGTCTTAAAATATCTAGCCTAAATTTAAAAAAAATGGATCGCATTGCCTTTGTATGAAAGCATAAAGACACAAGGACAAATTTTATATTAATTGTTCCTTCCAGCTTGTCTGCTTTTAGATGCTTTATTAATAACAGTGATATTTTTAGACCAATTTTCTGTACAATGTTAATTACGAACCCTAGTCTAAACCATTTTAAAGCATTGTGTCTATGACTATGTCTACGTTTTAATTCATATACAGCATATTACTGGATTAAAAAAGCTTGAAGAAGGTTAGTGTAAAGCCTTAATCACAGTGCCTAACTGAATCGATGAAGCAGACAGTGTTCATTCTTCCACTGGCATAAAAACCCAAAAGAAACCCAAAAGCCATTAAATGAAATGAGGCAAACAAGCCTAATTGTGCATGAAGGGACTGTCGATTGTCCTTAATGTGACTCGAGTGCGGTATGAGTCCAAATTACTTCAGGTTGTCATGTTCCTCTAAATCACTAAGCAGGTCCCACTTTGGCTTGGGGAGTGTGGACGACGCTCTCCAGCACATGTCAATGGAACAGATCCGGTCAATTAAACAGGAAAGTTGGACAGAATCAAACCGTATGCTTACTCAAAATGCTAGAGATTCATAGAAGGTTGGGAGAAAAGCACTATCACAAGAGGACAAGTTGTTGTGGGATGTACGTATATGGAATGTACAGATAGTAGAGACAAACCTAATTACAATTTGCCAACAAGAGCAAATAAGATGCATATGTGGTGCATATATGATGGTATGTAGATATGCAGTATTTAAGCTTTATAGCGCAGTGCTGGTGAATTCTAAGAACCGAAGATGCATGTTAATATTTTATATCAACAGCTCTTGCTATTGATCCACCTACAACCTGAATAATAAGTGTATATTAATGCAGAATTTAAGTAGGTTTTTATTTCCGTAGTACTTAATCACAGGCACTTCTATAATGCAAACTCCACATCATATAATAATAAACTAAAAAAAACCCCAAAAACTAAAACAACTTTGGTGATCTAGGACAGTTACGCTACATCCATCAACATTTTTTCGGTGTTTTCCCATTAAAACTTTAAGTTTTCCTTTATGGGTTTTTAGAACTTTAAACATTTTGTGCTTTTCAGTTTAACATACAATGTATTTTAGCTCAATAACGCTAGTTGCTAAATTAAATTGTGCTAAATGTAAATCCCTCATATGAACACTTCACAAATCTACATTGTCTAGAGAACAACGAGACAGTGATCTGAGCACAGAAACCCCCAAACACCAGGGCTGCTCTGTGCAGATCTCACACACACACACTGAGCTTAAACAAAGCGGCGTCTGAATTCCTCGTTTGATTGTGTCCAATTATCAAGGACACGCAGCTTCCTTTAGTGCCCACTCACACTCGCTGCTCTCTGACCACAGTTGTAATCTGAGACACCTGGAATACACACACACACACACATATCTGGCTTTTATCTTAGTGCCAGATTTGGGTGTATATTCAGTGTGCCAGAAATTCCCCCACTGTAGTGCTCATGTTGCCGTTTTGAATTGCGTGCTGAGCGAAGAGCATCTTCCTTTAGGGTGCCTGCCTGGGCAATCACCAAAGGTTGGTACCCAGCGGACTAAACTGGAGGATTTAATTCAGTAACCACAGCCAATCAGGCCAAATGCCTAGCAGCGATTCTTTCTGCATGCTTACCTTGTTAACGGATTGCCCAACGATATAAACACCTATTCTCCCTCAACACAATATGAATAATTATTTCTGGTATCTTACTGTAGGTGTAGTAAAGTAGTGTAGTATTTAAAAAGAGACATTTTGTCTTTATTTTAGCAGCTTCAAATTTAAATACAAATACATTTTTTCTAGGTAATCATCAAGTAAAAAGTGTAAAATCAAGTAGATTCAGAGATTTTTTTTTTTGTTTTTGCAAACACATGAATGTTGTATATTTATTGCTGAAACATTTTACAAATGCTATGAACTATGTAGCACTAAATTTTCATGGTCAGGATTTTTTGGGCAGGGGGGTAAAAATATGCCCCGATGATAAAATCAAAGCACCAAGCATGGCCCGCCCTTAATAGAGCTTCTTAGGATCAGATGTTCTCCTATTCAGTCACGGGTTACTGTCATTACCGTTAGTTACAGTCTAAAGTTTGCTAGCTAGCTATGTGTGCGTCACCTAAATGCATATTTCCGGATTGCGATAATACAACTGTGCTAGAGTGGGTTAAGGGCCTTGCTTAAGGGCCCGACGGTGGCAATTTGGTGGTGCTGGTACTCGAACCCCGATCTTCCAATTAACAGTCCTACACTTTAACAACTGCGCTACCACTTCTCTGGAAATTTTCACTTTTTCAAAACGTTTCTATGAAAAGGAAGGTGCTATGATTTCGTTGGTACTAACCTTGGAGAGCTGAGGATCAACAACAACACCCGCTTTTGCAGTAAACATTTTACATCTGATAGTTCATTACGTTTTTTTTTACAGACAGCTGGGTTTCAGTAATAGCACGCTGTTACTTTTAAATGTGGCCGAACCGACTATTTCCTTCCGACTTCATCCTCCCATCTCAGCGACAACTGGTGCAACCGTTGACAGAACGTGCCCACCAATCAATCTAAGTTGCCCTGTGTACTATGTATAGCTATAGTAGGTAGTCTGTAACAGTCAAGGCTAGGGTTACAGCTGTAACGTAGGGTGGGCTTGGTTTTAGGGCACAGCCCCAGCATTTAAAAGCAGAGAATATTACTTGCACTATGTAGTGTAGTATATCACTACACCTAAAAAAACAAAAATAGCGTAAAGGATAGCTTTAGTTTTAGAAACCATCTGCCTAGAATGTGTTTTAAACTTGGTTTTAATGTCTGGTTTAAATTTAACCCTATTTAACCCTAATCAGTTGCAATTAATCTACCAGAATAATTTTCTGTTATGCTGCAAACAGATCTACCATGGCCATAACAGAGGCTACTACACATCCACACAAGCACCTGCTGTCCACGAGTGAGGGAATACCGATGCATTAGGGAGATGACAAACACCACATGAACTTTAGTATATTTTTGCAAGTCGTTCTATTCTTTGTTTGTTTACTCAGGCAGACGGATGATCTATGGAGGATTGCTCGGCTGCAGATGGGCCACAGCGCTGGAGTGATTTCGATGATGAATAACACAAACATACAAGAAAGCGAGAAGGAGGACATGCAAGGGAAAGTAGAGGAAAAGACGAGAAAAGATGCAGACGAAAAAAAAAAAGACAGCTGTGAATGTGTGAGCATGCTGCACGGTGATAGACTAGAGTCCAGGGAATTCTTGAATTATCAGCGGGAAATTCTCCCGTCTTTAAAAAATTCTTTCTAAGAAGGGCTTCAGATCCATTCTGGTAGCAGTTAATAAAGAAGAATGAATTAATACATTTCAAAATAAATGGCTAGTATATACAACTGTAACAATCTAGTATGAGTCTGACTGGTGGAATAAATAAACAAAATAACTGTCCCTCACACACAGTAAAAAAAGGATATGTTGTTGGTCAGATTCAAAATTAAAAGAAGATCTAATTTCTTATTTAACCGAGTATCTAACGAGTCACTTTATGACTGAACATATGGTTCATACGTCACTGAGTTACTTTAGCTATGTTATGTATTATGCTCTAAATGCCCGCTTTCTGCATATGACAATAAACATGAAACCCAACATCTTAAATTGCGCAATTCTTTTCTATGGCCTTATATGCAAGGATTTTTAGAATTACTCCAAATCTGAGAATCTTTTTTTCGCTCTGCCTCGCTTCAGGGATCTCCAAAGAGATTGGCATCCAGATAAAAATGTTTGCAGAACAAACTCTGACACATGGTCACATTTGCTGAGCTGACCTGTAGAGAGAAACTCTGACAGGCCTCATCATAAGGGCATGTGACTTGAGGGACTTGAGGGAAAGGTAGAGACTGAGACTGAGGCTGTTTAGATTTCAGCACTGGATATCTCCCAGTGCAATTGGGACTAAAGGTCATGGATACACCTCGAGACAGGCTGACCTGGTGTTTCCGTTCAGACAGGACACGTTACAGTCAAGCTTGCTTTAATTCCAAACCAGTTCAGACACACCAGTACTTGGCAAAAAGGTGACATCAGACACTAGGACACTAAGACACTAAGAATAGATGAGATTGTCGAGGTTTTCCGCATCGCAGAGTGCTTTAAAAGGCAAGCATAAAGACAGGCATTTTACGACACCTGATATGAAGAAACCTGGAAGTGATTTTAGTAAAGCATTGATTCCTTCGGAAATTAAAATTACATTTTCAGACCGTGGAGAAGCAACAGCAATATTATTCGAATGATGCAAATGTCATCTAGAGAATTGGAATCTGAGGTTGAGCCCTTATTAGGACCCCTGGCAACTTAGTCGATATTGCTAGGCTGCTTAGGAAAGCTATACTGTTGTAATTATTCTTGACACACAATTACACTGCCACTCACTAGTATTGACAGGCAAACATCAGCCAGCGGGGAGGGGGTTCCATCAGCAGAGCAGTACTATGCATCTGTTTAGCATACGTAGCAGATTATCAGCATCACGGAAGGCAGCATGTCACTGAAAAGAAGGCAGCATGTCAATGAAAAGAGGAGTAGCATGTACATGACTCCCTAGTAATCAGGAGTATAGAAGGGAGGAGTGTCTGTAAAGTATTACCTCACTGTCCTACATTACTATGATGAAAATGGAAGTAATGTGATGACTGCGAACAGTCCAAAATGCTAAAAAAACACCTTCCTGTGTTCCTCATGAATTCTTTCTGTTATGTCTCGAGAGATATATTGCTCTTGAATGCAGTGCCTAAATGGTTCTTAATTCTTAACATAAAACATTTGCTAAAATTAGGATGTCAGCACTCCTGACTGCACCATACCACACCTCAGACTAGCGGCTGACTTGCTGAAGTGTAGGAGAATTTGGGACTAGAGTGTTTTTTTCTTCTTCTTCTCGTTTACCTCCCCGCTGCTGTAATTACACGACAGCATTGTGGTGAGCGGGTGTGGGAGTCTATAATCACATTCGAGTTGAGACCGAGCTTGGGAGAGAATGCAGAAAAGGGCATGTACAAAAAAAGGAGCATAGGTTCATGGCTGGGCCAAGCAAAGACCCTGAAAGAAAGAGACAAGTGTTGAAGACAGAAAACAGATGGCCAGGTTTGGGGCTAGGACTCCTCACCTTTCCTTAGACTAAGCCTAAAAAAACAGCTGGCCCCTTTTGGTTTACTTCTCAAAGCCATAAGAAGGTGGAAAAAGAAACACTTAGAGCATGTGCTCTGCTTTCTGTGCTTCAAAAGGCTAATTTTGCTCTTGCTGACTGTTCCCGACTGAACAAAAAAGGAATTGTTCAATGGAAGAAGTGTGTTAGGGGGCATCATGAGGCTTCAGTGCTTATGTGTGCCAGTGCCAGGGTCTTGGCAGCACTGCCCATTGGCACTTTACGCACATTACTAAGACCTAACCCCTGTAGTAAAGAGTCACGAATTGCGTGTTCGGACTGTAATATATTTCCCCTAAAGCCTTTGAGGGGACAGTGAATGCTTTTGTGTGGCACTTCTTTGCAAACAACCATATACACATAAGGCTATTGTTGAAGGCGGGGACGGGTGGGCAGCACATGAGGGCAGAGTGTGTTCCAGAGCCCAAACTAAGCCTCCGCGGCAGTCGGTCTGTTTCCAAAAAAATTCCCAACCACGGTTCTGTATCTGTTTTCCCATAAAAGTGCCTCCTGACTGCCTGCAAGTTCAGAGTTGAAGGGTCAAGCAGCTGGCAGTGCTCTCACCAGACTTATTTTGCTATATGAGACCACATTCCTGCACGGCAAGGCTCGGAAAGACAGCCTTATTATTATTACTGTTTTCGGAAAGCTTTTTTTTTTTTAAAAAAAAAACAACAACAAAAAAACAGCTTGGCATCATCTTCAGGCTCAGACTGCTCAATGGATGGCTTTTGCCTTGTCTTATAAAATGCTGTCTTCTGTTTATGACATATCTGTGAAATTTCCAATAGTTAAAACGACATTATATCCGAATACAGATGTAGATTTAAGATCCATCAACTCGGTTTACTGAACTGCTTTTGTTAAACACAGGACTGGAGGAAATGTGGAGTCTACTTCAAGGCGAAAGACACCCTGGATGGGCTTCTTGTCCACTGAAGATCTTAATTATGCACACATTTTCAGTTTTCTCCTAGTTTTGTAAAAGTAGCTCTCTCACACAATATAGGGATTGATAAGACAAGCAAGGCGTGAACTGAAAGTACAGACTTCAGCTGCTCCATCACTGAAGTCTTCTGACAGCTCCTCACATTAAAGCTCAGATGAGAAGCCACATGCCAACAGCTCCCTCAGGCTGAGCCAGGGTTGGCAGCAGGATATAAAAAAAAAACAGGTACAAGAAAGACACTGTGCTACACTGTGAGTCTACTGCTGTGCCGTCCCTGTCTGGTGGCTATGCTAAATTGGCTAACACAACTGAAGCAATAACTACTAAATAAAGAGCGAATAGACAAGGAGAGTTTATCTTGTCCTGCCCTCTGCCATAAAGAGTAGATGAAAGACGAGAGAGAAAGAGAGGGGGAGAGAAACAGAGATCAGTCAGAGAGAGTTTTCGAGCCAATTGGACCGATCAATCATTCCACCAAGCAAAAGGGATGTGGCTCCCGTTTTTCCCCAGGCACAACACAGCCTGATTACACACTGATCAATTTTTCATTACTGTAACATTCAGCCAAGCGGCGAGAACGGCTGGGAACTGATCCATGCACTACTGTGTGACCTACAATTAGTAACTGTGCTGTTAGCTCAGCTGTTAGCCTGTGAGGTCACACAGCCCACCTCTGAGATTTAGGAACACACACACACACACACACACACATTACAATACTTGGCTAATTACAATACTTTGCCTTATCGAAAGGGAGAACATCAGACTGCCTTCCTTGAGTCTTTTTCATTGGCTTGATCTGTATTACTTATATGGAGGTATAAGTTCACACTCGCTGTGTTGCATATTTCTACTTTTATTTTTTCATTTCTGCTCTCGCACCATGAGCTGATTTAATTCAATGAAATGTGAACACCCAATTCATTAAAAAAGGGAAAAAAGCATAGTGCACTTTAGATCATCTCTCTCTGAGGTCTGACCTCCAATGGAAGCCTGCCGTTTTCATGGAAAAAGAAGGAAGAGAAATTTTAAGTGGATAACCAGCTGTGTTTATAGGAAAAAAAAGAAAGTAAAAAAAAACAAAACAACACAACCTCAGGTCAACTTTTATACAATCTCTCTCTCACATTTACTTTTCTCTCTGTTATTTTGGAAAAAAAAAAAATCTGAATTCTAACTCCAAGTTTCCCTGAAGCAGAGCTGCTACAATTCTTGTTGTGAACCCCTTAATAATTAGAAAGAAAAGCCGCTTGGTTTGTTCGAGGTATAAAAACAGAAGATATAAAAACACGTTTAGGGATGCTAGCTGAGTGGCATTGTGTGGTGCCGCTTGAAAGAACCCAAGTGTTAACTTTAGAACGGGGCTGTCAGTGGATAAGTGTGTTTGCTGGGTAAACATGTGATGCGAGTGCCGTCTTTTTTCCATCTGTTTGACTGTGGAGGAAGAAGAGTTTTTTTTTGAAGGTCCCGATAAAGAAACGAAGCCTGCAGCACCGCTAACAGCCTGATCTGTTAAGCTGTCGTCAGCGGCACTCAGTAAGACACCGTCTGCTCCATATGGCCTGATCAGATCCGCTGTCTCAGAAGAAGTGTGTGTGTCTGAAAGAATGTATGTGTGGGGGAGCGAGAGAGAGAGAGAGAGAGAGAGAGAGAGAGACCCCAGGTAAAATGATGATTATAGATCGGTGCCTGAGATAAAATGTTTCTTTTTGCTCCTTTCGTTTTAAAGTATAGCTAAAAGACTCAAAGACTAAAACACTCGGGGAATCCTACAGACACCAGTTTAGCATTAGAGAAAGTGTTTGTCTAAATCACAACCATGTGTGCGTGGAACGCAAATAAAACTGTCTTGTCTATAACTTTTCTATCTGGTCATTCTCTAAGAAGCAGGGATTCACTCGTTTCCCTACATGTCATATAAAAAAAACCAAGATTTATTCAGAGTTCTGAATACCGCCTGTGTGGAAATTCCGAGAAATATCCATGCTGAATTTCCTCCCGATTCACCGGTTTCCTTTAACATTTTCATAACAAGCTGGCAGATAAATTGCCTGTGTTTCATTTGCCCAACGTGTGCCTGTGCTTGTGCTTGGTGCCTTGTGATAGACTGGCGTCCCATCCAGGGTGGATTCTTCCCTAATGTTAAGTGCTTTTGCGATGGACTCAATAAGTGAATGTGTGAGCGACAGCTCTATTTACAAAACCTTTAAAGCAGCAAAACTAGCAACAATACGAGGATCCATATAAAAATGCGCCTTGTGATATAATGTTGAAGGGCATTTCTTAAACGGGTATAGAATAAGGTCAGCGTTATGAGAGTCAGACACACCCAGAAGTAACTAGCATCCTTCAGAGAAAACCACGTCCCTTCCCTAGCAACTTTTACCACTAGTACCCTCGTGTGTGCTTTCCCAAGTGGCCACATACTTCCCTCCTTCCTGTTCTATCCATGAAAAACAACTCATAAAATGAATAAAAAGAAATCAGTTGCACTTGGCAACAAAGGACTGCATGGCTAGTGTTTTTTTTTTTAAACAGCACATCTGCACACACCAGAGTTTACCAAGTAAATCAGAGCGCAGTGAAAATGGAGACTAAAGCACCTTCCCACAACTCATTTCGCTCTGATTAGGATAAGCTGCAGGATTGTGCATTCGCGTGCGTGTGTGTGTGAGACGGCGTTGACAATAACAAGACCCTAGAGGGGCCTGCATAGGGGCGTGCAGGTCAACAGTATGCCTTTCACACCGATTTACCACGAATGCTAGCTTATTTCTGGATAACAGTGGTTATTGCTCAGGAAGCCTAAATAATGGGTAATAGAATAAAATTGTACCAGATTAACAAAGCAGTCATTGTTGGGTTTTGATTTGAAAATTGGTTCTATGAACCTGGTCGAAATTTTAGGCACAATAAAATCTCTAGCACAACTTAGAAGCAGCACCAGAGGCTGATCACTGGCAGATGTTGTGGCTCGAAGCACGTTCTGGGCAGTCTACCAGTTCATATTGAAGACCGTTGTTTATTTCTGTTATGATCTGAATTTTTAGTATACCGCAATACTGGTGTATGTCCCTTGAACAATGCTCAGAACACGTTACTTAAAATACAGTACTGTCCCGTATTTCGCAATGTGGGACGGCGTTTGTCCCTTATTTTCGAGCATTGATGCAAATGAGCCCATCTGCATTCCCGCAAGTCTTGTGCTAGTCTTTTTCTTTCTTTAAACTGAAAGAAAGCGAACGCAAAAGTCAGCAAAAATGAGTATCAAGCCAACTGCAAACTTTGTCGGCGGGTGTTCTGTATGGCACGTGGGGGTCTGTCAGATGTGTTACAGCATGCAACAGGCGAGCGACATTCGTGTGATGCTAGAGCCTACAGAAATCAGAACACCGGCTCACAATTTTTCATATTTTAAGCATCTCCTGGGCCAGAAAGTGTAATAAGTTGTTTGATCGCTGTAATTGTTTTTTTCCGACTGTTTGTTAGATTTCATAGGCTGCCTAATAGTTAGGAAATGATGTGAAAATGTAAACGAATCACATCCCTACGTTATGACCTGATTTCTTTATTAAAGCTGAGGTGCACAGACAGACACATGAGCCTTAGTTTAATAGGAGAGAAAATTGCCACCTTATTGTAATCAGCATGATTTTGTGGGGCCTTGCAAACCTGTATTAATACTAATGTGGAATGTTTCTACAAGATTCACTCATCATGACGGTAAAATAGGCCATGAGAAGTCAATCTACTGCAGAATGTCCTTTCTCGATCAGTGATTAATACGGTTCATGTATTTTTTATGGTTTAATATTTAAAAAAAGCATCATATTCAGTAGAAGACAGCACTGTTATGAATGACATTCTATAATGGGCATGTTGTTTTATACATTATGTGTTTACACAGTCACATGAAGAGTTCTACAGCTTCTCATGTGTCTCTGTCAAGGTGCAGCTTAAAGTTCATCCTTTGTAACTGATTTTTCAAAATACGTTTTGTGTCCAAGTTACTAGTCTGAGGCATGTTTAATTTGCGTGTGTGTGTGTGTGTGTGTGTGTTTGTGTGTGTGTCCCTATGGAAATGTGAACCAGCTGTGGCATTCTGTGGGCCAATCCGCTGATGCTGATAACACTGGGCTTTTTGTCCATCCGCTCTGACCCCCTGACCCTGTCTCCCACTGCCTCATTCTTCAGCATTCACACTTGCACCGCCCTCACTCTCTCTCTCCCTCCTCTCTCTCTCTCTCTCTCTCTCTCTTTCTCTGCCGCTCTCTCTCCAAAACTCTCTCTGGTCTGTGTCTCTGGTTTACTTTTTTCTCTTTTGTGTCTCTCGCATACTTGCAACTCAGACAAAGTAAATGACTCTGACTCGGTGGGCAGGGCCTTTCACTTCCACACACAAACATGAAACAGAGTTGCACAAACATCACATTGACTCGCATAAACATTCGATGACATGGAAGCTGGACTGGAAGGCTGAGAAAGAAACAAAGGCAGGTAGGAAGGGACGGAGGAATGAAAGAAAAAAGAAGGAAGTATAGAAGACAATCACGGAAAGAAAGAGTGACAGACAAACAAAAAAAAAAGTAATTAAAAACAGCAAAAACACGAGAAGAGAAGAAAATATAAGAATAAACTAAAAGTTAGGGAGAGAATACTAGAGATTATAGGTTCAGATCTCACTCTTCTTTTACTAACTCTTTCTCCTCCTCTAAATATTTTCATCCTCCTCTAAATATTTTCATCTGTCCACTCTCACCTCCTCCATCAATCCTGTCTTTCAGTAGCCTTATCTCTTCTACTTAAACCAAACCAGAGAAAGCGAGAGAAGGAGTGGGAGAGTGAGACGCGGAGAGTGAGATAGAGAAAGCGAGTAAGAGACGTGTTTTAATAGAAGTGGATAAATGCAAAATATGACACTATGTGTTGGTTACAAAGGAATCACGGCAAGCCACTGTTTATTCCCTCATATTTCTCTCTCCCTCTTTTTCTCACTCACTCACTCACACTCTCTCTCTCTCTCTCTCTCTCAGTCTCTACAAGAAAAAAAAAACTTGCTGCCGTATTTGTCAGTGTTTTCTGGATGTGTGGTACACAGTCAGTGGAAAACCTTTCTACATGCTTGAATAAGAACAATATATAACTCAAAATATAACTCAGTATATAACGTAATATATAACTCAATGGTTATATAACTCCATAATTTCATTGTTACAAGTAACTAATATACAAATATCACATACTTTTTAGTCCTATTGTGTAGTAACAATGTATGAAAACTAAAACACTGTCGCTGCACTGCACTGCCCATGCAGTAAACCTTAGACATGCTGCTTATATTAACCTTTAAAGGGACCTGGAATGTGTGTGTGTGTGTCGGGGGGGGAGGGCTTCCGGGGCCTGCGGCGATTTAATCACGCCGGCAATCTGAGCCGTTTCTCCCTCTCCACCTTCAGACCGCTCAGCGTGCGTGCGTTTTCAAGTCAGCGATTCCTGTTTTAACTTCAGTCCTAGCCTGTTCAGAGGGACGGAGTCAGGTAAACGCCAAAAGAAGTTGATGCCCAACGTAAACTTAGATTACGACCGAATCAAATTCACCAGTGCATCCTGGGCTGACAGACGGTATTTTATAAATCCATTCTGCCTATTAAAAAATTGAGAAAACTGCTAAAGCAGGGATGCAGAAGAAGAAAGTAAAAAAAGGGGATTTGTTTTATGGGTAATTATCATCCTTTTTATTCAGATGCAGGCAATTAGATTCTCAGACAATGTGAACTTGGACAGGATGATAACACTTAAATTTTGACATTGATAAAAATTCCATTATAAAACATAATTATGATTTTATTATAATTGTTTTCTTAGCTAAAAAAAAACAATTAGTACGACATTAATTTAAGGCTGGACCTGCAATTTTTTATGCTAGAGGTGAGAGGATGGTGTAGATCAGGAGTGCTGATAACAACTTTCCCCCATAGTGGCGCCCCTGGCTTAGATAAGAAGAAAGGAAAAAGAACAAGTAAGTAGAAGTTATATGTTAATTTTACACTGTTTAAAAACACTAACCCTTAGTGTCTGTTTACACCTGGTCACTTTCTGCGTTTTTTTTCTGATGGCGTAGCTATCCGATCGTGAGAAGACCAGGTGTAAATGCCCTCTGAAACTCATTCGAGATGGATATAAATCACTTCAGGAGGTGGTCTGGGATGCATTTTAGACTAAATTGGACAAGCCTGAATACATCCGTCTGTTCACACCACATATGTCAGTGCTCGTCTCCTCCCACATGGAAGTACGTCACTCATTTTAGCACGCTTGTTGACCGGTATAGCCTGACGAAGCTGAGTGAGCCTCTTTATTTAATTGATTTGCAGGGTCACGCAAAGACATTTGAAGGTCTGGCGCCCCATTCGGAAACAGGATAGCCAGTCTTGTTCTGTAAAAGAAGCCAGTACAATATTTTCCCAGCAGTGTTGACTCAGAGCTCTCATCCACGTATCTCGCTGGGGCTTAAAGTTCGATACTGTCGACAGCGAAAGTGCTGCACATAAGCTTTGTTGCAAGCTTTTAACTCCATTCACAAACCCAAATATACCAAAATAACAGTGGGTGCTTTTTCAGGTCAGCGGAAATATGTATTTGCATATTCTGTTTGGGAATAAAAGATCAGATTCATATCTGTTGCATTTATGTGCCTACGTGTAAATCAAATTTCGACAAATCAGGTTGGTATCTGATCAGAAAAAATGCATGAAGTGACCAGGTGTAAATAGTCCCTTAGCCGTGTTTGAGATGAAAGCAGCCACTAAATTAAACTGCTGTAAAAATATATTCGATAAAACCTTTTCTGCATAAATCTGTTAATCAACTTCAGTTCTAATTAAAACTACTAAATGTGTAAAAAAAATCCAATGAATATGAACTCTGCGTCAATTTAATTGCTAATGTGATTTGAAATAATCCACAATCATGTTTTATACTGAAAATATAACCCAAAATATTTATATTATTTTACCCGGATCGGTGCATCAGTTATGAAATTGCCATTTAAAGAGTTAAATCTGACATCAGGGCTGGAGTGTATATACCTGCCTCATGCCCTGTGGTTCTCGAAGAGGATTAGGAACACAACAACCCTGATTATAAAAATGCAAAGACTAAAATAAAATCTTTTCCACAATTAGACTTTAAAATAGAGCTGCTTAAATAGACAAATATATGACATGCCGTTTAAAGGGCATTATCACATGTCCATGTGGTGCAATACCGACATAAATTTAGCACACAACTGACTAAACAAACTAGCGCAGGAACTTAGATTGCCAACTTGCTTATACTCAAACTAACTTACACTAAGCGTTAAAACACTAACCAGTTACCCATCAGTGTTTCCATATGCAGTGCTCAAATTTACCCAAAGACCCTTCTTATGCACCCGTAACCAAAATTGCCTCGGCTGCTTCATTCATACTGTTGTTTAATCTAAGACACAGATAATCACAGCACTTATGATGATTGCAGGAAATTAAAAGAGAAACTACTTTTTAGTGTTGCCTTAGAACTAAGGTGTTATTAGTGGATTTTTTTAACCCTGTAGGTGTACATAAATCACGCAGACTAGTATGGTGTTTTGGCATGCGTCCCGCTTTAAGTACAGATCAGGCGGTAAGCATGCTTATGATGATGTGTTCTGCTTCACCACCTTCACACTAAACCTGTCTCGGCTGATTCGTTTTTAGAAAAAAATGGAATAAGAAAGCAGACAAACCGAATCTGGTGCCACCGCATTGTTTTGTTGAAATGTGTTGTGAATATTGTGGTGTGATGTTTTTCCCAAGCCATCAGGCAGGACACTTTTCACCAAATCATTTTTTTTTTTTTTGTTAAAACCTACGATGAAAGCCGAAAGATACCTGCCAATGCTGTTGCATTCCATTTCATCACATATAAATGTGTGAGCTGATTTCTGGGTTTGCTTGATTACACACACACTCGCACGATGGAAGGATGGCTGACACATTCCTGTAGAGAAATTACGCTCCGATAAATCTAATCCTCGTGTGTGGCATCATTAATCCTGGTCGGTTGGCCATGTGCTACGTGTCAGTCACCCCCCCTCGGCATTTGCAAGTCAAGTGGCTCACTTCAGATTCACAGCTGACATGCGGGAGGCAGATAGCATCTTCCCAGGGAGCAAAACAGCAACAGCAAAACTATATATACAAAAAATATCAACAAAATGACTGCATACCAGAGACGAACAGAGAAGAGAAGGCCTGCTGAGACATGAGGGGCTGCGAACACAGAGATCGATAAAGATCAAACCCATCTTAAAGACTTAAAGCTTTAGATACTTTCTTAACTGTATCTGAAATCACTATAGTCCTAAAGCATGCTCTGTTCCATCTCCCATCTTAGACAGTTGGGGTCAGAGCACAGGGTCAGCTATGATACAGCGCCCCTGGAGCAGGAAGGGTTAATGGTCTTGCTCAAGGACCCAACAGTGGCTGACTGGCGGTGGTGGGGCTTGAATCCAGATCTTCTTGGTCTTCAGATCAACAACTCAGCGCCTCAACCATTTGTTTTGTAACAGCACGTTTTGTTTTCGTGTTTTTTCTTTATTTATCAAAATCATAAAGATTTTGGTTGATTTAAAAGAATTATGTTTTTATATATTTATTAATATTTTGATCTTGTAATTTATATATAAAGGGTTAGGCATTTTGTGTAAAACCATAAACAATATTCCTACATGGACAGCTTTCACTGTGCCCTGACTTGCAGCTCTCTCTCTCTTTTTTTCTCTCACACACAGACACACACACACACACACACACACACACACACACACACAGACATGATGTGATCCTGCACATAGGCGGTATGTGCTCATTATGCAGTTTATTATACGTCTGAGAGCTGCCATAATGATGTGGGAATCCCTTAATAAGGGGCAGAACAGCAATTTCAGTGATCACAATAGCAAAAACCATTAGCGGGCAAATGGGGCCAGTGGAAAATGACGAAATAAACAAAAAGTAAATAAGGGCTTTTCTGGAAAACCTTAAGATTCCAGCTGCTTGTGAGCTTCTTTTCCACTTTCACCTGCAGCAAAGGCTAAAAATAGAATCACTGTAAAAAAGCTCCTTTTTTTTAATGCCAGTTGGAGTGATGTGGAGAAGAAGGATTGAAACTGAGCTGATGGACAGTGAGAGAGAGAGAGAGAGAGAGAGAGAGTTTACAAAATCACAGCAAGGGAAAAGGAACAAAGAGAAGCACCTAAAAAAGAAACACCTCTAGGACAAATTACTGTCTTTTCTCTATCTGTAATGCTATATAATATAGATGTTATACAGATTGAACAATATCAGAGATCTATAGTCTAAAATTTCTTAATAAAATTGGTTAAACAGGAGGAGGTAGATGTGAGTTGGCTGTATTCCAGTTGTGCTGTTTTTGCATTATATCACACAGCTGTTCTGTTCTGTTCTGTTCTGGATGACAGCAGCTATGTATTAATATTTAGAAAGACTCAGCCTGTATCTGGTGTTTAAATAGCGCTTGGGTTTAGAATCATTGCGGTAAGGCATTTGTTCCGTATTTTTAAGTTGTGCAGCAATCATGCAAACTCAATTTAATTCAATTTGTGTAGCACTTTTTACACTGGTCATTGTCACAAAGCAGCTTTACACAATCAAAGAAATTATAAGAGAAAAATGAAAAAGAAATCAGTTTGTCCCTTGATGAGCAAGCCGGGAGCGAAGGTGGCAAGAAAACTCCCTGAGATGGAATAGGAAGAACCTTTAAGAGGAACCAGACTCAACAGAGAACCCGTCTACATTTGGGTGAAAAACAGGTAGCAGGAATTATGTAGTTACACCGTGTGTGTGTAAGCAACTTAAATCATAAGTCCTCAACTTAAATCATAAGTCCTCGTACCATCCCACCTGCATTCTGTAAAGACTCGAGCTATTCTGTCTCTGATTGGGTAAATCTCAATGCCATATTCAGATTGATTGGTTTTATACCATCAGGTTCAGCCCAGAGCCAATGAGGGTTAAAAAGAGGAGGGTCTTTTGGCCGTAATTCTCAGCAGAGATGGGCTGGCAAGGGCGTCAAGTTAAAATGATAGCAGGGGCAGCTCCAGATCCGTGTCCCGCTTTAGTTACAGAGCTGAAATTAAAGCGAATAAAAATACCGACAAAAGCTAGAGAAATCAAATACCTGTCTAAAACGTGTCAGCGAGTGTTTCCTGTGGCATGCAGGGGGGTCTGTTGGAGCTTACAGAAATCAGAGCGTCTCACGATTTATACCTCCTAAAGCATCTCCTGAAGCAGATAGTGAAATGACAGCTCGCTGATCACCTCAATCATTTCCTGATTGCTTACGCTAGATTTCATATGCTGTCCATTAGTTAAGAAATAATGTTCCAATGTTGATGAATCCCATCCCTATGTTTTAATATAATTTCTTTATTGAGGCTGAGGTGTACAGACAATTATTAATTTAATACGAGATAAGAGGCATATATTTCATACTAAACTAAAATACCTTTGTATAGAAAAGCAACTATATGTTATGCTTAATTACATCATTTAATACTAGAGAAGTAACAAATACATAAAAACCAAACTAATATTTACATAAAAACATTTAATTACTATGTTTTTAACAGTGTTTTTAACTGTTACTTTATAGATAATATTTTTTGCATCTGTTGTTAGTATATGGTTCAAAAGTTCCTCCAAGTCTAATGTTTTGTGGTTCCACTTTTACTTGTTTATTATTATCATCCCTGCGTATTTAGCTACAATATGATCACTAGAGAAGTCTGTTTAGTTGTAATTTTCTCACTGGTTAATTGTAATAGTTATTAGTTAATGTTTGTTGCTATCAGTCTTGTTATTTCTTAAAAATAACAAGACTGATGACAAGTTTTGTGTTATGATTTATGGCCACTTGTACTCCGCCGGGCTCGCGGTCATGGTCAGCCCTGCGGCAGGCGTCCCTTATTTTTGCATATAAAAGGTGAGAACAGACAGAACACTGATTGACTGGTGAAGGATCCATGCTTTACAGCTGCTATGGCGTAAGTGCTTAAAGAAACTTTTATAATTAGCTTCATGGAAACTTAGAAATCACAATGTCTTTAAATCTTAAAAGAATAAAAAGAAATAAAGTTTTAAAGTGTTTTCTGACTGTGTCTATTATAATTGAAAACTGATCCACTATATATATATATATATAAAATCTGTAATATATAAGAAAAAAAATATAATAAAATATCAAATATCAATATAATCCGCTTAATATGTCCTTGTCTTGTACCCGCTTCTTGTTGCTGATATTTTTTTTTCATCACATATTAGACTTGAACTGCATTTTATTAATAATGAATCTTATTCTATAGCTTATTTTAAAAGCAGCATAGACAATCAATTGAATAAATGAAATGTTTTAATGTAAACAGTGATATAATGTACACTGATTATCCTGAAATTAATATATAATATTGGTTCATGCCTGGGGTGCCTCACTAGGCACATGCACACTGTGTTCCTGATCGCCACACACTCCCGGAAGCAGTGAGGACTGCATGATTTCCTGTCTGCTGCCTGTCGCTCGATGGGGAGGGGAGCGAGGAGGCACAGAAGCTGACTTCAAAGCTCCTAGTAGAAGTAGGTGTGGTGTGTGTGTGTGTATTTATAGGAGATGGCAGCAATGGAGCAGGGAGCAGAATATGAGAGAGAAGTTTTTGCCCTTGCTGCCCCCTTCTTAGTCTCACTGGGATGGGAATAAAAATATCCGCCACGAGCAGCCGTTCAGTCGGATAAACAGACCGTAAACGAACAAACGAAACTGGTGATTTTAACTGAGACAAAAATTAAACCTGGAAAAAAAGCTTTGTTTGGAAATGAAAAGGGGAACATATTAACACTGGGATTTATAAATATAATAAGGGACTAGATTTGACCCACAGGGAATAAAAGGGTGTAGTGGGATGAAGGCAGGTTGCCACCCTGAAGATGATTATTTTCCTGTTACACCTCATTCAAAGGCACTTTTTTTTGCATCTACAGCAATTTGGCAATGTTTTACTTCGGAAATGATCAGATTTCTGCTTGTGTAGAATAATATTACTAATATGATACTTACATTTAATTTTTTTTTTTTAATAACCACACAGCCACAATGCAAAAGTGTGTGTAAAGTATTATTACAACAGTCATGTGCGTGTGCAGGGTGCCGACTTTAACCCGCATCACTGCGCTCATCGCACTTACACACACCTATTAATAATGTAATAGGAAACGCATCAGCTATGTGTAGAGAACCTTTGCACATGATAACTAAAAAGGATTAACTGGCAGCTCAGACGCGAAGACACCGGCACTAAGATTCGGAAGACTCGGTGTGTTGTGTCATCTAATGCGTTTAACATTTTATTTGGATTAATTTGGGTAAATTAGCTTTACTCGGGCAGTGATTCTGCTGATGAATAGAGATTAAGAGTCAGCTGTGCAACTCATTTCCCACACGTTCATTTGTCATTAATCAGATTATCAGAACAACAACAGCAGCGTTAGATGAGATTAGACTACCTATTAAAGTAAATATTCCACATCGATAAAGTCCCACACACAGAGCAGTTGTTTAATTCTGCGTGTTTTTAAGTCAAACTGGAGGTGAGTCATTTTTTGTATGGTAAAGAATATATATTTCACTGGCAGCAAAAGGACAAGGACAAAAAAACGCTTTGCACTTTTAGAGTGAAGCCATACATAACCAGTGGTAGATAAAACACATTTCTTTGTCGTTACACTGCAGTAAGCAGAAATTAGTGTCTCCTAAAGGATGCAGTGTGTTGAGTCTACCAGTAACGCAGCTCAGCCACTGCAACATGTCAGCCACCCATGGGCACACAACCTGCTTGGAAAGTACAGTAACCTGTGCATGTGTTTTGGCTGATGATGACATGATAAATACACAATGATACAGAAAAGAGGAGGTGCCTTACTGCACATAATAAAACAAACAAAAATGCACGGTAAGTCATGTTGCCTTCTTTATGCACCTTTATGATTATTTTTAAGATATTTAACTCAATTCCACCGAAATTTGATCAAAAGGAGTGAGTCGAAAAAACTCACTGTCACCTGGTTGTAACACAAAAAATGACATTAACAGTGTTTTCAGGATGCCGTTATTTTCAGCATTAAATACAAGCTTTCTTTTAGCTTATTGGGAGAAAAGCAACTCAACCCCTAACAGCTGATCTAGTCTTAGCACTCAATTGGCAAATATTAAACAGGGCGCCTTATCATTTTGTTGTCGTTGTTGCATGCTCTGTTCATAAAACGGGTAAGTCGCCCCCAAGTTTGCTGCAGTTTTCCTGTCCAGGCTTTTCGTGAAGCTCATGGAATGACAAGGAATTTAAGACAGAGACATACCTTCAAATGTAAACTTTAAACTTGGCAGTAAAAGTGGACCTACAGGTTGCTTTTTGTTTTCTTTTTTGACTTAAGAGGACCTGACTGAAATAATAAAGAAAGAAAAAAACGGCACAAACTTACTGTTATAAGCTATTTATAGACTCTCTGTTCAAATGAAATAAATGACCAAAAAACAATTACAAACAGAGCTGCTATTAGGAACTGCCAGTGCCGACTGCCAGTTTTCACTTTTTTGTCTGTTCTAAAACAGAGGAGCCACATGAGAAGAATGAGCAAGAAATTCACTCCTCAAGGAGAGAAAAAGAGAGAGAGAGAGAGAGAGAGAGAGAGAGAGAGAGAGAACGAGCAGAAGGATGTCAGAACTGCAAACTCCAAAAGCAGAAAAAACATTTGTTTGTCATAAATCATACCATATTCTCTCTCTGAATGTGTCGGATAAGTCACTTAAACTCAATCAAGCTGTTTTTCTAGCTTTTGGATCCACATGAGGAGGGGGAAGGGCTTTCATGTGCTTTTAAATGAGCAGCACTTGAGCGCTAATCAAATTTCTCTTGTGTTACTATTTTCCGTCTTGAATGCCAGCCAAGAAAGTCCACGCCGGTGGAATTTAAAGGCAAAACAAAGAGCCGCAGACAGGCAGGGCTTAGGGAAATCGATAGTTCACCTTGAAAAAAAGAGGAAAAAAACACCAAAGGCGCAACTATGCTAAACGGCTGTGGGCAAACACACAGCGAGTCTGTAGTTAGCGTGTGCCAGAACAAAACCGCTATCCAAGGATAAAAATGGATAAATAATTTTAACTCTCTTTAACCCGCTTTTATTTACAGCCCCGGGTTACCAAAAACATTTGACCGGGGCAGCAGAAGTGTCTATAACGTGCCTAATTGTTTAAAGCAAGAGTATTAAGGTTATGCTGAGTGGCTGCTGCGGGAAGGTGGAGGAGAGTCTGAGCCTGGTTTCAGTCTCATAACAACAGAAAAACAATTCTGAAGTTTGCATAATGGAACACCTCTTTCTTTGTGTTTGTTTTTCCAGAAATAAAAGAATGTAGATGTTATGGTAAAGATGGTTTGATATGGTATGGTAGAATATAGTAACGTCTTCTGTTTAACGAATATTCTTATGGCTCTTCTGGGTAGTTAGCTAGTATCTTACCACCAGACACAATTAAATAAAAAATTAAATATATTAGCATGTCTTATAAGCCTAACTCTGAGACTCAGACGTCAAACCCACTGACCGCTGGCTGATCGTCTGCTGCATACGGCACACTTAGGTGAAAACTTCAGGAGTTTCAAGGTCTGACTGGTTGAATTGTACAGGATTTAAAATGTGTTTACATCGGTGGCGATTAGCATTAATCAAGATGGATTAAATTCTGGATTCTTAAAAGTAAGGGAGGTTCACGGTATGGACTGTTTAAAAGATGTTTAACAGTTTTGCTTGTGGCACTTAAAACGAAACATCATTGGTTGCGTTACATGTCAGTCATACGTCCTCTCAGGGGAAAACCTCAGCCATTTAAATCAGACAAGGTTCCGCCATCAGTCTGAAGGTCTGGCTACACAAGAATACATAAGCCCCATTTTTCTGGACAATTTTAGTCCAATTCGAATGAAAATGCTTCATCAATACACCTCAGTCGAAATAAAAATTACACTGTACAGTTGTAAGGGGTTCGTATAAACCTGTTCACAACCCGATCAATCCCAACTTATCTCTGTTACCGGCGTACGTCCTTCTGTACAGGCCCGATCATTACGGAATTTCTAGGTTGCAAAGTTTACATAGCACAACTGTCACCATTCCTTATTACAGACTTTCATTTAGAGGCTTTTGCTGCTCAGAGGAGGGAGGGGCAGGAACTCGGTGGCCCACAGTGAATCACTGCTACAAGATTTCAGCAACAATGCATACTCACACACTCACATGCTTAAGAGCAACACAATGCCTTTATATACTAAGCCACACAGCAAATCTGTACATGATTAAAAACAGGGGAAATGACTACAAACATGAGCCATGCACAGGTCACAAAATAAACCATCAACACACGTGAACACCAGTACAGAACAGTGAGTCAACCAGAATATTTAATTTGGAATGATCTCAGTCGCACTGACAAAAAAAAAAAAAAAAGTGTGCATGTAAACGGGGCTAACGTGTTTATATTATTTGCATTTGCCTAGAGGAATTAAATTTACATTTAAAAGTTGTAATTTTACATTTATTGTTATGAATAAAATGTTTAAATATTTAATTAAAACAGCTTCACGTTCTGTTTTTGCCTGTTAGAACACATCCCTTTTTTTTGCTGGGTGGAAAAATGCTCTTAAGTGTGATCTACTGTAACGTAAATGATTCAATAACATTGAGGAGACTGCAATAGGGATTCAACCAATGTGAAATTTTGAGTGTTGACACTAGTCCAGACTCAATGCTGTATTTACTCAGCGGATGCACTCAACGCTGTGCACTAAGATGTGTGTTTTTTCACCCTGAGTCAATTCCAATCGTGTTGCTGCCCAAAACTGTCCACTGCAAAACCATTTCTACTGACAGCAGGACGTCAAAAGGATGTGGCCATGCTGGTTTCTTGTCTGTAACGATTTCCAGGAAATGGGGAACCCAGCGCCGTGCTTCCAATGAGGGAACTCTTATCACAAGTCTCAGGATGAGAGCTAACATCGAAAGCTTGATTTGGATGTGGCGGTGGAAGACATGGCTTGCGGATGGGAATAAAGAACAAACAGGTCACAGTAAGAAGGATGTTGAGTGACTCCTTTCACTCAGCCTTTAGGCAATTCTTCTTTTAACTTAAGACACATCATTGTCTTTACTCTTGACAGAATCTTGTTTGGTTTGAATGTTCTGTGTACGTCCATTCGAGGTTAAATAAAATTATACACTGTAAGAGTAAGATGAGTATTTAGAGCGGACTAATTACATATATTTGCAGCGGCACTTCGTTTTATGCTGAGAGTCTTTTTTCACGTCAACACTGTGATTTTCCTTCTTATAATTTTAGACTTAATTGAAGTGTATTAAGCAGTTAGGCATTACTAAGGGTGTAACTTCGGTTTAAGAACTGGAAGAGGGGCACAAAATGGTGAAAATGTTTTCTTACCTTTGCTCCCTGTCTCACACTTTCTGTCTTGAAGCCTCTTTACCTTATCGGTCCTCTAATATGAAAGCATGACACAAATAAAAATGAACAAAAAGGTAAAATTATATGGAAACGGTACACAAAAGATATCAGGGCCCGACTCTTTGTTTCTCTGTCAATACACAAGTGAGTGGGTAAATTTAGGTCAGCGGTGGCTCAAATGGTGAAGGTGATGAGTTGATGCTTGGAAGACCTGAGTTCAAGCCCTACCGCTGCCAGATGGCCACTGTTGGGTCCTTGAGGAAGACCCTTAACCTATTCTGCCCCAGGCGTGCTGCATCATTGCTGACCCTCTGCTCTGACCCCAGCTTTCTAAGATAGCATATGTGAAGAAACGAATTTTACTGAGCTGTAGAGTGTAAGTGACAAATAATGACCTTTACTTTTAAATAATATAAAACCACACCCACCACCTAGCCCCTTATCCAGCACGTAACCCAGTTGTGCTGTAACGATGTGCTGTAATTTCACCCTCTCTTTTTCGAAGCAGCTTCACCTCATCTGTCCTCTGAGTTTTGATCATATTGAGTCTAACATTAAACCAGCATCCAGAGTCTGCTTGTCATATTTTGCCAACAGGAAATGCACAAGCTTAAAGTGAACTTGTTTTTATGTTACACAGAAGGATCTAATCTACATTACATATTTAGCTAACAGTCTGAAGTTACCTAGCAACAGTAAATGTTTATGTTATGCTAACATCAACAGGTGTGGACAGATTTTGTCTGACAGAAAATATGATTATTTGTCCTGAGCTAATTTACTGAATCAATCATCTCACATCTGCTTTCTTTCTTTTCATCCATGATGACATTAAACTAGTCATCTGTCGCTGCTTCTGTGCCTCCACCGCGATACATGCTCATTACCTGCGTTACTGGACGCAGAGGCACACAGGCAGACTCTGTGTCTTGCCCGGCCCTTCAGTGTGATGACTGCATGTGGTTAAAAGTTCTAAGCAAATGTGAAAGTGGGGGGATACAAACAGGATTTGAAAAATTGGTCCCCAGTGGAAATTACGCCAATGTGTATTACTACTGTGAGAAAAAAATGACGAGGGCATAAAAAAGCTTGTGACAAAATACGTTAAGTCGGAATCTGGCAGAACATCATTCTTGCTCAAACATTTTATACAGTAACCTTGGTAATTGAAATGGAGATTTGCTCTGAATGTTAACTTGGTGTAAGAGTGAAGTATCCTACTAATGGCTGGGTGATAATATTGTCTAGACCAGTGTTTCTCAACTGGTTAACAACATGGGGAAATCTGGCGGCGTTTAATCGCTTATGGTGGTTTTGATTCGAATAAGGCCAAAAATTAGATATCAAACCTTTATTCTGTTGCAGCTTCATACCATGAACAAACACTAGCAGCCAGAAGAACACTTTCATGAGGGAATTTATCCTATAGTTTTACCACAAATATAACAGCAAAAACAATTCTATTTAAGCCTACTTGAGTCATAATATTTTTCAGTACTTCTGTACTTGTACTCAAGTAAATAACAATACTAAGTAAGTAGCAATACTGTTACTAAAATACATATTTTCAGTACTTTTTCCACCACTGGTAAAATGTAGAAATTAGCTTGAAGATAGCAATTTACAGCTAATTCATATATTAGATAAGGACCAGAAGACTAATAGTCTAGAAATTTCTGTCTTGAAATAAAAGCAACAGTGGATGGATTTGAACTTGCAGCCGGTATGTTAGTATTTAATTAAAGCATGTGTGAAGACTGTCAGCCTCAGAGGCCATGTCTCCTGGATTAGACTGAAGGGCACATGCTCACAAAGGCCATAGCTCAATCAGTGGAATTGGCAGAAAAAGGAGCCGCGCCTCCTTTACCGAGACTGACAGATGCACATGCCACGCCTCCTCCAATGGAACTGACACAGGCCATGCCTACTGCTTCTTATCGCACACATACAGAAACTCCAGACTTTTCAAACCGCTCACAGCCTATTCAGAGTGCTGATAAACAGTGAGTCGGGTGCACTGATCCGAAACAGGAAGTCTTTGCACTCCTAAACACACTTCTTTCTTTGTGACACTGTCGTCAAAAGTTTTGTGGTCTAAAAGCATTTGTGGTGAACGGTCATTAAAGTCTCTTAGTGCACACACGTACACACACAGTAATTTAACATGAGACTGAGAGAGAAATAAATCAATACAACAATGATCAATTCATTATTGTTAGAAATGATTAATTAAAAAACAACATTTTCATTCGTGAAATCAACATTTCACGAGCACACATGCACTGCCTGCAATTGGGTCAAGTGCATGCAATCACTTATGCTAATAACAACACAAACGCAGATGAAGTGAGCTCATTGTCACGCAGTTTGTTTGTACATGTGTGTGTGTCCTTGTGGGGCCCTCATGTCAGTTTTAATGCTATAGGCACAAAAAGTTATTATTTAAGGTTTAGAGTAGACACGAGGCTGTTCTGTTCTACATAATGCTGTAGAAATATCCCCACAATGTAAGTAATACTTGACTGCGTGTGTATGGGTGTGTGTATTCATGATAAAGCACAACCGCACAGGTCCCAAAACACTTCAGCATTAAGCATCGTTTGAGCCACTCGACCGAAGGCTCTCCTGGTGTTGGGATTTATTTAGCACGGCGAGCCTGACGCTGCTTTTAGAAGCTTTATAATTAAGAGGAGAGAGGGGGACTGGGCGCTGATGGAAAAGTGATAACAGGAAGAATATCTTTATGGGTCTCCTGCTGCAGTGCGCATGTGTGAGCTAAGGACTCATTCAGGATAAAACTTTTGATTTAAACTGCAGCTAAGATTACATATTAGAGCACTACTAATAACTAACACACCAGCAAATAAGATTACATATATTAATGCCAAGTTCACACTGCACAGTTTTTGAAGTAGTTGGATTACTATTGTTTTTACACTGCATGACTATCTGGGGTGAAATTCAGTTGCTGCTGTGATTACACTGCTGGCTGGATCGGCGACAAAGAGTTACACACTGCATGACTTTACAATAGAAAAAATCATCAAATACTCAAAATATTACAACCAAATGCACGCAAGAAGTGATAAGGCAATAACGCAAGTCGGGCCAAAAACTGTCGGGTGTAAACTCGGTATAAGTAACCAGCAGTAGTTTTTTGATTCGAAGGCAAACAAGAAAGGCATCCTCATCACACCAATCCATGTTTCACACACACTAGGGCTGCACAATATGTAACATCAACATCGCAATGTGTGCATCTACTTGGTGAAGACTAAACAGTGTGATTTTACATTTGATTAATCAATTTCTGTATCTGAATCTCCAGAAAAAAACACATATTTTATTGCAGAAAAACGAAACATCACAATGTCATATTTTTCCATTATTGACCAACTCTAGCTCACACACGTACACCAAAACTGTAAACGCAGTTCCACCCTTCCAGGGAAATCGCACAGACCTCTCAAGAAACGTGTAGAAAACAAGGCGAGCTGTTCACCCATAAAGAAACGAGAAACTCTGATCTGATTGACTCCAGCATCAGTGCGGTGCTCCGCCTCCTTTCTCTCCTTACACACCACTCCACACGTAAGCCCGTGCTTAATTCGGCTTCTGAAGCAAGCAAAATCATCCAGCTTCTCTGTGCATGTGGGTGTGTCTGTGTGCCTGCCTTATATCTTCACTTAGTCACTTTTATTGTTATGTGAGTTCACACGTGTTTGTGCATGTCTGTTTGTGCAAGTTTCACTCAGTCGAGCAATCTGGCATGGCAGAGAAAGCAATATCATGACAGCACCATCCCCTTAAAAAAAACAAAAAAAAAACAAAGCACAGACTAACTGCTTATTTCAGCCGAGTGTGTGAAGCTTATAGATTTGATCTTGCTGCATTGTGAAAACGTTTTTGAAATGCTTGTCTGAGAAAATCTCTGTCATCATTAGGGCTTTGTGAAACCTCCTACGAAAGCTGAATCCCTGAAGTGCATGGCGCACTCAACCAAGTAGTCCTCGCTGATAGTCAGCATTAATGATTAAAAATCACTGCTCATGAACGCAGAACCAACAATGTGAAGAATGGTGTCATGTTCCTGAGAACAAGGCTTTTGCCAAGAAAAGAGAATGTGGAACATGCCTGTAGGACTTTAAGGTGTACGAGTATTCTAAATAATTCAGGATCTACAATGTAAGCATTTCCTACAGATTTTCCTTGCATTTGCCTTATTTTTTTCTTGAATTTTGGAATGAACATACATGGGGATCCGGGCAGAGTGGTGGCTTAGTGGTTAGCGCTGTTGCCTCACAGTTAGAAGGTCCCAGGTTCGTTTCCCCTAGCAGTGGAGTTTGAATGTTCTCCCTGTGCTTGTGTGGGTTTAGTCTGGGTGCTCCGGATTCCTCACCCAGTACAAAAACGTGTTTTTTGGGTTGACTGATGAGTCAAAATTGCCCATAGGAGCGAGTGTAAGTGTGTGGTTGTTTGTCTGTATGTGGCCCTGTGATGGATTGGTGTCCTGTCCAGAGTGTACCACTGCATTTTGCCCAATGCACTGCATTTTGCCCAATGTTTACCTATTCAAGGTCTCAATGCTTGCAGAAATAAACATTATCAGATCCCCACATCCCTCATCAAAAAAATATTTGGCTTACATTTGAATGGCAGAAAATGATGGACATCTAAATGAGAATGCAAAAAGCAATTATTGTAGACTGTCAATGATTAAGATTACAATGCGATAATGTATTCAAGTAGTAATTTTAGTGTCTATTGTTAAATAAGTACAGTCTTGATCTGTGCAGGATTAAACATTTCAGGCTTAAAGAAAACTGATTTTAATAGAAGCATGTGCAGGGTGTTTTTAAGTCAAAGTGCAGTGCCACACAATCCACAATATCTAACTTGGGGCTAAACAACTTCCACATTAAACGTTCCTAACTGAGTCATATGCACATCAAGAACACAGCTAGTGTTTGACCATAAGCTCCTGGAGCAGTGCTGATAAATCCAACAGTTGCCTCACAATTGCTTCCACCTCCTACTCAATGCATTAAGAGTCAGATATCTCTTACAGCAAAAAAAGAAGAAGAAGAAAAAAAATATCCATCACAGGAATGGTCCTTTATCTAGCTCCTCTTGGTTTAGAGACATTTTCGTTTCACGATAAGCACAAAACATAGGATGGGGATGATTTACAGTCGCACATCTTTGGTATGCTGATCAGATTCTTTTGCTTAGAAAAGTACTTGCTACTGCTCTGGAGTTTGTGTGGTTGTGTGTATGTGTGTGTTCCTTTTAATAGTCGTAAATTTTCATACCAGCCTGTGGTATGAAGCATGAAAATGCTCAAATCGGAAAAGCGCAAATGCACAAAAGCGTTCACATGTGCAGACATGGCCTTGGGCACAATCGGTCTATCTTTATTTTTATGCTAATGCTACGCTGATCAACTCACACACAATCCAGAGCCGTAAGATCTTTTTTAGGTAACAGAGTCCGATAAGCGTGCCAAAGAAGTGCTGTTGTAAATCATCCTATTCCCATGTTCTGTTCTACTTGCTGTCTCCCCCACACAGTTACTACCTCTTTTTCCTCCAACCGACTGCCATTAGCATTCATTCCTTGTTTCTGTGCCAGATGAATAGCGTCTTCTTTTTAAATTTTGTTAGTTTTTGAGAAAACCTTGCTCCGCCCAAGGAGGCCGCATAAACAATAGTCTCATCCTCGCCGTCTCACTCAGACTGCGTTTTATCATCTTAGGCAGTGTCTCCTGAGCAAACAACGATGATGTGCAGTCCACACCTCTGTGATTGCTGATGTCTTAATTTTCCTATCAAATTCACATAGAAATTTAGTCTGGATTAAGCAGATTTTAATAGTTTTATAATTGGTTAAAACACATCATCCACATCAAAACATTTTTTAAAACCGGACTGAAGTGGGGATACATGTCTTATCTTCCCAATGAAAGTGATTACTCGTTTTAGCATGTTTCCCTCACTCTGTAATATGCAGCTTTTGTTAAACAGATTTTCAACCACATTAGACTCACATTTAGGCATTCATGGTGTGTTCGGTGTCAATGACAACATAATCTCAACAGGAAGCTGGCTTCTTAAAATGTATCTGTCACACATGGACAGACTGAAAGACTGATCTGTCCCCAAGCCCAAAGGAAATGCAGAAAGGTGTAGTTAGGATTTTTAAGTGAGGATTTATTGAGGAAGAGCGGCCAGCTCATCTCCTACAAATCCTCACTTTTGTAACAAAAGCCAAAACATTGCTTCACGCCTCAATTCCCATCTTTCCACATTACTAAAGAGCAAAGGAATTACGAGAAAAAAGAAATGCTGCGGGCAGAAGAAAAACAAAACCAGCTCTTTTAGAGTAAATCGATATTCGAAGGTGCGTATGTCGTCCTCTATGCTGTAATCTCTGCTACCGCAAATCCTACAGGTTGCAGAGCTGCCACTTTTTCCTGAGGCGCCATCAATTTTATGCAGGATTATCTCTGCAAACACTGGGAGTCATTTGTTTATTCAGATACATTGCACTTTTTTGCAATTACAATAAACCGCACAGGAGATTCAGAGGTACCTTTAAAGTAAAGAAAATAGGGAATAAAAACAAGACCTTAGGCTATATTATAAAAAGGGGTGGTTGAGTCTGGACATGTAGCTGGCAGACATCGCAGGTAGGAGTCAAGCACTTTATTCCTGTGGTTTCGCACACACCCACCTGAACATCGGTGCATGAAGGAAATCAAAACAGATAATAATTCTGATAAATTTTGTGCTATTTATAAAAAAACCCTCTTAACCTTGGATGTTTGCAATACCAGTATTGCCTCGTTGTGAAGGTTTCACAGGCAGTACGTAGTTACATAATCAACTCTCTCTGTTCGAGGTCTGAGAGAGGAGCGTGATCAGAGGTTGTTACAGACGTCTTTTAATGTTATTAATATGTGATTATCACAATTATAGAGCTATAACTGTACATAGTATTTGACTAGACTAGTTTTGCCTTAAAGCATCCATTTACGGCACTTTCTTAGGTTCAGGATACATTCTAAAAGTACAAAGCATTTCCCTATGATGGCAGCACCACGGTACCTGTATTACTGGGAAAAAAAGGGAGCTGTGATTTTCACTGAAACGCAGATCCTTGTTTCCAAATCTAGGCCTACAATACTGAAAGAGGTTTCCAGCAGAGCTTAATCACACAGTGACAATCATGCTAGTTAGAGGCTGTCGAACTTGCTGCTTCTATCGAATCTTTTTGTCATTCCTAATTAGGCGAACATGGCGTTCATTAACAAGCAGAAATTTGGTCTAATGTTTAACCCCATCTAGGTTTGACGGATAATCAGCTGGCCTACCTCCCCCCTCTGCCCCCACCAGCCTCCCAGAGGCCATGTTTTCATACTTGCATTACCAAACAATTACACAGATTTCCATTTCTCATTGGTGCCATGGTTTTGCCACCCCCACACAGTCAGCTGGGAGGCCACACCCACTCCCAACAGATGTCCGCAGATTCGAGTGAAATGACAACAAAAGCCCCTGAAAAAAAAAAAACCTCCCAGGCTACTCATCATGCCCCAACCCCCAAGGCCTCATACAAAGGCCAGAGGATTAGTCGCTTTTAACACATGAAAAAAGCTACCCCCATGCCACTACCACTCCTTCAGACTCACGTTTGGCACAGATGAAGAACTGTACCCTTCTTTCTCTTCTTCAGTCACCCCAAACAAAGCCGTGTTGCCTCAGGCTTACATCCCAGCCAACGAATGCAACAGCTTTAGCAGGGCTAGTCCAGTCCACAATCAAGTCTCTATTTATGCTCTTGTTTTAAACAAAAACAATATAATTAATACTTTTTTTTTTTATTATGCTTAATAGTACTCCAAATATTTTCAAAGTCTGCCTCTACTCTCATAAAGAAGTCCTGAAAAAACTTGGTAATTAGATTTAGTCTTTAAGTAATTTACTTTCTTATTCTGACAACAGGCTATTCTGTAGTTGATGCACTGATCTACAGTAAATACCCTTTAAGATCAACTCACAAGCTGTGGGACTCAGCTTGCACCTCCAGGCAGTATATAAACTATTCACTCACACCCAAAGTGGAGAATAAATGGGCCATTCGCATATGGCCTCCATGACCTCCAGCTGTGAAAAATGGACTTGCTCTGAGAAGCTCCCGAGCCTTATAATTCAGGCTCCATCAACTTAGGCATGCCAGCTGGCCATCATGTTTAAAACGCTGACCACAGTCCAAAAGAAAGAAAAATTACATGTGGCCAGGACAACCTGCTCCCTTGTCTTTGACATGTGCTAATCAGAAGACACCATGGAATGGCACGAGCTTAAAAATTGTGTCTCGGGAGGGAAGGGGCGGAGGGTGTGTAAAGGTCTGCTGGATCAAGACGCGTTATTGAAACCATCAGGCGTAGCTGTCTGAAATCTGCAGTGTCTGTTCAATCTGAGACCCTTTAGCTTTGTGAAGGTTATTGTTACGTCACAGCTTTATCAGCTGGCCTCAGGACTGGACTACATCAGCCATTCACTTCACATCCACATCCACATGCCGGCGAGCGGCCAAAAAGGAGGATAAAATTAAACTAGTGGGACTGATCCTTTTGGTTAGCCACGACTCCTGTAGCTCTGCTCCTTATCTTTTCAGAGCTTCTAACCTGACATTTCTTCTGTACAGGAGGCCGGCGTGTAAATACAAGTTCTGTTTCCTTATCAAAGATACATTTTTTTTCTCTCTTTACCAGCATGGCTAGCTTTAAGTGAGAGAGCTTTCAGATCACCTGCCATTTACAGATGTTCATATAGACACCACCAACTGTCCCTGACCACTTTCCTGCAGCAGTAATGGCTCTGATCTAATTTTTTGGAAAAGAACACGTTTATGAACGATGCTTACACACTCATTCGGCATATTCTGCGCCTAAACTTAAGGAGAAAACAAATACATTGCATGATTTATGATTATTCTTATGCTTATGATACCATGTCTCTGGGCTTTCCAGCTACATGAAAAATACATGCAACCATGTGAGATACTGTATTTATTGCACCAGCAGTAGCACCAAATCTGTCCAAGGAAAAGTGGTAGCACAGTGGTTAAGGCGTCGGGCGCTAATTGAAAGATCTGGGTTCCATTTCCACTGCTGGGCCCCTGGGCAAGGCCCCTAATCCCCAATTGCTCAGTTGTATAAAAGATATAAATGTAAGTGGCTCTGGATAAGGGAGTCCCACCAAATGGTGTAAATAGAATGTAAACTGCCCATTTTAATTTATTCAATACAAATTTTAACAGCATTGCAGTCCAAAGCAACAAATATCAGATACTAATATGATCAACTGGTATGATAGTATGAAGAACATTTTAGAACAAGCTCTTCATAACTACACCCGACTGAGCATTCACCCTTGGAGGTGTAATGCGGTTACCCAGGCCAAATGGACGTGAGCAAATGGAAGCCGCAGATCTATTAGCTCGGCAGGCTGCAGGAGGAGGAGGGCCGATTTCAAAGACACTGTGCTTGTTCTTTTATTACCATCAGACAAATTGCACCCACCCAGCTCTGAAGAGCACCGATTTAGTACTCAGGACAAATTAAGAGGAATAAACACAATTAGCTGGCAGCACATGCATATATGCCTCTATGCTTCTGACTCTCACACTCGTTTCCCCTTTCCTTCACTCTGTAAGCTGGTGTTACAAGGCGCTTTGGTGCAGCTGCCTTTTAATGCTTTTGCCACTTAAGACAAGGAGCTGGAAAAAGCAGATCTTTCACTCTTGCACAAAGAACACTCATTTTATCCATGAAAGCATACAAGCTGGCTTACGCCCTTCACAGGATAACCACCCTGAAGGGTTTATGTCATTTTAACTTAAATAGTTGTTAGTTTTAATTGTACAGCATGTTTTCCTTCATTACTAAATTCAAGTCCTATTTCTTACCAACGCTGGTCCTAACTGAAAGAAAAGCATTGACGGCAGACTAGAGGCCATCCCGTTGGTGTCATCGGGGTCGGTAAATAGATCAGAGGCATGCGGTTTTTCAGGAAATATTAGGATTTAATATCAGCACATGTCTTCGCCTTCTGAGTTGGCAGAAAGATTTGCATTGGCACCTCCGGAAAAGCTTTCACACAAGCAATAGTAATTAACAACATGTAAATAGGGCTCATACAATTCAGATACGCATTTAGTTACTTGCTAGGTTTTGTACGAGCTTCGCTGGCAGATTAGCACAGCAAGCTAACTGCGCTGAGTGAGTCTCCATAGTTATTTAATGGGATTAGAATCCATAAACGCAGACGGTTTTTCCTGTTTGAAAATGAATGGTTATTTGCAAATAAGGCAGGACAAATAAATACACATTACACCAACAAATAAAGGCTAGCCGTAAATAAAGCACCATTCAAAACATCATAAGTCTTTCAAACAAGAAAGACACCCTTGAGAAGTGCTTTTGGTGAAACGTTTCATAAGGAAATAGATAAATGAATACTTAAAAAAAAAAAGCAAACCAAGGTTGTTTTTTTTTGGAGCACAGAATTTTACGCAGAAAATCGATGTCTGTTTAGTAAGTTTTGAAAAATGAGTCCTTTTTTTTTTTTACTCCAGTTCCCAGAATAATATTACGACTGGAGATAAAATTTTTTGTTATTCAGTGTGGATGAATTTTTTAATCCAACCAGGTGATACACCATCAGGGATCAGATGTGATACACCATCAGGGATCAGATGTGATACACCATCAGGGATCAGATGTGATTAAGATCAGATTTTTTTTACAATGATCAGATTTTGTTTTTGTTTTTTTTTTTTACAATTATTGCTTTACAATAAGCGGAATAATTTATTTCTAAACCTTTGAGAACACAAGTTGTGTTAGTGTAATCAACAAGCCATCAAATACAATGTCAAATACATATTTTGAGGTAGGAAAAGCTGCCAAAAACCCATTATGAGTTTGTTATTTATGATATGGAAATATTAACAGTGTATTTAGAGAAAGAAAACTTGAGAAACAGCCTGTTAGCCGATTAAAATAAACGTTATTTATACACACTATCGGGGTCAATGCATGTTGTTCCGCTTGCCAGTGTACGCGCTCACCGGTTGCCATGACGACGGGCGAGCGCACGACCGTTAGCGAGGTGCTATTTAAATCTAATATACAGCTAAAGCTGGAGTAGCAATTTTGACACGTTATACACTTTTTTTTTATACACAGATAAATTAAAATCCTAATTTAGCGAACACAATAACGATTACATTTTGATTGGGACGACTTTAATAAAGATTACACAACTATCAAACGGTACAAATTAAAAAAATAAATAAAAGAAAGAAAATAGTTTTAAAAAAAACCCGTCATGACTAACTTGTAATTACTAATTCAACAAACATTATTATTCCATGTATAACATTAATAATATATATATATATTATTAATTAACTGTTTTTAAAAACCTATGAGGAGTTTATAAAATGCTACATGCTAAGTAATTACTCTGTGTATTATATGTAACGCCGGCTAATAAACTCGCTGTTTGTTCATCTTTCATTAGTTCGTTTCTCCTTCAATTTTACATTAAGTTTTTTTTTATTTTTTTTATTGGGCTCTGTTTTATTTTAATTTTAAAGTTTATTTGCTAGAATATAAATATAAAAACGTAGTCGGCTTTTCTAACCAAAAACCAAAACGCTAATTGGTTTATAAACTCACTCACCGGAGCGCAGTTTCTGACCCACTAACAAAGTCTCCAAAATCAGTCCGGTCCGTACGGAGAGCGCGGATAAACTATTCCCTCGTTCTTAAGTTGCATCCATGAAAAAGGGAAAGAAAGAAAAAATTCCACACGGAACTCCGGGTTCCCCTAAAACTTTAGGTGGAAATAAGGAATCTTCGCTCCGTTGCGGTACCACATGCCTTTTAGTTCGGCGCGATGGTCCAGATTGAATTAGGAGCCATTCACTGGAATGCAAAAAGTTTAGACCGCGAATTTAAATTGTTTTCAGCTGTTGTTAGGTCCGTTCTGTGTCCACGTCCGAGCACTTTTCCTTAGGTTGTGAATCCTAGCTGGGGGGTGGAGAAATAGAAAAAAAAGAGAGAGAGAGAGAGAGAGAGAGGGAGAGAGAGGGAGAGGGGGTCTCCTTCTCCCTATTTACCGAGATAAAAATAAAAAAAGCCTCCGGGACTTCAAGGGGGAAACGATGACACCCAGCGGAACCAGTAGGGATTTCCAGCCAGGTACTATATTCCATTTCTCTGTCATTCTGCCATAAAAGCTTTCCTATCGTAAGTGTATCTTTTATCTGACCAATGTTTCTTTCGAAATAATTAAAGGTAAAGAAGTTTTCCTTAAGGTCCATCGACATACGATTCTTATATAGCCAAAAGTTTGTGGACACCTTACCAGCACACCAACATAAGTGGTTCTGTTGCCACAAAATTAGAAGCACACAGTTGTCTAGAATGTCACTGTATTTCGGAACATTACATTATTTCATTACTGTGTAGGAGATAAGCTTCCCAAACACTTTTTCAGCATTACAATTGTTCTGTGAAGCTCCATGAAGGCATGTTGTGTTCTAGTTGGAGTGGAGTGGACACCATTGAGACAAACTGAAACACCAACTACACCCCAGACCTACTGCAGCATTAACTAAACACAGTACCAAACATGCACAGACAGTATTGTGTATTCACTTCCACATACGTGTTCACCATTACACAACAATGCAAGTGGTATTTAATTGTATCAACGAATAGACGTTAATTGAGGCAAGTTTATAACAATTATGTTTGTGCACACAACTGTGAAATGCGACCTTTAGTGAAGTTTGGTTTTATGGTAAGGATAATCTAAGTTCATATCTCATTTATTATATTTATCAAGGATCAAATAAAAGAAAGAACTAATGAAATAAGGTGAAGTCATTTTTATTTCAGGAGTATTGCCGTTTATTTATTAGATACATTTTTATTGATTTAAACTTCCTATTTAAATAATTATATCATGAAATATCTTGTTACCATAAAATTTAATTACTAATACCGTGAAATAGAATGTTGGTCATGCCGCTCACCTCTATTTACATGAATTATTTCTCCCCAGACTGCTTTATAAATGAGGGTCAGTATAAAGCTGGTTTTGCTAAGAAGCTACTCCTGAAAAATGGATCGGTACGAACTATTTGTGTTTTTTGCTTTACCTATAATCTTGCAAATCACATTTTCCAATAATGTCCTACAGTTAGCATGTTTCACAATAAATGCAGCTGAAGTGTACACTTTTAGGAAACATGGTAATGGTATCTTTTCTATGTACAACCCTCTAAATATAATTGCCATGGAGGAACCAGACAGTAACCAGAGATAATGATAAGACCCAACAGATCACTTTATTTACTAGTGGGGAGGGCAGGCAGGAAGCAAAGGAGAGAGTTAGCTTTGGTGCTAGGAGGATCTGGAGCCGGATGCTGGAGCGTCCTTGAGAACCGGAGAATCAGGCAAACAGGTCATTAGCGGAATTCTAACGGAGAAGCGAGTCTGCGAACATACATGAAACATACAAGACCAAACAGGGACTGACTGAAGGGCTTTTGTTTAAATAGAGGGAATGATCGTGATGGACTGATAAGCTGCAGGTGTATCTGGGTAATACTCAGGCAAGGGTATGTGCTGGTTGGGTGTGGAACCTGGCTCGGCCGTGAAAATAATTATGAATTATTGTCATGTTTATAATGAACAATGCATTACGGTAATTGTAAACTGTCTACGTTGTTGGTAAAGAAAGCATGTTAACACTGCATTAAAATTACCTCTGTAAATGGTTTATAACGATGTCTGTTAATGATTAATAATTCATTAGAAATGATTTTAAATGGTTTTGGAGCAGTGGAAACACCCCACAGAATAGAGGTTTGGGGGTAAGGAGATCTGTGTGGGTCACTGTGATCAGAACTGTTTATAACATGGTAAAATAAGTGTTTTTTACACTATCAAAAAGACCCTAAATAATCTTATTAACTCTATTTTAAAATAATAAAGCAGCATATTTAAATACTATTTAAATATTAAACTATACAGTACGTTTCTGATGCTTGGAATGCCAAGATTGAATATAGACTTCATGTTGTCATTATGAACCTTTTACCCCACTAATCACACAAGTTTTGTGCACCTTTTGTTTACTTCAAGCTTGGATGTACGCCCTGTTAGGCACACATTAGCACTGCAGCTACTAGATAATAAACACTACTAGATAATAAGCACTATAAAGCCTGACTCTTAAACCATGTATACCAACAAAACATTAACATGTATTTTATGTATACGAATGGACAGCTGTGTTTGTTTTTTTAACAATACATACATACAAGTAAAAAAACCATATACCATACCGTAATGCGTAACAGAAAGGGTTTTTGGTTTTTTTAAATCCCTTTAGCAAACACAGGTAACAGCACTGCATTGCATTGTGCTAATGGTATGACTATGATATGAGAAGAATAAAATATAGCAGCGAGCCAAGGCAGGCGATCAATATTCCTCCAAGCACTGAATCAAAGCAGCGGGAGGCAGGGGGCAGTGAGATCTTCAAAGCTGTGATTGTACGATGCTTGTAGTTATACCCTGGGGATGTTGGCTGGGTCAAGGAGATAAAAAAACACTGTGAAACATCAATGGCAAGTTTTTTGAGGGGGGTTCTTTTTAGGATCATCTGCTCCTTGTAGTGTCTAAAAACATCAGACGGGATTCAGAGCCAGACCATACGGATTGTAAACATTAAAGACGGCTTATTGACCACCGTTTATTATTGCCAAGCTTTAGATTTGGTCAAAGGGATTAAAATTTAATCCAACT